>JAVQMG010000120.1:7880833-8561666 GCA_032878915.1 Castanopsis chinensis | reverse complement strand
GCCTAAAAAGGCCTATAAGAAAGAAATAACATACACATGGGCAGTATGGATGTAGAAAAGTGAGAATGAGCCACGACTGTCACAATAGGCCCAAAGAACTATAAGTAAAGAAAGTAAGGGGTAATGGAAAATCTATTAGTCCCAAGGATGAAGTAAAAAGCACTTAGGCCAGAAAAACCCAAGGAGTTAGTAAAAACCCATGAGAAGCATAAAATTAGAAATGGTCAAGAATGCCCTAAGAAAGTAAAAGGGCCCAGGATGCCCAAAGGAAAATAGGCTGGACGAGGGAGCCAACAAGTAGTAAAAGATCCAATGAGTTTATTAGGCCATCAAAAAAGGAATGAGCAGTAAGGCCCAGTGGCCCTGGGTCAAGCAAAACTCACGGCAGGCATAACAGAATGGTGCAGTAGGAAACAAATAACAAAGGATGAGAATAAAAGCATGGAATAGCGCACAATTGGGCACGACCCAACCCCTAAAAGAAGCAAGCTATAAATGAGAAGTTAGGGAAGGTAGCCCACGCTATAAGAAGTCAAAAAGAAGCGGCAGACTGGGCAGATTGACTTTCAGAGAGCGGCGGACACATGAACAACGGGCAGAATTTGGATGAGCATGGAAGTAAGGCATACGCAAGGCTTAGGCACCACCAGCCTATACCCAGCCAATACAGGAAATGGTGAGGTCATAGGTCAGAGGTAAGAGGGTATGGTCTGGCGATGGAGAGGGGGAAAAACCTATTTTCGTGTTTCCTACTCAAGCTTTTTTGGGGGCAATGTCCTACTGGGATGACATACCACCCAAAAGAAACAAAGTTGAGTTGGAACCACTAAGTGCATGCCACGAGGGACGAAGAAGGGGAGTACTTACACTGTGCCAGGTAAGAGTGCCATAGCAAGCAAACAAACAAAAAAGCCTTCTTTGTCTGGTGAGGTGGAGTGCCGTGGCCATTGTAGGTAAGTGGCGCTAGTTGGGTAACTAACCAATTAGTGATGGTCGGCAAGGACATCCATGCTAGACAGAAATGGTTAAGGGCTAAAATGGTAAAAATCAATCACAACTGGCACTATATAAGGAGCCTTTGCTGTGCACAGCACAAGGGGGAGGCAACCTCTGGGGGATATAATCACTAGAATAAAAAAGATAGTAAGAATAAAAAACTAAGGGAAAAGAAAGAAAGAATTAAGAGAGAGGATAGAAAGGAAAGAACTAGGGAAATAGAAAAAGGAGTGAAAAAATAGAGAGAACAAAGAGAATAAAGTGGTAGGCATGCACCAAATGGGTCGATCTCCTTCACCCTCTCCAACCCATGCTCTCTGGTAACGGAGAAGGATCTCGTTAAATACAAGTCATTTAGGTCTGCCCCTTCAAAGCAGCTAATTTCCCCTTCAGAGAGATTAGTCGCGTTGAAGAGGTGATTCCCCTTCTTGACTTGGACTTGGCAGCATAGCTTAATGTAGCAGGCTGACATTCACTTCTTTTAATAAGCTTACTGTTGTTCATTCAATACTTACTCTTTTGTTGCTATTTTGTAAAACAGGCACTCCTTATCAAAGTCCACTATTTACTTTATCTAAATCTTAAAAGGAATTTCCATTATTGCCTTTATTATATTTGCCTGCCGTAGTTAATGTAACAGTTCTGCTTGCTATGGGTATGTGATCAAAACCTGATTAATAGGGGCATTGTTTGTGCACAAGCCAGACTTAGGAGGGTTGCTTTTGGACCGGTCCCAACTCCCTGATCCAGAAATCTTTGGGCCTAGTGTAGCGGCAAGTAGCCCAACCCAACATTTGCAAAAAAGGCCTACACAATTTCCCTACTGTTATTTTTTCCTTCCTTTTTACCTTTTTATCTTCCTACTACATACTATATATCTACCTTCATATCACTTTTTCTCTATCACTTTATCTTCCTTTATTTTTTACTTTTCTTATTCCTCTCTTCTTACTATAAATTTACAATTCTCTTTTCCATTCTATTTATAATTTTTTCACACACAAAGTGCATCTCTCTCTCTCTCTCTCTCTCTCTCTCTCTCTCTCCATTTTTGGTGGATTTTATTATATTTTTCTTGCATCTGTACTTTAGGTTGGTTAATTTTTGTATTATTTGGAAGTCTACTTTGGGTTGATATGATTAAATTTTGTGTTTTTAAGTTGTTATCTTTTTTATTCTTTTTAATTTCATAGATGTTGTCATATTGCATTAATAAAGATAATGTGTGTCTATATATATATATATATAATATAAGAATATAATGTTATCCTATTACATAACATGACTTAGATAATTTGATGTTTACTGTGGGGGCAAAAGCGTCAAAACACCTATGTGGGCCTAGGGCCTGGTCCAAGGACGTTGACTCCCCCAAAGGGCTGCAAGGCGGGGATAAGGTCACCTAACTCAAAGGCCTAAGGGCCCATCGGTCAAGTCATTGGCCAATTGGGGAGAATCCGAGGAGAGGGTCTCTTTGGACAACGAAAACAAGGGCCAAAAGGTGCACCATGACGCCTAGGGAAAAACTCTTGAAGCTCAACAAGCCATGTTACACTCCAACGGAACGATAAAGGGGAGAACAAGTGGGAAGTGCTCTGCATAAAGCTGTTACCACCGCATTAAAGGCTTCACACCTACTCACCTGGCCACATTAATGAGGAAGTGACCCCTGAGGGGACAATGATCAGCCTTTTGGCCATTAGAGGAAGTTTCCAAGGAGACAATGGATGGAAAAATGATCTGCATTGATGGCTCCATGAATAGGAACATAAAAATAGGGATTATAAATAGAGAGGGGGAGACCATTGGAGAGGAAGCCGGCTTCTCCAAGAGAAAGGCTTTTTCTCCCAAGCAGAACCGAGGAAACGAACATAGGGACTCCTCAGCTCACGTCCGAGGAAAGCTAGAATCACACCATCAGCTCATTGCATGCAACTATGGACTTAGCCCAAACACCACCGCTCTCCAGCGTCCCAAAAAATCCAAGCTTTAAGCCCACTCTCTACAAATTTTATTGTTTAGGCCATTTGAGCTTGCCTAGTCACGCACTAGGGTCCAAGCTCGATTCGCCTCTTTACAATTGGCGCCGTCTGTGGTAAGCCTTGAGGAAAGGGACGTGAAACATCATGGAAGGCTCAGGTTCACGTCGTGCAGAGTACATGGAATCCCAGCATGAGGATCACTTCTCGCAGCTAAAGCGGGAAAGAGATCGGGAAGCCAGCGTGCGCACAGAACATACGTGCGGGAGGAGTCACGCACGGGATGGAAGCAGAACCTCCCGTGAAAAAAGTGTTACGGCCATGCAAAGGGAGATTGACCATTTGAAAAAGAAGCTGCGCCCGGAGAAATGACGGCGCATTCCCTCTCCTTCAGACCAGTCTTCAGCAAATACTTGCAGTAGCGTCTGCAGCTCCAGGTCGAAAAGCCCCCCTAGTGAGTCCTCCTCCTACGAGGACGAGTACCATTGCGACCCTAAGGGTAAGAGGACCTTCTCTAGGGGTTTGGCCAACAATGCTTTGAGTAAGGCGTTCCACCAAATTTCCAAGTCCCCCTTCACTCGGAGGATTGAGAAGGGAAAACTTCCGAGGCGGTTCACCCAACCAACCTTCACCATTTACAACGGGTAAACAGACCCGGTGGAACACGTGAACCATTTCAGCTAGAGAATGGCGGTGTACTCTAAGAACGAGACCTTGATGTGCAAAGTCTTCCCCTCCAACCTGGGACCTGTCACGATGAGGTGGTTCAACGGCCTGAAAGTAGGCTCTATCGATTCCTTCATAGAGCTCACCAGGGCGTTTGGCTCGTGTTTTATCACATGTAGCAGGGTGCCTCAGCCTCTAGATTCACTGTTATCCATGGCCATGAGAGAAGGAGAGACCCTTAAGACGTATACCGACAGGTATTGGGAGATATTCAAAGAGATCGATGGGGACTTCGACGAAGTTGCCATAAGCACCTTCAAGGTCGGCCTTCCAAATGAGCACGATCTAAGGAAGTCATTGACCAAAAGGCCTGTCAAGAGCATGCGTCGGCTTATGGATCACATTGACGAGTACAAGCGGGTTGAGGAGGATTAGCTGCAAGGAAAGGGGAAGGCGAAGGTTATCCCTCAAGAGAGGAAGGATTTCAGGTCAGACCAATACAACAACAACAGGCTGAGGAGAGAGTTCATTGGGCAGCTTGGTCCGACACCCACGCAGGTGGTCAACACCGTGTTCCGCGAACCCATACAACAGGTGTTTGAGAAAATCCGTCATGAATCCTATTTCAGGTGGCCCAACAAGATGTTATGAGGCCCCACGAAGCGTAACCAGAACCTCCATTGCCAGTATCATCAAGAAAACAGCCACACGACAGAGAACTACAGAAATTTACGGAATTACCTAGAGCAATTGGCGAAGGAAGGGAAGTTGAAACAGTTCTTGTATCGGCCTGGTGGACAGGGAGGACATCCTGGGTCAGTAAATCAAGGCCATCATGCCTCAAGACCTCCTTTGGGGACCGTTAATGTCATTCTCGCTGCTCTTAGGAAGACTGGTTCTTGCTCTTCTAGGGTGATGTTTGTGGCACGGGCCCTTGCCGAGGACTCTAGCTCCGAGCCAAAGAAGATTAAGGGTAACGAACCCCCAATTCTAAGCTTCTTGGATGAGAACAAGGTGAGGACCATCCAGCCACACGATGAAGCCTTAGTCATCATGTTAAGAATCGCAGGTTACGATGTGAAGAGGGTGATGGTAAACCCAAGAAGTGGTGTAGAAATTATGTACCCTGATCTGTTCAAGGGGCTAAACTTTAGGAAAGAGGATCCTTCGACCTATGATTCACCACTAATAAGTTTCGAGGGGAAGGCAGTCGTCTCGAAGGGGCAGATTAGGTTGCTTGTACAATCAGGCCCAGTGGTAGTTGAAGTGGATTTCATCATGGTTGACGTATACTCTCCTTACATGGCCTTTGTGGGGAGACCCTGGCTGCATGCTCTGGGGGCTGTCTCCTTTACTCTCCACGCCAAGGTGAAGTTCCCTTTTGGCAGCCAGGTCGAAGAAATTATTAGGAGTCAATCCGCGGCGAGACAGTGCTTGACAGCCGTAGTTCTGCGTAGGCCGGAGCCTGAATCCTAGGCCTCGGTTGCACCGACCCCATAACAATTAACCTTTTTTGCCATAACTGGGGAGACAGTGATAGAAGAGCCCACATGTGAGGAATTAGATAGAGTTCTCGTGGATAGTGACCTAAAGAGGTTCTTCCAAGCAGGGGCCCAACTGCTGGTTGAGGAAAAAGAGGAGTTAGTTGCATTCTTAAAGGGGAACCTTGACGTGTTTGCATGGGATACGTACGAGGTGCTTGGGATTGACCCAAACTTCATCTACCACCACCTGAATGTTAGCCCGGCTGTTATACCGAAGAGGTAACCCCTTCGGCGCTCTTCCAAGGAACATTCCGACGCCGTCAAAGAAGAAGTCGTCAAACTTAAGAGAGTTAGGGCTATCAAGGAAGTATTCTATCCTGAGTGGTTGGCACACACAGTCGTGGTAAAGAAGAAAAGAGGGAAATTGAGGGTCTGCGTGGATTTCATGGATCTGAACAAGGCCTACCCCAAAGACTCTTTCCCAATGCCTCATATAGATCAGCTAGTGGACGCGACAGTCGGCCACCCTCAGATGAGTTTTCTAGACGCCTTTCAGGGGTACCACCAAACACCTTTGACTTTAGAGGACCAAGAGAAGACAGCTTTTGTCACTCCCACCGGTAACTATCACTACAAGGTAATGCCTTTTGGCTGGAAGAATGCCAGGGCTATCTACCAGAGGATGATGACCAGGATGTTTGAAGCTCAATTGGGGAAAACTGTTGAGGTATATATGGATGACATGGTTGTGAAGAGCAAGGCTATACCTATGCATGTGGTTGACCTGAACAACACTTTCCAGACGTTACGGGAGCATAAATTACGATTGAATGCCTTTAAGTGCTCATTTGGTGTGGGATCTGGTAAATTTTTGGGCTACATGCTCACTCATAGAGGGATTGAGGCCAACCTTGCCCAAGTCGCAGAAATCTGCAGCCTACAACCTCCTCAGAACCTAAAGGAAGTCCAAAGGCTGGCAGGGATGGCAGCCGCCCTCAATAGGTTCATCTCTCAGTCTGCCGACATATGCCGACCCTTTTTCCAACTGTTAAATAAGTGGAAGGGATTTGAATGGACTAAGGAGTGTTCCATAGCTTTCCAGCAGCTGAAGGAGTACCTCTCTCGGCCACCCATTATGTCTTGCCTAGACGTAGATAAAGTTCTGTTCGCGTATATTGCCGTGGCGGCTCACGCCATCAGCCTGGTTCTAATACGAGATGATGATGGTGTACAGAGGCCAGTTTATTATGTGAGCAAGTCTCTACAAGAGGCTGAGATGCAGTATCTACCGTTGGAGAAGGCGATTCTAGCCGTGGTGCATGCAACGCGCTGGCTCCTGCACTACTTCCAACCTCATACGGTCGTCGTGCTGACTCAGCTCCCACTTAAGTTCGTGTTACGGAGTGTTGACTACTCCAACAGAATCGCTAAATGGGGAATCATCTTGGGAGCCTTTGACATCAAGTACATGCCTCGCACCTTCGTGAAGGGGCAAGTCCTAGCCGATTTGGTAGCAGAGTTTGCTGAGCCTTCCATGGAAGAGAACTTTGAGGGATGGGGCATGAATGGAAAACCAGTCGGCGTAATCTCATGTGAGAAATCCCTAGTATGGAAGGTTTACGTGGACGGAGCAGCCAACCAAAAGGGTTTAGGCGTAGGGGTAGTTTTGGTATCCTCGGAGGGAATCGTCGTGGAGAAGTCTTTGAGATTGGCATTCTTGGCTACCATAATGAAGTCGAGTACGAAGCTCTGCTAGTGGGAATGGACATGGTTCGAAAAATGAGGGGAAAATCAGTACAGGTGTTCTCAGACTCGCAGCTGGTGGTCGGTTAGGTGGAAGGAAAATTGGAAGCTAGGGAACAGAGAATGCGGGAGTATTTAGCTCGCGCCAAGCACTTGCAGTCCAAATTCGAGTCTTTTGTAGTGTCTCATATCTCTAGGAATGGGAATACTCACACCGACTAGCTGGCCACGCTTGCAACCTCCTTGGCTCAAGGCCTACCCCAAGTTATCCTCGTCGAGGACCTATTTAAGCCCGCAGGCGCAATCGGTAATGCCCTCCTGATTCACCAGGTCAAAGTGGGACCCAGTTGGATGGACCCAATAGTGTCCTTCCTTAAACATGACGTCTTGCCAGAAGAAAGGTCTGAGGTAGACAAGATCCGCAGAAAGGCTCCGCGGTTTTGGTTATTCGAGGACGAGAAACTCTATAAGCGCTCCTTTTCAAGACCCAACCTGCTGTGCGTACACTCGAAAGCAACGGAGTAGCTCTTGGAGGAGTTGCACGAGAGAATATGTGGTAGCCATATGGGAGGAAAGTCACTAGCCCATAAAGCCCTTACACAGGGATACTAGTGGCCAAACATGCAAAGAAAGGCGCAGGATTACACGAGAAAGTGCGATCAGTGTCAGAGGTTCACTCCCAACATCCACCAGCCTAGGAGTGTCCTTAACCGTTTATTCAGCCCTTGGCCATTTGCTCAGTGGGGCTTGGATATAGTGGAACCATTTCCAAAGGCAGCGGGAAACAAGAGTGGTTGCTCGTCGGGACGGACTACTTCACCAAGTGGGTTGAAGCAGAGCCCCTCTCGAATATTAGAGACGTGAATGCAAAGAAGTTTGTCTGGAAGAACATCATTACCAGGTTTGGGATCCCGCGCACCCTCATCTCAGACAACGGCCTACAGTTTAATAGTAGGGCCTTCAGAAAGTACTGTGGAGACTTTGGCATCACAAACAGGTATTCTACCCCAGCCTACTCGTAGGAAAATGGCCAGGCCGAAGCAGTGAACAAAACAATAGTTAACGGGCTCAAGAAGAGGCTGGACGACACCAAAGGCAGATGAGTAAAAGAAGTGCTACACATATTGTGGACTTATCAAACTACACCACGAAGGTCCACAGGGGAGATGCCCTATTCAATGGCTTATGGTGCTGAAGCTGTAATCCCTTTGGAGATGGGGTTTCCAACGATAAGGACTCATTCCTTCGCCCTAGGCGACAATGATGCTTTGCTGCGGAAGGGGCTGGATTTGATAGAGGAGAGGCGGGAGAATGCTGTGGTCTGGCTGGCTTGCTACTAGCAGAAGCTCAAGCAAAGGTACAACTCCCACGTAAAATCCTGACCCCTTGCTCCTAGAGACTTAGTCCTGAGGAAAGTCGTTAGAATCGCTAAGGACCTAGCATGGGAAAAGTTAGGACCAAACTGAGAGGGGCCCTATCGTATAACCTCAGTGGCCGGCATAGGGTCGTATTATCTTACCAACTTAGAAGACAAGCCTGTTAAACGACTCTGGAATGTAAATAACCTCTGAAGGTACTACTATTAATAAAAGGCGTACACGGCATGTGTTTGGATATTATTGCATTGTGTTAATTGATAATATGTTAGTCTTCAATATAAAAAAAAACTCAATGTCAAACAAAACGATGCAGTTTATTTTTAATTAAGTGTTAATGTCAACCTAGGCTATGCCGGTTCCTCGGACCTTCTGCATTGAAAAAATTTAACATGTAGTTTATTTTTAACTAAGTGTTGATGTCAACCTTGGCTATGCCGGGTCCTCGGACCTTCTGTCTTGGGGAAATTTAACATGCAGTTTATTTTTAACTAAGTGTTGATGTCAACCTAGGCTATGCTGGGTCCTTGGACCTTCTGTCTTGGGAAAATTTAACATGCACAAATTTAACATGCAATTTATTTTTAACTAAGTGTTAATGTCAACCTAGGCTATACCGGGTCCTCGGACCTTCTGTCTCGGAAAAATTTAACATGCAGTTTATTTTTAACTACGTGTTAATGTCAACCTAAGTTATGCCGGGTCCTCGGACCTTCTGCCTTGGAAAAATTTAACATGCAGTTTATTTTTAACTAAGTGTTAATGTCAACCTAGGCTATGCCGGGTCCTTGGACCTTCTGCCTTAGGAAAATTTAACATGCAATTTATTTTTAACTAAATGTTGATGTTAACCTAGGCTATGTCGGGTCCTCGGACCTTCTGCCTTGGGAAAATTTAACATGTAGTTTATTTTTAACTAAGTGTTAATGTCAACCTAGGCTATGCCGAGTCCTCGGACCTTCTGCCTTAGGAAAATTTAATATCCAATTTATCTTTAACCAAGTATTAACATGCAGTTTATCTTTAACTAAGTGTTGACGTTATCTCCTTGGACCTTCGGCTTTGGGAAATTTAATGCGCAATTCGTTTTTTAAGTAATTATTAATGCCAAATTGCAAGTGACTAAACTGCTCTTATGATTAAACCACGCTTATCTTAATTCCAGACACGCTTCTGTGCACTTAACTGCTTACTTATTAACCTGATTATGTCGGAAAGGGGTGTTGAGTTACTTAGGATTCACATGCAACTTACGGCACAATAGAACAAATCATACGGCAATAAATGTAATGCATTAAGAAATTAGATACTAAACCTTAAAATCGTTATTGAAACTGTTTACATTAAAGCTGAAAGTGACAATTACAAGGAAAACACTGAAAAATTACAAAGTAAAACCGCGCGGAGAAGGAACCCAAGGTGGCCTATTGTTTGATCTTCAATGGAGGGTCTTTTGCCACATATGCGCTCTTCGGCTCGGGCTCGGGCGGGACCTGGACTTGCTTCCCTTTGTCTTTCACTTTAGGCGGAGGTATGACCTGGCCAGCTGGATCGCTCGACCCCTCCTCGGCCCCTTTATCAGAAGCAACCACTTCCTTGGGAGGAGGAACTTGCTCTTGGATGGAGGGAGGCAGCATCAAGGCCACTGTCTCAGGAGCAACCGAAGTGGCTGGAGGGTCTTCGATAACTCTGATATCCTCAGGATACCAGACCTTCTCTGCCCCCCTCCATTCGGAGTTTGTGGGAACCCCTGCCACGTTTAGGGCTTCCGCCCAAACTTGCTGGCAGTATTCCCTGCACAACTCCGCTAGCTCTTCGGCTAGTCGGTTCTCCGTCGTTTCGACCCCCTTATTGTATACGGCTTTGGTGGCGGCCTCCACAGTCTCGCTTATGGTGTGAGCCGCTTCTTTGACTTGGGCAAGCTCCTTTTTCAAATCCGAGATCTCCTGCTCAGCTTTAGACAGTGCTTCATCCTTTTGGTGCAGTAGCTTGCATTGATTTTCCACCTGGGCCTCCACAGTCTTTAAGCCCGCGTCTAGGCTACTCCTCTCACTCTACTCCTGGGTCAGTTTAGTGGCCAAGTCGCTCTTTTCAGCTTCAGCGCGACCCAAATCCTTCTCGACCTCCGCCTTGTTTTCTTGCTCGGCCGCTGCCTGGTTTTGGTAGTGCCCCACCAGTTGCTCGACAGCAAAAACCTCCTAGATGACCTACGGGGAGAAATTTCGACAGATGCGCAATAGAGTTAGACATATGATGGTTTAAATAATGACGATGAATTAATAGGGATGGGATAACACGTACCAAGCCTAGGTTTCTCTTTAGGGAAAGAAAGAGGCGAGTCCGACCCATCTTCCCCAAGTCCTCCATGTCCCTCGGCAAGAGGAAAGGCTTCTCTAGGGTGTTGGCCAGATGGGGGGCGTGACCCCTCTGAAAGTCCCTTATGCTTGCTTGGAGAGGAATCGGAGCCCCATCCACCTCCAGCACAGGGGACCAGTTGGAATCTCCACGGCGAACCTCGACTTACCCACGGAGCTCCTTGCTCTCTACAGAAGAGGCTCGCACCCCGCCCTTAGCAACTTGTTGTTGCTGTTATTATTGCTAGTTTTGCTGTTTTTGTTTTTGCTCTCGCTCTCTATCCGCCTCCTATTTCTCGTTCCTCCTCCTTTTTGGGAAGTTTGGGGCAAGAAGGAGTGGGTCGAACGAAGGGGGAGGCGGAGGCAACTTCGGCTGGGACCTAGAGGCGTCCTTCTTGGAGGCCTGAGCGCCCCTCTTTCTAGTGAAAAGTGTTCTCAAAGTCGACATATCGTCATCTTCCTCAGAGCTGTCTTCTGCTCGGGCGATCACCAGGCCTTTGATACCGGAGCCCTTGTCCGAGGTGTTCTCCTCGTCTGAGATCTCTACTATAGTATCCCTTAAGGGCCTCTCAGCCTCCTCTAGACGAAACCGGTCTATCTCTTCGTCGAGGGATGAGGGGAAAGCCGTAGACTCTCCTCGGACGAGTTAGTTCTCCCGCTTCACTGCAATAGGGGTGGCCTCAACGGTCCAACTGTAGAGAATGGTGGATGGTGCGTTAGGTAGAGCGCAAGGGGTAAGGAAATAGGGTTGGGAGACGTCTATCCTCGGGCGTCTCCAGTCACTTGCGAGGATAGTGTCTTCAGCCTCTTGGAAAACCTTCAATAAGGGTTCGTACCCCAATATGAGGTGGGCGGCCCTTACTTGTAGGTCTTTATTCACAAAGACCTTGGATCTCAAGACTCTGTTAAGATCTGAGACGTTGACTTCGCTTAAGCGGGGTGACGTATGCCGTTTGTCTGTAAAAGAGACAGCAGAGAAGCTAAACATGATCAGATACGAACGACAAGTCAAGAAAACAAAGCATCGAAGGGGCAACGAATCTACTTAGAGAAGCTAATAGGGGCAAAACTTTAAACCAAAATATCTAAGTCCTAGGGAATCACACCTGGCTGCCCCTCTTGCATTAGGCAATGGGGGTCGTCATGCCACCTCCTATTGGCAATGAGATAGTCATCTTTCATACCTTTATTAGACTTGGGGAGGCAGGATATGAGCCTAATGGTGTTAGACCTCGATTTGAGGTAATAGCCTACGTTTCTCAACCGATGGCACTCATACAAATAGGCGACATCACGCCATGTGAGGCGCAGGCCCATCTGCTCGTTTAGAGTATCGATGCAACCTAATACCCTAAACATGTTGGGTGTACACTGGTCAGGACATAACCTATGGTTACGGAGGTACTTGCTAGTCACGTTCTTCATGGGGAGTGTCATCCCACCCTCTAAGAAGGCGATGATAGGGATGACAACTTGCCCTTCTTTCTTAGAATCTGCCATGACCTCTAGGGGGCAGTATTCCAGACCCACATCCGGAGGAATGTGGTATTTAGCCTGGAATCCTTCCATGCTAGAAGACGTATCTACTAGACACTTAAACCACCCATTTGGTCGAAAATCAGAACAAAGATTTACGAAGAAAGGGAAGAAAGGTTGACAGCCGAGGAGAAAAAGGCTTGAGGAAAGGAGAAACTTACAGGAGAAGGGTGTACGAACTTTTGAGAGCTTCTTAAAAGAGAATGAGGTTGAAAACTTCCAGAATATGTTTGCTCTTTGGGAGAAATGGCAGATGTCATAGTTACCAAAGCATTTTGAATGATTGAAGAACGGCGGTTCGTGAAGGATATCCCGCTTGAATTTTTGGGAATGAACTCGAGCCGTTAAACCTACATCTCACCGTTGAACGTGGGCTACAGGGAGTTACTCAGTGCAATTAATGCAGGCGTTGCGTGTTAGGAAGCGTCAGGAGCCTTTCTAAAAGGCGCGGGGGGACTTCGCACGTGTTATATTTGAGAGATCACGTGAAGGTAGTACTCGCAGGTCAAAACTCATTTCCCTCCTCGGATCGGAGCCAAATGAATTTTTGAGGGGCTATTGTGGGGGCAGAAGTGTCAAAACACCTATGTGGCCTTTGGGTCTGGTCCGAGGACGTTGACTCCCCCAAAGGGCTGCAAGGCGAGGATAAGGTCACCTAACTTAAGTGCCTAGGGGCCCACCGGTCAAGTCGTTAGCCAATTGGGGAGAGTCCGAGGAAATGATCTCCTCGGACAACGGAAACAAGGGCCAAAAGGTGCACCATGACGCCTAGGGAAAAACTCTTGAAGCTCAACAAGCCATGTTACACTCCAATGGAACGAGAAAGGGGAGAACAAGTGGGAAGTGCTTTGCATAAAGCTGCTACCACTGCATTAAAGGCTTCACACCTACCCACCTGGCCGCATTACTGAGGAAATGACCCTGATGGGACGGTGATCAGCCTTATGGCCATTAGGGGAAGTTTCCAAGGAGACAATGGATGGGAAAGGGATCTGCATTGATGGCTCTATAGATAGAAACATAAAAATAGGGAATATAAATAGAGAGGGGGAGGCCATTGGAGAGGGAGCTGGCTTCTCCAAGAAAAAGGCTTCTTCTCCCAAGTAGAACAAGGGAAACGAACACAGGGACTCCTCGGCTCATGTCTGAGGAAAGCTAGAACACACCATCAGCTCATTGCACGCAACTGTGGACTTAGCCCAAATGCCACCGCTTTCCAATGTCCCAAGAAATCCAGGCTTTAAGTCCACTCTCTACAAATTTTATTGTTTAAGCCATTTGGGCTTGCCTAGTCATGCACTAGGATCCATGCTCGATTTGCCTCCTTACATTTACTATTAGTTATTTTTACTTTTTTTTCTTCTCATATTATTTTTTGTAAATTTCTTATTATTCTCTCTCACATTATCTCTTGAAAAAGTGGTTGTTCTCTTTCTCTTGATTTTTTATTCTTTCTTACAACTCTACTTAATTTATATTGATGAATCATTGTAATTTTTAAAACCCTATTTTAGGTTCAAACTTTTTGATATTGTATTTTTTATTTTTTAATTCCCCGTCACAAGTAGTCTCTCTATCTCTACAATAAAATTTAGAGCATAAATTATACAAATTAAGTATAAGTTTGTTATGAGTTTTGATTATCATGATAATTTCTTTTAAGAGAATGAATAATTTATTTAAATAAAAATTATACATACATACATACATACATACATACATACATACATATATGTATATATTTATTTATTTTGTTTAAATTTATAATCAACCTTATGCAATTCATTTAAAAGTAATGATGTTAAAACAAATGAATAATTGTCCTAAAGATTACATTTGTATATTTATAGTCTTTATGTTTAGAAAGACTTTCACTTAAATTTAGCCGATACCAAAGTGAAATGTAATGTTACATAAATGTGGCTTAACAAAAGCGTAACAACAATATATACTATGCTTAAGATTTTAAATATTACGAGTTTGAGATTTAAATATATTTTTAAAGAAATTTTGATTTAGATTAGGTGCTTTTAACCTAAACATGTCTTTTCTCATTATATAAGTGAACAAAAATAAATAGAAGTGGATCAAAATGAACCAAAGTAATCCGAATGAACCGGATTGGGCCAAATGGAACAAAGTAGAGCAAATGGACAGAATACGACCGAATAGGAGCAAGGTGGACCGAATAGACTGAATAAGAACGAATGGACCGAAGTGGACATAATAGACCGAAAGGGACTAAATCAAACCGAAGTAAACATACTGGACCAAAATAGATTGAATAGGACCAAAATGGACTAAACAGGACTGAAGTGTATAGAATAGAACCAAAGTAGACTAAATAGAACTGAATTGGACTAAATAGTCTGAATTGAACTGAAGTGGATCAAAGTGGACAAAATGGACCAAATAGGATCAATGTAGACTAAATAGAACCAAAGTAGATAGAATGGATTGATTAGGACCAAAGTGAACAGAATAGACTGAAGTGAACAGAATATGGCCAATGTGGACTGAATAGACCTACTTAGACGGAATTGAACTTTAGTGGTCAAAATGGACTAAATAGGACCAAAGAGGATAGAATAGACTGAATAAAACCAATGTGGACCGAATAAGACTTTTGAATATTTATCATTTTTATTGCATTTTTAATGCTCATATTTCTAATTTCTAATTTCTAATGTCTATTTTAGTATTGTCTTTGTATTTTTTAACTCAAAACTAAAGAGTTTAGCTCAAATATAATAAAATCTCATATATTTCAACCCAAAAAATTAAGAAAAAAATTAAATTTATGAGCTAATCTTCAAAAATAAAACGTACGCAAAACTAATCAATTTAAGGACCAATTAGTCTAAAATGGACTGAAGGAGGACCGAAATTGACCAAGTGGAACGCATTGGAACAAGTGGACCAAATTGAACAGAAGTAGACCTAATAAGACTGAATAAAAATTATTTAATTTTTAAGGAGAAAAAATTATCTTTAAAAAATTATACATCATATTATAATACAAACAATTATTTATTCCCACACATCGCATGGACCTGCAACTAGTTTTTTTTTTTTTTTTTAATTTAATTTCTCTCTCATAACTAAGAGTTAATTGCACAGTGCAATAGCAATTTTGCACCGAATCTCAATTCATTATTGTTGCGTATACAAATTAATAGATTCTATTTGGAAGGATTAATTTCATTGATTTTAGGCTTCCGTATATAATTGAAACAAAATCATTAATTTTAGAAAAGAATTATTACCACGCACCTTTGACGTGATGGTCACTCGACAAGTACAAAGTTCTTATGGGAGGGGAAGGGCTAGAATTAAAATTTTCAAGAGAGAGCTTCACACACATATACACTTAGATTAGACTATAATAAAATTTCTATCTTATAAAAAATATAAATAGATAATTAAAAAATAAAAAGAAGAAAGAATGATGGGTAAGTTAATAATTTGGTGATTCTACTAAATTGGCTTCCATGGTGGTACAAATCAATTTTCGAATCATACCACAAGTACGAGTTATCTTGCCTTATCCAGAAATCATTGACTTTATCATATCGTAATGACAAGGCAAATTTATGAGGGACAAAAGGTCATATTGTAACTCTCTGCCCCACTGCAACTATAAATTGGAGGTTGATTATCACCTAGAGAGGTATGGGCAAGATTGCATATTTTCTTAAAGCTAGTTGAGTACTCGTTAGTTATTAGGCTGGCAAGCCTGTGGACTACTATAATCCCCAGTGGCCAGTGCAACAATATTTTGGATCCTTTAACGCATCACATGCACCATAACAACCAACATATATATTGCCATCCTTAATTGTGGCCAGTAAATTAATTGTATGGACCTTATATCTTGAACACAATTCACAATAGGAAATGGCCCAGACCCATCGACTAGAGTCCCACTAATGGGTTCGATCCGGACTTCCACATTATTATGCCCATGATTCAAGCTCACTTCATACTTCATAGGACACCACAGATTGGTTTATATTCAAATTGAGTAAGGTCACTGGGTAAGTGGGTGGTGGAGATTGGCAAGTCATTGTGCCTAATCCAAAGTCTCCAGTTTAACATGAAAAATAAAATAACTCATTGCTGGTGCACTTGTTCCTAGCCCAAATGCTACCTTGCCATTCATCAGAATATGTATAAAGTTCCCCGATCTTGTTGAGGATCAGAATGAATCACCAATTGACGGGCTTGCACCTAACCATAAAGGGTCATTGCATTTGTTCTCGTAGTTGAAGATTACCCCAGATTGCCCACCTGAAAAACGATAGAACAAAATAAAATTATGTTAATTATTTAATTAAACTGTATTTGTTCTCCCTTGTTGATGTATATATGTTCTATACACATAATGTCCATAATATTTCCTGCCTTTTTACATTTAAAAAGAGAAGTGGATAATATGTTACAAATTATATACAATAAAAAGTGTGTGAGAATCAAACTCTTAGTTGAGAAAACAAGAACGATTAGCATTGCACGAGTAAGATCGAATTCAGTTCCTTGCTTCTCCTCATGATTATCAATATTAAGGCACGTTGACAATTACAATTTCTTGTAATATTTTTTGTGTAATACAGTGCCATTTTATAAATATTACAATTTCAATTACAACTTCTCCTCATGATTATCAATACCATGGTATATACAAGAGAAGAAGGATGATGAGAGCTTCGCCCGCCATTGAAACTTAGTTTTTCAGTTAAAATATGTAAATTGAAATGACCAATTAAATAAATAAGTTTGAAGTCTTATACAAAAAAAAAAAAAAAAAAAAAAGTTCGGAGTGTTTCACTGTTTCTTACAAAGGTAGGGACTGTATTTGTAAGGTAGCAATTAGCACGTTAATAATTTTTTGATTCTATAAATCTATTTTCCTTTTATAAAAGTTAATCATTTCTTTTCTTTTTATTTATTTATTTTTTTTTTCAATAGAGAGAAATACATGTGTGTGAAAATTCTTTCTAAAACATGAATTCCAGACTTACTCCCCTCACCTTATAAGAACTTGTACTTGTAGAACAACTATTACATCTAAGATACTCAGTAGAAAAGTTAATAATTTATGAGAAATGTTAACAGATGCTTTTAGGGTAATGGTTAATAATCAATTTAAAGAAATTTTTTATGGAAAAAGAAAAAAAAATTAATATTTTGACAGTTTTTTCTATTTCCCATAAAAGTGGTGTTAAAATTTATCTAAAATAAATTGTTGATGATTTTCCTAAGGGCACCCATTAGTATGACCCATAATTTAATGATAAGTTGATAATTGGCATGTTAATAATTTCTTGACTCTTTTAAATGCTCAATTATGAGTTGTAATGCACATTTTTCACACAATTGATGATCAGTAATTAATCAAACTTTCATTATGGGTTACCAATCAATATCCACGTAATAGATTATTTCAAATTTCTTGACTCTATTTTTAGACTTTCAAGTGCATTGATTATATTTTCCTGACGAGTGATTCTACGGTACCCCCCAAAAAAAGGGAGGGGGGAAGGGGGTACGACATCCACTAGTAGGTAACTTACTACAATAGGTTACTTTTTTTCTCACATTTGATGGTTTCATCCTCACATTATGCAGTTCTAACATCACATGTGATAGTTCTTTTCTCACATTTGGTGGGTTTCTTACTTTTTTCTCACATTTGACTGTTCCATCTTCACATTGTGCAGTTCCAACATCACGTGTGATATTTCTTTTCTCACATTTGATTGTTCCATCCTCACATTGTGCAGTTTTAACATCACATGTGACAGTTTTTTTCTCATATTTAGTGGTTCCCTTACTTTTTTTCTCATATTTTACGGTTCTATCCTCACATTGTGCAGTTCCAAAATCATATGTGTCAGTTCTTTTGTCATAATTGGTAATTTTCTTACTTTTTTTTCTCACATTTGACGGTTTCATCCTCACATTGTGTAATTCCAACATCACATGTGACAATCCTTTTCTCACATTTGGTGGTTCCTTTACTTTTTTTCTCACATTTGACGGTTCCACCCTCACATTGTGCAGTTCCAACATCACATGTGTCAGTTCTTTTGTCGTATTTGGTGGTTCTCTTATTTGTTCTCACATTTGACGACTTCATCCTCATATTGTGCAGTTCCAACAGCACATTTGACAGCTCTTTTCTCACATTTGGTGGTTTCCTTATTTTTTTCTCACATTTGACGGTTCCATTATCATATTGTGTAGTTCCAATATCATATTTAACAGTTCTTTTTTCACATATAGTGGTTCCTTTAATTTTTTTTTTCTCAAATTTGATGGTTTCATTGTCATATTAAGCAATACCAACATCGCATCTGTTCTATTTTTAGTACATGTGACAATTCTTTTCTCACATTTGGTAGTTCTCTTACTTTTTTCTCACATTTGATGCTTCCATCCTCACACTGTGCAGTTCCAGCATCACATTTGATAATTCTTTTGTTACATTTAGTGGTTTCCTTTTATTTTTATTTTTCTCATATTTGACGGTTTCATTCTCACATTGTGCAATTCCAACATCACATTTGACAGTTCTTTTGTTATATTTAGTGGTTCAATTATTTGTTTCTCAAATTTGATTGTTCTATTATCACATTGTGCAATTCCAATATCAAATTTGGCAGTTCTTCTATCACATATAATGGTTCCTTTATTTTTTCTCAAATTTGATGGTTCCATTGTCACATTAAGTAGTATCAATATCGCATTTGACTCTATTTTTGTCACATTCAGTGGTACCCTATTTTTATTCTCAAATTTGACAATTTCATTATTATATTGGGTAGTACTAACATCACTTCTAATCATCTTTTTGTCACATTTGGTGGTACCCTATTTGTTTTTCTTACAATTGACCATTCAATCGTCACAGTAGCCAGTACCAATATTATATCTGACCATAATTTTACATTTGGGTCTACCACTGAGGTCACTTTTTTAATTACTAATAACCGCTCACCACAATAGTAATTTTTTTAAAAGTTATTAGTAACTTTAAAAATTACTAATATAAAATTTTACTTATTCATTACATAGTGTTGAGATTGACCATAACATCTAATCTGAAGCTCCATTGAGTGCAAGAAAGCATGATTTGGCATCCTCTTTCACTATGATGTTCTTGAATTCCCTTATCTTGGCTAACCATGCTGCCCATAAAATGGCCACTACTTCTGTCATTAGAGGATCACTAGAATTAAACTTTCTTGTCCAAGCTTTTAGATAGACTACATTTCATCTCGAGCTACTTCTCTCTCTCTCTCTCTCTCTCTCTCTCTCTCTCTTAGTGAGTCTTAGAATCTCTCTCACCCTCTGCATTTGAGATATTTTGAAATATATTGAAATTTTCAATTTCATATTTTAATAAAAAGATATTGTATTGTATAAAGAGTCTCAATCTCTCTCACTATCTTTACCTCTTCAAGTAACTCTTTCAAATGGATGACTCAAATTGTCATTGTTCGTCAATTTTATTGAAACACTTGATAATAATGTCCTATGAGTCCAAGATATCATCATTGTTGTCTCAAAGCTAGAGAAATGCTTTAGATTATTTTTTTATTTGATAATGAAATTAAAGGGCAAATGGGTTAGAGAATATTTTATCATTCTATTCCAAAAAATATCCTTAAGCAAACGTGAGAAATCAAATCAAAAGAATATAGAAGATGGTTCAATATGATTCACGAAGAAATAATAAAAGAACAAAAATTCATTATGGTTGATACCACAGACGGAGAAGGTTATCGCACCTACACTTTTATCTTAATACAAACTACAACTGTCAAAACTCAAAATTGAAGGTTGTGTATTATCTAGATGATGTATACACTGCTCTTGTTTGCTAATATATAAAGACTCAAATTCACACTTAAAACAAAGCATTGTAATTTGAGAGACTGAAAAAAAAAAAAAAAAAAAAATCCAACAGCTCTATTTTTTAGTGCTTTAAATAATTTAAAACTTTGTTGTTTATTATCCTTTAAAAGCACTAGCTTTGCTACCAAGTTGTATCAAAAAAGTTCCAACAAGTCCTCCTACAAAATAATGAGACGTGTAATTAAAAATTATTCCACAACAATGGAACCAAATATTAATATAATTCTCTCTTCTAAAATAGAAAGAAGAAACAAACATAAATTTATTAGGCATATCTGTATAAGTGCACCAATATTAAAAAAGGAATTTTGCAAGGAAGGAGCCACAAGAACTTGCTTCATAATGGATATCAAAAGTTGTCCTGCACAAATATTCCATTAAGAGGGAGATCAAAAGTTGAGACATTATAAGAGCTTTGTATAAAAAGTGGTTTTGCACTTACATAACATGAATTTCCTTTCATCTTTGATGTAGTCTTAAATTTTTAGGGTTGCTTAACTTACCATAAAGACATAAAGTTATAATCTAGACTTTGTTTGACATCTATAAAAAAAAACATTTAAATTCATTAAATTGGAATTTTCTAGTGCTAAGTTGAATGCTTGATGGTAACCAAAAAAAAAAATACATAGCAATCAAGGAAAAAACATATAGTTATAAAGAAAATGAAACTACACTATTGGTCCCTGAACTCAATTATTAAAACCAAGTTCCTTGTTTTATTCTAATTTCTTATTTTTATATCTGATACTTCTAGGAAATCTGGAGTGCCCCTAGAAGAAAATATTGTTGCATAGGGAAATAATTTGGCAAGGAAGAACTGAACACCAATGCCTTCTTATAGCAATATTATCCTGAAGAGGTTTTTCAGAACCAAGAAAAAGATGCATTGTTCAGTACAAATAGAAGGTGACATTTCCTTATTCCTTTAGAATCTGAAATTGGTCTCCACTAATTACTAGAGCATCAGAGAAAAGCTTCATTTTTTTTCCTTTTTCCCACAGAGGTTCTTTCCATTTATCAGACTTCTTAATATTATAGAGTTGAAAATTTTCATTTTTTGCTCCTTATTCATATGATACAAATGTTTGAGAATATACATGTTAGTCCATTTGAGTTTTGAAATATATATTAAGAAATTAAGGTGAAAACTATTGTAAAGTTATATGTGATGTGGTTTTAGTGTTGCTTGAGTCCTTGTTTTGTTGTTTTAGATGCCTATGTAGTCCCTTTATCCTCTGTTTCTTTTCTAGAAATATGAAGGAAATATTAAGACATATTTCAATGAAATGAATTTTTAGCAAGATCTCTGGTAGTTCAACTAATAGTTGGTTCTGGATTTCAGTAGTTCTGAGTTAGGACAAAAACAACTCTTTTGATCTCTGTTAAACAAATTGCCTTTGTTTCACTAGTATTTAGTCTCTAGAGCAAAATGCCAGGATAATATTTCACATAAAAGGACAAAGATGTTGCCGGAATCCCAATGTATTTAGTTTATCATTTATAAGTCCAAAGTTATTGCTAATTCATATAAAAATGATAGAAAGACAATTGTCTCATATCCTTCTATATTTTGTTTCTTGTGGATTTCAGGATTGAAAGACACGAGTTTTGGCATATTGACAATTAAAGAATTTTGGTCTCAAGTTGCAGTTTCTAAATTACTCCAATATCCACAAGAGTAATAGAAAAAGATGCTACTAAATGACAAGCTGCAATGGGATAATAGAAGATTAAGTTTTAATTCTTTCCCTAGCAATGTGGCTTCTGCCGTGGGTGATTTAGTTCCCTGTGCATCAGCCTAAACCTTCTGCATTGTGACCTTTTGGAAGGAACTATACCACATCTTTATCTGTATTCTTCTTCTTTTTATATTCAATGGAAGAGTGAGGATGGTTTCACCATCCATCCCACCTCCATTATTCAAGGATGAGAATTTGACATTGTTTTCCTGTCTTTTGAGTCATAATTTGTCCCCATTTTTGAACTTTGTATAGTTTCCACTTTCCACTATGTTTTTGCCATTCTAAAATCTTTTATTTATGTCAATACTTGTATTATAAATCAACAATTTCTTAACAAAACTAAACCAACACAGTTCTGATTGTTACCAGTAGATACAAACCCACAAAAAATCAGAAACAAATCAAACAAAACTCATAGACAAATCAAAAACAAATCAAACGAAACCCCAAAAAATCATAAACAAATCAAAAAAAATCATAAACAAATCAAATGAAACCCACAGAGGCACAAATAAATGTAGACAATCCTATAAATATTTTGTGATTCAGATTTACAATTGATGGAAGAGACAGAATCCATGGCATGCAAGTAGATCACTAGGGTTTTTCCCTAACTTCAACAAATATAGCGGAAAAGGGTTAAGAATCAAAATCCCAAAATGAATGCTAAAAGAAATTTAAAGATTCTAGATTGTAAAGACACAGGACGCCAAAAAATGATTCAGTGATTTACCTAAGAACATCAACAATGAAAGTTGGAGAGAAGAGATGTCAAGATGCGAGAGGAGAACCTGCTTCATCAGATCAGATGAGCTACGAGAGAAGAAGAAGCAAAACTCTAATTATTAAGGATTTCTATAAAAATACTAGCTCCTCAATTATGACTCATTAACCACATGAATCTCCCACTTTTATCATTTAATTCAACAGATTAATTTATTAAATATTTTATTATTAAAATGTTCCACAAAAAAAAAAAAAAAATCTTGACTATTGCAATTGTTTTATTTCTTAAATTATTGATGAGGTTGCAAAAACAAATTTATGATAAGATTTAAAAAAAAAAAATTCCTATAATTACCTTGAAACTTTGAAAAAAAAAAAAAAAAATCTAATTGGTAACTGTACGTTTTTAGACTCTTTAAACACAACCAGATTAACCTAGTTATTTAGCCAAGTGATTAACTTAGGTAAATTATGCAAATCTAGGTTAATACAAGTAAATCATATCATTGAAAAAGTGTGGAAAAAACAAATAACACAATGATATGATAACCTAAGAAAACCAAACCGATAAAAAACCTATGGAGGATTTAACCTAGCTATCTTTAAGGTAAACCGAATCCATTATGAAAGAATTGAAATTTATACAATAACGACTTAGACCACTAACATCCTATTACCACCTCGAGTAGGAAATTTACTACAATGACCACGTGACAGCTCCGAGTCCACGAATTACTTCTTTCTCAGATTCACAGCAAGTACAGGCACTCCCACTTGTGTATTTTTAAGCTCTTAATGCAGCAACTGAATAATTATCAAGTTCTTGAAATAATTTTGATTTTTGATAACCCTAAGTATATGTGAAGGCAAACACCTCTAGATCTTACAAGAGATTCACATAAATAGTATAAACAACAACTGCAACAACCTTTAAAACGTGGCTAAGGTTTTCTCTTTTATACGTAGAGCAAAACATAAAACCTTACACGTCAAACCGGGCTTGGGCTGAGTTAGAAAAATTCTGCAAAACAGCAATCTGCACGAGTTTCGATCGATCAAATCTAATTTTCAATTGATTGAGCCAAGCAAATTTACACAGTAAATCCTACAGTGCACTCGATTCCAACTTTACACATAAACATACTTTGAGCAAGTCTAAAAACAAGACTAAATGTTTTGATCATGGTTTGTCAACATTACAAAATGAAGTTCTAATATATTTGAACCTAAAGTTTTAGAACCCAACAAACTCCCCCTTTGACAATCCGTGACAAAACTCAAATTAAACAAAGTGCTCAAAGTTACAAATACAGCCCATTACAAAACATTGCCCAACAAAAACAAATTCAACCTAACTACTATCTATCAGTTGCAAGTGTAGATAGCAGCAGAATTGAATCAACCTGTATATTCCTGTAACACTTAACAAACACATAAACACATGCGTGGAAAGTACAAATAAAAAAAATAAATCCTTGATTTCACATAATCATAAACTACAAGACATATATCATGAATAACCTCATAACTATAAATCAATAATCAATGTAGCACAATGTGAAACAAGAAACAGAAATAAACATATCATAGTATCTCTCCCTATCATAGACAACAAAAAATATATATAAATACAAGATGAAGCACCTAGATACAATCTAAATCACAAGATGAAGCACCTAGATACAATCTAAATCTCCACAGCCCCAAAACAACAAAAAATCTCCCCCTATCAGCAAACACTCCTATCCATATGTACTCCCCCCTTTTTGTGGTGAATTGCCAAAGGGCACTCACTCATCATCAAAAGGAGGTGGTGGAGGTGACCGCCTAAAACTCACCAAATCCACTCTCAAAGCCTAAAGCTCGGTAAGCACGTCCACTAAAAGCTGATCATGAGTCGCCTGAACGATCATGACAGTATCCAAATTTCATTTGTAATAAAAACCCTAACCCATAAGTTAGTGTAGAAAGGAAACTTGTACATGTTTGATGAAATGTCTCAATGAAGATGGAGATTCCTTTGTTCTCATACTACTATCTATCAACAAAATGTATACTACCTTGTAAAGGGTTTGTTATTATTATTATTTTAAATGTTTTTTCGGATTAAATAACAGTTGGATTTTCGTTGTAGTTTCACATGTAGAAACATAAAGATTCTTTCTTTGCTTGGCAAACAACTTGCTACTATGTTTGTCAATTTTAAAATAAATTCTTTGCTATACGGTAATTGATATTTTGGTCTTAAAGAAGTTCATTTTTTTTTGTGTGAAGGTTGTTGACTGTTGTATATGTGATGACCCCAATTCCATAATTTGTTTTGCCTTTATTGAGTTTGTTAATGAAGGTAGTTTGAAGGTGAGGTGCATAGTTCAATAGTTAGTGGTAATGAATGCTTATGTTTACCTGATTAATTGCTATGTTGTTTCTATAGAAGGTGCAAGGGCTACGTTTGGAAATTTGACTGTGTTTCCCAGAGGTGGTTAAGGAAGTCTTGGTACAGCTCATTTAGTCTTGGACTGCAGAACAAATGTTGTTCAAAGAGTCCAATGCAGAATAGGTGCTGCTGAAGGAGTTCAAGTTGCTAGTGGGGGTTATTATGAAGAAAGAGATTTGGGAGGATTATTTTTCAAATATAATTCTTTATTATTTGTTATTTGTTTCGCATATCAGATTATAGTGCTCTGAAGGAAAAACTTGATGCCAAATTGAAGTTGTAATCACCATTTTCATGGAATCATAGATGCTTAAAGGTGATTTTGGAAGGAGCACTTTCGAGGAAAAGCTTGGGGATTGTTTAATTCATGATGTATCCTCGGGAACAAGCTGAGCTAGCTTGGGACCTTTTTTTAAGTTGTATACTTTGTTTACTTATTACACATCAATAAAATAGGTAGGTGTATTTTCAATCAAAGCAAGAGTTAGCACTAGCAGTGAGGACTGTGGATAGCTTTTGAATGCTCAAATTGTTTGTTATTAGAGAATTTGTGTGTCCTATTTGAATTTTGCAATCCATCTTTAAAATTGCACTCTGTAATTGTCATTCATTCATAAAGATATTCTTCCTTATCTTTTAGACTTTTAGAATTTTGCATGTGAATGGAGGCAACAATTGAAAGGGAACAAAGATATAGTATTCTTTCTTCACAATCTCAATTAGCTAAAAATACACCTACCTATTGCTTGTGTTATCACGGTTTTCTACTCCAAAGCCATACTCCTATCTCCATTAACACTAAAACTATATTTAATAAATAACTTTCACTTGGCAACAAGTCAAAATAAATCCAAAGAGAACAAATGTATTCCCCAAAAATAAAAGAACAAACAAAAGAAACTTGGTGTCATGATAAATGTCACTTGGCTCCAAGCCAATAATTTGTGCCGGATTTGTGAAGTTCCTAGAGTTCTTGGCTACATGACATCTTTGGTCTTCTCACCTGGAAACATATAAAAATCATATTAGCATATTGAATGGAACAAAAATGAATACATTAACATTCACAAAAACCATTCTAATTATTTTGTATTGATACAATCACACTTAAAAACCAAACCCCAATTAAAACAATCAATAATGAAGTATACCTTTGGAACTCTCTTATCTAGAGACTCTTGGATTGCCCCAACCTTGTTATTATACATTGTTGACCATCTTTTGTTAAAAAAAGAGAAAAAAAAAACCCATTGTACAAAGGAAGTCATCCTTAGGAACAAGAAATAAGTAATAAAATTGATAATGCAAACACACCAAAAGAATTTTCAAATCTACCTCTTGTATGTGTGTGGAATTTGATTGCTTGGAGCTATACATCAGCAAGTTTATTTGTGAGGGAATATAAGTTGTTGGATTCTATGGAGATCAAAATATAAGAAAACATTATTTTGAAACAAAGCTCTTTACACATTTTAATACATAAATGATAGATTTTTTATTTCATTTCAAATAAATAATCAATTGTGTCAATTTACCTGACTAAGTTGTGTTATAACATTGGTATCTTGCAACATAATTGTAAATGGAACATTTATACAACCCATTTCCTATATAGAGACAAAACACATATTTAGATATTACATCAATGACCAAAATTATGATTACACATTATAAATATTCTAAATTTGTAAATTGAAGGATACTAAATTAGAAAATGATTTGTCCATGACATGTAAGATTGACCATATGCATTATCACTTGTAAATTCTAAATGAGAGTAGGGATTTGGTGGTTGGTATATAGCTGGATTGTATGAGCCACCGAATGACACATTTGAATTTTCTTTGGAAACTTGTTCTTTTGCTTTTCCTATAAAATTGCTCATTAAAAAAACAAACATAATAATAATTGTAAATAAAAAGTTTTATTAAAAATAAAAAAATGGCATATTTTTAGTTTAAAAAAAAAAAGGAATTTCTTATGTGAAGAGGATGCATCCTTAGACAATTTTGCCTTGCGCTTCTCAAAGTGGCCTTTAAGTCTATCTTTTCGTAAGCCTTTTGATGTCACACATGGGGGATTTAAAACTGACACATGATTTGATAAGCCAAGCATTTCATAAGTTATATTATGCTCTACAACTTCATTATCTTCCAAATTTGCATTTGAACCCAACTTTGATGAATCTCTTTCAATTTTTTCATCAAGTCCCAATAGTATCTTTTGACAAATGCTTTTAAGGATATCATCCCCTTGGCTTTTGGATATAATTGTATTAGCTATACGTAACATGCTATTAAGCAACACTATCTCGGCCTCTTTAGCATTGCCACTTAAATGATTGTCTTGTTCATAAGACATCATCCCTTTCTTAGCCTCCTTTGTCCAACGTTTCAAAATGTATTGGCTTGGAATTTCAGTCAATTTTTTTAAATTGAAGACCTACAATGCATGACAACAAAGAATTCCCAATGACTCAAATTTCTTTCAAGAATAAAAAATGTTGCTATTGAAATGATCAAAATGGACAATGCGTTCTCTTTCACTATCTTCTTCTTTCACCTCAAAGACATCAATTGCAAGGCTATTAAGGAATTCATATTCAAATAATCTGAATATCTTACATGTGTAAACTTGAGCTGCATGACCCAAAATACCACTCTTCTTAACTGCTCTTTGTGGGGCGCCTTGCTTGCATCGAAAATCTTCATTAAACTTTGAAGAACGCATACTTGCCAACACACTTTTATATTTAATTACAAAGTTAGTGAGATTTATTGTTGTATCTGCTATATTATTCAAAACATGGTTTGTGCTTTCACTCCTCGAGGAAGCTTTAAATTTAGCTTTGAAGCTATCCTTAGAGAAAGCAGTGCTCCATTTATGTCTAATTTGGTACATCATATTAAGCAAGTGATAATCTTCAAGATTAAACTTATGCATCATTTTATCTCATGTGTTTTGAAATTCCAATTCTGAATCACAATATTTTTGACACTTGTTCCACAAGGACTGAAACTTCGAATTAGAATTTAACTCTCCAAAGTAAGAAGGTTCATTTTTTGAAATATGCCACAAACATAGTCAATGATGTGTGTTCGAGAAAACTTCCTCAATAGCATTTGACATGGCTTGATCTTGGTCAGTAAAAATTGTTATTGGAGATTGATTCTCCATTGAGTCTAAGAATGACTTGAACAACCATTTGAAAGAAGTAGTAGTTTAATCCAAAAGAAATGCACATTCAAATATTACATTTTGCCAATGGTGATTAATACCTACAAATGGAGTACAAATTAAATTATCTCTATTGGTGCGGTAAGTAGTGTCAAATACCACAACATCTCCAAAACAATTATAATCAACCCTTGATCTCCCATCTCTCCAAAAAAAAAATTTGTCATGCGATTTTCTTGATCTACTGGAACCGTGTAAAAAAACATTGGATCTTCTATCTGCCTTTTCTTAAAATGATTCAATAGGCTTTGAGCATCTCCAACACTAATCGTTGACATCTTTTTTGTGTTCACATGATTATAACAATCTTTTTTAGTGAAGCCCACATTCTCACTCCTTCCAACTTCTTCTATTAAGTACAAATAAGTATTCTTTGTACGTATACCAGCATTCACTATGGAATCAATTAAACTTGCCTTAGGTTTTGAAATACGATGACCCGATCTTAACAAATGTCTCTCTGATGGTAGTGCAAGTTCATGATTATGCTCTGGATTAAATGCAGTAACCCTCCACACATCATTTTCAACTATGAAACGAATGAATGCTTTACAGCCAATTCTAGTCTCTAGTTTCTTCCAATTTTTCTCTTCACAAGGATCTTCATCTATTTTAAAATCCTCCTTAGAACATAGAAATTCATGTTGCCTTATGTTCTTTGTCCCATTAAATTATCTAGGCTTTCCTTTTCGTATACAAAAACCTGTTCATAATGCATAATTATTGTATAAATTGTATGCTTCATTTTCAGTATATGCCACCTTATCCAACAAATTGTCATCACTATTTTCTAGTCGTTCAACAAACAAACAATCTTCAATTCCTTCAATATCACTTGAATTGCAAATAACTACAATAATTTTTATGAAAAATATAAATGTTAGAAATAAAATATTAAGGAATTTACAATTCAATAATTATCTTATGTGTGCAATTTTTTACGTGTTCTTAAAGGCCTATGGTATGCTTTATTACAAAGCTTCCTACTTCTAGGCACAAATATAATTAGAAATTAGACATAGTTACCAATATTAAGATGAATATATTATTTATTCCTATCATAGTATACATATGGGGTAATTACACTAAATCCACTTGTGGTTTGGCCCGAAATCACTTTGCTTACCCGTGGTTTAAAAAGTGTCACTTTACAAACCTGAGGTATGTTCCATTTGTTTTTTGTAACTCATCTCTGTTAAAATCAGGGATAAATAGGTATTTTTGCACAAATTTTATTTCTCTCTCCTCCCAAAACAAAAAATAGCACAAAAATGCAAGAGAAACAAGATCAAAAGGGAGGGTTTTGTGAAAATTAATATTTGGACCCTATATTCAAAACTCCTAATTTCATCTCTCCCTGTATTTAAAACTCTTATATTTGGACCCTATATTCTGAAGACCCCCTCTATTTTCACCTCTCCCTTCACAGACATGTCCCCACAAAGAACAACCTCCATCTTCTTCTTGCAGAAACAAAAGCTATTTTTAGGGAGAGGCACAGGGCGGCTTGTAGTTGATCCCAAAGTGAGAGTGTCAATAGCAAGGTCTCCATTTGAGAAAGATTGATTGCCATAAGACATGGAGTATGAGCAACTTGAATCATCGCTACTTGAGCATGAGGTTCCTTTTAGAGACTGACATTGGGACGAAGAGCATGAAACATCTGTGTACGTTCTTGACCTTGTAGGATCAAAAAGTGGAACTGTTTGCTTGTAGTAACCATTGCGAGGCTTGCACTGTTATAACATATTTTATTTGGGAGCAAACACCTTTATATATTTTATTTGGGAGCAAATTTATCACAACAAGGCAATAAATTCATACCTCAATATACTTCTGTACATTTTATTTGGGAACAAACATATCACAACAAAGCATTAAATTTTTCACCAAAAAAAAAAAACATTAAATTCATACCTCAATACATTTTTATATATTTTATTTGGGAGCAAACATATAACAACAAAGCATTAAATTTTTCACCCAAAAAAATGCATTAAATTCATACCTCATTACATTTCTATATATTTTATTTAGAAGCAAACATATCACAACAAATCATTATACATTCTTTAAAAAATGAAACAAAACACAACAAGACAAAATTAATTAAACCTCCATTACTTTGAAAATTAGGATCTTTCATGCTTATGTGAACAAGATTTTGTCTTTTTACACTAGAACTTTCCACTTGATTTCACTAAAAATCACTCATAGTAACATTTGTTTGTGGTCACACTATGCACTTGATTTTTGTCAGCACTAAGACAGACCTTGTAGCTTTTGTTCACAAGAGTGAGAACCCTAAAAGGTTCTCTTTGTTAGAATAGAGGTGGCTGGCTCCCTTTTATATATTTTGTTCTTTAACGTTAACATTAATTGTTGACTAACGTTGGGGACCTTTTTTTTTTTTTTTTTTTCTGTTGATAATTAACGTTGGGGACTTCAAGAGTGTGTTGCCATTGTTGATGAGTTGTACTCATTAAATGATGTCAGCCAAATTTCTATTGATGTGGTATTTTTCTATTGGCTGAGACTATAAGGTTTGCTTGGTGACATTGTAGACTAGGACTAGGTAAGAATTTCTTCTTTGTCGTCAGAAATTGGACCTCCTTTGCTTGACTTTGAGGTTGCGGACTCCTCATTCTGCTTGTTTTTCTTCCCTAGTAATAGTTGGATCCAGATCCCGTGCAATACCTAGGGTATTGCACGGTGTGCAATACCTCTTTCCTCAGCCGTAGATTTAATCTAATGGCCTAAAAAATTGACACCTCACCAATAACAAAAATACTACTTTACCCTTAAAAAATTTCAGCCCGCCCACTGTTTTGGTAAATGTCTTGAGTTACCAAACACAAAATCAAAATTTTCTCTCTCTCTCTCTCTCTCTCCCCCCTCCGCAGCTGTCGTCTGCCTCTGCTTCAACCCAGGTGGAGCCTCTCCTTCAATCCATTGTCACAGCCATACCTCTCCTTCAAATTTGCTCTTAAAAACCTCTCCTTTTCACTTCAAATTTCTCAGCCTGTAGTAGAAGAACCGAAAAGAGAGAGAGAGAGAGAGAGAGAGAGAGAGAGAGAGAGAGAGAGAGAGAGAGAGAGAGAGAGAAATGGAGTCGTTTTCTGAAGCTCCACCTGACAGTCCAAAGGTCGGAGAGCAGATCTTCAAAGCCAAGTGTGCTCAGTGCTACAGCGTTGACAAAGGCCCGGGTCACAAGCAAGGTATTCACTTTTTCTGATTTTTTTTATTATTGATTTTATATGTATTCGATTTGGTTGCGGCTTGTTTGGATCTGAGTGATAATTCAAAGTTTGTGACTTTAGCTCATGTGTATTGGATTTTTGTTGTGTGGTTTTGATCTGTTGAGATCTGTTTGGGTTGAATGAACTGTTTTTTTGTTAATTATGAGGATGTAGTTGAGATGAAATTTGCTTAGATCTGACTGGTTTTGATTCGAGTGACCTGTTTGGCTACTTAGAAAGTTGAAGAAAAAAAAATTATTTCTGTAATGTTGTTCTCTGAATATAAACAGTTTTTGAGATGGAATTTATTTTTGAAGGCTGTTTAGTGATATGGGAATTGTCAAGCAGTCTTAAAAATATAATTTTGAAAGAGTTGGAGAAATAAAAATAGAATTTTGAAAAAGAAAAAAAGTAAGATTGATTTTTTGTAACATGAGAAAGGATTATTGTGTATATTATGAAGACCCAACAAAAATAGGTAGCTTAAAGATGGCCACTTTTGCTTGTTGATGTGGGATGTTTTTCGATCTTTGGACATGAGATTAATGATTAAACTCATTGTGTTTTGTTGTTATACATATTTTATGTTATAACTTAAGTATATGTCACTTTATGGATGTGTAAGACTTTAGATTTGGAGTGACTCTTACCTGCAAAACTTACTCGATGGCGGGTGTGTAAGGCTTTAGATGCTGATTTTAGAAGATATGGACTGTTTTCCATATTTGTTTTTATTTATAAGTAGAAATGAATTATGAAACTATTTTGTATGTTATTTGGATTTTTAAGTTGTTCTCTGATTTGTTGTTTAATGAGAAATTTCTTGTCCGAGCTAAGATTGTTCGACATTACATTATTGGACATTGTGATGGGTGTTGCAAAGAACATGTTTCAAGTTTACTAAAATTCACAATATTTTGCTATTTCAAGGATTTCATTACTAGGTTGGGCACTGATTTAAATTGTACAAAAAACAGACTTTGGCTTTTTCTTTCTTTCGATGAATGCTCTGAGAAAAGTAACGTGTCTTATGGATATAACTTCATGCAGATGCACTTGTTAGTTTATTAATAAGTTTTGTAAATATGCTTTAGAATTTTTTGTGCTTCTTTTTGAAAGCTGTTGCGATCGCTACTCTCTTGAAAGTTTTGGAGTTGTGTATAAAACTGTTCTAAATTTTCAGGTCCCAATCTGAATGGATTGTTTGGAAGGCAGTCTGGTACAACTTCGGTTACTCCTATTCAGCTGCTAACAAGAACGTGGCTGTAAATTGGGAGGAAAAGACATTGTATGATTACTTGCTGAACCCCAAAAAGGTATGAATCAACTCAATATAAAAGACACTGCCATAATGTTAGAAAATGCAATGATCACCTTGCATGTGTGTATGCAATAGAGAGGGTAAACTGAAGATAGCTTATCTTACTTTGGAAATATCGCCTTGCTTGTTTTAGAGAGCGGTTTTTCATTGGTGCAAGTATATGCATTTGTGTGTGATAAATTCTTTTGGTGAGTATGTGCATTGAAGTGTTTTGTTGTAACTTTGATATACCAAACATGGCCTAATTCTTTTGTTTTTTGTTTTTGTTTGTGCAGCACATTCCTTGGACTAAGATGGTATTCCCCAGGCTGAAGAAGCCATAGGATCGGGCTGACCTCATTTCTTGCACAATTTTGGAGTACTTTAATGTATTGAACATGTGTTTACTCAATTTCTGTTTCTTCATGGATGTAATATATTTCCTTAATTTGAAAATGTAAGAGTTTACTATATTATGAATTTTGTTGGTGATGGACTTCCTTGAGCTTTCAGGTTCTCCTTCATTCATGTTATTTGTTTCAATGAAGCAATGGACAAAACCCAAAATAAAAATGCCTTATAGCTAGCTAAATTAGCTTCACAATATAAATATTTTAGTGTTTCAAGAAAGCCAAAATAGTTACATCTTGATTTTGATATCAACTAAAATAGATATGAGTCATGTAGCAGTAAAGAAACTTGATAAATGGTAAGAAGACCAAAAAAATTTCCTATCATGCATTACTTTAATGGTAATAATAACTCCTAATCACTACCGTCACGGCCATTTACAACTAATCCAATTGCCTTGAAGGACTTGAAATTTTTATGGGAACAGCTAAAACATAAAAATTAGATCAAGCAGGGATTGGTTTGCTTCACAATGAGTAGCTTGAAAGTCACAATGTTGAGCTATTTGTATCAAGCCTTTTTGCCACACTGCACTCCAAGCCATAATTCAGCTAAAACTACCTAAATACTCACAAAGTTGATCATGATAATGGAATTGTACCCAAATACTGCCCATGAATTTAGCTACAAGAAAGCATATCTCCAGTAAAAAAGAACTTTATCTTTTCTGTGCAAGGAGTAGTGCTGCAAGATTGCTTACACTTTGGAAACAAACAAGAGAGTCCCAAAAATCAACCAATATCAACCAATATCTAATAAGCTATGATAAATCCTAAACCCCCATATCTGCTAACTGCTCAGGAGTATAACCAAATCATAAGTAGAGCTAACCTTATAGCACTTTGACACCTATTCTCACCACTGTTTCAAATGAAGCTAATTTGATCAAATTCAACAAACTATTCTTCTCAATTATAGCCGATGGCCTTTTGGCCACTGTTTACAAATCAAATTTTTCATGAAAGACATAAAACAAGCACAAAACAAAAATTCAACCTTCAGCCAACTAAAAACATATTTTGAAGAAATAAAAGTAACACATATCCAATATCTCAAATCAAAAGAAACCCAACATCCAGAATCCCACAAAGACCTTTTCTTCTTCCCTTTTTTTTTTAACAATTCCAAAAAAATTGATCTTCAACTAGAAGAAACAAAAGGGTTCATTAGCAACCATTAGCAAAGGGGATTTTGGGGAAAGTGGCTTCGTTGCTTCAGAGAGACCTTCACTCCATGAGAGTTGGGACAGCCTCACACACGAGAAAGAGGAAGTTTCTTTGTTGAAGAGCGAGATGGGTCTTCTTCGTTGGCGTCGGAATCAGACGAGCTTGAAGCTTTGCCGGAGCTTTGGAAGATGAGTAACTCCTCTTCTTCGTTGGCGTCGGAATCGGACGAGCTTGAAGCTTCGCCGGAGCTTTGGAAGAAGAGAAACTCTACTGGGTTCTCGAAGCTATGGAGGTTCAGAGGATTGGTTCATCGAAGCAACAGTGATGGCAAGAGAGAGGCTTGGCCTTGTGTGGACTGGCACCGGGCTGCTGTGACTATGGATTGAAGGAGAGGAAGAGAATGGGTTGAAGGAGAGTAAGAGAGCAACCTCAAACGCAGGGGAGAGAGAGAAAAAAATTTGATTTTAGTTTGGGTTTACTCAGATTTACCAAAACAGTGGGCGGGTTGAAATTTTTTAAGGGTAAAGTAGTATTTTTAATTTTTGGTGAGGTGTCAATGTTTTAGGCCGTTAGATTAAATCTACGGCTGAGGAAAGAGGTATTGCACACCGTGCAATACCCTAGGTATTGCACGGGATATGGATCCGTAATAGTTTTGTCGACATCAGACTTCTTTGATGCCTTTCACATCCTGATTTAAGTATACTGCATTCCTGTCTCTACCTTGTACTGTAGCAATATGAGTTTTAATTTTTAGTGGTGCTAAATAACTATATTGCTATTTTTAGCACCATCTATGCTTAAACATCCATAGCAGTGAGACTATTTTTTTTAGTTATTTGACACCATAAAAAGATATTTTATTTATTTTATTTACTCATTTTATAAAACATCCAGTAGTAGTGGATCTATTTTAACTTTCAACACAATAAGATAATATAAACATCACAATAAAATAATATATTTATCAGAATAAAATAATACATCTCACTACCAAAAAAAACATCACAAACCAATCAATGACACTATCCACAACCACTACCAACCAAGAACAACCACCCACAACCACCTAACAACAACTAGCAAGCCAAGAACAACCACCCACAACCACTGCCAAAAATTCAAATGAGCCAAAAACCACCATACAAATGTTTGACTTTTACAGTTCCACGTACTTATTCGGTGTGGGACTAGAGCAGCTTCAAAAACTTACCAGCGTTGAAGTTCACTAATGGGTCTGTCTCCGTGTGTGTGGTTATTAGTTATTACACTTCGCACCTTGTTTAATGCTACTCTTCTACAAACTGGCACTTTCTAATTATCACACCGAAGCAATAGCCATATCAGCCTGGGAAAACAAGATTTCATGGCTTTGAAATAGAAGGGAACAAGTAATGAAGGCTTATACGTTTCTAGTAAAAAAGCTCTAAAACATACTCTAGGCGTGAGTCGTGTGACTGCTTAATTGCTTAATTCTACTCTTCTACAACTGCTGTCACTGCTTGCGGTAACACCCTGGGCCCCTGGCTGCTTTCATGCCCTTTCTACTAGATGGGTCTCGGCGATGAGGGAGAGAAAAAAAAATGAGAAGGAAAAAGGAAGAAAGAAGAGAAGCCAGAGAGAGATAAAAAGAAAGAAAAGATAAAATATTTTTTTAATGAGAGGAGAGAGAGTTTAATATATATATATATATATATATATATATATATTTAGATATAGCACCATTGCTTAAGCATGCATTTTAAGTATTAGTGGTGCTAAAAATAGTCATATAGTTACTTAGCATCACTATTGCTAGTACTCTTAAAAAGCATGTTGGAGTGGTGGTGTCATAGCTAAATTTTTTTTACTTCTTACTACTGTGGACAACTATTTATGGCTGGGCATTGTAGCTCAAAACTAAACTCAAATATTATTTTTTATTTCCACTCTCATTAAAATAATATTTATTTATTATTATTATTTTTTTTAATTTCAATTACTCCTATGCCGTTTCACACTTGTTCTCTCTTTTTCAAAACAGAACTCTCAAACTCTCACCTCTTGCTCATCCTCAAACTCTCATCTCCGATTCATCCATCATCTTTACCCATCATCCTCCTCATCCATCATCTTCACCACTACCACTAAAGCTCATGCATCATCGCATTGAAGCTCACACCCCATCGCAGACCCGATTTATCATCCTCCTCACCCATCTTTGAAGCCCAACTCCATTCATCCATCATCCTCACCGCTGACCTGATTCATCATCACCGACTTGATTTATCATCCTCCTCACCCATCTTCGAAGCCTAGCTCCATTTATCCATCATCCTCACTGAAGCTTTCTTTTCAATCAGCCATCACCGATCGACTCAAGCCATGCCCTATTTCTAATTTTTTAGATACTAATGTGGCTTTTAAAAATGCCAATTAAAATATTATATTATTATTTTAGTAGCCACATATGCGTGAAGTGTGCCAACTATGCAATCCGTTAGTCATATAAGCATTTTCTGTCAATGAGTTGATAGTAGGGACAAAATTAATTTCAAGCTGAAAATAACAGAGACTAAATTGACTGCTATCAAAATGTAGGGACCAAAGTGACTGTAACCCCAAAATGTAAGGACCAAAATGATGTTTTCGCCATTTTCTTTATTTTTATTACTTCTTCTTTAGGTTTTTGCTCTACATTTTTCTCAGCTATAGTATTATTATTATTATTATTATTATTATTATTATTATTATTATTATTATTATTATTATTATTGGTGTTATGACTTGAAGCATGTTTAGGCTAGAATAGGGCTTTCTACCTTAAGCTTAGGGCGCCTTAAGCAACCTTGACCTTACATACGCAACCTAGGAGGCCTATGCACACAAACTTAGTCATACCTAAGTAGGCTCTTTTAGAAACTTAGGAAATTTTTTTTCTTCTGTTTTAATGTTTTCATTTGTTATTTATCTTTCAATCTATGTTAGAAACTTGCTCAGAATGTTTAAATCTTGTTAGAAATAAGCTTAGATGATTGAACCTTATCAGAAGCATGCTAAGAATTTGGATGTGTAGAGAACGTGGTAGCTTTCAAAACCCTTGTACATAACACCACTAAGGTATGAGAGAATGCGTGAGTGGTTGAATCCGGACTCTACACGTGGAGTAGCTGTGAAGGAAGGGAGAGTAGGTGATGGCTAAGAGATTTTGTCTTGGTCAATGCTAAAGGTGTGACTGTCTTGGGAAGGAAGTGAGATTTACACTTGACACGGTACTCAAGCAATCACCAAAAAGGGACATAGTGACTTTTCAGAGTTGAAGGCTATGGGGACATCCCCTATTGGTTGAATGCACAATGAGTCATTCTAAAAGCACGTGTACCAATCACAGTATTCCTAATGTCCTTCCTGATGACCAAGACTTGTCTTCCAAATAGTGGCAAAGCTACCTACCTACTAGCCTCAGTGCCATGTTGGTGTAGTTCTTATCCCTTAATCAGCAGATAATATCATAGCTGTGAAAAGATCCAAAAGAGAGAATATAATGACTTGACATTTGTCCTTTGTACTTAGCCATATTTCTTAGAATATAAAAGGAACATGCAGCTGAGCTTCTAAGTTAAATACCCAAGTAGATATTTTGAGATAAAAATGGAGAGTTGGTAGGAAAGAAAAGCAACTTCATTGTTAACTGATCAATTTCATACATAATACAAGATGAGCCGAGCAAGAATGTTATGTTCATGCTCAAATCGTGGTTTTTTTATCCCTTCTCTAGGGTTTTCCACGTACATCTTGCGTTGTTTTGATAGTCAACTTCTTCTTCTTATTTAAATGTGTCTTTTTCATATCCTACCATCACTTTCTTTATTTCTTGTTTGGGTGTCAAGTCAAAACTTGCATCTTTTCAAGCTTTCTCATGTAGATGTACTGTTAGATAGCTTATTTCACTCCTATAAATAAGCTCAAATCTAACTTGCATAGATAACCTTGGAGATAGAATATTCGTTTTTTAATTCGTAAATGATGTGTTTAGAATTTGGGCTTCTATATTTGTGCCCAACTTTTAATTCTTGCATGCATAGGAAAGGTTCCACTTAGGGGGATCCTTATTGAAACATGACTATGAAGTCCATAAGTGAAGATCAGCCAACTCAACTAAGGAGATTTTGGTGCCCTATATCTTCTGAAGTCTGTACCCTAATTTCGAACCCATTTTTGGTTTGTTAGAGCCCTTTCTAAAGATTCAAATTGGTTTTTTTTTTTTTTTAAACAAATGGTGATTGACTTCCCACCCGTAAGACTAGTGGCATACTCCTGTGCCAATTAGGACGAACCCACATAGAATTGCACCTTTTACACGTAAGGGTGCTCACAAGGCCTTAAAATTCAACTTAGTATGTAATAGGGGAATGATATGGTAGTGTTAGCAAACCAAAAGCCACCAAATGGAAACCAAGACATTGTGGTGATGGGAGCTTTAATGTACATTATTGTTTAGTGGTGCTGTGTTTGGTTTAAGTATATTTTATTAAAATTTAGTTGTGGGTTCTATGAATGGAAAATGAAATTATATAGGACTAGAACTTTGGTTTCTAACTAGTTCTATTGGAAATAGATTTTCTTAAAATTTAGGTATGGTTAGTTTTGAGATTGGAGAAATGAATTTATAATTTTGTGAGAATTAATTTTTTTTTTTTCCAAGAAAGAAGCCAAGCATTGTCATTAGAAATGAGATTAGCCAAAGTTGGCTATGAGTATATTATTGATGTGTGAAGAAACATCCTTCATCTTCATAGATAAAATGCTAACATGTCTAGTAAGGTTATGCGTCACATAATTATCTTATCTACAAGTATGAGAAAAACCAAGAGAACAAAAGGCATGTGTAAATAATTTACCCTTAGTGATGAGGTGACCATAGAAGGAGAATGATTCATCTTTATTACTAAGTGCTTTAATAATAATTTTGGAGTCATCCTCAAAAATAATGGACGAAAGACTAAGGTCTCAAGCAAAACTTAAAAGCCCTCACTGCTGCCATGAATTCTACATTAGCAACCAAGTGGGGTAAGAGTATTTTCTCTTTCATAGACACGAAAACTAAGCCCTGAGAATTTCGAACAACCACCCTAATCCATTCTTTTTTTTTTTTTTTTACAAGATAGAATTTATACTCTAACTTAATCTAAATGTATGTGTGTGCGAGTTTCCTTTTTGAAGACTTGAACTCCAACCCTTTCTCTCACACTCAACAAGTACTCGTGAAATGACCACCGCACCAAGGGTGAGCGGTGGTTAATCCATGCTTTTTGACTCCTTAAATACTGAACCATCAAAATTAACTTTGACTTTCTATCCAAAAATAAAAAACTTTGACTAATGGGTTTATCAAATGAGACCAACAAACCTGATCTATATTTAAGGCAGTGGGAGGAGGACGGTTTACTAGGATGGCCCAAATAAAATCAGAGAGGATTATGGCCATTGGGATCACATCATTAATATAGGAAAGGGTTTGTCTTTTACCCGAAGTCTATTTCTACAGAACCAATTGCAAAAACATCCAGATCCTTTTTTTTCCTCAATTATGTGTTGCATCAAATCCAAAAACTTGGAGAAGTGGTTAACTTGGCGAAAACTATATGTTGGATCAAAGTCCCATACAGCCGAAAGCCATAATGCATGAATCACATTCTGGGGAAGTTGCTTACAATGTTCACAAACACCTTCAGCTAACACATTCCTTCGGACTAAATTAGTTTTCACTTTTTGTTATAACGAAACTAAGAGTCATAGTATTGTAATTTTTTTGTAAGACAATGTAATTCAAATTTCATTTGAATAATAAGGTAATTTATTAAATTGTGGTTTTCTTGATTTAATCCTTAAATAATCAAGTGGTGCTTTCAAATTGTAAAACCCTTGCTATATGGTTCAAATATTGTCAATTGAGTATTCATTTAGGGATACACATGCATTTGACCTAGCATTTTCTTTGGAGGCTTATCACACCCACATTGATGCCTATTGAGTCCAACGATACTTCCCAATAAGAACAAGTTGTAAAGTTTTAAAACATTTCAATACTATTGCTCATTCACATGAATATGACATCATTTATCTCATTAGAAGTATAGAAATTACACAATTCATCACACTATTGTAACATTTGAATCTACCCAATATTCCTTTTAAAGAATTTTTTACTTTGTCAAGACTCAAGATACAAAACAGCCGTATTGTTCTATTCTATCAAATTAAACGACACCCCCCCCCCCCCCCCCCAAAAAAAAAAAAAAAAAAAACCAAAAAAAACAAACCAGACATGGCTAATTTATGCGGGACAAAAGGTGATACTGAAACTTGCTGCCCCACTGCAACTGTAAATTGGAGGTTGATTATCACCAGGATAAGTGTGGGCTAGACCACATGCTTTCTTGAAGATACTTGAGTACTCATTAGGCTGGCAAGTCTGTGGACTAGCAAAATTTCCAAAGCAACAATGTTTTGGATCCTTTAAAGCATCACAAGCACTAAGACAACCAACATAGCGACCATCCTTGCCCTTGGCCACTAAGTTAGGCGGGCATACATTGCTAAAATCTTGAGCACAATCCACCACAGGGCATGGTCCAGTACCACCAACTAGAGACCCGCCAACGGGTTGGATCTGGACCGGCACGTTATGCCCATGGTTCAAGTTCAGTTCATAGGAGACCACAAGGGGATTGGTTTGCACTGGTTGGTTAATAGTGAAATTAAGTATGGTCACTGGGGAATTGGGTACTGGCCATTGGCAAATTTTGTTGCTACCACAATCTCCAGTTTCACATGAAAAATAATTTGAGGCATTGACGCTGCACTTGGTCCTCCCCCAAATGAAACCCTTCCATTGATCAGGCATTTGGAGTGTTTTTGAAGTTCCTGAAGTGAACTCAGGATCACTATCACCAATTGATGGGGTGGCACCGAGCCATATAGACTCAGTGCATCGGTTCTCGTAGTTGAAGGTTACCGTAGACTGTCCACCTGAAAAATATTGTTTCAAACTTAGACAGTAAATATTACTTTTGAAAAATATTGTTTCAAATTTCATGTATGATGTACACATCTCTTATTGATATCCACAATTAAAACGAGAAATAAATAATTTGCATGGAATATGTGTGAAAGTTACTACTTTACTCATCACCCCATACGTCTTTTTTTGTTATAACATTAAACCCTCACCCCCTACTTTAACTACGACACTGTTAGTCAATAAAATAAAACATAGGCGCAAGGATTATTGAACTTGATACGTTCAAGATATATTGTCATTCTCACGTTTAAGGTTCATGATGGAAACAATAATTCACATGTTAACTTATACCTCTAGCGTCTTTGCTTGTCCGATCCTCATAAATATCAATATTAAGTTACATTAAAATTTGCACATATCTGTGATATTTTTGTGATATACTATCATCTAGCAAAAGAAAAGAGAAGGGCGTATCAATCAGTTACCTGTAATGAACAAGAGAAGAAGGATGATGAGAGCTTCGCCAGCCATTGAACCTTTGCTTTTGAGTTAAAAATATAATTTGGAATTACCAAATAAGTTAAGCAAGGGAGAATTTATATATGTTAACTTGGAAGTTTCTCTTTTTTCCTGTGCATTTCCTTTAGAATTGAGTACCAATCATATATGGATACAAAGAGAGGGATTTTAGGACACAATTCTAGGCTATACACATCTTGTGGCTAAGATTATGGATGACCCTTGAAGTATGGGATTTTACATTAAAATCAGATTCCTCTAATTTATCTAATTAGACAGCTCACGCCAACACTCCCCCTCAAGTTGGTGCATAGATATCTCTTATGCCCAACTTGTCAAGTGAGTTGTAGAATTTCCTTGTAGACACTGCTTTTGTGAGTATATCCGCCAACTGGTCTTCTGATTTAACAAATGGAAACTGAATAATCTTTTCTTCAAGATTTTGTTTGCTAAAATGCCGATCCACCTCAACATGCTTGGTACGATCATGTTGGACCAGATTATGGGAGATATCAATGGTTGCCTTGTTATCACAAAACATGTTCATTTCAGAGCTGGGAGCAAAGCCAATCTCAGCTAGCAGACTTTCAAGCCAAAGAAGTTCACATAGACCCTTGGCCATTCCCCGAAATTCATCTTCAAAACTGGATAATGCAACTACCTTTTTTTTCTTGCCCCTCCACGTAACAAGATTACCTCCCACAAAAGTAAAGTATCCTGACGTAGATTTCCTGTCCAAGATGTTCCCTACCCAGTCAGCATCTATGTAGCCATCAACATTCAAATGATCATTCTTTGAGAACATCAGCCCTTTCCTAGGAGAGGACTTTAAATAACGAAGAATCTGCATTACTACATCCATATGGTCTTCTCTGGGGCAGTGCATGAACTGACTCACTACACTTGCAGCGTAAGCAATATTTGGGCAAGTATGAGCTAAGTAGATGAGTTTACCAACTAACCGTTGATACCTCCCTTTGTCCGCTGGCACCTAATCTAAATACTCTCCAAGTTTATGATTTTGAATAATTGGAGTATCAGCAGGCTTACACTCTAGTAATCCCACTTCTAACAACAAGTCTAGTACATATTTCCTTTGAGAAAGAAATATGCCTTGTTTCAACCTGGCTACTTCAATCCCTAAAAAATACTTAAGCCCTCCTAAGTTCTTCATTTCAAACTCAGTTGACAATTGCTTTTGAAGTCAGGAGATTTCTTCTGTGTCATCCCTCTTAATGATCATGTCATCTACAAAGTCTATGAGAGCTGTCAATTTTCTTACTCGATGTTTTAGAAAGAGTGTATGATCTGAATTGCTTTGTTGAATGCCATGTTTTCTCATTGCCGAACTAAACCTACCAAACCATGCTCGAGGTGATTACTGTAGTCTGTACAATGCTCGTTGTAATGTACATGCGATCTTTGCCTCTGAGGTAACAGTATATCCTAGTGGAATATCCATGTAAACTTTTTCACGTCCAGTTGGTGCAATGGCCAATCTAAGTTTGCTACAAGAGATAACAAAACTCTAATAGTGTTTAGTTTGGCTATAGGTGAGAAAGTTTCTTGAAAATCTATACCATATTTTTGTGTATAACCCTTTGCCACTAGCCTTACCTTGTGTTGATCAATAGACCCATCTGCTTTGTATTTAATGGAGAAAATCCACTTGCCCCCCCCCCCCCACTGTCTCCTTCCTTTCAGGCAATACACCTAATACCCATGTGTTATTTTCCTGCAACACCTCCAATTATTCTTTCATAGCTTGAGCCCATTTTGGATTTGATAAAGCTTCTTCAACACTGTTGGGAATCTGACACAAGGAGAGTGTATGTGCAAAAGCCTTGAGAGGTTTAGATAGTCTTTGAGTAGACACATAATTGGCTATCAAATACTTGGATAACCGTTCTTCTATGTTTGGAGAGTATCGATTTAGTGGCTTACCACGATTGTGTCTGAAAGGTAGAACATAACCTGCAGATGTATCTATAGCATTAGTTTGTAAAGGTGTGGTAGGAGAGCTTGCCTTAGGAATATTCTCAGGAGGAAGGTATTCATGTTCTAAGGAGCGAGGGGATTCATATTCAGATTCCACCTCAGATTTCGCATTTACCAATGATTCAGGTACAGGTACAGGTTCAGCTTTAGTTCTTGTAGGTTGAACCATGGGTTCAACTTCAGTTCTTGGAGGTTATGTCGTTTCCATCATTTGGATATACTAGATTGTCACCAACATCCAACATTTCAACATCCAACCAATTTTGTTCTTCACCATGGATCTCCCCCTGGAGAGGGGAATTGGATACCAATGATGGAAAAAAAGTGTCAGATTCTAGGAAAGTAACATCCAAGGTAATGTAGGTTCGTTTGGCAATGGGGTCATAGCACCGATACCCCTTTTTATGTAATCCATACCCTAAAAATAGACACCGAACAACGTATGGATCCAACTTAGTTCGTTGATTCTTATAGAGGTGAACAAAAGCAACGCAGCCAAAAATTCGAGGACGAATCATCAAAATAGCAGGTAATGGGACATGGTCGAAAAGAACCTTTAATGGAGTCTGAAATTGTAAGACTTTTGTGGGCATACAATTCAGTAAATGCATGGCTGTGGAAACAACATCACTCTAGTAGCTATTCGGCACATGTGCATTGATCAATAGTGCACGGACAATTTCTCAGATATGTCGATTATTCCTTTCAGCAGTACCATTCTGTTGTGGGATTTGTGAATATGAGGTTTCATGGAGAAGACCATGACTATTAGAGTACATCTGGAATTGCTGCTTAATATATTCCCCTCCATTGTCAGAGCGAAGGATCTTAATTTTTGTAGAAAATTGTGTTTGAACCATGGTATGAAAAGATTGAAAAACAACAAATAATTCATCTTTGTGTTTTAGTAGGTAAAGCCATGTCATTCTTGTGCAATCATCAACAAAAATTACAAACCAACAATGACTAGAAGATTTAGTTACTGGGGAAGGTGCCTATACATCAGATTGGATTAAATCAAAAGGAATCACACTTTTATTCATACTCAGGGGATAAGAAGCCCTATGACTTTTGGCTAATATACCAGTATCACATTTAAAATTTAAGTGTATTACATCGGAAAATAAATTAGGCAATAAGTGCTTCAAATACCCAAATGATAAATGCCCTAGTCGATGGTGCCATAACCAAATCTGTCTTTCCTTGTTACTGATTGTGTGGTGCATGCGATTTGCTCTGCTCGGACTGAAGTCATCCACGTAGTATAATCCCCCCATATTAGTATCTCCTTGGTGAGAATATCCTGAAGGAGGCAAAAGGTAGAATACTGCAATACCACACAATTAAGATTTGTAGTAACTTGACTCACAGACATCAGTTTATTGGAAAGAGATGGTACAAGTAACCGTTTTAGATAATGAAAGAGAAGGAGATAAAGTCATTGTTCCAGCCCCTGTAAACGGATAAGTGACCCTATTGGCATTTGCAACACGGCTCTGTCTTGGCTCAATTGTATGAGAGAAATCATTTGAATCAAATGTCGTGTGGTCTGTAGCTCCAGAGTCAAGAATCCAGTCATCATTATCACTGTGAGTAGAGATATGTAGTGCATTACTACAAATACCTGGATCATGTGGAGATTCTGCTTGGGAGATAAGGGATAACAAAGGATCACAAGTGACCACAACAGCTTTCCCCATGTGGTCATTAGTAGCAAAAGCTTCACGTTTTTTTCGTGCCTGAAAATCATTCCACCAATCTGGGTACCCATGTAGTTTGAAGCAAGTTTCACGTGTATGTTTAAGGCTGCCACAATGGGTACACTTCATGCCATCAGATGAAACTTTGGTTTTGGATGATGAGTTGGACTTTCCGCTACTCAGAGAAAGAACCCCTGTTTTTGGTGGCATCTAGTAGTGACCTCCCTTGATCCCTTTGGATGCCAAAACTGCTCCAGGAGTAGTATCTGCACCTGATATCATTACGGCCTGCCTGACATCTTCCCTAAGGACAACAACGTAGGCCTGTTCCACCGTAGGGAATGGTTTTAATTGGAGCACATCACTCCGAGTTTTATCCAATCTATCATCTAATCCATCAAGGAAAGTATAAACTCGATCTTCTTGTAGAATCAAGTTGTATTTCTGTATGTTAATAGTGCACTCCATTGGGTTAGGACGACAAAAATCGATTTCCACAACCCTTGAAGATCGTTGTAGTATTTTTCAATGGATTTGCCAGCCTGCTTCACGACGTCAGAGATCATAAACTTGAGACGTATTTGTTCCATCAAAATAGGTTGTAGCAGCAGAATCCCACACCTATTTTGCAGTTGGGAAGTGAATAAAGTTGGCAATCAAGGAAGGGTCCATCGAATTGATCAACCATCCCTTGACAATGGCATTTTCGATTCGCCATCTCCTGAGCAAGGGATCGGTTTCTGGGGGCTGGGGAAAGTCTCCATTGATATATCCCAACTTGTCTTTGCCAGAGATATACATCTCGACAACTTAGGACCATAAAGCATAGTTGGATCCTTCTAACTTGATATCGATTGGAGCCGTTGAAGAATCAGCAAGTATTGGTTGTGGTGAGGTCTGGGCTCTAGTCAAGACCTTCGTCATTTCTGTTGTCAGGTTGTTAAGGATGGAGTTAGTCTGGGGAATGAGAGGCTGCGTTAGGTCTTCGGATTCCACCATGGAAACCAAGTGGTCTAGGATTTTTTTTTTTTCCTGGTCACACGGTGGTTTGAGTAGAGGTCCTAGGGACTTGCTCTGATACCATCTTAACTTGGAAGTTTTTCTCTTTTTTCCTGTGCATTTCCTTTAGAATTTAGTACGAATCATATTTAGATACAAAGAGAGGGATTTTAGGACACTATTCTAGGCTATACACATTTTTTGGCTAAGATTATGGATGACCCTTGACGTATGGGATTTTACATTAAAATCATATTCATCTAATTTATCTAATTAGACAGCTCACGCCAACAATATATAGGAACAGATAGGATTTGTATGTTGAATGAAAGCCACGTGTGATTGGCAAGTTAAAAGTTTATTGATTCTATTAAAAAGTTGACTTGATACAAATCAATTCCCGTATCATTAATATATATATATAAAATCAATCAAATATTAACTTTGCCAATCATGCTTCCATTGCCTTTCTTGTAAACAATCCCTTACTAATTTGGCTATTTCAATTTACATTTTCAACTCAGTTTATATATATATACACACGTACGTACGCTGAAACTTTTTAATAGAATCAATAAATTTTTAACTTGCCAATAAACTTAGTATTATCTTTGAATTTTTTTAAATCAAAACTAAAGAGTTTAGCCTAAATATAATAAAATCTCATACTTTTCAACCTAAAAATTAAGAAAAATAAATAAATTTATGAGTTAAATTTAAAAATAAAACCTACAAAAATAATCAATTTAAAGTAGGGATGGCAATTTTTCCCCGCCCCGCTTGACCTGCCCCTCCCCGCTTCGCCCCGTGCGGGTTTTCCCCGCCCCGCAAAGGTGATGGGGCGGGGATGGGGCGAGATTTTAGACCCGCACCACGGGGCGGGGCGGGGATGGGTCTACACTTTTTAAACCCACCCCGCCCCGCCCCATACCCGCCCCTCGTTAATAAGGGTTAGGTTGTAATTTTTTCATACTCTAAAACCTTATTATTTAAACAAAAATATCATCATCTTATTTTATTTTACCTAATGTGGTTCTATCTCTTTTTTCTCCCTAGCAAAGTTGGAAGTAAGGTACCAATATCATCATCTTATTAGGAGTCTGGATTATTTTATTTTGTCATACTATGAGATTTTTTTTGTGACATTGTCTTGTTAAACATTTAGATAATATTATTTAGTTTTTGCTAAAAATTAGTTTGATTTGATAGGATAAATTTATTTATAATTTCAAGTATATTTTTAATATTGAAACATGTCATTTTGTTTGAAAAATGGTAATAGTTGTAGAGAAAATTAACAAGAAATAAAGTTTTATTGTGTAGAGCGGGGCTTCGCGGGTCTTCGTGGGGCCTTAAGGGGCGGGGATGGAGCAAGAAATTTTCCCCGTCATACGGGGCGGGGCGGGGATGGGGCAAGAAAAATCTATACGGGGCGGGGGCGAAGATCCCATCCTTCGGCCCCGCCCCACCCCATTGCCATCCCTAATTTAAAGACCAATTTGTCTAAAATGAACTAAACGTGGACCAAAATTGACCAAGTGGAATGAATTGGACTGGGTGGACCAAATTGGACCGAAGTAGACCTAATTAGACCGACTAAAAATTGTTTAATTTTTAGGGAGAACAAATTATCTTCAAGAGATTATACATTATATTACTATACAAATAATTATTTATTCCCAAGCATTGCGTGGGGCTGCGACCTTTTTTTTTTTTTTTTTTTAATTTTTCTCTCATAATTAAGAGTTAATTGCACAGTGCAATAGCAATATTGCACCGAATCTCAGTCCATTGTCGTCGGATATAATGGGTAAGTTAATAAATTGGCGAGTCTATTAAATTGGCTTCCATGTTGGTACAAATAAATTTTCGAATCATACCACAAGTACAAGTTATCTTGCCGATTATCAACTTATCTAGAAATCATTAACTTTATCATCGTAATGATGAGGGACAAAAGGTCATATTGTAACTCTCTGCCCCACTGCAACTATAAATTGGAGGTTGATTATCACCTGGAGAGGTATGGGCAAGAATGCATATTTTCTTAAAGCTAGTTGAGTACTCATTAGTCATTAGGTTGGCCAGCCTGTGGACTACTATAATCCCCAGTGCAACAATATTTTGGATCCTTTAACGCATCATAAGCACTATAACAGCCAACATATATATATATATATATATATATTGCCATCCTTATTTGTGGCCAGTAAATTAATTGTATGGACACAAATTGCTTATATCTTGAACATAATTCACAATAGGAAATGGCCCAGACCTATCGACTAGAGTCCAACCAATGGGTTCGATCCGGACTGCCACATTATTATGCCCATGGTTCAAGCTCACTTCATAGGACACCACAGAATGGTTTATATTGAAATTGAGTAAGGTCACTGGGTAAGTGGGTGGTGGAGATTGGCGATTCATTGTGCCTAATCTAGAGTCTCCAGTTTAACATGAAAAATAGAATGACTCATTGCTGGTACACTTGTTCCTAGCCCAAATGCTACCTTTCCATTCATCAGAATATGTATCTAGTTCCCCGGATCTTCTTAAAAGGTCATTGCATTTGTTCTCGTAGTTGAAGATTACCCCAGATTGCCCACCTGAAAAACAATAAAACAAATTCAAATTATGTTAATTATTTAATTAAACTGTGTTTGTTCTTTCTTGTTGATGTATGTTTTGTAAAGTTTTAGATCCCTGTAAACTATATTGTTTAACTTAATTAATTAACCAAGTGAATACTTAGGTTTATTATTTGGATCTAGATTAAAACAAAACAATCATATCATGCAAAGCAGCAAAAAAAATAAAGAACACAAAGATCTGATAATCCAGGAAATCCAAACCGGTAAAAATCCTGGGGAGGTTTTAACCTAGCTGTCCTTAAGGTAAAATAGATTTACTATAAAAGAATTGAAATTTGTACAATAGAACTTAGACCACTAACATCTTATTACTACCTCAAGTAGAAAATTTACTACTACGACCACGTGACAACTCTGAGTCCATAGACTACTTCTTTCTTTGATCCACAGCAACAACAAGTTCTCCTACTTATGAATCTTGATCTTCTTGAATGTTCTTTACGCAGGAATTGAAACGATCACTAAGCTTTTGACATCAATCTTGATCTTGATAACCCTAAGTATGTATGAAAGTAAACATCTCTAGATTTCACAAGAGATTGACACACACACAACACATCAAAGACTCTAGAGAGCTTTTGGATACGAAACCCTAGATCTACAAACAAGGCACAAGATACACTTTAATCTCTCTCTAAAAAACCTTTTAAAAAACGTGTTTAGAGTTTCCTTTATATACTAGAAGAAATAGATCTGAAGCCCTAATCCTTAATGGGCTTGAATTGCTGTTTGGGCTGATTTAAGATTCTGCAAATAAGTGTTTCGATCGATCGAGCCTGTCTTTCAATTGATTGAACCAGGTAGATTCTGAACTCTTCTTTTTGCAGCTTGTATATTCTTGAAACTTGATTTGTATCATCTTGAACATTATTTAATAATACCTAAAAACTCTAGGATCTATATCTAGACAAGTTTGTGTTTACAATTTGCCAATTGTTTTAAAATTTTAGAACCTAACATGTTCTATACGCATAATGTTCATAATTTCACATGCAGTTTTACATTTAAAAGGAGAAGTGGATAATATGTTCAAATGATATACAATAAAAAGTGTGTGAGAATCAATACTCTTAGTTAAGATAACAAGAACGATTAGCATTGCAAGAGTAAGATCGAATTCAGCTCCTTGCTTCTCCTCGTGATTATCTATATTAATAAGGCACGTTGACAATTACAATTTCTTGTGATATTTTTTGTGTAATACAGTGCGATTTTATAAATTCGTTTTAGCTAAAGAAAAGAGAAGGGTGTATAAATATTACAATTTCAATTACAATTTCTCCTCATGATTATCAATATTAAGGTACAAGAGAAGAAGGATGATGAGAGCTTCGCCCGCCATTGAAACTTGGTTTTACAGTTAAAATATGTAAATCGGAATAACCAATGAAATAAATAAGTTTGGAGTCTTATAAAAAAAAAAAAAAAAAAAGTTTGGAGTGTTTATTACAAAGGTAGGGACTGCATTTGGAAGGTAGCAATTAGCACGTTAATAATTTCTTGATTCTATGAATTTATTTTCCTTTTATAAATGTTAATCATTTCTTTTCTTTTTATTTTTTTTTTCAATAGAGAGAAATACATGTGTGTGAAAATCTTTTCTAAAAACTTGAATTCTGACCTTGCTCCCCTCACCTTATAAGAAGGTGTACTTGTGGATAGGGATGGCAATTTTTCCCTGCCCCGCTTGACCTGCCCCTCCCTGCTTCGCCCCGTGCGGGTTTTCCCCGCCCCGCAAAGGTGATGGGGCGGGGATGGGGCGAGATTTTAGACCCGCACCACGGGGCGGGGCGGGGATGGGTCTACACTTTTTAAACCCACCCCGCCCCGCCCCATACCCGCCCCTCGTTAATAAGGGTTAGGTTGTAATTTTTTCATACTCTAAAACCTTATTATTTAAACAAAAATATCATCATCTTATTTTATTTTACCTAATGTGGTTCTATCTCTTTTTTCTCCCTAGCAAAGTTGGAAGTAAGGTACCAATATCATCATCTTATTAGGAGTTTGGATTATTTTATTTTGTCATACTATGAGATTTTTTTTGTGACATTGTCTTGTTAAAAATTTAGATAATATTATTTAGTTTTTGCTAAAAATTAGTTTGATTTGATAGGATAAATTTATTTATAATTTCAAGTATATTTTTAATATTGAAACATGTCATTTTGTTTGAAAAATGGTAATAGTTGTAGAGAAAATTAACAAGAAATAAAGTTTTATTGTATAGAGCGGGGCTTCGCGGGTCTTCGTGGGGCCTTAAGGGGCGGGGATGGAGCAAGAAATTTTCCCCGTCATACGGGGCGGGGCGGGGATGGGGCAAGAAAAATCTATACGGGGCGGGGGCGAAGATCCCATCCTTCGGCCCCGCCCCACCCCATTGCCATCCCTACTTGTGGAGCGACTATCACATCTAAGATACTCAGTAGAAAAATTAATAATCTATGGAAAATACTAACGGATGTCTTCAGGGCAATGATTAATAATCCATTTATAGAAATTTTTTATGAGAAAAGGAAAAAAAAAAGTAATTAATGTTTTGACAGCTTTTTCTATTTCTAGTAAAAAGTGGTGTTAAAACTTTCCTAAAATAAATTGTTAACCATTTTCCTGAAGGTAACCATTAATATGACCCATAATTTATTGATAAGTTGATAATTGGCATGATAATAATTTCTTGACCCTATTAAATGCTCAATTATGAGTTGTAATGCATATTTTTCACAAGATTGATGATCAGTAATCAGTCAAAGTTTCATTATGGGTTACCAATCAATATCTACGTGATTGATTATTTCAAATTTCTTGACTCTATTTTTAAACTTTCATGCGTGTTGATTATATTTTCTTGACTTACAAACACATTTTTCAAATGATAATAATTTCTTGATATACAACCACAATGTGTGGTTTTTTTTAATAAAGCATTAAAAATAATTTAACCATTTCCTATAAGAATCAAAGAATATGCATAAATTAAAGGTATATTCAGAAATAATTAATTTTTTTTTTTTATGTTTTTAAGAAATAAAGTCAATTTGTTCATAAATATTGCCAAAAAAAAACACACACACACACACACACACAAACAAAACAATCATCTTAAACTTATGCATACCTTTACTGAAAAAAAAAATTATGCATACCAACCAATATATCATTAAAAAAATTTGACACATATATTATATAGTTCATAACTATTGTAAGTCTATAATGTAATATCTATTTATTACTACCAAGGAAGAGTTGGCTTAAGAATTAAGATTCTATAGAGTTTTTAAGATAACTCCTCCATAAAGTTCATAAACAGTAATTATTAAGGATTTCTATAAAAAAAAATTATCTCCTCAATTATGACTCATTAACCACACGAATCTCCCACTTTTATCATTTAATTCAACAGATTAATTTATTAAATATTTTATTATTAAAATGTTCCCAAAAAAAAAAAAAGAAGAAATCCTGACGATTGCAATTGTTTTATTTCTTAAATTATTGATGAGGTTGCAAAATCCAATTTACGCATTTCAAAATTAGTAAGATTTAAAAAAAAAAAAAAAAAATTCCTAGTAGAATTACCTTGAAATTTTGAAAAAAAAAAAAAAAAAAAAAAACTTATTGGTAACTTGTGCAATGCACATGAAAGTTTTATATAATATGAATTTTATTTTTGTCAAAAATATCAAATATGAAAATTATGATAGTTATTAATATGCAATTATTATAATTGGGTAAAATGATATATTCTACCATTAAGTATTTATGATGATTGTATTTGCATATGGATCTATATATTCTACCCTTCAAAGAAAATATGATGCATTAAAATTCTAGTGAATATATATATATATAGATATATTATAAATTCTTAATCCTACCTAGTCTCAACCTAATTAATTCCACATGTTACTATCATGTTGAAGTGGTCAAAGTTGTCACTTACCAAATCTAAGCCAAATCACTCTTCCTTTAGTGCTTGGTGAGGAGAGCTTATTCGTATTGGCTTCAAGGGAGTAAATCTCATACCTTAGACTGTTTCAGATTAGTTAGAAAAATGAAATATTTTGGTACCAGTTGATACTAGTTGAATTTATAAAATTTTATGTTTATCAACATAAAAGTTAAAATCCACATATTTTTTATAAGCCTACATATTAGCTTCAGTACATTAATCTATATATTAGATTAAATAATTTTTTTTTAATAATTTTTTTTTTCAATTTTTTATATTTTATATTGTACCAGTTGAAACACCAATACCAGTCGGTACAGGTTGGTACAGCTGAACTAGGATGATACAACCTGGTATTTTTTTTTTGGGTACATTTTGTAAACGTAACGGTACCTGTTTAATGGCTGGTATGATATATTTCTTTGGTACCGTATTGACTTCTTTGATTGGCTTACCTTACAACTTCAAAAGTTGTACATAAATTAACGAGTTAAGAAAGTTGGCAAAAAATTCTACCAAATGATTTTTCAACTCTTTGAGAATCCATTCATGTTTGAATTAGTTAAAATATGTTGAGTAAGTTAACACTTAACAAACATATTTGCACAATTAAGACTGCCAATTAAAACGACCCCTAACATTAGGGAAGTGGATCTAGACTTTGAAACATTAGAAGAAAAAAACGAAATGGCCTTAAACTTGAGAGGTATGATTTGCAATTTACTCTTTAATTTATATTAGGACATATGTGGAATTTGTTATGAACATATGTCGTTTAGAATTGGCTAATCTTTTGACAAAATGCACTTTACTTGTAATTGGGTAGATTTAAGATGTGTTTAATACTTCAAAGAACAAGAGTTCAAGTCCAAGTCCAAGTCCAAGTATTGAAGTCATGCAAATCTGTCCAAGAATCGAGTGAAGAAGTGCTGTTCATTAAAACTCGACAGATATATCTATTGAGGTTTAATATTTGACGCTCAACAGATACCTCGACAATTGTATCTATTGAGAATTATGAAATTCAGATTTTCAAATCTAATTTTACGCATATCCATGTGTATTTGTGTAGGGTTTGTTTTTTCATAACCCTAAACATATATAAAGATTATTTTAAGGGCCGTCAAAGGTGATGCAACTTGATGCAAAGTGATTATTCACTCAAATTGTGACTGGAGCCAATTTGCCCTAATTTATATTTCTCTTGAAGAAGATGCTGCATTTGTACGCCAAGGGTTTTGTAACCAATGAGCTTCTTGATTTTCATCGTATGGATGAACTGAAGAACTTTACAATTGGTGTGTTAGTTATGTACTAGGATCCATACATCAATTAGTTAGTCACGTACTTGGAACCCTGCATTGAAAGGAGAGATTGTCACTACATTACAAGTTCAATTATGTATTGGGGTAAGGGTTCAACAATAGGTTGGTATAAGATACAAAGATTCATTTACTTATAACCACTTGTTTTGATAATAGTGGATTCTCGAGAGTGGTGACCTTAAATTCATCCGGTAGGGTTTTGCCTCGGATGTTTTTCTCATTCGTAAACAAATCATCCGTGTCAAATTTAATTTTCGCTGCATTTAGTTAATTGGTAATTTGTTTGTGCTACCATACGTATTGTATGTTAAATTGACTTAATTAATTCATTTGGCTAATTAACTTGTTTATTTACCTAAGAGGTCAATATATTCTTAGCCTATCAATTTAAATTTGTTTGCTTACCCTCAAGAATAAAAATCCTCTATTTCAGTACAACATGAATAACAAGTGATAGAGTAGCATGAAAAAACTTCCTTTTCATAACTCATAAGCACAACCACATTTTTCTCAGAAAGATATGTAAAATTTTGAAGTATTTATTTGGTCTATGTTTTATTCAAATAACTATTTCGTTGACACATACATACACGAGCCTCAGTACTTGAAACATATCAGTTTCTTATTACCATTTTGGGAACGCATAATTCCTCTCTATAATTTATGGACAAAATGTGATAACATAGTCGGGTGCACTAGAGCAGGTAAAGGTGCTGGTAGGATCATCATAAGCATAGCTATAAGCTTGAGGACATTGTTGCTTAAAGATGCGAGAATATTTAGTGGGTGGACATGTTTTCGCGGTGTTAAATGCACCAGTGCAACAGTACTGTGGTTGATTGAAAGCAGTACAAGCACTCTTGCAAGCAAGCACGCTCCCATCAGACCCTTTCACTTGCAATTCCGCTGGGCAAACCGCGTTCACGTTGGCTGGACAACTTGTGGCCTTGCAATCACCAGTACCGCCTCTGGTGGCTACAGAAACAGGCAAGTTGAAGCCATCTACAAGGCTAACATCGTAAAAGTCCATCCCACGATTGGCTGCTATGTTGATTTCTACTAAAGAAGCTGGTGGGATTGCACCATTACCGTTGCATGCAACCTGACCAGTGCTACAATCAGCAGTCTCGCAAGTGAACTTTCCTGATTTGGTGGTGCATCCGGTTCGGGCCCAGAACCGGCCTTCCATGGAGCTTGAACAGCCAGTGTTAAAGATGCTTTGGATGCTAACTCAAATCCAGTGTTTGGTAGTTGAGGTTTTTGATCCGAAGTTAGGGTTCCTGGCCAGATGGTTCTTGGGCAGTTGTTTGTGAAAGTTATTTTAGCAGAGTGTGCACCTGCATGCAAGTAAACCAAACTCTTTTAAACATGAAAAATAAAACCTATCTTGTAAGCAGAAATTTTTACATGTAGATATAATCACTTATCATGATGATGGTTCTGTTTGTAAGTGTTTCATTAGTAAAAGACCTGACGACTCAGGTTTATAACCGTAGGTATCAAAATTATATTGAGCAATTGAAATATAAGAGGTGTCCATATAAATAAATAAATAATTAATTAATTAATTAAGAATCACCGATGATATGAATGTGCATGAAATCTAGTATACTTGCCTCTATGTGACCTGTTCATTAGGGGTCTATTCCTCTATGGACAATGTGTTGGAAGAGATCACGAGAGAAAGAACAAGGGTCGAGTACATAAAATCTAAAATATGTTTCATGTGAAAAATTAGTGAATATAATAATGGAATCTTAATCCGAGTGGTTCATGGCTTTATTGTATAGCCGCCCGATATAAGATTGCATGTCCACGAGTTTTCAAGAAAAAAAAAAAGTGTTGCAACCTAAAATATTATTGTGATTAAAAAAGATGAAAATTACTGACAAAAGCAATATGGTAATTCATATCAGAAGTAGATAGTGATTAATGAGGCATACCAAATAAGAAAAAGGGAGCCAAGGTAAGGCCGTAGAGTGCCAGGGTTTTCATCATTGTTGCTTAATTTGGTGGTAACAAGTATATATGATGAATGATGAACTTTGGTTTGGTATGGCTTGGTGCTAATCCAATGAACTTAGCGTGGTATATATAGTGGTTTATACACGGATTTAAAGGCTAAACTTACGGAAAATTGGACTTTGGATATTCTAGGAATTCTTATATTATTGACCCAATTGGTTGTTATCTTTCCATTACGGAATCAGGTCGCTACCGCTACTGTGAGTCGATGACTAATCTACATGTGTCAGTATTTGGTAAGGGAAGCATTGGCCAGTTGGAATTAGTCGTTTACAAAACGGGTTTTCAAACGTCATTGTAGTATGACTGTTATGTTCAATAGACTTATATTCAAAAATTAAAAACGTGCATGTGAGGTAGAGACAAAGCATCTAGTCTGATTTCAACATTACCATGACTTAAAGGTTACGTATAGAGATTTATGACCTTGGAAATTTGAGGATAACCCTGTCCAAACTCTAAGTTGTGCCAAAACTAATTTGTATGATTTCAATATGGGAATGGTTTGATGCTTTGAAATTATTGAGGCGGCTGGAGTTATTTACAATTACGGGTAGGAGGGCTGCAGCTGGAGCCAATTCGTAGGGCATCTAATCTTGGAACTTCCATTTCTATTCCTTCGGCCAAAAAGATATTTTCATAATTTTAGAAAATAAAATTTTACCATAGACAAGGATTAAGATCTAGAGTTTTAGAGTAATTTTATGGAATAGTTTATAAATTCTTATATATACATTTTTAAATATGTAGATTAGATTTTATCATATCATCAATATTTTTTTAAAACAAAGAAAAAATTAACTATCATCATTTTTGTATCTATTTAATTTAAATTATTGCCAATGTTGACAACGTCTTTTCTATTTTTTCCATTCACTATAGCTAACAATTTTTTTTAGAAATGTTTTTTATTTTCATTACGTCTTCTTTAGATTTATTTTTCTTAGCCTTACTATTTATTTTCCTCTCTAGTTTTAGGTGTTCGGACTAGAAGCATGTTTAGGCTAGAATAGGGGTTTCTACCTTAGGGTGTGTTATGCAACCTCTGTCTTACATACACTCCCTTGCTAGGGGAAAAATATATCCTACAACAGGTATATGTTACCTGTGTCTCACAACTGGTGAGTCCCAAGCACATACCCTACAATGGGTATATGTTACATGCGTCTCACAACTGATGGGTCCCACTAAGGAGTGGGACCCACTAGTTGTGAGACACAGGTAACATATACCCGTTGTAGGGTATAACTCCTTGCTAGGAGGCATCTGTACACATCCCTAGTCATTTGTAGGTAGGCTCTTTAAGAAACACAACCTTAAGTTGCTTAGAATGTTTAAATCTTGTTAGGAATATATTCGTAGGTAAGGCTTGGTTGATATGTGATTTCAAATAACAGTTTTCAGTGTTTAAAAATTGAAAATTGTGGTTCTAAAAAAAAAAAAAAAAAAACACATTTGGTAAGGGGTTTTTTGGGAAGTGTTTGAGTTACGTTGCTCATCTTTGGGCGCTTAAACACTGAATTTAGAAAACTCCTCTTACTAACTTTTAGATTTCAAACAATGTTACTTCATGACACTTTTGTAAATATTTTAAAACTGTAGGTTCCACTGATTAGCCTGCATGTCATAACTTAAAAATAAAAAAAAAAAACACACACACACACACACACAAACCAAACATACAATTATGTTTTTTTTACTTTTGAAAATACGTTATTAAAAATATAGTATCAAACACATTTTTTTTATTATGAGTACTTTAAATACGTGTTTTTAAAACACTTTTTAAACCACAGTTTTTACATCATTTTGAGCAATAATACTCAAACACCTCTACAAGGCTCTTTATCTTTCAAGAGGTTTGGGTGCCCTATACCTTTTCATAGTACCATAATTTCAAACACATTTATAATTTGTTAAACCTCTATATAAAGATACAAATTTGTTTCTGAACCTAAATTAAGTGCTGACTTCCCCACCCATAAGGTTATTGGCATACTCCTATGCCAATTAGGATGGGCCCATACTGATACAGGATTGCACCTTTACACATGAGGGTGCTCACAAGGCTCAACTTAGGGCATGTTTGGTAAAATGTAATAGACACTGTAATGTAATAGTTATTCCTTTTGTTTAGTTGTCCAATAGTTTGGTTATATTTTTATTACAGAGGATAGTCATTCATTATGAAGAAATATTTTATAAAATGAGGAATAATTATTCCTCTTTAAAAGGGTTGTAATAGTTATTTCTTAGTAGATGTAATAATTTCTAACATTAATATATTTCCGAATAAATAAACTTTCCATATCCAACTAACAATTATGGGAATAAAAAATTATCAAAAAATAACTCATATCTCTTAAATTTAAAATATATTATTTTCTAGGAAATATAATTGTATGAATGAGATATTTCCTAAAATAGATCAAAAGTTTTATTTTGATGTTACAACTCACAACCAAACTAATGAATAGGCTTAATTATTCCATTACAACATATTTTATTTCCAATAATAAAGATTATTATTCCTATTATAATTCACATTCAGTATACCAAACATACCCTTAGTATTTCACAGTGAAATGACATGGTGGTGTTAGCAAACTCAAAACCACCAAATAAATGGTAACCAAGAAATGTAACACACCAAATGAATTTATTATTTTGTGATAATTTGTTTGTTTTTCAAATTAATGCTGAGATGATTGCTCTAGATTCATTGGGGAACGTTTTGTGCTTGATGATGCTTATTATTGGTGATGCATTACGGTCAATTTATATTGTTTATATGCTGGTGCATGTGTTTTGTTTAACATTTTTATTGTGATAGTATAAATTGGCATTACAACCTCCCACGCAACTACATATAAAGGTCCTGCGAGGGGTTGGGGTACGTGGTAAGGCACAATGGACAGTTTCAATAACTAAAGTGTTCATTGAGATATGTTATGATAATTAGGTGTTGAACGGTATAGGTGAACTGGTAGTTCAGTAAGAAAGAATGTAAACATATCAAAAACTTTTTTTTTTTTAATTTTTTGGAAAAAGAGAGGCTAAAAATATTAACATAAGCAATATAAGAAAAGTGGTGTCTATTTCACACACCCAGTTATACATATCCATACACACAAATGCTGCATGGCAAAATAATGGTGAAAAATAGACATGTGAAATTAGTGAGGGATAATGGAACGCCATATTAGCATGTGTGTACTTTGTGTGCAATTGTGATTACCCATTTAAGAATAAGTTTTAAGTTATGAAGAGAATTCGTAGTTGTTGAAAGTTCGACTCGCACATGTATAGTAATAGTAGTGAAGGATCCAAAAAAATGGGGATATTTTATATGATGAACAAACCTACACAAGAAAATCCTAATTATTCCAACTTAATTTAGAGAGAATCCAGTTGCACTTGAAGGAGCTAAGTAACATTTTTTGTAGGATTGTATATTTGGTAATGTTATTCTTGTAATATTGTTTAAGTGTTATAAAAATATGTGTAAGTGAAAAGTGTTATAAAAATACGTGTTGTGCTGTTTCAACAACGAAAACTATTATTCAAAAAACATTGCCCAAAAAAAAAAAAAAAATTTGTAATATGATGAGGTAGACACTATCACACTAATGATCTAGTTGATCATGTAGAGCATCTTGTCCCAGTTACCCGGCCCATTTGTAACCTGAGCAAGGACTAGAATCTGATGATGACAATGCTAATAGTATTGGCTATAGGTGTAGATATAGAATAGCACCAGTTTAGTTGGTGGCCGACGCCATAGACGTCGTGATGCAAAAGAGACGATAGGGATAATGTTAATAAATATATTGGTCAACTTTGTGATGCACTCCTGGCCTGAGAATATTCGGGACAGGCCATAAAGCTTTACAAGTTGGATAAAATAACAAAATTGAAAGTCCAACAGAATGCATGAGTGCATTGTTGTTATTCTAGAATCCCATTAATAAGGAGAAATGAATGACTTTTCAAAACTAGTTTGTTTGGTTGGGTGGATTTTAAGAATGATGGAAAAAATAAAAGAGAAAATAATATTTTAATGTATTTGGTATGAGAAAAAAATGGGAAGGAAAATTGGGGTTCAAGGGTTTTCTCCCTGACTCACCAAATTTGCAATCTCCCCAATTTGAAGAGTAAATGGAGAGGAAAAAAAATCCCATTTGGAGATACCAAATTGCCCTGTGCAACAAACGCTAACTCTCACTTTGTCCTTCTTTTTTTTTTTTTTTTTTTTTTTTTTCAGACTCTTTCTTCTCACTTGTCCTATTTTTTTCGTTCCTATTTTTTTTTTTTTTTTTTTTTTTTTGCACTTTTCACCTGTTTTTCCTTTCATATGTTTTTTTTTTTTTTTTTTTCAATCCTTTTTTTTCCTCATTTATTTTAGATTTTTGTACTCTCTCTCTCTCTCTCTCTCTCTCTCTCACACACACACACACACACACACACACACACAATGAAGTGCACTCCATTTTTTTGATAAAATATAATTAGTTACTATTTATATCTACCAAGAGCATGAAAGAAAATTTATACAAATCACATTTTTTATTCTACCATTTTTCTTCTCAATCAAACTAAAAAAGTTTTTTTATTTCTTCAATTTTCCATTCCTCCAACCAAACATAAATAAGAGAAAATAAAATATTTTTTAGGAGAAATTACAGTAAACTCACCTGTAATTAAGCCTATTTTCACTTTGCCTACTCGTATCAAAACTTAGCACTTTGTCCACTTGAGATTTGCTTTGTTAAGGATCCGTTACTTACCTCTCTATTTGCCGTTAAACAAACACATTTTTAGACGAAAATAAACATAAAACAAATCAAAATACTAAGTGAGTGTTTGATTTGTGTTTTTAAACAACCATTTTTAGTTTTTAAACAATATTTCACATATTTTTACTCACGTATTTTTATAATTATTTTCAAATAACAATTTTCAATTTTTAAACACGTAACAGACCCCCCTAAGATTGTTACATAAAAAGAAAAAAAAAAAGAAAAAAAAAAAAAAAGAAGGTATGAACATCACTAGTGTTTTGTTTTCTTTACGATAGGAAATGATGTATTGATTTGTGTATTCAAACTGCTATTTTTAGTTTTTAAACAATATTTCACACATTTTCGCCCACGTATTTTTACAATTATTTTCAAATAACAATTTTCAATTTTTTCACCCTTAACAAACTGCCCTAAGATTTTTACATAAAAAAAAAAAAGAAAAAAAAAAAAAAAAAAAAAAAAGAAAAGAAAGAAAAGAGGTATGAACATCACTAGTGTTTTGTTTTCTTTACAATAGGAAATGATGTAACACGGTTGATACTAGCCTTTCTCTTCCCCTGTTTCGGTATGCAGAAACAGGGGTCATACTTTGTGTATTTCGACTTATATCAATGAAAGTTTCTATCTTTTAGATCAAAAAAAGAAACAAGTAAAAATCAAATGCGAAGTAAACATTCTTAGCAACAAAGAAACCAACACCAATTCAAATCCACCAAAGAAGAAACCAAAGCAGAAAGGGTGGTGATTCAATCTCAAAACAATTATTCCTTCTGCCAAGGTTATGGATTTTTCTCTAAAAAAAACCTTTAATCTCAATCTGGGTTCTCCAAATTTCCTTATATTTCTTACCCAAAAAAAAAAAAAAAGAGAGAAAGAACAAAGCAAAATCAGATGAACCCACAACCAAAACGACCCAAAAAAAAAAAATTTGAAACCCAAGAAGCAAGAACGAAGGTATCACAGTTCGATCTAGACCGTCGGGACAAAGCAAAATCAAACCAAAACCACAAAAAAATGACCCACGAAAAAAAAATAACCGTCGAGATGAAAGAACAAAGTTGAAACCCCAAAAAAAAATGAAACCCAAGAAGCAAGAACGAAGGTATCACAGTTCGATCTAGACCGTCGGGATGAAAGAACAAAGCAAAATCAGATGAACCCACTACCAAAACCACAAAAAAATGAAACCCACGAAGCAACGAAGGCATCACAGTCCGATATAGACCGTCGAGATGAAAGAACAAAGCAAAATCAAATGAACCCACAAGCAAAACCACAAAAAAAATGAAACCCACGAAGCAAGAACGAAGGCATCATAGTCCGATCTAGACCGTCGGGATGAACGAACAAAGCAAAATCAGATGAACCCACAACCAAAACCACAAAAAAATGAAACGCAAGAAGCAAGAACGAAGGCATCACAGTCCAATCTAGACCGTCAGGATGGATTCCTCGCAAAAACAATGGTGTCGATCTGGGCAAGGAATTAATATTCTCTGTTGTGGTCGATCTGGCGTTCGCTGTGGTGGCCGATGTCCTCCTTAACTCCACCATCGGAGAGAGAGAGAGAGAGCAAAGAGATGAGAGAGGGAATGTTGAAGAATTGATGAGAGGAAAGAGACACGTCGAGAAGGAAAATATGATATTTATCGCAGTCGGCTTAGGCTTGATTTTTCTGAGCATATGTTCTGGTAAGAGTTCTTAAGCAAACCTCTTACGGAAGTTACTTTAGGTGGATAAATTGTTAAGCTTTGAATTACGGATAGGTAAAATAAAAATGGACAGGTAAAATAAAAATGGACCTAATTATAGGTGGGTAACTATAGATGAATTTACTGTAATTTTTCTTATTTTTTCACGTTTTCATCCCCTTCTTATTTTCAATTCTCCCACTTCTATCGATCATAAGATTGGATTGATCATGTTTTAACTGTAATCCCTTCAAAACAAATTCAATCCTACTCATGATTTTATTCAATCCTGCTTCATCAATCATGCTCACTCTAGCCCTTACGTTTTTTCTTTGTTCATTGAAGAACAAAAGTACCTAGCCCCGTTGTAAGCAAATACTACAAATTAGGCTGTGTGCATGGGGTACCTTGTATTATTATCATTTTAAAAGTAATAAACAAATAAAATAGGAGAGAGGGATTGGTTTAAAGAACATACCTGTAACCACGGCCTAGAGGAATCTGGATCCGTTGGTGTTATGATTTGACCCATACCCACGTCACATTTACTCCATTGGAGAATACAAACTATTTTCTAAACTAAATTATTTTCTGAAAAAAATTGAGTTTTTATGTAAGTTTTTTAAAAAGGTTTTTGTTCTTTAAATTTGTGTAAAATCAAGTGATTTCAAAGTTATATTTCTATTCTCCAAATGGTATTCAAATATTTCTTTTAGTAAATTGAATTTTTAGATTTACTCAATAATTGTAAAATACTTGTATAAACTCCTTAGTTCCTACCTATTTTCTAAGAGAGTCAAGCATTCTTTGATTTATGTTTCAATTCAATATTGTGATATTCGATATGTCTCTATATTTGGAATAATTGCTAATATTAAGAAAATTATTCTATTTTGTGTAAATTTTGCTTTTGTGATATATGACTCAAAATAAATGTTTTTAAAATTAATCTAATATATGTGTAAGCCCGCTCACAGGATTGTATGTGAGAATAAGTGTCATCCCTCACCTACAGGAGTTAGATATTGGTATCCACTCACAAGATTGAATATGAGAATATGTGATATGTGTATATTTGATATTGTGCTCTGATCAATTACTAGCAAGTGTTTTCAAATGATTTTAAGATTTGATTACATATATATTAAATGACTCATTATATGTTTTGGAAAAATTATATTTGATATCATTACGTGAATTTGAAAAATCAAAATAATCGTATTTTGCTTGACTCTATTCGTTGTGTATTGTGTATAATTGCTTACTAGATATGTAGCTCACCCCATCAATTACAATTTTTAGATTAAAGTTTAGTTGGAAAACAAAACCATTGGATCACTTCGTAAGGTACAAGGTAGAGCGTGGGAGTTATTAGGCAACGTCAACAATGCTCGAAGTCTCAAAAGATTTTTAGTTATTTTTATCTTGCTTTAGATTTTACAGTATTTGGAGATTATTTCTAAATTGGGGATTTCAGATATTGTAAGAGCTTTATTTAAGAGTATTGTTTATTTGGAGTTTTATATAATTTTGGAATTTGTTATGTTTATTGAGGTATGCAAGATCAGCAAGTTAGTCATGCATCTAAATCCATGTTCTATGGATTTGGGTCATGACACATAATGTAATACTTAAAACATAATCATAAGTGAAGTCTCTTATCATCAAATAAGAGACTTAGGTTCAAATTCCACCTACACCAAAAACCATCATTTTTCAATATTAATAAACATCCCAACCTAACAATTGGTCAATGGACCAATAACAAGAGTGGCTAAATCTACTTAGGTTGTGTTTGGCCAAACTATTACAAATATATTTTGAACTCTAATAGAATGTATTTTGGAAGTAGGAATTCTAATAGAATATATATATATATATATATATATATTTTTTTTTAGAATGAAATTTTGTTTTCATAAATATATATGTTGAATTTTTGTTTTCAAAAAATAATTATAAACATTGTGAGAGGAAACCAAAACATAAAAAAGATACAATTTTTTCTCATATTATTCACAATTTCTCACTAACCATACAAAATTAGTAGTGGGCAACGATTTTCTACAATTCCATTCATGTTTTTCCTTCTAAACCATCATAATCATTCAAAACATCATAAACACCACCAGATACCAAAAAAACCTTTACCACCACCCAAAATCAACCAAATAAAACCCTAATGGCCACCAAGGAGTTACCCCACCACCACTTCAAGTTGTCTTAACCCCCAAATTGATTCACCAAAAAAACTACATCGCTAGCGCCCAACAAACCTCCATAAGGCTTCAATTTTTGTAAGCTAGTATTTGACATGGTAGATTGTCAAAATTAATCACTAAATCTTCCATACAGTCACATGCCAAACAATCTCTCTTTCTCTCTCTCTCTCTCTCTCTCTCTCTCTCTCTCTCTCTCTTAAAACTAAAATAAAAATTAGAAATCCGATTTCAATTTTTATTCCTCATGCTATGCATTCTATTACCAAGGTCACTTAAAACTCAATTTAAAATTTCTTTTCCTTCTCTTTTAATTTGTTAAATTTTACACATAATTTTGTTAGGAAGTTAACAAGCATACATTTTGTCTAGTTGAAAGCTACAATAATGCTAGTTAGATTTGATTAAACACAATAGGGAACATACATTTTTCCTAGTTGAAAGTTAGCCTAGTATGGCATGATTTTTCGGGTTAGGTATTCAAATTTTACTTGGCCTAGCTACCTAGGTATTCCAATGCTAATACTTTAATGTATTGGAGAAAAGTGATCGATACTGCACTCCACTTTACCACTTTACACCAACAAAAGTAAAAATTGGAGTAAAAAAAAATGCACTAGGATTTTGATTTTGAGAGAGAGAGAGAGAGGGAGAGAGAGAGAGATGAATTATTAAAGATAGAGAGAGTGAACAACCCTTTAGTCACTAATCTCACATATCTATATTCAATTTTCTCATTTAATTGAAGAACAAAATGTGAGTTTGGTCGTGTGGATTATGAACGTGGAGGAGGAATTAGGACAACAACGACTTTGGCTTTTTATGGCTAATTTCAAACAAACTTATCGTGTTTTGCATGTAATTAACTTATTTGGCGCAACATTTTAAAAAAATAAATAGGATACGAGATGCAAAATTTGAGTCTAATTTAGAATTTAGAATATATATACAATTGGAATCCAATTTTAGAATCTAATTGAATGTTCTTTTAGTATTGACTTTAATTATATATAGAATTGACACAAAAGCTAGGTAAAAAAATTAAATAGGACACATTGAGGATTCTAATTGAATTTTCATCTCAGGTTTGACTTTATATATATATATATATATATATACATACACACACACACACGATTGAAATGAATGACGTGTCATTTTCTTATTGGCTTGAACCAAAACGTATTGGAATGAATAAATTGTCCCTTCTAATTCAAGTTTCATCTTCTATTTTGATATTGCCCAAAAACGTATTATAAGTGATAATCATAACTGCAAAGAGCTTTGTATCATCACTTTTTTATGTTTCTAGTAAAAGCGTCAAATGTTTAAATCCTTCACCCTAATAGTGAATTAGTGATAATCATAATGGTAAAGAACTTTGTATAATCCCCTTTTTTATGTTTCTAGTCTAGAAAAAACATTCAATGTTCACATCCTTCCCCCCTAATAGTGAGTTTGGTTCAATATTTTGATTTAAAATGTTTTAAAAAGTGGCAATCTGCAGTTGTTACAAAAATGCACTTTCTTACATTTACAAGACTGAAAAGCACAATTTTAAGATTTTACCAAATGCCTAAAAATAACAATTTGAAACTGTCATCACTCTAGCTAAACGGTCACTAACTATCCAATTATATTAAAAAAAAAAAAAAAAGAACACTAGTTCTCAATTCGCTTAATTTCAAAATTTTGGTTTGTTTGGTGCTCTATATATACATGCACACACACACACACACACACACACACACACACACACACACACACACACACACACACACACACACATGTACTCAGAGGCCATTCAGGTTCTCGTCTCGTTGCTAGCTGGTGATTCCCCTATCTGATACCAACTAGGTTAATAGGATAGAGAAAGGGAGAGAAAGGGACAGAGATAAACAAAAAGATAAGGACAAAGACATGTAAAGAGACGGAGGTGTAAGAAGATTATGGAATAAAAGATTAAAACTGGTTTATGGCATATATTGCTAAGATTGTATAAAATATAACATCTACGTAAGGAATGGAACACAACACAAGATACAATAAACTAAGGGATATTATTAGATTCAACAACTTTTTTACATCAGGCATAAGAGAGACTGGATATTACAATGGCTTTCTTTCTCACTCTTTCTCTCTTTTCACTCCTTGCCTTTCTGAGGGGACGAAGAGCCTTTTTATAGGCAATATATTACAGCAGTATCTTACAATCTGAAGATAAGAAAATTGTACAGTAGATAGTAGGGGCCAACCTAAGTCATGACAAATGTACAAAAGTGTGGGGGACGCCCAAAATAATTTGACCAATCTTTTCTTCATTCAGAGATGCTACTGACCAGCAGTTATTAGTTGTCTGTGGGGGGAGAAACAGCTGGCAAGTTGGATGATCAGGGGTGACAAGTGTCACAAGGGGGATATGTGGACTGGGACAAAACCTGCAGTTGTGTTGAAAGTTGAGAAGTGCTGGACGTCCAAGTGTAGAGATTGCATGCAAAAGTCCATAAAAGTCTTCAATTGGTGTAGAAAGTCTTCAGTTGGTAGGAGAAAGTCTTTGGATGGAAGAATTTTGTTTTGCATGGAAAGTCTTCTGAGGCTTTGGTATATATAGTAATATATAGATATATATTATTATTATTATTATTATTATTTTTTTTTTTTTTTTTTTTTTTTTTTTTTTTTTTTTTTTTACAATAAACTCTTACAATACACTAGTCATCCCATCCATCTCTTCCTTGAAACCATTCTTCATCAAGATCATCAAAATCAGGATGTCCATCATGGTTATGGTAGTAAGGGTCATCATGTCCCATCAAAGGATTTGGCATTTCCCAATGATCTTCATGTGGCCATTGTTGTCTGCATATATCTGGGTCTGTAGGCACTATTTCAGGGAGAATTCCTTGATTAAGAGATTCAGCCATTGTGAGGGAATAGTGACAAGATTGCCAAGATATGTCCATGTGTTTATGAAGGGTACCATCAGCATTAGTTACCCAATGCATGTCTGCAGGGTGAAGAATTCCTTGTGCTCGAACATCATTTTTGGAATTGAGCTTAGCAACTAGACAGGCAGAAGTGAGTTTTTCTCCAAAGTGTGGGTGCTCTATTTTGGGATATTTGGACCAATCACCATCATGAGCATCGTTTTTCAAGATTTCAGACCAGAACTTGTAAAAATACTTATTTTCACGAGGGAAAATGTATGAGTAAAATTCTGGCTCAAAATGGAGACACAAATAGTACTCATTGAGTAAGTACCACATGTAGAGATAATGAGCAACTGTCCAATTGGTTATCCAAAAGGCAAAAGGGGTTTTCCATGGTTCATCTATGTTTGGAAAAATGGCAAGGAAATGACTCTGTTGTTCTTTGAGGTAATCATGGAGGATTCTAATGATTCTTTTGGATCTGGCTTGAAGGGTCAAGTTCTTTATTTGTTCTTTGATTTCTGGAGGAAGGGTTTCTATCATTTTGAGAATATCATCAGGAGTTGAAGTGGAGCTTGAGGATGAGGATGGATCTGTGACTGGATATACACATAAGGGTGGAGGAATCACTGTGGTGGTAAGAACTGGAGGTTTTCTAGAAAGGTAATCAGTGATAAGATTATCTTTACCTTTGATGTGTTTGACTTGGAAAGACCATTGTGAAAACCAATTTGACCATCGGAGTAGCTGAGGGTGTGGGAGCATTTTTCTTTTGAACTGAAGCATTTTTGGGAATGAGGACATGTCCATTTCTACTAGGAAATTATGCCCTAGGAGGTGGAACTGGAACTTTTCAATGCCATGCTTGACTGCCAAAATTTCTTTGAAAGTGGAATGATAATGGAGTTCTGAGGGCTTGAATGTACCACTTTTATATCCACAAATGTTTCTTTTGCCATTGTCTTCTTCAAAGAGAGCTGCTGCCCAATATTCATCACTTGCATCTGTTTGCAAAATTCTTTTGCCTGGTCCTGGAATCTGCAGGGGAGGAAGTTTTTCTGCTAACTTTTTCAACTGTTGAACTGCTTCTGTATGAATGGGACTCCAATGTGGGGGAGATTTCTTCAACAATTGGGCTAAACAATTTCTGTATCTGGAGATCTTTGGAATGAAATCTGACATGTAATTCACAATTCCAAGGAATTGTTGTATCTGCTTGATATTTGTGAGCTGATCTGGAAATTCTGTTAGAGAAAGTGCAATGTGGGGCTGCAAAGTGTATTTTCCATCTGAAATGTTTACTCCCAAGAAGTCTATAGAGGAGACTCCTATGATCATCTTTTTTTCTGAAAGCATTATCCCTTGAGTTTTTACTAAATTATAAAATTCAGTAAGCAGCTGTTCATGGGATTCTGCATCCTTTGAGAATAGAAGGATATCATCAACATAGATCAAGGCATTTGTGAGGAGTGGTTGGAACAGAGTTACCATTGCTTTCTGGAATTCGGAAGGAGCATTTTTAAGACCAAAGGGCATAACAGTCCATTGATAATGGTGGTCTGGAATGCAGAAAGCTGTCTTGTACCTTTCTTCTGGGTGGATTCCTAATTGCCAAAATCCTGCTTTGAGATCAAACTTTGAAAATATCTTAGCATGTGAGAGATGCTGGAAAAGAGCACTTTTGTTTGGCAAAGGGAACTTATCATCAGCAAGGAAATGGTTAAGATCTTGGTAGTTAATTACCAATCTGAGTTTTCCACAAACTTGTTCAGCATGTTTATTTACATAGAAAGCTTCACACGCCCATGGAGAGGTTGTAGGTTCAATGAGGCCTTCTGAAAGGAGAGTGGATAATTCTTGCTTGGCTAAGTTCAAGTGATCTGGGTTCATTCCTCTGTGACTGGCTTTTGTGGGATTGACATCTTCATTCTTTTTGAAAGGTAAGGTTATGAAGAAGGATGGATTTTTCCACAAAGGGTTTGGATTTTTAAGGAGGAATTCGGAGTGGGTGGTTCCACAACAATCTTTTATAATCTGGAGTCTGAGAGAATCAAATGGGTCTATTGTGAACAAATGAGGTACCTGAGTCCATGTGAGCAGATGTTGTTTGTGCAAAAGTCCTTTTGAGGACCATCTGAGACTAGGTATTTTGTGGAGGAGATCAAATCCTATAAGGAGGTCTCTGCCTGTGAGAGGGGAGCCATGGACTTGGTGTTTTATGGTCAGGGTTGGGAAGATTCTAATGAGAATAGGCTTGCTTTTCAGGGTGATTGTAAATGTTTCTCCATTGGCTGCTTTGAACATTTGGTTATGGGGTAGCCAGAATTGGTGAGGTAGTATTTTGGGATGGAGAATTGTGGCTGCTGCACCTGTGTCAAACAAGGCTATTACTGGAATAGGTCTGGAATAGGTGTCAAGGAGGATATGCACTTGGGCTATGGGTGTAGGGTTGGTTAGGGGGGCTATGAGAGGCTGAGATGTGTAGATGGTTTGGATTTCTGGGTCTGAGTCTTCTGAACTTGAATCATCTTCTGAGGAATAAGCCATAACTGCTAAGGCTTGGGGAGAGTACTCATCATCTAGTGAAAAGAGTGATTCTACATCTGAAAATGGGGTGTCATCTGCATGAATCTGAGCTTGTTCAAGAAGCTTTACTGCCTTTTCTTTCTTTGGACAATTTTTTGCAAAGTGACCTGGTTTTCTGCATACAAAACAGACCTTTGAAGTTTTTCCTTTGAACTGCTTTTTTCGGAGGAACTTCCATTTCTTTTTCCTGAAGGATTTCTTCTTCTGACTTGCATAATGCCTTTTCTTCCAGGGATATTTCTTGAAATGATCTCTTTTCTTTGTGGAACAAGTGCAATTTTTGTCATAGCATTTTATCTGTAAATCTTTTCTTTTGCAATTGTCTTTGAGCTTGCTATGGACCTTGTCAATTTCTGAGAGAAACTTTCTCTGATTGCAGAGCTTTTCAAGAGCAATGAGCACATGCTGGTAAATCTCACCTAAAGAGGCTTGCTGCAGAGTTATTTTTTGAAGGTTCATCATTCGAAGAGTTTCATCTCCTAATGGTTCTGGAAAGGAGTTCAAAAAGGTGTGCTTTGAATTAACATCATCCATACCATTGAAGGAGTAATACCGGCTGGACATTCTGTCAAAATGTTTCTCCAAATCTTTTCTTTCAAAAGAGCAACATTTCATCAGCAAGTATTCTTCTCGTGCCACTTCTGTATAATGAGCCACAGAGCCAAGAAATTCACTATGAATGATTGTGAAAAAATCTTCGAAAGTGGGACACTGGGCTGCTTGTCTTTGTCTGTATTCTCCAAGGTTGAGCCACCATTGTCTTAATCTTCCTGTGAGTCTGGCAACAAATTTGGCAATGATCTGTGCAACAGTGTTATTTGGGGCTTGGAGTTCAGCTGTACACCATGAATACATGTTAAAAATTTCATCATGCCATTTTGAAGGAGGGATATTGTCAATGGTGAATAGGTGTTTTGAGTCTGTGGTGGATGAGTAGGTTAATCTTGCTTGGAAGTCAGGAATTATGGGAGGTGGAGGAAATATTGGTGGAGGTGGAGGTGGGTCATGGTGAAGGACATCATCATCTTCTTTTACTTTTGGATCTGTCATAAATACTTCATCTAGACCAAGATCAGACAAGTCTAAATCTGTGTCAGCAATGACTGGGAGCACAAAAGGAGTTTGTGGGTCTTGAAGTGTAAGGGATTTGAGGAATGATGATATTGGGTTTGGGAGGTCAGGGTTTGTAGACAACATGTTCATATCTGGAGGTCGTGAAGAAGCACCAACAATTGGGTCTGGAGGTTGGTATAATGGTTCTTTGTCTTTTTTCATGGGAGAGGGAGGATTTTGTGGTTTGGTTTGGAGTTGTAGTTGGAGTGGTGGAGAATATGTTGTACTTGGAAGTATTCCGCTTGGTCGAAATGGGTTATGGTCAGGATGTGCCATGGTTAATGGTTGGAGGTTTTGGTAAGGGGAAATTGGGGAGAAGGGTGAGGCTGGGGGTATGGGTAAGTCTTTATACAATGATTGGCGGGGTTGGTATGGCATGTAAAATTGCATTGGAAGAGCTTGGATCGCTTCTTTTCTTGGATTTTCCATTGACTGTAGTTGTGCTAGCAACTGTTTTCTTTCTTTTTCTTTCTGTCCAATGAGTGGAAATGAGACAGAGAAATCTTTTACTGTGGAACATGATTAGTGTTACTTGAGCGTAATTTTGTTGTTTCAAATTCAATGCTTTTGTCAAGTGTTGGCAAAAACCCTTACTTTACTACTCTAGTTAGTTTTTTATTGTTAGCATTAGTTTTTTGAGTATGTTAAATTAGTTCAAAACCCATAATGCTCAATTAGAATTATCGTTAAATGTGTAAATTTGCCATTTTTTTTAATAACTTAAGATTTTGGATTAATAATTAATTTATCATGATATCAGTGCAATTCTCTTCACTCTACGTTTTGTTTAAAAAATAAATAAAATTTCACACGCTAGGCTCTTTGGGACGATAATTAATTCATCATGATATTAGTGCGAATGTCTCCACTATACGTCCTATTTAAAAATAAAAGAATAAAAATTTCACACGCTAGGCTCTAAAATTTAAGGGCAGTTTGGGCCCACACGTGAGATAGAGGATCAGAATTCTCGTTAGATGATTAAATTTAATATTTGTTTTATAGCTTAAGCTTTTGGGGGTAGGTACTACTTTATCTTGTTGATTAGAATTACTGTGTGAAGAACTCCATCTTGTTCAAGCTAAGTAAATTTTTGCCTTTAGGGTTGAAAAACTTGAAGCTTAATAGATAGGTAGGAATGAGTCTGAATAATATTGATTTGTCCCAATTTCTGGATGGGTTTTACAAGCTTTTTAGGCAATTGGAACCATTTGACGGGGTTTCATCTGTTGTTTCTATGCAACAAAAAAACGACAAAGAAGGGTGTCGAATGCTCTAACTTGAAAGATTTGACTAAAGTAATATGCTAAGTTGAAGGCAAAACAAGTTAGTCCTCTTTCCCTTTTAGAACATAGTAGCTTGATATTCATGATTGAGCTATCTTATAGTTTTCAAGTTGGAGAACATGAGCTGATGAGGGAAATCGGTTTCTTTCATTGCTTCATGGTTGATAATGAGTCTTCTCAATATTTTTCTTGGACTCTTTTTTTTTTTTTTTAGTAAGATTGTGCTTAATTAGACTTATGTCTGGGAAATTATATTATTATTATTATTTAATGTTGAGATTGCGCGTACCATTTATTTTCTTGCAATTTACACATTAAACCATTGATCATTGATGAATAAGGTTGACATTGAACGGGAGAGGTAAATTTTCAGGTTGAATTTTGCTTGACAGGTGCAGACAATATAACCATCTCAAACATTTAGGAACTACAATTTGTGTTTAACATAGCTTATATGCTTGCAGGTAAAGTAAGCTATATGTCAAGAGTCTTGTAACTCAATTGGTTGACATCTCTTAATCTTAGTGTTTGTAAGAAAACTATAAAAATATAAAATAAATTAATAAAAAAAACCTCTTGGTGTTTCCAAGATATTTAGAATTCAAATTCCCTACCCCATTGTAACTATCGAATTATAAAAAAAAATAAAAAAGTTATGGTTAAGGATTTCTTTTGTTTCCTCATTATAAATTTAGATTGGCATTTCTAATTAGTTTTACTCATATGGTACTGAGAAAAAAAAAAGGTTTTACAAAAATGGCACCTTCACCTGTATAAGAAAATGGGTAGAAGGTGAGGTTATTGGTTCAAGACACATTAAATGCATATGTAGCTTATTAATAGAAAAAGGCAGGAATGGCCTTTTGAATCTACATTAGCAACCGAGTGGGGTAAGGGTATTTTCTCTCATAGATGACAAAACCAATCCCTAACAATTTCGAACAACCACCCTAATCCACGCTTCTCGACTTCTTAACCACTGAACCATCACAATTAACTTTGACTTTCTATAAAGAAAAAAAAAAAAATTTTAAATAACTTTGACTAAAGGGTTCATTGAAGGAGACCAACAAAAAACCTCATCTGGATTTCAGGCAGTGGGAGGATAAAATTTTACTGGGATGACCCAAATAAAATCAGAGAGGATTTGCTTGGCCATTGGGATCACACTATTAAAAGGGAAGGATATTTCTTCTACCCCAAGTCTATTTCTACGGAACCAATTGCAAAAACATCCAGATCCTTTTTTTTCCTCAATTATGTGTTGCACCAAATCTAAAAACTTGGAGAAGTGGTTAACTTGGCGAAAACTCCCCGTTGGATCAAAGTCCCATACAGCCGAAAGCCATAATGCGTGAATCACATTCTGGGGATAGCTAACACATAATTCCTTCGGACTAAATTAGTTTTCATATTTTGTTAAAACGTGACTAAGAGTCATAGTATTGTAATTTTTTTGTAGACATTGTAATTCAAATTTCATTTGAATAATAAGGTAATTTTTTAAATTGTGGTTTTCTTAATTTAATCCTTAAATAATCAAGTGGTGCTTTCAAATTGTAAAACCCTAGATGTATGGTTAAAATATTGTCAATTGAGTATTCATTTTGGGATACACATGCATTTGACCTAGCATTTTCTTCGGTCATGGTTATCACACCCACATTGATGCCAATTGAGCCCAACGATACTTACCCAATAAGAACAAGTTGTAGAGCTTTAAAATATTTCAATACTCTTGCTCATTCACATGAATATGACATCATTCATCTCATTAGAAGTATGGAAATTGCACAATTCACACCATTGTAATATTTGAATCTACCCAATATTCCTTTTCAAGAATTTTTTACTTTGTCAAGACTCAAGATACAAAACAGCCGCATTGTTCTATTCTATCAAATCAAAAGACCGAAAAAAAAAAAAAAAAAAAAAAAAAAAAAAAAAAAAAAAAAAACCCAAACATGGCTAATTTATGCGGGACAAAAGGTGATACTGAAACTCGCTGCCCCACTGCAACCATAAATTGGAGGTTGATTATCGCCAGGATAAGTGTGGGCTAGACCACATGCTTTCTTGAAGATACTTGAGTACTCATTAGGCTGGCAAGTCTGTGGACTAGAAAAATTTCCAAAGCAACAATGTTTTGGATCCTTTAAAGCATCACAAGCACTAAGACAACCAACATAGCGACCATCCTTGCCCTTGGTCACTAAGTTAGGCGCGCACACATTGCTAAAATCTTGAGCACAATCCACCACAGGGCATGGTCCAGTACCACCAACTAGAGACCCACCAACGGGTTGGATCCGGACCGGCACGTTATGCCCATGGTTCAAGTTCAGTTCGTAGGAGACCACAAGGGGATTGGTTTGTACTGGTTGGTTAATAGTGAAATTAAGTATGGTCACTGGGGAATTGGGTACTGGCCATTGGCAAATTTTGTTGCCACCACAATCTCCAGTTTCACATGAAAAATAATTTGAGGCATTGAGGCTGCACTTGGTCCTCCCCCAAATGAAACCCTTCCATTGATCAGGCATTTGGAGTGTTTTTGAAGTTCCTGAAGTGAACTCAGGATCACTATCACCAATTGATGGGGTGGCACCAAGCCATATGGACTCAGTGCATCGGTTCTCGTAGTTGAAGGTTACCGTAGACTGTCCACCTGAAAAATATTGTTTCAAACTTAGTATGTATTACTTTTGAAAAATATTGTTCAAAATTTCATGTATGATGTACACATCTCTTATTGATATCCACAATTAAAACAAGAAATAAATAATGTGCATGGAATATGTGTGAAAGTTACTGCTTTACTCATCACCCCATCCTTCTTAATTTTCTTGTTGGAACATTAAAACCTCAGCCCATACTTTAACTACCACACTATTAGTCAATAAAATAAAACATGGACGCAAGGATTATTAAACTTGATACGTTCAGGAACTTTATACGTGATAAGTTGATATCACTTTACCAGTTTTTTTAAACCACTTAGACAGTGAGATCTTGATAAAAGTAAATATATTGTAATTCTCACGTTTAAGGTTCATGATGGAAACAATAATTCACATGTTAACTTATACTTCAAGCTTCTTTGCTTCTCCTCATAAATATCAATATTAAGGTGCATTAAAATTTGCACATATCTGTGATATTTTTGTGATGTACTATCATCTATCAAAAGAAAAGAGAAGGGCGTATCAATCAGTTACCTGTAATGAACAAGAGAAGAAGGATGATGAGAGCTTCGCCAGCCATTGAACCTTTGCTTTTGAGTTAAAAATATAAGTTGGAATTACCAAATAAGTTAAGCACGGGAGAATATATATAGGAAAGGTAGGGTTTTTAGTGAGAAGGCCAAGCGTGATTGGCAAGTTAAAAATTTATTGAAATTCCCGAATCATTCATATATATATATATATATATATATAACTTCGCCAATCATGCTTCCATTGCCTTTCTTGTAAACAATCCCTTACTAATTTGGCTATTTCAATTTACATTTTGAACTCAATTTACATATATACACGGAATTGGTTTGTATCAAGTCAACTTTTTAATAGAATCAATAAATTTTTAGCTTGCCAATCACACTTGGCTTTCTTTCAAAATATAAACCATACCTTTCCTATAAATTCTCCCTTGCTTAACTTATTTGGTAATTCCATTTTATATTTTTAAGGACAAAGTTTACCTACAAAATTTTACTCAATAAAACAAACATTACTACATATTTTATAAATCTAACTGTTAAAATTACATATTTTTTACACATGTCAAATGTTATCTCAATTAGATATTATTTACTATAACCTATAAGTTTATAATTTATACATAATTTTAAATTACAAAAATTTGTAAGTTAAACAATATATTGATGACATAGTAATTGATTTTTCATTTTCTAAAAATTTTGGAAGTATGGAAGATATAAAAAGAAAATGTAATCCAAGGGTAATTCTACGGTACTCCAAAAAAAGAGGAGTATGGTAACCATTAGTAGGTAAGCTGCTATACCAGGTTATTTTTTTTCTCACATTTGATGATTCTATCCTCACATTATACAGTTCCAACATCACATATGATAGTTCTTTTATCACATTTGGTGATTCCCTTACTTTTTTACTCATATTTGACGGTTTCATCCTCACATTATGCAGTTCTAACATCACATATGATAGTTCTTTTATCACATTTGGCGATTCCCTTATTTTTTTCTCATATTTGACAATTCCATCCTCACATTGTGCAGTTTTAATATCGCATGTGACAATTGTTTTCTCACATTTGGTGGTTCTCTTACTTTTTTCTCATATTTGACTGTTTCATTCTCACATTGTGCAATTCTAACATCACATATGACAATTTTTTTCTCACATTTGGTGGTTCCCTTACTTTTTTCTAACATTTTATGGTTCTATCCTTACATTGTGCAGTTCCAACATCACATATGACAGTTCTTTTCTCACATTTGATGGTTCCCTTACTTTTTTCTCATATTTGTTAGTTTTATCCTCTCATTGTGTAGTTTCAACATCACATTTAACAATTCTTTTGTCATATTTGGTGGTTCCCTTACTTTTTTTCTCACATTTGACAATTTCAACATCATATGTGACAGTTCTTTTCTCGCATTTGGTGGTTCCCTTACTTTTTTCTCACATTTGACGGTTCCATACTCACATCGTGCAGTCACATTTGACAATTCTTTTGTCATATTTGGTAGTTCCCTTATTTTTTTTTCTCACATTTGACGGTTTCATTATCACATTGTGTAATTCCAATATTACATTTGATAGTTCTTTTGTCACACATAATGGTTCATTTATTTATTTTTCTCAAATTTGATGGTTCTACTGCCATATTAAGTAGTACCAATATTGCATCTGCTCTATTTTTGTCACATGTGACAGTTCTTTTATTACATTGGATAGATCGCTTACTTTTTTCTCGCATTTGACGATTCTATCCTCACATTGTGTAGTTCCAGCACCATATGTGACAGTTTTTTTTCTCACATTCCGAGGTTCCCTTATTTTTTTTACTTACATTTGGCGATTTCATCCTCACATTGTGTAGTTTTAGCATTACATGTGATAGTTTTTTTCTCACATTTGGTGATTTTCTTACTTTTTACTCACATTTAACGCTTCAATCCTCATATTGTACAGTTTCAACATCACATTTGAACATGGTTTTAAAAACCGTACAGGGAATCGAATCGTTTTATCAAAAAAATTTGATTTAACTCTGGTTTTTAATAGGCTGTTGATCGGTTTTGGGGGTTTTAACCAGGCCGGACTGGCTCCCGATTCCCGATCGGACTTGCCGGTCCGGCCGGTTTTTAAAACTATGCATTTGACAGTTATTTTGTCACATTCCGTGGTTCCCTTATTTGTTTCTCACATTTGATGGTTCTATTATCACATTGTGCAGTTCCAATATCACATTTGACAACTATTTTGTTACATTTAGTGGTTCATTTATTTGTTTCTCGAATTTGATGGTTCTATTATCATATTGTGTAGTTCCAATATTAAATTTAACAGTTCTTCTATCACATATAGTAGCTCCTTTATTTTGTTTCTCAAATTTGATGGTTCTATTGTCACATTAAGCAGTACCAACATCGCATCTGACTCTACTTTTATCACATTCAGTGGTACCCTACTTTTTATTCTCAAATTTGACAATTCCATTATTTCATTAGGTAGTAACAACATTACTTTTTACCGTACTTTTGTCACATTCAGTGATACCCTATTTTGGTGATACCCTGTTTTTTTTCCTTACAATTAACAATTCAATCACCACAATAGGCAGTACCAATATCACATCTAACCATAATTTTACATTTGGGTCCACTACTGAAGTCACTTTTTTACTTAATAATAACTGCTCATCACAATAGTAATTTTTTTAAGTTATTAAAAATTTAGATCTAAAATATAAAACCAAAAAAAAAAAAAAAAAAAAGAATCCCAAGAAATTAGCCCAACCACAATAATTACTTTTGTTCACCAAAAAAAAAAAAAAAATCAACTAAAATTATCTTGGTTTCTTCCACAAATATTTGAATATACCAATTATCTTCCTACGTATCTCCCTTGGTAGCTTCCATCACATTCAGTGGCATACCTCCTTATGAAAAAAACATACTCTTTGATTGTTCTTATGCAACATCTGCAACTTAATCACAGTTGTGTGTTTATTGTGGTGTCTAAGGTTGGAAATAGGGTAACTATACAATTAGCAAATTATGCAAAAAATCCAATCCAAAGATTGTTGACAATTTTAAAATTTTCAATAAACACTTGAATTGAAACTACAGATCCAGAATAAAATAGTCATCAATCAAGGCTACTACACTAGGTTTTATATTTTTTAGGTATTTTCATTAGATCCACATCTGCGAAAGTGTCCTAAATGACTGTGTCCAACACGGGTATAACCACCCCAATTAAAGTGTCTATGCAATTTTGTTTCATAAAATTATTATTACATTTAGACCCATCTAAAACAAAATAAACATTTCAAAAAAGTTTCACAATAACAAAAATTACTAATTGAAAAGCTAAAAAAAATTAAGCACAACTGACCAATTTTACCAAAAACAAACAACCCAGTCCTTTTAAAAAAAATTTATCAAAATAATTTTGTCCTCAAGAGTTTAGCATTTCGACCATAATGATAAGTGTGAGCCTCATTTCAGTCAGTAGAGCCTCTACTAGCTAAGTCTGAGAGAGCCCTAATAGCAATGAAATGTTTTCTTTGTTGAAGACTTATCAATGCCACAAAGCACTTATCTCTCTCTCTCTCTCTCTCTCTCTCTCTCTCTCTCTCTCTCTCTCTCTCTCTCTTAGGGTTTCATAAAATTTATACAAACTCTTCATTCTAAAGCTGTTTGGTAATTAGCTGTTGAAAGGTCAATTTTCATTTCTATACTTTGTTCATTCACATGGATGACTGATAGTAGCCCTCACTAACTCCTCAATGTAAGTAAGACCTATTTACTAGGATTTGAGACTGAGCCATATAAAAGGTCAATTTTCATCTCTATACTCTTAGTATGCATCCCCTGACTCAAGATGGGAGTTTGTGTATTGTTCAATTGATCAATCTATGAAGTGCTCTTGTTTGCTATTTGAGTCATATGGATATCCTTGTGGGCACCTATTTGCTATTATGAAGGTTGAACATTTGAAACAGACACCACTAACATGTATAATGAACAAATGGCTGAAAACAACAAAGTCCAACCTACCTTGCAATCAAAGAACATATTCAATCAATTGTGGCCCCAAATTAAAATCAATTACAATTTTTCAATTAGGATTTGTTGCAAAATTATTGTGAAAATATTATGAATGTAACATTTTTTTTAAAATGAAAAAAACAAATTCATGTAAATCACATAATAAATAAACACTAGGTGTCTATTTAGACCCACAAGGAGAGCATTAGTATTGGGTGAGCTAAAATTCCCAAATGCTATTTTTGCAGCTATTTTTGCAGCCCAAACACCAAAAAACACTCTACATTCAGGTTTTTAAACTTATAAAAATTTACAACTTGGCTACAATAAATCCTACTTTTAACACTTGTGTAGCGCATTGCTACTTATTTTGTAACGTTATATTATTCTCTCTCTCCTCTGTAGCCCTGGTTCTGCTTCCTGCAAATTATATATGACTTTAGCGTACGTGTAAGAAAGCTTGATTTCCAAGTGGAGAGTAAACTCTACCAAATAGAAATTAGGCCCCAATGAGCCAATTTTTATCACTTAATTTATTCTTGGCACTTTAGAAGAAGGGTGACAAATTATTGATGAGAACCGCACGATGCAAACCATATCATATAACAACCCTACACAGGCTTGCTGGTGCAATTTAAACAATGCATATATAAATTGCACATTTCACTTGCATATATGGTGAAAACATGTAACTTTTGTCTGTATAGAACCTGCTCAATTTCATTCTATCAAGCCGTTAAAAAATTGATCATATGGAATAAATATATCTTCTACAACGATTAGAATTGGAAGTTCCACAATGAAGAACGACCAGGTTCTCTTTCTGCAGAAAGCAATTATCCGAGGTGTAACTAGTACTCCAGCCAACAGCACTCCATAGTTTATGCTTCTTCAATTTTCTCCTTCTCATAGCTCCACTTGTATTATAAAAAATCAAGCATGTTTGAAAACCGAAAAATAATAAATAAAAAATAAAACAAACAAAACAAAATTATATAATGAAAATAAATCATTATAATTTTTTTTTTAAATATGTCATGAAGATAATTTACCTATCTTTATTTCTAAATTCAGTGATAATTTACCGATCTTTATTTCAAGATGACTGATAGTTTGAATAGATGCAATTCAATGAAAAGATGTCTTTAAGGTCCAAAAATCAATATTTATCAATCCCAACCCCAAAAAAGAGTCAAATAAGCAGATTATCATAGTTTCTTCTATTCCCACCCTTTATCTCTATCGTAGTAAGTTGCTTAAGAACACTAAAGAAATTTGAAAACATTATCTGAAGTACCCAATTGAAGCACAATGAGTGTTTGATCCTATCAAATTTAGAGAGAGAGCAGTGATCGGTTGAAATCGAAGATTTCACAACTTGCATTAATTAGGGTTTTGTCTTTTTGATCCTCACCTTTTACAAAGCTATTTTGATCTAAGAAAAGAGAGAACAAACATTCAGATTCCAATAGGAGATTCGCCTAGGATATTGATTTGAAAGCGAGAGAGAAATTTGAAAAAGAGAACAAAAGAAAAAAAATAGTAACTTTGATTTTTCTGTGAACTCAGAGAGAGAGAGAGAGAGAATTCCGAAGGGAGCTACTTTTTTTTTCTTCCACATGATTTTATATTTATATGTTACCTGTTTGACCCGTAACTGGTATTACATTAAGAATAAATAAACGATCAAGATTAAAACAAATAAAATCAATGGTCAAGATTTATAGGGGTACGGTACCCACCAAAAAAAAAAAACAGTGTACTGTAAAATGACCCATAATCTAAAGATGTATTTGTTAAAATTCACCTTTAATAAAAAAAATATTAAATAGTATTATAACTTAAGGTTATAACTAATTTTGTAGCTAAACTTTGTCGTATTTTTACTATATATATATAGAGAGAGAGAGTAATTCTATGATAATCCCCAAAAAAAAAATGGGGTACGGTACCCGCTAGTAGGTAACCTGCTACACTATGTTACCATTTTCTCACTTTTAACGGTTCCATCCTCACATTGTGCAGTTCCAACATCACATGTGACAGTTCTTTTCTCACATTTAGTAGTTCCCTTACTTTAATCTCACATTTGATAGTTCTATCCTCACATTATGCAGTTTCAACATCACATATGACAGTTCTTTTGTCACATTAGGTAATTCCCTTACTTTTTTCTCACACTTGACGGTTCCATCCTCACATTGTGCAGCTCCAACATCACATGTAATAATTCTTTTATCATATTTGGTAGTTCTCTTATTGTTTTTCTCACAGTTGTCAGTTCCATTCTCATATTGTATAGTTTCAACATCATATATGAGTCATTTGACCATTTTTTTCCTCACATTTGGTGGTTTCCTTACATTTGTTTTTTTTTTTCACGTTTGACGGTTCCATTCTCACATTGTGTGGTTCCAACATCACATATGATAATTCTTTTGTCACATTGGGTGATTCCCTTACTTTTTTCTCACACTTGACTGTTACATCCTCACATTGTGCAGTTTCAACATCACATGTAACAATTCTTTTCTCACATTTGGTGGTTCCCTTACTTTTTTTCTCACATTTGACGGTTTTATCCTCACATTATGCAATTCCAACATCACATGTGATATTTTTTTCTCACATTTAGTGGTTTCCTTACTTTTTTTTTCACATTTGACAGTTTCTTCTTTACATTGTGCAGTTATAAACATCACTTGTTAATTCTTTTGTCCCATTGGATGGTTCCGTTATTTTTTTCTCACACTTGACAGTTTCATCCTCACATTGTGCGGTTTCAACATCACATGTAACAATTCTTTTATTACATTTGGTGGTTCCCTTACTTTTTTTTCTTACATTTGATAGTTCCATCCTCACATTGTACAGTTCCAAAATCACGTGTCAATTCTTTTGTCACATTTGGTGGTTCTCTTTTTTTTTTTTTTTTTTTCACATTTGACGGTCTCATCCTCACATTGTGCAGTTCCAATATCATATGTGATAGTTCTTTTCTCATATTTGGTGGTTCCTTACTTTTTTCTCACATTTGATAGTTTCATCCTCACATTGTGCAGTTCTAACATCACATGTGACAGTTCTTTGCTCACATTTGGTGGTTTTTTTTCTCACATTTGACAGTTCCATCCTCACATTGTGTAGTTCCAACATCACATGTGTAAATTCTCTTATCACATTTGGTGGTTCCCTTATTTTATTTTTTCACATTTGACGGTTTCATCCTCCTATTGTATAGTTCTAACATCACATTTGACAGGTCTTTTCTCACATTAGGTGGTTTCCTTATTTTTTTCTCACATTTGACGGTTCCATTATCACATTGTGTAGTTTCAATATCATATTTGATAGTTCTTTTGTCACATATAGTGGTTCCTTTATTTATTTACTTTTTTCTCAAATTTGATGGTTCCATTGTTATATTAAGCAGTACTAACATCCCATCTATTCTATTTTTGTTACATGTGATAGTTCTTTTGTCACATGTGACAGTTCTTTTCTCGCATTTGATGGTTCTCTTTTTTTTTTTTTCCTCACATTTGATGGTTCCATTCTCACATTATGCAGTTCTAATATCACATGTGATAATTCTTTTCTCACATTTAGTGGTTTCCTTATTCTTTTTTTTTTCTCACATTTGACGATTTCATTCTCATATTGTGTAGTTCTAACATCATATGTGATAGTTCTTTTCTCATATTTTGGTAGTTCCCTTACTTTTTTCTCACATTTGACGGTTCTATTGTCACATTAAGTAATACCACCATCCCATTTGACTCTATTTTTATCACATTCAATGGTACTCTATTTTTTTATTCTCAAATTTGACCGTTCCACTATTACATAGGGCAGTACTCACATTACTTCTGACCGTACTTTTGTCACATTTGATGGTACCCAATTTTTTTCCTTACAATTGACAGTTCAATCGTCACAGTAAGCACTACCAATATCACATCTGACCATAATTTTGCACTTAGGCTTATCACTAAGGTCATGTTTTACTTACTAATAACCGCTCATCAATATAATAATTTTTTTTAAGTTATTAAAAAATTTAGATCTAAAATCGAAAAAAAAAAAAAATGCGTCCTGTGAAATTATCCCAACCACAATAATTACTCTTGTTCACAAAAAAATCAACTAGAATTATCTTGATTTCTTCCACAAATATTTGAATATACCAATTAACTTACTACGTATCTCCCTTGGTAGCTTCCATCACATTTAGGGGCATACCTCCCTATAAAATAACATAGTTGAGATCATTTTCCTGATGTTTATATTTTTATTATTTATATATGATGTTGAACCAAAAATTAGACTATCTCCAATTCGTCTATAGTGTTGTCCAAGACCAGAAAGGTCATCCAAGTACAAGAAGGTCGTCCAACATGGAGTCACCTAGACGACTACCAAACACTTAGAATTTTTCAAAGTAAATCTATATCCAAAAGCTTATGATTCGGACCACATTCTACTATTCTAAAGTAGAAGCAAAATTCTTATTCATCTCTCTAACTTCCCACAAAGTTCTTAACTTCTGATGGCAATTGTAGAAGTTAAGTTTTTGCATTGATTGGGAAAATTTTGGGTGTTATAATATTTTTGCTCTCTTGATCTGAATGCTATATGAAACCATTTTTCCACAAGTTCATATACGAAAGGATAGATAATTTATTAGTTCTATTTGTATATGCCATAGATGGTCCAAAGAAAACATACCACCTACTTGCACTTGGAGCTAAATATAGTGTTTTTTGCCTCATAATAACAATAACGTAAAATGATATACAACCTAGTTTCATGCACTACAAACAGGTCTCTTGTTGTAAAGTATCTAAAGGAAGCTGAAAAACTACAAAGAAATCCATTATAGGTATCTTGACTTCTACTTTGCTACTTGCTTATCATAAGAAGGAAAAAAATCCATTTACAAAGAAATCCACTACAATGTGTTTCTTCACATCTTTATTTGAATACAATCATGGCAATAATTGAAAAAGAGACAATCAAATGCGTCTTGCAATTGGTCTACATGTCTGGATTATTCATTCCTAAGTACTCAACATGGCAACTTCTAACTTGTACGAATTTCTTATTGTCCATTTTGTAGCTCAAGTGGTAACTAAAGTATCTGCATTTATATGGTATAACTATCAACACTTAGAAAAATGAGATGTTCATAAGAACAAACCTCATTGCATAGAGAATTCTGGTAGTTTTCTGCACATCAAAGGGGAATTTATCAAATAAAGCATATTATAAAGACATTATGACTAAAGTGATAAACACAGAAGGAACACAAGAGTTAAAAATAAATTAATATCCTTTAAATTTATAACAAAATATTGATAAGTTTTTAATAAGGTCCAACTCAAAGATTCATGCCTTTTGACAGCAAGTTTGTTTTCCAACTAATTTGTTAATTTATTTTTTTCATAAGTAATTTTATTGAAAAGTTCAACTAATTTATTATGTAGTTTCTTTTATAGGTAAGTTCTACACGCCTCTAAAGAGCACCAAGTCAAGCACGTTCGTGCTACACCATATTTCCAAAGGTCACAGGTTTAGTGTATTGTAACTAAAAGGCTACTATAATGGTTTATAAAAAAAATTTGTGATCCACAGTGGCTTAACGATAAGTTCTTGCTCTCCAGATTAGTGACTTAACCATTGTTGTTCCTAGAGATCAAATATTTACAATATTTTAATAGTTGCAAGTCAGAGCTATAACAGCCTAAATCTAAGAGTTAGCCATGGAGTACCAGGGCCATTAAGTTCAAAGCAGTTTTTATCACTTTGCATAATGAAAGTACCATTGAGAACTCTAGGAAATGAAGAAAGGCATCAACTTTTGGAGGTACAATGATATTAATCATGTCAACCAGGTTTAAGATAAAAATTTCATGTATCAAGCATTTCATGTTAATAAAAAAAGAAAAGAAAAAAAGTAACAACAGCAAATGAAGACACAATTTGATGTGTCTTATTTATACCTTTAAACTTGTGAACCAGATCAATACTGTTAATAACCCGAATTCATGAATCTGTAGATGTGATGAGAACTATTGATGAACTACCTAGAGCAAACTGTTTACATAAATTGATCAACAACTGAAAAGTATCAACCAAACTTGTCTCTCAAAGTAGGCATACAAACCATCTTTACAAGTGAAAATCAGCTGAACAAGGAGAGAGTAAAATAGAAAGAAATCAGCAAGTTAATTATAGTTGAATTTATAATAATCTCATAAATAGTACAAGGTGGTAGAGCCACCAGATTACCTAGAAACTAGAGATTTTCTTGTGATGAGAATTCTTCTTCTTGTTCTGCAGATTGATTTGGCTATTTTGTTGCAACTTATTCTCTGAAAGTATGAATAGATAAAGAAGTTATTAACAGTTAGTTCATAAAAAACTTGACTAAACCAACCATGCGCACACAGAGAGCTTTCTAAACTAGTAATAGATGTATTGTATAAACGGCAACTCCCTTTGTGTGAACCAACTAGTGCACCCTTCAGAAACCAACAAATTTCCTAAGCCAGTTGAAGAATTGTATTTTATATAACTTGAACTTTAGTCTTTGATATCCACAGTATTCATGATACCAATTTAGTGTAGAAGTCACCTGACTATATTGGCAAACAGAGCAACTATTACTTCCATTTAATGAGAGGCAAATCTCATGGATATAAACCTCAATAGTTCTTTTGCATTCTGCATAATTGACTTCATATTCTAAAGTCCTAGATGAACATTACAGTGGAAGCATTGTTGTACCCATTAATATAATATTTATTGCAAAAATGCAAACTATTTAACTTCTCTGCTTTTATGAATTAAAATATCATTTTTTTTCTTTTTTCTTTTTTGCTGAATTACTACGTCTGTTAGGAGTTAGGACAGCTTGTTTCTATTTTTTTATGGAAGAAAGATGTTGTAAGTCTCTAGAATTATTACTACTTTCATACCAAGGTTCCATAAGCTCTTATTTTGACTATTTATTATGATTTTCAAAGGTTTACATATGGAAACTATGATGATGATGATCATAATAGGCAACATGATAGTTTCCACGTGTAGACCTTTGGACCAATAAAGACTATTACTCTAAAAACACTAAGAACATGAGTAAATCATTAACATAGAATACTAGACATGATTTTCTTTCTTTTTCAGAAGAAAGGAAACATTATGCATAGAGGAAAAAAATATTAAATAAATCAACAAAAGCCCTTTTTGGCATTTTTAGAAACATGTATATGCATAAGCACTCTTATATAATAATAATAATAATAATAATAATAATAATAATAATAATAATAATAATAATAATAATAATAAACCCAAACTTTAAATGCAAAAAATTCCTCCATCTTGAATCCTATTTACTAACTCAATCACAATTCAACATTTTCTTCTCACATCATAAAATCCAAGAAAATAGAAAGAAGAAAGAGAGGAAAAGAACCTTATGGCATGTACATGTCAAATATCAATTACGTGGCATAAATTTCTATTATTAATTGAATTGAAGAAACCAAAGAAATATTTTTCCCCAAACAAATACATGACCTACAAAGAATTAAAGAACCCGTATTTTGCCAATCTAGAGGTAGGGATCTAGACTAAAAAAATACCAACCTGAGGATTATTACTATTGGTTAGAGTCAAAAATTTCTTCTGCTGGATATGGATTTGTTTTCTGGAAGAACGATTTTTTTGCCATGAAAATCACTGCTTGATCTCAGGTCCTATGATTTCTCCTCACTCAGCAGGGCAAGAAACGACAAAATCATATTGTAGAGATGAATTACCTGCAACAACCTATCTCTACCTTCAAGCTACTTCTGATTTGCAAATCGAAAACCTTTGTAAAATTTTGTAGCTTTTTCTATCATACCTAAAATGATAGAAAAACATGAATATAATGTGACCATGAATATAAGGGAGTGGAGTGAACGCAAGAGCAAAATCTGAGAAAGGAAGAAGAGAGAATCGGGGATTTTTTTTTTTTAAATAACTATAAAATCCAAACAATATTATTAGTTAGCCAACGTTTGAAACTAATTTGGTTTCTAACAAATCAAGTCCAAAGGACTTGATTTTGGGCTTATAAATCGAGTACATTGTACTTGATTTCCCCATCGTGGCACCGGCTGAGGTGGACAATTTGTCCACGTAGATATGAAACTCAAGTGCATTGGAGTCGTTTTCAAAACTCGAGTCTCTTGAACTCAATTTCTGTTCAGCCGTCCACGTGTCTCAAATCACTCAAACTCACAAATCACTCTCATCAAAACACTCTCGAACATCTCCCACACTCAATCTCTCACTCTCAAAACCACATATCACACTCATCTCACTCTCAAAATTACTCAAATTCAAACACTCACTCAGACCCACACCGTCTCTCTCATAGTCTCTCACTCTCACTCTCAAAACACCCAGATGCTCAAACCCACTCAAGCACGAGACCTGTTCTCTCCGTCATTCTCCTCTTAACTCATCAGCGGCTCAGCCTCATCGGTGGCTCATTCTGTCGTCGTTGGCTCCTCTCCTCATCGAACTTTGACCATCTCTCTGACCCATTATCTCTGCGAGCCCAGCATCTTTTCAAGCCTTGTTGGGTCATTAACCGTCTCTCTTTCACTCTCAGGTAATTGATTCTATCTAAGTTCCTTGCTTTTGTTTTTTTTTTTTTTAAAGGGTTTTGCACAAATCACTCAAATTCAAACATGCACACCGTCTCACTCTCAACCTCACTCCTCCCTCTCTTTCACTCTCTCTAAGAATGCTTCCATTTGAATACAGAGCCCATGTTTTTTCTTTTTATTCATGTAAGAAAGCTTTGTTCCGATTAGCAAATACGATTCCCTTACTAAAATTTCTTTCTATCTCTGTTATTTGATTACAATTTTCAATACTATGCATGTGTATTCATTTCCAAGTATAAATATGTATCCAAATATTTGCATTGTTAATTTTAATTTGTCTTTGTATTTGGTATAATTTTCACAAATTTTTGTTATCGCACTCAATGTATTTGCCCAGTCGATTTCACCAATTGTATAGTGATGATGATATATGATTTACAGTTGGTTTAAGATTCTTTTTTTTTTTTTTGTGTGTGTGTGTGCAGAAGTTAATACCTATTTTTGAATTTTAATTAGAGATTATATATGCTAATATATTTTCTTTGCATTGAATTTGTTTCTCGATAATCTGCTAGTGAGATTGGTTTTCATCCTGGAGTGTTTGGCTGCTATTGATGGAGATTGATTTTAACTTAGTATAATATCTTGTATATCTTGTATGAATGACTTTTATGACTTGGTAGGGGTTTCAATTCTATGCATCACATTAGAGGAGAATAACAAAAACTTGGTAAAAGGTTATGCGTGGGTGAGGCAATTTACTTGATTCTTTTGTGTATCTCTTTTCCATAGGGATTAGATTTGAAAATAATTATTAATGAACAATACAACAATCAAGTAATCAATTGTTCCAAGTGAGACTCGAGTTGCTACAGTGAAATAGAGTCTAAGAAACTCGGGATGTTTAGTTTGCTAATTACTTTGAAAACAATGTTCACTAACGAATATACTTGAAAATGGGTGTTATATGCCAATTTTCTCCTTGTAGTTCTGTTTTTGTTTTAAGGAAATTGAGTGTTAAAGAGTCGAGTTCACATGGAACTCAAGTTTGTGAGACTCGAGTTGCTACAATGAAATCGAGTCTAAGAATCTCAAGATGTTAGTTTGCTAATTAGCTTTAAAATGATGTTAACTAACGAATATGTTTGAAGATGGGTGTTATATGCCAATTTTCTCCTTGCAATGTTACCCGAACTTACCTAGTAGTTTTAAGTTGATGTCTTCTATTTAACTAGTTTTTCTATCTAGTTGATTCTATCTTATTGACGTAAATATTATCTCTTATGGAGCTTTTGTGCATTGTGGTATTTGGAGAAATATGTTTGGTTTTGTTTACATTTTATATAGCTCCCTCTAATGTGAGTGATACAAGCAACATTGCCTTTGTATACTATTATGGGGGCTATCTTTGATTAAGGATAATCCACAATTTTATCAAACATGTTGAACTACCAATCTAAGCCAAATGCACTTACAACTTACTTCATGAATTTCCATAATTTTGGAGTTATTGTTAGTTGGTTTTGATCACAGTAATTCAAACCCATAAAATTGGCACCTTTGAATTACTTTACAGTTTCCTTTGAATTACTTTGTATACTTGGTTTTGATCACCAACCCCTTAACATAAAGCTTTGCTTTTACAATTGTTAGTAGTATATTGAATTTTTAAATGTATCTTTATTCCCTATGGTTGATTGTCATACTTATTGTATGTGCAAGAAATTAGGCTATACATTGAGATCCTTACCAATTTATCTTGAATATGTGCTTATATTACTCTTGACTACCTAAACTTTGTGTAGTATGGCTGTTGTCGCTGCTGAGGTGGTTGATGAGTTCGGTCCTGGTCCTAGGGATTGTTTGGTGCTAAGGTTTCTAAAAGAACACCGATCGTCAGCTATTTGGGAAGGCAAGGTAAAATTAAAACCGACGACCTGCTGAATTTCTATATTCTCTTCTCATCCTTTTACATTATGTTGATTTTTTTTTTTTTTTCATTTCTAAAATTCTAAGTTTGTCAATGGTATTACTAGCTTTGAATGCATAGTCATGCCCATTAGTTGGATTGAGTTAGATTGCTTATGTTCTTGTAAAATGGTCTCTTAATAATTTTCTACCTCTAGTATTTTCGTTTTAGGCTATACACCTGATTTTGTTGATGTAATTCTTCTTGAGCAGAACCTTAATTTTGATATATAGCTTCTATATTTTTGGTTTTTGTATAAAAAAAATAAGGAGACTACAAATGCTTCGTTAAATAAGTTGTCATAAACTCACTTCAATTCCAATTAAAGTTTATGGGATATTTTGTGAACAATAGCTACAATCATTATACAAAGGTTATGGCATATTGCATCTTATCACCATGGTTCTATCATGTGCAAGATCCGAGAGTATTGAAATGTCGTGGTTGTAATGAGGAGTTCCGAAAACGAAGCTCGATGGTGGATGATTGCGTCCTTGACATTGTCAAGAGAATTGGATTAGAGGGCCTATATAGGACCCCATCTAGAGGCATTGATCATAACTTGATAACGACCTTTCTTAAGTGATGACAACTTGAAACCCATAGCTTCCACCTGCCACATGGTGAGATGACGATCACATTACAAGATGTGGAGGTTCTTTTGGTGATTCCAATCGACGGTGAGGCAATTTTTGGAACTTGTGACTTGACGTGGGCTGTTCAATGTCAACCTATGCTTGAAATTGTTACCAGTTCTGTGGTGCTTCAAGGACAGAGGATCCAAATTAATAAGCTACTTGAAAAGGTTGACCAAGGGTTGCCCGATGGTGCAGAAGAGGTTGTTGTGCATCAGTATGCACGGTTTTATATTCTAGCACTCGTAGGAGACACAATTTTCACCGACAAGTCTGGCGATAGGAAGCATACGATGTGGTTGTAGATGTTGAGGAACCTTCACAATCCACCTCAGTACAAAGAGTTATGGGGGGCAACCGACAAAAGGCCGGTCAGATTGGTGGGGCCTTGATACTCGTTCAGTATTGGGCATGGTTTAGATTCCCTTTTTTGTGCCCAAGGATGGACCTCCCACCAGATGATGCATATGACCCATCATTACCACCTTCTCCATTGTCCATTAAGTAAGTCTCTTCCTTGACCGATTCTCTCTATTGGAAATGGATCCATAATTTTAAATGATATGACACATTGAGCTTAGCATTATTCAACTACTTAAGCTTTTGAACTTAGCATTAAAAAATAATTGAACTTAGCATTATTCAAGTTTTATTCTACAACTCAGGATGCTTATGTAGTGTAGTAGTAGTATTTCAAGGAAAAATAAACAATATGGATTTTTTAATCTTCCATCAGCATACAATTCCTTTTTCTTTTTTATTACATTGCATAATTGGTAGATATTGATTCCCTCTTTCTTCATTGTAGGTTGGTTTGGATCGTGAGCACGAAGAACAGCCCTGCCAAAATCTGTTTGGTTCAGTACAGTTAGCTTCTAGATTCTATGTATCCCAACCAAGTACCCAAATTGTGTTTCTTGTAATGTTTATGAATACTGTATACTATTCTAACTATAAAATATGTCAGTTGAAAATAATGGAACATTGCATAATGTGCTGCAATTTTTTTTACTACATCAGGTGGTGTGGCAACCATATGAAGCCGAATTAGGCCACCTGCCTGCGTTTTGTTTATCAGGACGGGACATGTGGACGGCAAGGGTACCGCTTGTATGTTTCTGGCTAGTAGAGAAACATACATCGGATCGTGTTCTTCGTCAGTTTGGGATGGTGTAAGAAATTCCCCGAGATGCTGATACTGACGATGCCCTTCATAAGATTGACCTAAGGGGGAAGACTAAATTGGATTTGAGGGACAGACATTTTGGCCATATCCAAGTATGGAATACGAGAGCACAATTACTATATCATGGAGCACGACTAGAGGGTGCTATGTCGAGTGTTCATCCATACTTCGGCTGGTACGATAGGGTCACTTGGAGGTTCGTCGACCACACTAGCGCCTCCCTTCTTATTACGGAAATCGCTTTGACATTTCTTTCCAAATTTTGTTGCATATTACCATTTTTGTGTTACGTGTACTAATTGTATTACAAAAATTGCAGGTTTCCATGCACAAGCAAATGTTGACGCGTTATGTAGTAGGCAGTCCTGAGCACAAGCTGATTATAGCTATGCTGAAAGAAGTGGATCGCCTTCACCGCCTAGCTGCCCATCTTCCCTTGGAAGATGTCGATAGGGCAAATCCAGAAGTGCCAGAAGATAATGGATGACCAAGCACGAACTCAACTCCTACCAGCCATAGCCATGGCCAGTGTGCTGCACCCCATCAGGTTGCGGTAGGACAGATCCCCCTTCACCCCCACATGCATCACCTGCCCTAGAGTTCCCTCCACCTCCACATGCATCTCCTTCCCCACAGATCCCTCCTCATACTGCTCCTACATTTCCTCACATATAAATCCCTGTACCCACTGCACAAGCATCCTCTCACTCAGAGATCCCTTCAACCACCCCACGTACATTTTTTGACCCCACTCATCTTTCCTTTACTCTGCCATCCTTTGATCTTGGCATTGATTTCAATGACACCCCTCCTGTCATGCACACTCAATCTCCCTCGTATAGCATTAGTCATATATACCATGTACCACCCCATAGTGACTCCATGTCATTCATGCCCACTCTTGGACTGCATACAGCTCCTATAACTACAAGCCTCACTCACATTTCGTCCACTATACCATCCTCCCTCACAGTTGTAGGATCCTCAGTTGTTGGGAGTCAAGCAAAACAGCCAACTGTGTATGTCGAGAATGAGAAAGTGGTTGGGTTACAGGAGCCCCCATAAGGTCAGCCTAAATGCACAAGAAAAGCACCTCCTTGTGGGACATGTGGTCACAAAGCAGGACACAAGGCTGGCCCCACGGTATGATTGGTCATTTACTAGCTTTGAATACTTTTGTGACTGTTGTTATGGTCGGTATTAGAATTCATTTAATCCATTGTTTCTTTGTAACTTCGTCTTTGCAGCAACGCGAGGAGCCTGACCAAGGAGATGTGGTACCCCCTCCCCCACATACCAAACACTATACAAGACAGCATAAGCGTCAAGTGCCATAGAGTCAGCACCCCATTAGGTCAGCACCCCATTTGCCTACAAATGGTGTTCAATTAATTTTTTGGTGTTCAATTACTTTTCAGTTTTAAAGTTTCTTTTATATTTATTATGCTTGTATTATCAAAAAGTGTATACCTTTTTACTTGTGTTGAGGTTTAAGTTGCATCAATTGTTTATGTGTTGAATAAAATTGTTTATTTTCCTATGTGCTTTAACAAACTTTCTTTTGATGTGGGTTTTCGTTTTTTGAAGTTTATATGTGGGAAAAATCAGTTTTTGCTATCTGGGTATGTTCTCTTTTTGAGTTAGTATTGTGCATAAAGTGAATAGATTGGACTTTCCTTTCAATACTGGTTTACACTACAGTGATTCTAGTTCATGATTAAAGTACAATGTACGCATTGGAGATTCTTTTGTATTTAGTGTTACTCCAAGGTTAACTCTTTCTATCAAATCTTACAGTAGAAATTTCCTATTTCTCAATTCAATTGTTTGAATGTTACCACTTTTCTACCTTAGTCTTGCCTTGCACAATTTCTGGATCTAAAGCTACTTTCTTTTATCTGGGTCTTCTGTATTTTCAGGTAAGTTGTGTTGTCCATATACCATAGCATTTATATTTTTCTAATGGGCTATCTTCTGATGCTTTTACCCAATTTTGAAATTAGTGTAAGAAGTATGCCTAATTTTATTGTTTTAATATTATCTCTTCTGATGTAATGACTAATTTTATTTTGTAATTCTACCAGCTAAACATGTCAATCTGTGCAGGGAATAAGAAAGCTTTGTTGCGAGCTCTTGGATTTAAATGATGCAGTAGGGAACTTATGTGGCAATATGCAAACAAAGTACTTAGCTTTCTTGAGGTAATAGAAATGATGGTTTCTACATTGTTACTACTCAGAGCAAGTATATCACTGTTAAACATATATTAATTTAAGAGCAATAATAGATAGTAAAGTAAATTTATGACTAACAAAATGATATTTAGAAATTAGAATACAAATCAAGAATAGGATTTAAAAGAGTATATAAAAGATAACAAGATAAGTGTTCACAATTGAAACTAAAAAGAAATAAAAGATAAGTGTCCCACCCGTGTCCAGCAAACTTTTCCCAAAAAAAAAAAGACATGACTAGGGCACATGTGCAGAAGTGTTCCTAACGTGATCCAAAGTTGACTTCTTGAGGCGCTTATCCTGCTGTAGTTTTAAGTACACAGAACAGAAGAACTGGTTGCCATCCTGCCTGCCTTTCTCAAACCCCATGAACAATGCCATTCCCTTCATCATTAGTGATTAATTTGTCCCTTTATATGTTCTGCTATGGTGGTAGTTTTAAGAATTAACTTCTTCTTCTTTTTTAAATTAGGGTGCCAATTTGTTTTCAACTCAATTCACACCTTTTTTTTTTAAAAACTCATGATATTGGGAGGATTGTAAAACCCAGGTACCTCTACCCTAATGATGTTATCCCTATAGCTGTGACCAAACCCTTCTACATTACCAATCTGGAGAAGTAATTCTTCATTTCGTTCTAATTATCCAAACTCCTCATTGTGTAATTAATTGTGTCTATCATTCCGAAAATCAATTCTCCTAAATTATAGTGAGATGCTTTTAGCAGGACATCACACGGTCCTCAAGAACAAGCTTAGGTTGCTCAGTGAAAACTGTTAATTTCTTTTTGTATGGTAAACATCATTTTTGTAGAACTTATGTTTCAATCTAAAGAAGATGATCGTATAGTGTGTTGGATAAAAATCTAGTTTTGTATCTCATACAAAACACATAGCGAAAGCAACAAATAAGGATCTATTTCATTCATAATTGACAACATGCACTATATAAATTTCAGAATTTAAGAACAAGATAGCGAACCTTGGTGTGGAGAAATTCAAAAAAGAGATTAGAAGCACTTGGGAACACTTTTAATCTTCACTCCAATTTCACTTTACGCCCAAGAAGTGTGGTCTCTCAATCAGTTTCCAAGGGAGAATGAAAGTGTGTCTCACACTCTCTCTTTTTCCTTTTTTTCTCTACGATTCTTTTTATAAAAAATATTTTTTGTATGTTTCTCCCTATATAACTAATTGATTATCTAATTGGGCTGGCCTATTGGGCCTTTCCAATTGGGCTTTAGTGTGTGTGGCTTGGAGTGGGACTAAAAGTGACCAATAAGATACTAGCTCCAATGGGCCTTGGGCTTTTCCGTCAATTCTTGACAAGTCCAAAGTTACTATTAATTATATTTAATACCACTATATAAATATAATTGCACTCTAGGCCTTATTAATAAATTATATCCCAAGACTTTATTATACATGCAACCCCTTCATAAAATATTCGTAGTAATACAAAGTTATGAATATAGATTGCCACTTTGAAAATTACTACATCTTATCCTTGAATACCCGGTTTAATCCTTTAAAGTTATTCATTATATATTTATGAAATCCAATTTCATAAATATATACTTTAGTAATTTCTTACCAAAGTGGTTAGGCCTAATTCTCTGAATAACTGAACCCATTAAACATATTTCAAGAGAATATTTTATATCTCTATCAAGAGACTATGAATTTCATCTTGAGAATATATGTTCCATTAACACTAAATGTGGCTGTCCAACATACTGAGGTTTTGACCGTTACTTTAGATCTTACTCCTGATATATCAAAGCAACTTACACATCATGATCAGATCCATTATTCTCTCAAGATTAAGAGTTCATGCAAATAAAAGTTGTGAGATTTATTATTCATTTGACAGTCATTAAGAGAATAATAAATCTCACTGCGGTCTAGTTCAATATGTCTTAACTCTTAAAACATATCAACATATCAACTAGAAGTCTCCACTTCCATGATCAAGACAAATCATCTTAGTTGATACGTTATAGTCTTCGCAAATGAAATGCCCAATTTCATCACCGACTACGAACTATAAATTCTGAGTTTACAAAGAACTTGTGATTTATATCTTCTGTAATTTTTCACATAAATTACATACTATACATCTTATGGCCTATAAGATAATGTCCAAATATTCATATTACCATTATTTTAGATAAAAATAAACAACTTTATTAAACACAGCATTAAGTCATACATAGCATCATATAATAGGATTTAAGGGCACATATCCTAACAATCTCCCACTTGCCCTAAAGACTATTGTGCACTAATCTAACTCCTAATCCCTCCAAATGTGACTTGAAGATCCTTTGAGGCAAGGCTTTGGTAAAAGAATCTGCTAGATTATTTGCACTTTCAATCTTTGCTACCACAACATCTCTTCGAGCAACAATGTCTCGAATAATGTGATACTTTCTCTCAATGTGTTTTCCTTTCTTGTGATTTCTTGAATCTTTGGATTGTTCAACCGCTCCACTATTATCACAAAACAATGTGATGGGAACTTGTTCCATTCTTACAACACCAAGATCAGAAAGGAATTTCTTGAGCCAAATAGCTTCCTCTGCTGCTTCACAAGTAGCAACATACTCTGCTTCCATGGTGAAGTCTGCAATGTAAGATTGCTTAACACTCCTCCAACTTATGGCTCCACCTCCCAAGGTGAAAACACATCTTGAAGTGGATTTTTTGAAATCTAGATTCGATTGAAAATCTGAATCTGTATAGTCAATGAGAATCAAATCCTCACTATGATAAACAAGCATATAATTTCTCGTTCTTCGTAGATACTTAAGAATATGCTTTACAGCCTGCCAATGTTTTAGTCTGGGATTTGATTGATATCGGCTGACCATGCCAACTAAATAACATATATCTGGTCTAGTACAAAGCATGGCATACATGAGACTTCCCACTGTAGAAACATAAGGAACTTGTCTCATCATATTTTCTTCCTCTTGAGTCTTAGGCATTTGGTCATTAGACAGAGGAACTCCATGTGTAAAAGGAAGCAATCATTTCTTGGAGTTTTGCATACTAAACCGTTCTAGAACCTTATTTATATATCCAGCTTGTGATAAGCCTAACATCTTATTCTTTCGATCTCGCCAAAGCTTGATCCCTAGAATAAAGTTAGCCTCACCCAAGTCAATCATATCAAATTGGCTTGGCAACCAAACTTTAACCGATGACATTGCCCCTACATCATTTCCAATGAGTAGAATATCATCAACATAAAGCACTAAGAACATTACTACTTTGTCTCGATGTCTTTTGTACACACATGGTTCATCAAGATTTTATTTAAAACCAAATGATTTGATTGCTTGATCAAACCTGATGTTCCATGACCTAGATGCTTGCTTAAGTCCATAAATAGACTTATTCAACTTGCATACCATATGCTCTTGGTTCTTTGCTATGAAACCTTCTAGTTGTATCATGTATATTTCTTCTTCAAGATTGCCATTAAGAAATGCAGTCTTGATGTCCATTTGCCAAATCTCATAATCATAATGAGCAACAATGGATAAGAGATTTCTGATAGACTTAAGCATAGCTACTGGCGAAAAAGTTTCATCATAATCAATGCCTTCTTTTTGTGTATACCCTTTCCCCACTTGTCTTGCTTTAAAGGTTTTAACATTTCCATCTATCCCTCTCTTCCTCTTGTAAACCCATTTGCAACCAACAAGTTTAATGCCGTTAGGTGCCTTTACAAGATCCCATACATGATTGGAATACATAGAATCCAATTCAGATTTCATAGCTAAGACCCAATGATGTGCATCTATATCATTCATTACCTCTTCATAAGTGTAGGGATCTGATTCAGCCCCTTCTGAGATAGCTACATAAGTTTCTCCCAAACCTCTAAATCTTATAGGAGGTCGAACAATTCTCTCACTACGACGAGGCACTTGTGTACTAGACATCTCATGAGTAATGTCTTATGGTGTATCCAATACAACCACATCATCCTTAGTTTCATCCACTAGTTGTTCAATTACAGGTTCATTCATTTCAGCCAAGACAACTCTACTTCTAGGATTAAAATTATTCACATAATCATCTTCTAAAAATTTGGCATGGGTGCTAATAAACATTTTGTTATCCTTATGATTATAGAATAAATAACCCTTAGTTTCTTTTAAATAGCCTAAAAACATGCATACTTCTGTTTTAGCTTCCAACTTGTCAGACTTCCCTTTCAAAACATGTGCTGGACATCTCCAAATGTGAAGATATTTCATATTAGGCTTGCGCCCACTCCACAATTCCTTAGGTGTGTTGGGAACAGAATTTGATGGAACTAAATTCAAAACATGCATAGCAGTTTTTAGTACATATCTCCAAAAAGAAACTAGTAAAGTTGAGTAACTCATCATGGACCTAACCATTTCCAAAAGAGTCCTATTCCTTCTTTTCGCTACACCATTTTGTTGGGGAGTTTCAAGTGCAGTCAATTGGGAGACAATCCCATTTTGAATTAGGTAATCCTTGAAATCCCCAAAAAGGTATTCACCACCTTGATCAGATCGAATGGCCTTTATGCGTTTACCCAATTGATTTTCAACTTCAGCCCTAAACTCTTTGAACTTGTCAAAGGCTTCGAACTTCCGTCTCATTAGGTACACATAACTATATCTTGAGTAATCATCCGTAAAAGTGATGAAAAACTCATAGCTTCCTTTTGCTTGGGTTAACATAGGACCACATACATCTGTATGAACTAATTCAAGCAACTCTTGGGCTCTTCTACCTTTTGCATTAAAAGGTCGTTTGGTCATCTTACCTTCCAAACAAGATTCATAAACTGGAAATCCATCAAAGTCCATGGGCTGTAAAATTCCATCTTTGATTAGTCTTTGAATCCTATTTGAATTAATATGACCCAAACGCAAGTGCCATAGATATGCATCACTAGTAGAATGAAACTTTCTCTTTAATGATTTTACATGAGAGCTACTATCTATTTTAGAATTGTATAATTTATGCATGTTAGGAGTTAAAATATAAAGACCATCCACAATATTGCCAGAACAGATAAACATTTTATCCTTCTTTATTACAACATTGTCTTTAAGGATAACACAATATCCATGTTTACCTAAGTAAGTTGCAGAAATCAAATTCCTACGAACATTAGGTACATACAAACAGTCTTCCAATATTAAAACTCTAGACTTAAAGCATAAATTAAACACTCTAACAGCTACAACCGGAATCCTGCTCCCATCAGCCAAAGTAAGAAATAGTTCTCCCTCATTCAACTTTCTAATCTCCTGAAACCCCTGCAAAGAATTGCAGATATGATTAGTACAACCTGAATCCACATATCAAGAATCTATTGGATTCTGTACCAAACATATTTCAAGAAGAAATGAACTTTTCATACCCTTATTCTTGGCAGCTTTGAACTTTGGACAATTCCTCTTCCAATGCCCTTTCTCACCATAATAGAAACACTTTCCTTTGGTTTTCTTTCCTTTGTCAGCAACCCCTAAGGCAATTTGTTTACCATCTTTCTTAGTGAAGTCCTTCTTCTTCTTCTTACCTTTGCCTTTTGACTTAGGTTGAGAAGTAGAAGCTTCACCCACATTAGCTTCAACACTAGAAGTACCAAGGATGCCTTCTGCCACCACTAACTCATTCATTAATTCAGACAAAGAGTAAATCTTTTTGTTCATATTATAATTGAGTCTGAATTCCTTGAATGATTCTGGTAGTGACTGGAGTATCATATCCACTTGGGATTCTCCATCAATGTCGGCACCTAAAACTTCTAATGTGTTCAGATTAGCAATCATCCTAAGACAATGCTCCCTCACTGAACTTCCTGTAGCCATTTTGGTATTATAAATTTGCCTCATGATTTCTTGCCTTGTAAAACGGCCTTACTCACCAAACATCTCCTTCAGACTAAGCATGATGTCCAAAACTAGTTCTACATCTTGCATTTGATGTTGTAGAACATTTAAGATAGATGCTAGGATGTAGCACTTGGCCATCTCATTAGATTTCTGCCAACGATCATATCGCTGTTTTTCCTCAAGAGGAGCATCTAATAAAGGAAAGCTAAGACATGGTTGAGTAAGCACATATTTGTGTTCTTCAGCAGTAAGAACAATGTCCAAGTTTCTTTTCAAGTCAATATAGTTGGATCCAGTCAGTTTTTTTTTATTAAGAATAGCAACAAGTGGGCTAAATGATGCCATGATTTAAATTTAAAAATAATAAACATGAATATAATAAGTAAACTGAACATTATCAATTTAGCATATAAGTATATAATAGGGAACCTTAATAAAAACCATAAAATAATATATGCAACGACAACCCAATCCATGTCTATAATTCCTTGGTAGCAAATTTATTATAAACACATTAATTGGTTGAGAACTATTCTCATTATTAGTGCTATCATGATAACTCTTATCAAACACCAACAATATTTCGTATTACCTTTTGCCTCTAAGTAATAATGACATAGCTCCTTTAGGAGGTTAACATTATACTTAGTCTAGTGTACACCATTATCTAGAGTCATGTGTAGCCACATTTCATCTCCATTTTATAGTGTTTAAACTTGTAGTACCATGGAACAAAAATACCCTCCTTTGGGATCACGAGGCATATACGCTAAGACGAGGTATTTGTCCACACTACTTTAAACGGCTAAGTTCAATCTTGTAGCACTATAAAATAAACACCCTCCTTTGGGATCGTGAGGCATATACGCCAAGACGAGGTGTTTACCCACACTACTATGAACTGATAATGGAGACCGTGAGATCCAACCCTTGTATCTCTCTCTCACTAGATATTTTAAATTAAGGGCTTTTAAGATCAAGAACCATAATAATGCTAGACACTTTAAAAACATAGTTCTAATCTCATTAGGAATAAATTTCATTAAACTAGCATTAACATATATATATATATATACATAAAACGTAATACAAAACTATATTATATATATATATATATATATATATATTACATTATAAAAATATATTATATTATATATACATACGTGCTGTACGGATTGTAAGAATCCAAGATGGCTTGGATTTTATAAAAGGGTTGTTTTATGCGGATTATGCATGCAAAACAACCAAGCCATGCAATCCGTTTAAACAAGGCATGCAAATTGAATCCTTTACATGAATATATATGTAAGCCATATTCAAGCCATGCAATAATTGTTCAAGCCATACATTTGAAAACCAAGCCGTACAATTAAGCCAAGCCATGCAATGGCATTCAAACAATGCAATAATTTCCAAATGGTGCAAGTATAACTACCCCATTTCAATAACCACCTACCCCATTCGAATGAAACATTTATATATAGACATTGCAATTTGTACAGCAACATTCTTTATGGCATATGAACATAACCAAATCATCTTTATGATTCAAAAGATTGAAACACAAAGATAACGGTTTTTCTTAAATTCTAAAATTCAATAACATATTATACAATCATGAAATGAAAACCTGGCTCTGATACCAATTGTTGGATAAAAATCTGGTTTTGTATCTCATACAAAACACATAGCAGAAGCAACAAATAAGGATCTATTTCATTCATGATTGACAACATGCACTATGTAAATTTCAGAATTTAAGAACAAAATAGCGTACCTTGGTGTAGAGAAATTCAAAACAAAGATTAGAAGCACTTGGGAATACTTTTAATCTTCACTTCAATTCCACTTTACGCCCAAGAAGTGTGGTCTCTCAATCAGTTTCCAAGGGAGAATGAAAGTGTGTATCACACTTTCTCTTTTCCTTTTTTTTTTTCTCAACGATTCTTTTTATTAAATAAAAAAAAATTCTGTATGTTTCTCCCTTTATAACTAACTAATTATCTAATTGGGCTGGCCTATTGGGCCTTTCCAATTGGGTTTTAGTGTGTGTGGCTTGGAGTGGGATCAAAAGGGACCAATAAGACACTAGCTCCAATGAGCCTTGGGCTTTTCCATTAACTCTTGACAAGTCTAAAGTTACCATTAATTATATTTAATACCACTATATAAATATAATTGCACTCTAGGCCTTATTAATAAATTATATCTCAAGACTTTATTATATACGCAACTCCTTCATAAAATATTCGTAGTAATACAAAGTCATGAATATAGATTGCCACTTTGAAAATTATTACATCTTACCCTTGAGTACCCAATTTAATACTTTAAAGTTATTCATTATATATTTATGAAACCCAATTTCATAAATATATACTTTAGTAATTTCTTACCAAAGTGGTTAGGCCTAACTCTCTGAATAACTGAACCCATTAAACTTATCTCAAGGGAATATTTTATACCTCCATCAAGAGACTATGAATTTCATCTTGAGAATATATGTTCCATCAACACTAAATGTGGCTACCCAACATACTGAGGTTTTGACCGTTACTTTAGATCTCACTCATGATATATCAAAATAACCTACACGTCATGATCAGGTTCATTATTCTCTCAGGATTAAGAGTTCATACAAATAAAAGTCATGAGATTTATTATTCATTTGACAGTCGTTAGGAGAATAATAAATCTCACTGCGATCCAGTTCAATATGTCTTAACTCTTAAAACATATCAACATATCAACTAGAAATCTCCACTTCCATGATCAAGACAAATCATCTTAGTTGATACGTTATAGTTTTCACAGATGAAATGCCCAATTTCATCACCGACTATGAACTATAAATTCTGAGTTTACAAAGAACTTGTGATTTATATTTTCTGTGACTTTTCACATAAATCACATACTATGCATCTCATGGGCTATAAGATAATGTCCAAATATTCATGTTACCATTATTTTAGATAAAAATAAACAACTTTATTACACAACATTAAGTTATACATAGCATCATACAGTAGGATTTAAGGGCATATATCCTAACATAGTGCACTTTTGAGGGTAGAAACCATTGGTGGTTGTAGTTGAACACTGAAACACCTCCTAGAAGCATAAGTTTTTCAATTACTATTACTATTATTATTAGTTATTTTACCATTACTATTAGTTATTCTCCCCTTTTTTTTATCTTATATCTGAATTGGTCTTTCCTAGATTTGTTGAGTGAAAACCAATTGTAAATAATACATTTTTTTGTGGTACTTTAGTAATCCAATTGGGAGAAGTAAATTAGGACTCAAACTTGCCCCTATATATGAATATGAAGGGTATGATAAATGTTAGGCCACAAACGCGTTGACCCCTTGTGATAACTTAGATTAATTAATTAGCCCAGTTATTAATTAATCAGATTAACACGCAATATCACGTGGTAGCACAAACAAATCACCGAAACTAAGATATGCAGCAGAAAATAAATAACACGGTGATTTGTTCACGAATGGGGAAAACCCTTACGGCAAAAACCCCACCGAGTGATTTAAGGTCACCACTCCCGAAACTCCACTATTATCACAACAAGCAGTTACAAGCAAGGGATCACAGTACCTTACCAACCTACAGTTGAACTCTTACCCTAATACCCAATTGGACTTGTTCTGTAGTGACAGTTTCTCCTTTCAATGCACGGCTCCCAAGTACGTGACTAACTAGATGCGCGGATCCCAGTACGCGACTTCAAATACCAACTAGAGAGAGAGAGAGTTGGCTGCAAAGTTCTTCAAATCATCAGAGATGAACTAGGGCACGAACTTTTTCTTTCTGATCACAAATTGCATGAACAACAAGTTCTCAAAGAATGTGCAACTTGTATCATCTACTTCTGCTTGACGGCCCTTAAAATAATCATTTTATATGTCTAGGGTTAAGAGAAAAGAAGTCCCAAAGACACACTCACGGATTAGACTTGAAACAGACTTGAAAATCTGTTTTCTTTAATTCTCGACAGATAGAGGTGTCGAGAGGTGTCGAGAAGCTGTCGAGGCTTGGGCAAAACAGCTTCTTTAAAGCTCGATAGATGCATCTGTCGAGGTATGTGTCGAACTTTAAAAATTTGCACTTCCTTGCTTGTTTCTTGGACAGACTTTGACGGCTTCAACACTTAATCTTGAACCACTGTTTCTTGAAGTGTTAAACTCATCCTAAATCTACCTAATTACAAGTAAAGTGCGTTTTGTCTAAGGATAAGCCAATTACATAAAATAGCGACATATGTTCACGGACTTGAACTACATATGTCCTAACAATCTCCCCCTTTGGCAATCCGTGACAAAACCACAACATACAAATGAAGATATGAGAGAAGTCATAAATCACTCAACTCATATTCACTTGTTACATACAGTAAAATCTATCCTAACACAAACTCTTGAAAAACTTTGCAAGAAAAGAGTTTATGGCAAGAAGACTTTGACAACCTGTATTTCTGAAACACTTATAAACAAAACACATCAAGGCATCTTTGTGTGAAACAGAAATAATAGATTGCGTACAAGTAAAGAAACATGTATATAAAGATAGAAAAGAAACAACACATGAAAGATAGGTGAAAGAAAAACATACATCATCATATATAAGAAGAGAATAAATACAATGTATGTCAATACATGATCAAAGTATCTCTAAACAGATGAGAAAAGAAAAAAATACATATGATCACCTCACTACATCCCTCAATCCACACTCTCCCTAGCAAAAATATCCTATGCTAACACTCCCCCTAAGTATGACTACTCTCATACAAAACTACTCCCCCTTTTTGTCACGAGTGACAAAGGGTAGAGTGTCAAGTAGACATCTCCCATCTCCATCATCATCATCGTCGGAAGCATCATCATCATCGCCGTCATCATCAGCCTCGGTCTCAGTCGACACATGAGGTGGCGGAGAAGAAGCCTCTGGAGCAAAGCCGCCCATGGTCGCCTGTCGCATGGCGATGCGACCAACATGGACGTTCACCTGATACAACTCTGTGGAGAGTGTATCTAGGCGAGCATCTATGTGCTGTAGCTGCGCCATGATGTCTCCTAACGTGACGTCGCTCGAGGAGGAAGAAGCAGACGCATGAGCTGATCTGGAGGTGGCCGGACGAGTGGAAGGAGTGGCACCATCTGTCTGTCGCGATCGTAACTGTGCCTCGCTACGTTTTACGGTAGCGGCGTCTATGGCAGACATGACGTGGTAAGGATCGGACGAGGGGAAAGGGATGGAAAAATTGCTCAGAATCCTCGTGATAGCGGAAGGAAAAATGAGCTTATCACGGGTGGCCGTATCTCTATAGACATCTATGATGGAAAAGATAAAGTGTGAAGGAAAGTCTACAAAGAGATCCTCTAAGAGGGACAGCAAAAATCGAGCGCGAGGCTCTGTGATAGAGTTACAGTGAGAAAATGGGTGCAAAATAAAAGTCATCACCATGTTAAGAAAACGAGAACCTTTAGTAAAAGGTCGACATGGTGTGTACATATGATCTCCCCAAGAGGACGGACGCTCACAGAACGCCGAGATCATCTCGTCTTTGGACACAGTCCAGAGACGCTCACAGCTAGGGTAATCAGGATGATCCACCCTAGGGACATGAAGAACCTCAGAGACTAACTCTGGGGTGACACAAAAGCGCGTACCTCGGACGCAAGAGTAGAAAAGAGGTACTGAAGAATCTATCCCGTGGATGTTGGAGTAAAACTCCTGTATCAACACGAGAGGAGATGTGACCGAGACGTCACACAGTGACTCCCATCCCCGAGTGTGAATGACATCAGGAAGGTCGGTGTCGGCAAAGTCTGCTAGGACAACGTGGTGTTCCGAATGAACACCGCGTTTAGAAAAGTTCTCCGAGAAGTCCTTATAGGCTTTCTCATCACGGAACCGGACAGAAAGAGAGGTAGAGTCAGAGGAAGACTGTTCCTTAGAACGCAGAGGGTTCTGGGACGGAATGGACTTACGCTTAGGTGCCATAGACACTACTAACGCAACCATAGAGAGGGGGAAAGAGAAGGAGACACACAGAAAAGTTCCAAACAGTTCAATATTGACAGAATAATATTGAAAAGAAAGAACGTATGCATGGAGAATGCATGAACATGTGACATGCAACAAAAAAAACATCATGGGCTCAGCCCAATCCAAACCTAACAGCACACAATAGATTTGCACACATCTAAATGCATGACAATACAATTAGAATGCGAATGTGATGCAATGCATGTGGTTTTGAAGATCAAAACTATCAAACCAACCCAAGAATTTCATGAAAACCCCAACAATTTTGAAAACTCTCAAAAATTTTCAAAAACACAAAACCTAGGGTTTTAAAACAATGAAATGCATGAATATGAGGGATAAGACGCTTACCAAGAGATGGAGATCGCAAAGAACACTTGAAAACGCCTTGGGAAGAGGTTTGGAGGGAAAAGGAGATATTTTGAGAGAGAGAATAGAGGTTTTGAGCAAGAGAGATCGAGCAAGTGAGAAGAAAATTCGCGAAATCTCAATATATAGCCTCTCAGTAATTCTCGACAGATGATGCTATCGGGAGGTGTCGAGCCTGCTGTCGAGGTCATGTGTCGAGAAATACACATGGACAGATGGAGCTATCGAGATCAGGTATCGAGGAAGAAGAAATAAACAAGAAGTAACCTCGATCGATCCAGCAGCTATCGAGAAGCTATCAAGCAGACAGAAAGTTTCTCGATCGATCCAGCAGGTGTTGAGGTATCTGTCGAGACTGCGATAAGAAAGAGTCTAAGGATCTCGACAGATAGCTTATGTGTCGAGAGGTATCGAGGTGGTGTCGAGATGCCTTTAAAAACAGTTTTTCAAAAGAGGAAAAACACAGACATGAATGCAATCATGCATGCAACTCAACCAAAGATCCAATCAACACATTAAGCTCTCAAAATCATCTCTCAATAAGAAAATTGATGCACATGTATCTCAAAACACGCACACACACACACACTAAACAAGTCTAGCCAATTTTATATTTCAAAAACAAGTCCAGACAGTTTAGTGAGCATACATTAAAGCATGTAAATCCCGTGATGGCCAAATCACATTGTACCTGCACATGTATCAAAAATAGCAAAGAGTATTGCGTGTCGTGTGTGAAAACATTGCAAGATTGCATAAGTGTCTCAATGTTATGACGATTTGAGATATGAGAAAATCACTTTAACTTACACACAATCATAACCGTTTGATGGAGACTATCACCTTCGAGGTACATCCTATAACTCCCACATCTCCTAGAAAACACGCTTGCAACCATATTTTAAAGCATTTTTTATCTTTTTGCTTTTTATATCTTTGTATATTTTCTTTTAACAAGCTTATCATGCATGGGCATGCAAGAGAAAGAAAAGAAATACCCAATTATGTTAAGCTTTTGACAATGCACTTTTGCTATGCCGAAGCATACAGGTGTCATTGACATTGCACTTTTGCTATGCCGAAGCATACAGATGTCATATTATGATTGGCGAGTAACAGTGGTGAGATGGTTATTTATGCCTTTCTCTTGGGATTTTCTAGTTCAACCTGTCTAAAGAGTGATACGAGTGTTAAGAAGAAGAGATCACTTAACCTTACTCATCACAAACAAAAAGCTACAAAGCTCACTTGCTTAGTTGTGCTGAAGAATGCTCATCTAAGCTACAGGTGATACAAAGTTTAGAAAACTCTGTTTCAATGGCCATATCAAAAGTTCACATGAACTAATGCACACTAACTCACACTGTTTTTGTATTTTTCAATTTTTCAATTTTTTTTTTGTTTTTATTAGAGAAGCAAAAAAAAAATAAAACACAAAACTGAAAACACACAAACAAAAACATGTAAAGCAAAACAATGCATAAAACTAGACTGACTCAAAACAGTAAAGAAACACACAAGTAATGCAACACACACAAAAAGAAGAGAGAAGTAGAAGTGACTGAAATCACTTAGATCCCTTTGCCTTCCACACCTTGGAAGAACCTTTCCTTTTGGTCGACTCTTGAACCGGCGATGAGGGAGAAGAGTTTAACCCGTTCAAGTTCGAAAGGAACATGAGGGCTTTAAGAATGTCTCCAATTGGAGCGAGAGAAGACTGAAGCTGATTCTGGCTCCCAGATTCTATTGTGCCATTGCTCTGTTGAGTGGTACGCCACTTGTAGCAATTAGGTCTTGTGTGACCGGCAACACCACAATGATAACAGAGATGCGGTTTCTTCTGTTTGGCCTTTTGAGTGTTAGTCTTCTTAGTCCTAGGGTTTCTAGATTCCCTTTTTTTAATTTTAGGGGGTGCTCCTAGGATGGACTTGCTCTTGTCTACGTTCTCACTAGCTAATTCAGTTTTAACATTCTTTTCTTCATTTTCAATGTTATTAGCAGGTGGAACAAACACAGTAGTACTAGAAGTAGGAGTATTAGAGAGAGAGAATTCATACCCCAATCCAGTACGATCTGAAGAATATCTCTGAGCACTCAGCATCTCGTCCAGTTTAGCACTTGACGTCCTCTCCAGTTGTGCTCTGACTTGAAACAGCTTCGCTTCAAGCTTCTTGGTCCTTTCAACCAAGAAATTGTTTTCGAACCTCAGTGCTCCAATGGTTTGATTCGCTTCATCAACCTTCGTGGACAGCTCCTCACGGTTGAGTTCCACATCACTGAGCTTCTTGGTGGCCAGCCTATAGAGTTTCTCGTGTTTCTCAGAAAGCTTGTATAGCTTCTCATAGGCGATATGGATATCATCTTGATCATCCATAATCTCACACTTGGAATCCACCAAATCTTTCTCTTCATCCACTTCTTCACTAATCCCATCAGTAGGATTAACAGTGGCTGTGAAGGCATTCAAGATTCCGTCGTCTTCATCTTCGGAATCGTTATCGGGCTCTGTGTCGCTTAAGGTAACAGCAAGTACCTTGCTCTTCCCTATGCTCTTAAGGTATGTGGGATACTCTTGTTTCATGTGTCCAAAGCCTTGACACCCGAAGCATTTTGGTTCAGGGGGAACAGTGTACTGACCGCCATCCTTGACATCCTTCTTCCCTTTATCTGAATTCTTGAATTGTGAGGAACTGGATTGTCTACGGTCTTTGTTGAAGCCCTTTCCGTTGGCATTCTTCATAAACTTCTTGAATTGCCTTGTGATGTAGGACTTCATCTTGGAATCTTCATCATCTGACGAGTCATTCGTATCACTGCTCTTGGCCTTTAGTGCCAAACTCTTGCCCTTGCTTGACTTGCCTAACCTAGTCAGCCCTAACTCATAGGTTTGCAAGTTTCCAACCAGCTCAGTCAAAGGAATTCTATCGATATCCTTTGATTCTTCGATCGCCGTGATCTTAGCATGGAATCTCTCGAGCAGCGATCTAAGCACCTTCCCTACTATCTTGGGTTCAGGGATGGTTTCCCCAAGATTAAAGGTTGAGTTTACTATGTCCTTGAGCTTGGCATAGAACTCATCAAACGATTCATCCTCTTCCATCTTAATTTCTTCAAAGCGTGTGGTGAGCCTCTGCAGCTTTGAATCTTTGACAGCCTTGGTGCCCTCATAGGTTGTCTGGAGGATGGTCCATGCTTCCTTAGCGGTTTCAGTTGAGGAAATTTTCTTGAATTCCTCATTGGTGACTGCACTGAATAGGGCATTCAATGCTCTGCTGTTGAAGTTTGCCGCCTTGATCTTAGCATCATCCCAGTCGGCCGGCGCTTCTATAGGCTTGGTCCAGCCTATCTCCACAGCTTGCCACACCTTCTTATCTAAAGACTGCAAGAAAGCTCTCATGCGTACTTTCCAGTATGCATAGTTAGTGCCATCAAATAAAGGAGGTATAATAAGTGATTGTCCTTTATCCATGACAGCAGGGGTCAAATGGATCACACACAAAAGATTAAACCCTAATCAGAGTGTGCTTGCTCTGATACCACTTGTCAGGCCACAAATGCGTTGACCCCTTGTGATAACTTAGATTAATTAATTAGCCCAGTTATTAATTAATCAGATTAACACGCAATATCACGTGGTAGCACAAACAAATCACCGAAACTAAGATATGCAGCGGAAAATAAATAACACGGTGATTTGTTCACGAATGGGGAAAACCCTTATGGCAAAAACCCCACCGGGTGATTTAAGGTCACCACTCCCGAAACTCCACTATTATCACAACAAGCAGTTACAAGCAAGGGATTCCAGTACCTTTCCAACCTACAATTGAACTCTTACCCCAATACCCAATTGGACTTGTTCTGTAGTGACAGTTTCTCCTTTCAATGCATGGCTCCCAAGTACGTGACTAACCAGATGCACGGATCCCAGTACGCGACTTCAAATACCAACTAGAGAGAGAGAGAGAGTTGGCTGCAAAGTTCTTCAAATCATCAGAGATGAACTAGGGCACGAACTTTTTCTTTCTGATCACAAATTGCATGAACAACAAGTTCTCAAAGAATGTGCAACTTGTATCATCTACTTCTGCTTGACGGCCCTTAAAATAATCCTTTTATATGTCTAGGGTTAGGAGAAAAGAAGTCCCAAAGACACACTCATGGATTAGACTTGAAACAGACTTGGAAATATGTTTTCTTTAATTCTCGACAGATAGAGGTGTCGAGAGGTGTCGAGAGGTGTCGAGAAGCTGTCGAGACTCGGGCAAAACAGCTTCTTTAAAGCTCGATAGATGCATCTGTCGAGGTATGTGTCGAGCTTTAAAAACTTGCACTTCCTTGCTTGTTTCTTGGACAGACTTTGACGGCTTCAACACTTCATCTTGAACCACTGTTTCTTGAAGTGTTAAACTCATCCTAAATCTACCCAAGTACAAGTAAAGTGTGTTTTGTCTAAGGATAAGCCAATTACATAAAATAGCGACATATGTTCACGGACTTGAACTACATATATCCTAACAATAAATTTCCAAAGACGTTATTTTTTTCCTCTATCTAAATGTTTGTAGTACTCTGTGTTTGCCAGCTTTTTGCTTATGATACAGTCAACAAGAACTTGTCACCCAAACCTGGGGAACAGCCCAAACTGCCAATTCTTGCATTGTTAGTTGCTGGAGCCTGTGCTGGAGTTAGCTCAACTACATGCACATATCCTCTGGAGTTACTCAAGACCCGACTGACCGTAGAGGTACATAGATCCAAACCAGAAATTGTTTTTCTTTCTCCAATATGAATGTAGTTGTTAATTTATTGGTCTGTTGTGCAGAGGGGTGTTTACAATGGTCTATTTGATGCATTTTTAAAAATAGTGAGAGAAGAGGGGCCTGCAAAACTGTACAGAGGCCTTACACCTAGTCTTATTGGGGTAATTCCATACGCTGCCACCAATTACTACGCCTATGACACGCTAAGGAAAGCCTATCGTAAAATTTTCAAGCAAGAGAAGATTGGCAACATTGAAACCCTTTTAATTGGGTCAGCTGCTGGGGCTATTTCAAGTAGTGCAACTTTCCCACATTGAGGTGGTTCGCAAGCACATGCAGGTAGGGGCTTTCAGTGGAAGACAGGTATACAAGAATTGTCACGTCCCTGTCTATTTAAAAAAAAAAAAAAAAAGTAAAGCTTCCCACATGCACCCACCTACCCCCACTACCCATCATTCCCCACCATTCATTTTTCTTTTACCTCTTCTCTCTTTTGGCCGGCTCTCCTTTCTTTCTTTCACTTTCTTTCTTTCATTTTCTTTCTTATCTCTTTCACTCCCTCAAACTCACCGCCGGCCTCCACTCCAAAACACACCATTTCACCATCATTTTTCCGGCAAGATCACCGGAAAAATACTTAGGAACCCCTAAGCATCTTCATCATTTTATTTGAGGTAAAAATTTCTAATCTTTTTGGTAGGTTTCACACTTTTATTTGAGGTTATTTTTATCTAAGCTTGAATAATTATACCGATGTGATTTATGAGCATTAGAAGTGATATTTATGTGTTTTTATGTATGGGTTTGTGTTGGTAGGATTATTTGATGAGTGGGTATATATTTTTTGTGCCAAAAATAGCTACTTAAGGTTTATGTATGGTGGAAAAATTTAGGGGTTTTAAGTTATAGCATGTGATAGTTGGTAAATTTAATTTTCCATTGCCATTGGGTTTATTTGGAGTTAGTTGAAGTTCTAATTTCTTGTCTTGGATGATATTGTGATTTTTGCTTTCATGAGTCTCTTGATGATGTAGTATGAATTTAGTGAAGTTAGTCATCATATTGGAGATAATATGGAATGGGTTAACTTTATAAATTGGAGTTGATGCCTTGTGGATCAATTTGTTGAGAAACTTTGGGAATGGTATATATTATTATGGATGAGGTTAAATACTAGGCTTACCTAATTAAGTGTTTATTTGGCAATTCCTAAATTGTGGCTAGATACAATTTCAAGTTCTATGCTTATTGTGATAGGCTTACTTGATATTGTTTAGGTTCTAGCTAATCTCCTTGGAGCTTGGAGAATTAGGATTTTGCGGTTGCGAGGTAAGTAGCTTTTTAGTGGGATTTTTGGAAAATAATCACATTGCATATTCGTTGTTTTTGGGTTAGACACACTTTCGGAAACTACCTATGGAAATTATATTTTTCCTAAAAACTATTGTGCCATAACCTTAATATATATATATATATATATATATATATATGATTATATATATGAAAATGCATTATATTTGGTATTGCATTTGGGGAAATGCATGAAGTGTTGACATGAAAAAATATGAGCATCTTTTATTTAATCTTTGATAAGGAAATTATGAATTCTATAGTTTATTAGGAAATCTAAAGATGCTTATCTTGTCTTGATATTGGGAAATTGATAGAAATCTTTTTGACAAGAATGAAGTTGAAAACCTTACAAACTTTATGGAAGTGAGATTATTCAAGGTTTTCTGAAACTATCTGGATATAAATGATATTTGAAAGGAGATGTATACTGTGAGCTTTATGTTGTTTTAACACCAAACCATGAGTGATTTCTCGGTGATCACCCGATTTGGTTTTCGTAGTCTTTGTGACAACGGAATCAAATTTAGGTCAGTGCCTTTTCACTTTGGATGACGCATTCTTCCCTACTGCCCATGGGGGGAAGAGGTTCCTTGATTATGTGTGGGTGAGGCTGCTGTCCATGGGGCCAAGAGACCACATGCAAGAGAGGGCCTATTTGATGCGCTCTCTCTGCTGCCCATGGGGGGAGAGAAAAACCTTGAGGGTATGGGTGAGGCTGCTGTCCATGGGGCCAAGAGTCCGCATACCAGAGAAGACAATATCATGCCAGTTGTGAATGGGTGGATCTCCTGACCGGTCTATATGGTTGTGTAGTATATTTGTGATAATTTATCTTTTGTTAGATATTATGGTTTTGGAAATTATATTGTTGATGCTCACAGATTATAGTATATAGTTTCAAGATAGTTACTTAGAGAAATTTTGTATTTCATCAGTTAATCATTTTTGTCATATTACTATTATTGAAGATGAAACTTGCATTTCCCCCACCCCCATTAATTATGCTACTTACTGGGCTTTGTCTCATCCCATTATTATTTTTATAAACTTTTCAGAGTAGGCAACAATATTTTGAGACAGCTTTTTGGTGGCTAATAGTAGTTAGACTAACTACTGATGGAGGCTGAACTTTTGTAATGGAGTTACTAGATGATGTACGTCTTAGTTTAGGCTTGACTCATTCTTTTGTATATTGTAGTGGTTGTGACTGTATTTCCACTAATGGGACAAGTTGTTGATATGTAATCATTTATTCAAACCTCTATTCTTTTGTGGCCAATGGTCCTTGTATTTAATACTTAGAGCTCTGACTTGCTTTGAGAATATATCTAATGGAATTATTATGATAATTCTTGATGTTGATACTTAATAAGATTTATGTGGATTGAATTGTCAAAAAGTAAAATTTTACAGGTACTTGAGGCATATTTCTCACGCTTTGGACCCTTTGGGGTTTGGGGCGTGACAAGAATGTCCTCCATGCACTTGCAAGCATACTTGAACAAGAAGAGATCCAAAGTTTATATAGAGGGCTTGGTCCTAGCTGCATGAAACTGGTTCCTGCCGCTGGGATTTCTCTCATGTGCTATGAAGCATGCAAGAGGATACTGGTAGTGGATAACGAGGAAGCATAGGAGTTCTTCTGAAAGTACCAAAAATTCTCACTTTATTTCTCTCTTGGAACAAAGGGGGAAGAGAAGAACCGAGACAGCCTTTTTTGTTTTTTTGTTTTACATACGCTGGGTTAAGTTATTTTGTGTTCATATTTTTTCTCCAATTGGTTTTTGTTTGCTACTCAGTTCAGTTCAGGGAGCCTTGTTTGTGTGAGGTTAGAACTAATGTTTTTGGAAGTCATTTTAAATGGAATTGGTTTTCCTTTTCAGAGGTTACAATTTGAAAATTATATAAATTTTAGTTAAAAGAATGTGTTACTTGGGAAAGACAAACTACAGAAAATCTTACTAGCTAGGCTAACAGAGACAGTTGTAATGTGGTTGTCCGATGAACAAGAATTTTGGGGGGTGTTTAAGGATGATTCAAGCCCTATTCAGCCAGTTGGGTTACAACAAGTACTTGTTTCCATCCAAACTCTACTTGTTTCCAGTCAAGGCATTCTAACATGAAGATTAATGATGACTGTAAGACAGTGGCTGCTACAGATGTCGTTGTACCAAAGGTACATTGTCTTATTCTACTTGGGGAGGCTCTAGAATCACGATGGCTCAAAAGGTTTGTCAATTTATCTTTAGCACTAGTGGCTGTGTTTTTAGTTTCTCAACTTTATTGTGCTGGGTAATTGTATCTGACTATACTTTCCAACTTTATTGTGCCAGGTAATTCTAGGTTTGTGCTACAGATGCTGTCACCAGCAAGAAGAAGAAGTGTGGACACAGCAACCAGGTATATCAATTTTTGTTGTTACATACTTATAGAGAGAGTTATTTTCAGTAGCTATTTCTCTAGTGTTATTTCTAGTTGCTTGCAATAGTTATATATTCTTGTGGTAAATTTTATTAAAAAAATGTTTGCTTGTTACTTGTGTTGTAGCTAAGGCCAAACAAGATCAAGAAGAGTGCTAATCTTGAGGAAGAAGTGTTATCCATTGTTCTGGGTCATTTAATGTTTTTGAACCATGGTAGCATTAAAGAGGTTGCTAGTAGACCAAAAATCAGACATGTAGCTTTGAACTCAATATGTAGCTTATAGAATAATTATACTTCTATGGGTTTATCCATGTAAACTAGTGAAAGTGTATCAAAGCTATAACATTATTCGGTGACTATTCCTCTGCTATCATTGTAACTTGCCAGGAATTTAAAAACCTAGTGGTGTGTTTATGTTTAAAGTGAAGTTTATATGCTTAATCTAGATTAGGATTTTTCTTTTAAATTTGCCTAGTGGAGACTATCCAAGTGAAGTTCAAACCTAGTGATCTTTCCAGTATCATTGACACAGCCTTTCGATGAGTTATCACCACCACTTTGGACACCACCACCAACTTTGCCCCCATCACTTCCTCCTCCTTTGGCACCTCCACCACCACCAACACCGTTGCCATCCATTTATGTATGTATATGTGGCTGCTTAGTATGTATTATAAATATGAGTGGCCTAACTCAGGAGATTGCAATGGGTGTATCACTATCACACAAGGGCTTGATGGCTTTTGGAAACCAAAAAATTAAAAAATTAAAAAAGAAAAACCTATAACTCAAGTTTGTAGAACTTGATTTTTGTTGAGTTAGAACTCGAGTCGTATGAACTCGAGTTCTACATTTAGTACCCGACTTCCCATAATTCGAGTTTTCAGGCAGAGAGCCCAGAAAAATAACAGAGTTGTACTCGAGGATTAAAACCTCAAGTACAACACAGCACTCGATGACTCTAAAGTCGAGTTCTATGTTTTTTTTTTTTTTTAATGTAGTGCAGAAACACATTTTCATTACACATTTTCAGAAACTAAACATTAATCACAAAGTACTAAAGCAAAATTCACTTAATTTCTAGTTAGTTTATGATTCATATGCTTTCCTTCCAAAAAATATTGATAGGCATGACAATGGGAGGAGCATGATTATAAAACTCCTAAGATTCTTTATGTTAATAAAATGAACTAAGAGATTAGATGTTTTCACAATGAACCAAACATTCTCAGTGTACTACCCATTCAAAGGGATTGTAGTTCCACGAAGCCTTATAGTGTAACTCGACAAATAAAATAAAAATGGAAACAAGGTCATTGCACAATTTTTTTCCACAAGCAATTCATAAGTGGAATTCCAATCCCTACCTTTGCAATTACCACAAAGATTTAGAAAGTAAAATATCAATGAAAGGTAGAGAGTAAAACTTTGACTTAGGCTTTTATAAAGGTCACATCCATCATCACAAAACAAAATCTATCTCAGCATTTCTTTTTCTAACTTTCCAAATCTAGCTATTACGTTACCTTAAAGGTGTAATTCCAAACCACACCAAGGCCAGTGCAACTTTCTGTAAATTGTGCAGCAGCAGGAAGCCATTAGCATTATAGTTCTTCTTCTAGAACTATCAATTCAGAAAATAACTAGAAATTTAAAAAGTTAAGATGGAGAAGGGCTTAACAAGAAGCACCAATGCAGATGAGTAGAGCAACTAATGAAAAAAGATTTATAATTACTTATCAAAAAAACAAAAAAAGACTTATAGTCTCAACAAGAAGCACCAACACAGATGAGTATAGTAACTAATGGAAATAAGTAACAACTAATTGAAAAACAAAATTAAACATTCATAATATCACAATCTAGAAACAGGTACATTGGATATAGAATACTTAGATTACAAGTGCATTCAGTGATATACAAAATAATAATTGTGCCGATACAACCCAATAGTAAGTTGGAATGCACAATAAAGAGAACCACAATTTACATCTACAATGCCATTCCAAAATCAAGTATCTACATACCTAACAAAAATTGAAATATTGCCATTAGATACCAAAAGCCAAAACAAGGTACTAATTTACACAACTTGGCTAATTGATACAATCATGGCATTTTATATAAAAGCATCACTTACCTAGTTTGGGTCATTATTGCTTGTCGAAGTCCCACGGGAAAGCGGACATCTTCTACGGTTATGCCTATGTTGATGACACAGTCCACAGCTCTACTTTTGTTGAATCTCCCTCAAGTTAGAATCTGGCCTTTGGCTTCTCGGTTTTCGCCGGACCCCATTTATCTCATTTCGTATCCTAGACTTCATAGGTCGACCTTTGGCCCACAATAGGTCTGGGCCAGGCACCCACTTTGGACCTTCCACATCCCTCCATAATGACGCTGACTTTGACACCACAAATTGATGTGAGTAGGTGCAAATGGCATTCTCCAAACTATAACATGGGTCAATATATGTACTTGCATCTTGCCCCAAGTACTAAAGAACTGTAATTGCATGTGAACAAGGGATCTTTCGATTTTGCCACTTTCCATAACCACATGTTCTGGACAATATGTTTATTTCATGACTATGGTGTCCCCCTCCAAAGCTATGGATGTTGTACGCAGTCATTACTTGACGTATACCATGGACATTATTAAACGGCGTTACTTGGTGTGTTTTAGATTTTTTTAGATTTGCATCATAGATTTGTAAGGCATATTTACTCCACACCTTGCCCTCCAAGAGATCATGAGTAATTTTTTTGTGTCGATCATGGAAATACGCTACAAGTTTGCTACAAGTGAATTCAATCATTGCAGCAATGGGCGGGCCACAGGCACCTTTGAGTACTCCATTAAAGCACTCTGAGATATTGGTTGTCATAGCCCCATAACGGTATCCACCATCATGTAGCTGGGTCCACATGTCTAGATCCTTTTTCATTAGATATGTGTATGGCATGATGGATGAGTCGGGTTCACTTTCCTATTATTCGATGGCTGATTTCTTCCTAAACGCCTCGATCTCGACTTCCTTGATAGGTTGCATGTACAACTTAAATTTAGCTTCCTGAGTAGCATACCTCGCTTTTAAGGCCAATGACTTTAAAGTGGCGTCCTGAAAATGCATGTTGAAGTTGCTAGCAACATGTTGAAGGCAATATCTGTGAAATACTCGTACTCGTCCATCATCACCTCTAGGCCAGTTTGCAATTGCGTTTCGAATACCCTTATGTCGGTCAGAAATTACGTAGATGTCCTTATTTGCTATCACATCCCCTAGTAAAATCCTAAAGCAATCTAAAAACCACCTCCAACTAGGCCTTGACTCTTTGTCCACAACAGCAAAGGCGAGAGGCAAAACTTTGTTGTTGGCATTGGTGGCCATTGCAATCATCAACACCCCTCGATATTTACCATGCAAATGGGTCCCATCAATACTAATCACTGGCTTACAATGTTTGAACCCTTCAATACATGGAGCAAAAGCCCAAAATACATAGTGCAATATTGTATCACCGAACTCCTTCCTTGGTTTAGTATGATACCAGTACCAAGTGCCGGTTTCTTGATCCAAGTATGCCAACAACAACTTTTTCAACCTTTCATAAGACTCTTCCCAATCCCCGAATATCTTTGCAATAGCCTTTTGTTTTGTAGCCCATATTTAATAGTAAGAAAGCTTATGTTCATAATACTTTGCTTTGATGAAATCTCTAAGGTGATCAATTGTTGCCATGTGATTTTTTTGCAACATTGGAAGAAATTCTGCTGCAAGAAAATTACAATCCATCATTCTACCATCAAGGGCCATGCCAAGGGTCATACAATTGTGAGGACCCCCATAAGATGTGACCATCCATATTCCCTGTTTAGGCTTCATAACTACCCCAACGTACCACTTGCATGACCCATCCATACATTTCACATACAATCTACTTTTGGTCGACTTACTAGTTAGAAAGTTTCTGTTATGCTTTGTGGCATAAATTTTTAATGCACGTTTCACCGCTTCTTTATTCGCAAAAATCAACCCTGTACAAAAATTCATGTCCGCATTCCAAGAAGAAGCAAATTCTTGTACAACAACTTTAGGATCAACCATATTTTCCCAAGTATTTGCATAAAATGATGAGGCGGGAGGTTTATAAACGGGGTTTGTATTTGTAACATGTTGAACTCTAATAGTAGCGTTTGCATCATCTTCATCACATTCATCCATATCATCAACATGAGGATTAAGAGTAATTTTGTGGTCATCAACACCCCTGTCAAAGTCGCCTCGCTCAATCCTCTCTTCGTACTCGTCTCTATCGTCAAGATCTTCCCCAACACAGTGTTCATCTTCATCTTCAACTATTGGAAGTGTAGAGGATTCACCTCGATGTGTACAAAATTGATCTTCATATCTATTGCCAGGTTCGCTCTCAACTGTTGTTGGTGTCTCTTGAAATTGGGGTGTATAGCCTCCCAATGTGGTGCATTGATCATCTAGGACTGCAAACTGTAGAGATGTAGTTGTTTGTACAATTTCCTCTACGCCGACTTCCGCATGCGGCTCCAAAATGACGTTCAACTCAAAATTTGCTTCTTGTTCCCATTTACGCATCTGGTTAAACATGATCTTCACATGTTTGTTTTCTATTATCGTCATATATATGTAATTAATGCATTGATTAAGGACTTCATATGGAGAATGGAAAGTAATATGTATGTCATGCAAAGCAAGGTTCAGTTGCAGCTCTTCCATAATTTTTATCTTCAAATCACTCAGGGTCTTTAACTTACGGCGTATTTTCATATAACAGCACTGGATACTCGAACCTTGAAATGAAAATCCTTCATAAGGGTTGGCATTGCTAAAGGGTCCACCGTAGTATATATTTATATGGATCATTATCAACCTATAGATCATCAAATACAATTGTGTTAGTGACAAATTTATAACTCTCAAACAACATCAATCACAAAACTTTGTGTATGACATGCCAACAATACTAACCTCAACCAAATTTGCCTATACTCACATCCAAATCATTCTAGGGGCATGACTTTCAAAACCCATTCAAATAAGATATGATGAACAAAAATATTATAGCAACCAGTTACCCATTGAAATCTCTGTTACAAATCTTAAACAAATATATCTTGAAATAATTTATGCTAAAAAGACTACAAATGGGTGTCTTAGGTATCAAACTCATTATCCATTTCATACCAATGACAAAAACCTAAAAGTAATAAATATTCCTAACAATTGATCACAATATATAGTACTAAATATTCCCAATATTTAATCACAATATTAATTTTTTTTAAAAACCTCGCATATTATTAATCACAATATTTACACTAACAAAAAAAAATATTCCCAATATGTTGTAATAACATAATTAATCACAATATTTGGTACTAAATATTCCCCCAATACTAAATATTCTCAATAATTATTCACAATATTAATTTTTTTTTAAACCTAGCAAATAATTTAATCACAATATTTACACTAACAACAAATAAACAAATATTCTCAATAATTAATCACAATATTAATTTTTTTTAAAAAAAAAATTAGCAAATAATTTAATCACAATATTTACACTAGCAAAAAATAAACAAATATTCCCAATAATTAATCACAATATTAATTGTTAAAAAAAAAAAAAACTTAGCAAATAATTTAATCATAGTATTTACACTAACAAAAAATAAAAAAATATTCCCAATAATTAATCACAATATTAATTTTATTTAAAAAAAACTTAGCAAATAATTTAATCATAGTTTTTACACTAACAAAAATAAATATTCCTAATAATTAATCATAATATTAATTAAAAAAAACTAGCAATTAATCACAATATACTAACAAATAAACTAATCACAGTATACTAACAAACAAAAATAAACTAATCACAATATTTCCACTAACAAACAAAAAAACAAAAATTTACCTAATACATTCTAATTGTCTCTTAAAAAAAAAAAACTACCAAACAATCATAATATTAACTAACAAAAAATATTTCCAATATTGTATAAACATTACCTGTGAGAGAGATTGTTGTTAATGTGACAAATTGTGTGAGACTTGAGGAATGTGAGTATGAGCTTGAGGAAAGTTGTGTGAAAGCTGAAGAGAGGATGTGAGAGTTGAAGAGTGATTTGTGAGCCGCGTAAAGAGGGGAAAAAGGTCTCAGTTAGGACCCACATGACATGTGGACGGGCTGAGGACCATTCACTAAAATCGAGTCCAGTAGACTCGATTTTCAAAAGCAAAGAAATCGAGTCTAATCTACTAGACTTACATCCACGTGGCCGAAAAGCAGTGGTGGGACCTGACACAAAATCAAGTCCAGTAGACTCGATTTTCTTTAAAGTGATATCCACGTGCCTAAGCACGTGACCTGCATGTGAAAAGGTCCTGGTGGGACCAGACTAGGAACTCAAGTCCAAAGGACTCGATTTTCACGTCCGAAAACCAAGTTCAATGAACTCGATTTCTAGGCCTACGTGGACACTTTGTCCACCTCAGCCGATGCCACGATGGGGAAATCGAGTACAATGTACTCGATTTATAAGCCCAAAATCAAGTCCTTTGGACTCGATTTGTTAGAAACCAAATGAGTTTCAAACATTGGCTAACTAATAATATTGTTTGAATTTTATAGTTATTTTGAAAAAAAAAAAAAAAAAAAAAAAAAAAAACCCAAGAATCGGAGAACTAGAGGAATAAGAAGAGAACGCAAGAGAAAGAGAAAAAGCTGAGATAGGAACCATCTGAAATTTTTTTTAGTTTATATACACTAACCTACTTTACCAGTAACAAGTTTCCATTAAAATTAAATGAATGGCCAGGATTGAAACAATGATAAATTAATGATTTGGATTAGGGAGGGTATCGTACCCCAAAACAAATAGAGGGTACCATAGAATGACCCATATATATAAATTGAATTGAAAATGTAAATTGAAATAGCCAAAATTATAAGTAAGGGATTGTTTAAAGGTAGTGGAAGCATGATTAGGGAAGTTAATATTTGATTGATTTTAGGCTTCCATCCCATTTATTTTATTTTGACGATATTTACTCTAAGATTGAGATCCAGTGCAATAATAAAAATTTAAAACTTCAACTTTTTACCATCTTACTGCTGAGCTATGTCAGTGATTACATCATTTATCTATTTTCAACATTCTCTCTTCTTTTTAATTCGTTTTTTCTTATTAGTTTCCCAACTTATTGTTATACTTTTTCTAACTTTTCTCCTCTTTTTTATCTTTTCATCTCTCCACTACCTACTATATATCTACCTTAATATCACTTTTCATCTATCCCTTTATCTTCTTTTATTTCTTGCTTTTCTTTTTCCCCTCCTTTTACTATAAATTTATAATTTTCTTTTCCATTCTATTCATAGTTTTTTCACACACAAAAGGTTATTTCTCTCTCTCTCTCTCGCTCTCTCTCTCTCTCTCACACACACACACTTTTTTTTTCTTCATTTTTGGTGGATTTTATTATATTTTTCTTGCATCTCTACTTTAGGTTGATGATTTTTTATATTATTTGGAACTCTACTTTGGGTTAATATGATTAATTTTTGTGTTATTAAGTTGTTATCTGTTCTATTCTTTTTGATTCCATAGATGCTATTTTGTGTTATTAAGAATATAATGTTATTTTATTACATAACGTGACTTAGATAATTTGGTGTTCACTATTAGTTATTTTACTTTTTTTCTTCACATATTATTTTGTATAAATTTCTTATTATTCTCTCATGAAAAAGTGGTTATTCTCTTTCTCTTGCTTTTTTATTTATTTTTTCTTACAACTCTACTTTATATTGATGAATCTCAGTGTAATTTTTAAAACCCTATTTTGGGTTCATACATTTTCATATTGTATTTTTTAATTTTCCATCACAAGCAGTAGTCTCTCTATCTCTACAATAAAATTTAGAGAATAAATTATACATATTGAGTATAAGTTTAATATGAGTTTTGATTATCATGATAATCTCTTTTAAGAGAATGAATAATTTGAATAATTTATTTAAATAAAAATTATACATACATATATGTATATATATTTGTATTTTGCTTAAATGTATAATCAACTTTATGCAATTCATTTAAAAGTAACAACGTTATAACAAATGAATAATTGCCCTAAATATAACATTTGTATATTTATAGCCTTTATGTTTAGAAAGACTTTCACTTAAATTTAGCCGCTACTGAAGTAGACTGAAATGCTACATTAATGTGGCTTAACAAAAGCGTAGCAATAATAAATTATATACTTATGATTTTAGCTATTACGAGATTGAGAGAGAGAGAGAGAGAGAGAGAGAGAGAGATATATATATATATATATATATATATATATATATATATATATAAAGTGATTTGAATTTAGACTAGGTGCTTTCAACCTAAATGTCTTTTCCCATTATGTAAGTGCGCAAAAATAGATCGAAGTGGACCAAAATGAATTGAAATAATCTGAATGGACCGAATTAGACCAAATGAAACAAGGTGGACCAAATGGATAGAATAGGACCGAATAGGAACAAGGTGGACCGAATGGATTGAATAAGATCGAAGTGGACATAGTGGACCGAAAAGGACTAAATTGAAGTGAAGATACTAGACCAAAGTAGACAAAATAGGACCAATGTAGACTAAATAGGGCTGAAGTGGAAAGAATTGACCAAATAGAACCAAATTGGACCGAACTAAACCAAATTGCCCGAATAGGACTCAAATGTATCAAATTGAACAGAATGAACCAAGTAGGACTAATTTGGACAGAATAGAACCAAATAGAATCAAAGTAGATAGAATGGACTAAATAGGACTAAAGTTGACAGAATAGGGTCAATGTGGATTGAATGGACTAACTTAGACCAAAGTGGATAATTACGACCGAATAGACCAAATAGAATTTTAGTGGACAAAATGGACTAAATAGGACCAAATTGGACCAAAGTGGACAGAATAGACCGAACAGACCAATGTGGACCGAATAAGACTTTTGAATATTTATCATTTTCATTGCCCATATTTCTAATTTCGAATGTTTATTTTAGTATTGTCTTTGTATTTTTTAACTCAAAACTAAAGAGTATAGCCCAAATATAATTAAATCTCATACTTTTCAACCCAAAAATTAAGAAAAATAAATAAATTTATAAGCTAAACTTAAAAATAAAACCTACGAAAATAATCAATTTAAGGACCAATTAGTCTAAAATTGACTGGAGGGGGACCGAAATTGACCAAGTGCAACAAATTGGACTGACTGGACCAAATTAGACCAAAGTAGACCTAATTGGAGCAAATAAAAATTGTTTAAATTTTTGGAAGAAAAAATTATCTTCAAAAAATTATACATTATATTACAATACAAATGATTATTTATTCCCACGCATCACGTGAGTCTGCATCTAGTTTTTTTTTTTTTTTACTAAGAATAAATTGAACAGTGCAATAACAATATTGTACCAAATCTCAATTCATTGTTGTTGCGTATACAAATTAATATATTCTATTTGGAAGGATTAATTTCATTGATTTTAGGCTTCCGTATATAATTGAAGCAAATTCATTAATTTTAGAAAAGAATTATGGGATCACCATGCACCCTCGGTGTGATGGTCACTCCACAAGTACAAAGTTCTTAGGGGGGGCAAGGGCCAAAATTGAAGTTTCCAAAAGAGAGCATCACACATATACATACTTAGATTAGACTAAAGCATAATTTTTATCTTGTATAAAAAAAATTAAAAAAAGAAAAAGAAAAAAAAAAAAGAAGAATGATGGGTAAATTAATAATTTGGTGATTCTATTAAATTGGCTTCCATGTACGTTAGTACAAATCAGTTTTCGAATCATACCACAGGTCCACAAGTACAAGTTATCGTGCCAATTATCAACTTATCCAGAAATCATTAACTTTATCATCGTAATGACGAGGGAAATTTATGAGGGACAAAAGGTCATATTGTAACTCTTTGCCTTACTGCGACTATAAATTGGAGGTTGATTATCATCTGGATAGGTGTAGGCAAGATTGAATATATGTTCTTAAAGCTAGTTGAGTACTCATTAAGCTGGCAAGCCTGTGGACTACTATAATCCCCAGTACAACAATATTTTGGATCCTTTAACGCATCACATGCACTAAAACAACCAATATATTTTCCCATCCTTGTTTGTGGCCACTAAGTACAGATGGACACACATTGCTTGTATCTTGAACACAATCCACAATAGGGCATGGCCCAGACCCATCGACTAGAGTCCCACCAATGGGTTCGATCCGGACTGCCACATTATGCCCATGGTTCAAGCTCACTTCATAGGACACCATAGATTGGTTTATATAGAACTAGAGTAAGGTCACTGGGCAAGTGGGTGGTGAAGAATGGCAATACTTTGTGCCTAACCCACAGTCTACATTTTCACATGAAAAAAAGAATGAATCATTGCTGGTGCACTTGGTCCTATCCTAAATGCTACCTTGCCATTCATCCGAATACGGATAAAGTTCCCCGGATCTTGTTGAGGGTCAGAATCACCAATTTACGGGCTTGCACCTAACATAAAGGGTCATTGCATTTGTTCTCGCAGTTGAAGATCACCTCAGATTGCCCACCTGAAATAGGATAAAACAAAATAAAATCATGTTAATTACTTAATTAAACTGTAATTGTTCTCTTTTGTTAATTTATATTCCATACACATAATGTTCATAATTTTACGTGTGATTCTACATTTAAAAAGAGAAGTGGATTATATGTTCAAATGATATATAATAAAAAATGTGTGAGAATCAATTCTTTTAGTTGAGATAACAAGAATGATTAGCATTACATGAGTAAGACCGAATTCATGAGTTCCTTGCTTCTCTTCATGATTATCAATATATATTAAGGCACGTTGAGAATTACAATTTCTTGTGATATTTTGTGTGTAATACAGCGCCATTTTATAAATTCTTTTTAGCTAAAGAAAGAGAAGTGCGTATAAATATTACAATTTCTCCTCATGATTATTATCAATATTAAAGTACTAGAGAAGAAGGATGATGAGAGCTTCGCCAGCCATTGAAACTTAGTTTATGAGTTAAATTGTAAATTGGAATAGCCAATTAAATAAATAAGTTTGGTGTGTTTATTACAAAGTTTGGGACTGTATTTGGAAGGTAGCAATTAGCACGTTAATAATTTTTTTATTCTATGAATCCATTTTCTTTTTATAAAAGTTAATAATTTCTTTTCTTTTTATTTCTTTTTTTTTTTTTCAATAAAGAGAAATATATGTGTGAAATTGTTTCCTAAAAACTTAAACTCCGAATCTTGCTCTTCTCACCTTAAAAAAACTTGTACTTGTGAAGCGACTATCACATTTAAGATAGCCAGTAGAAAAGTTAATAATTTATTGATAAGTTGATAATTGGCATGATAATAATTTCTTGATTCTATTAAATGCTTAATTATGAGTTATAATGCACATTTTTCACAAGATTGATGATCAGTAGTCAATCAAACTTTCATTATGGCTTACCAATCAATATCCACGTGATTGGTAATTAGTCACTCTATTAAATGCTAAATTATGGGTGTGGGGGAGATGGGTCTAAGAGTGCATATTTATATGCATATTGGGCCGGAGGCCCAATCTGAGGAAATTAAGCAATCTGAGGATGGGTAAAACATCTTACTAAGGGTTTGTGTTAGTTTATAGAGAAGCAAAGTCTGATCGTGATCATCCAAGAAGTTGGTCCGAAGAGGAATATGTTGATGTCGGAATGAGTAATCGATCAGAAGAAAAAGAAGAAAAAGAAAGAAAACATTGTAGACTAAATATTTTTGTAATCTGTCTTTAAGAAGAAAGAAATATAAGAACCAGCTCCTCAGCTTGAGTCCGAGGACAATTTTTCATCATACAAGCTAGCCCATCATTATTGTTTTGTGATCTTGGGCCACTACAGTTGTTAGCTAAGCTCATAAGAAACTAGATTTTGAACCCACTTTTTACAAATTTATTGTATTGGGCTCTTCGGGCCTATACTCTTCCTATTATTAGGCTTAGGTACAAATTGTAACCTTACAATGAGATTTTACAATTTTGAAGGTAGAATTATTTCAAATTTCTTGACTTTATTTTAAAATGTTCATGTGCATTGATTATATTTTCTTGACTTACAAACACATTTTTTAAATGATAATATTTTGTTGACTTACAACCGCAATGTTTGGATTTTTGAATATATGTACAGTTTGACTTTATTCTTTTATGATAAGAAATTTTTTAAAATATATTTCTTAAACCAATATCTTAAGACATCAGTTAATTTTTCCCTAAATATATTATTTAACAATAATAAAGCATTGAATATAATTTAACTATTTCCTATCAGAATCCAAGAATATGCATAAATTAAAGGTATATTCAGAAACAATTAATTTTTTATTTTTTTTAAGAAAACAAAGTCATTTTGTTCATAAATATTGAAATAAAACACAAACAAAACAATCATCTTAAATTTATGCATAACAACCAATATAACATTAAAAAAATTTGACACATATGATATAGTTCATAACTGTAAATCTGTAACGTAATATCTATTTATTACTACCAAGGAAGAGTTGGCTTAAGATTCTTTAGATTTTTTAAAATAACTCCTCCATAAAGTTCATAAAACACTAATTATTAAGGATTTCTATAAAAACACTAGCTCCTCAATCATGACTCATTAGCCACATGAAACTCCCACTTTTATCATTTAATTCAACATTAATTTATTAAATATTTTATTATCAAAACGTTCCAACAAAAAAAAAAATCTTGACTATTGCAATTGCTTTATTTCTTAAATTATTGATGAGGTTGCAAAATCCAATTCACACATTTTAAAATTGATAAGATTTTTAAAAAAACTCCTAGTAGAATTACCTTGAAATTTTGAAAAAAAAAAAAATTATTGGCACATGAAAGTTTTATATAATATGAATTTTATTTTTGATAAAAATATGAAATATGAAAATTGTGATAGCTATTAATATGCAATTATTATAATTGTGTTTGCTTATAAAAGTATATATTCTATCATTAAGCATTTATTATGATTGTATTTGCATATGGAACTATAAATTCTACCCTTCAAAGAAAATAGGATGCATTAAAATTCTAGTGATATATATATATATATATATATATATATATATATATATATTATAAATTCTTAATTCTACCTAGTTTTAACCTAAATTAATTCCACATGTTACTGTCATGTTGAAGTGGTCAATGTTGTCACTTACCAAATCTAAGCCCAATCACTCTTTCTTTAGTGCTTGTTGAGGAGGGCTTATTTGTATTGGCTTCAAGGGAGTCAATCTCGTACCATAGGTTGTTTTAGTTTGGTTAGGAGAACGAAATATTTCAATATCGGTTGATACCAGTTGAATTTATTAAATTTTATGTTTATCAACATAAAAGTTAAAATCCACATATTTTTTATAAGCCTACATATTAGCTTAAATACATTAATTTATATATTAGATTAAATAAAATGTTTTCTAATAATTTTTTTCAATTTTTTTATATTTTTTTATTGTACCAGCCGAAACGCCAATACCAGTCGATACAGCTGAAATAGGCCGGTACAACCCGATATTTTTTCCGGTATGTTTTGTAAGAGTAACGGTACCTATTTAATGGCCGGTATGATATATTTCTCCAGTGCGATATTAACTTCCTTGATTGGCTTACCTTACAACTTCAAAAGTTGTACATAAATTAGAGTTGAGAAAGTTGGCAAAAAATTCTACCAAATGATTTTTCAACTCTTTGGGAATCAATTCATGTTTGAATCAGTTAAAATATGTTGAGTAAGTTAACACTTGACAAACACATTTGCATAGTTATTGCTAATTAAAAAGACCCCTAACATTAATTAGGGGAGTGGATCTAGACTTTGAAACATTAGAAGAAAAAAACAAAATGACCACAAACTTGAGGGGTGTGATTTGCAATTTACTTTTTAATTTAAATTTGTCTACTTATCCTCAAGAATAAAAATCCTCTATTTTAGTACAAAATGAATAACAAGTGATAGAGTAGCACAAAAAATTTCCTTTTCATAACTCATAAGCACAACCACACTTTTCTCAAAAAGATAAGTAAAATTTTGAAGTATTTATTTGGTCTATGTTTTATTCAAATGACTATTTCGTTGACACATACGTACATGTGCCTTAGTACTTGAAACATATCAGTTTCTTATTACAAATTTGGGAACGCATAATTCCTCTCTATAATTCATGGACAAAAAGTGATAACATAGTCGGGTGCACCAGAGCAAGTAAAGGTGCTGGTAGAATCATCATAAGCATAGCTATAAGCTTGAGGACATTGTTGCTTAAAGATTTGAGAATATTTTGTGGGTGGACATGTTTTCGGGGTGTTAAATGCACCAGTGCAACAATACTGTGGTTGATTGAAAGCAGTACAAGCGCTCTTGCAAGCAAGCACACTCCCATCAGACCCTTTCACTTGTAATTCCGCTGGGCAAACCGCGTTCACGTTGGCTGGACAGCTTGTGGCCTTGCAATCACCAGTGCCACCTCTGGTTGCTACAGAAACGGGCAAGTTGAAGCCATCTACAAGGCTAACATCGTAATAGTCCATCCCACGATTGGCTGCTATGTTGATTTCTACTAAAGAAGCTGGTGGGATTGCACCATTACCGTTACATGCAACCTGACCAGTGCTACAATCAGCAGTCTCGCAAGTGAACTTTCCTGATTTGGTGGTGCATCCGGTTCGGGCCCAGAACCGGCCTTTCCATGGAGCTTGAACAGCCAGTGTTAAGGATGCTTTGGATGCTAACTCAAATCCAGTATTTGAAAGTTGAGGTTTTTGATCCGAAGTTAGGGTTCCTGGCCAGATGGTTCTTGGACAGTTGTTTGTGAAAGTTATTTTGGCAGAGTATGCACCTGCATGCAAGTAAACCAAACTCTTATAAACATGAAGAATAAAACCTATCTTGTAAGCAGAAATTTTTACATGTAGATATATAGACTTATCATGATGATGGTTCTGTTTGTAAGTTTTTCATTAGTAAAAGACCAGACGACTCAGGTTTATAACCGTAGGTATGAAAATTATATTGAGCAGCTAAAATATAAGAGATGTCCATATAAATAAATAAATAATTAAGAATCATCGATGATATGAATGTGCATGAAATCTAGCATACTTGCCTTTATGTGACCTGTTCATTTAGAGGTCTATTCCTCTATGGACTATACGTTAAAAGAGATCAAGAGAGAAAGAACAAGGGTCCAGTACATAAAATCTAACATATGTTTCATGTGAAAAATTAGTGAATATTATAATGAAATCTTAATCCGTGTGGTTCATGGCTTTACTGTATAGCCGCCCGATAGGAGATTGCATGTCCACGGGATTTCAAGGGAAAAAAAAAAGTGTTGCAATCTAAAATATTATTGTGATTAGAAAGATGAAAATTACTGACAAAAGCAATATGGTAGTTCATATCAGAAGTAGATAGTGATTAATGATGCATACCAGATAAGAAAAAGAAGGCCAAGGTAAGGCCGTAGAGTACCAGGGTTTTCATCATTGTTGCTTAATTTGGAGGTAACAAGTATATATGATGAATGATGAACTTGGGGTTTGGTATGGCTTGGTGCTAATCCTACGAACTTAGCGTGGTATATATAGTGGTTTATACACGGATTTGAAGGCTAAACATACGGAAAATTGGACTTGGATTTTCTAGGAATTCTTATATCACTGACCCACTTGGTTGTTATCTTTTCATTACGTAATCGGGTCGCTACCGCTAGTGTGAGTCATGACTATAATCTACATGTGTCAGTATTTCATTTGGTAGTATGGACTGTCATGTTCAACAGACTTTTGTATTCAAAATTTAACAACGACGTGCATGTGAGGAAAGGTAAAGACGAAGCATCTAGTTTGATTTCAACACATTACCAGGACTAAAAGATTGCGTATAAATTTATGACTTTGGAAATTTGAGGACAACCCTATCCAAACTGTAGGTTGTGCCAAAACTAATTTGTCTGATTTCAACAATTGAAGATAACCCTGTCCAAATAGAAGTTGTGCCAAAACTAATTTGCCTGAGATTTCAACATGGGAATTCTTTGATGCTTTTTATTGAGGCGGCTGGAGTTATTTTCGGGTAGGAAGACTGCAGCTGGTGCCAATTCCGTAGGGCATCTAATCTTGGTATCTAGTATAGGTTCCATTTCTACTCCTTTGGCCAAAAAGATATTGTCATAATTTAAAAATAAATAAATAAACGTGGAAGATCTAGAGTTTTTAGAGTTATTTTATGGAATAGTTTATAAATTCATATTCATACATTTTGAAATATGTGGATTAGATTTTACCACATTATCAGTATTTTTTAAAAAAAAAAAAAAATTAACCATCATCATTTTTGTATCTATTTAATTTAAATTATTGCCGACGTTGACAATGTCTTTTCTTTTTTGTCCATTCACTACAAGAAAAAGGAAAACAATCAAATCAAAGCTTTGTTTCTTTCTTATAGAGTATAGCTAACAATTATTTTTCTTTAAATATTTTGAGAAATGTTCTTTATTTTTATTACTTCTTCTTTAGGGTTTTGCTATTTATTTTTCTTAGCCTTAGTATTTTTTTTTTTTCCTCTCTAGTTTTAGGTGTTATGACTAGAAGCATGTTTAGGCTAGAATAGGGGTTTCTACCTTAGAGCATCCACACCAGCTCTTTCAATTTACACATCCATTTTACACTAAAAACGTACTTTTTCTATTTTACACTAAAAACTTACTTTTTCTATTTTACACATTTAATTTTACAAAACACTCACATCAATTCATCTATTTTACTACCACTTTTAATTAAATAATCAATTTTATCAAATTTTTTATTATTTTCCCAACTACCCCTTTAATACGCGTGCGCTCTCTCTCTTCCCCATTTTTCTGATTTTTTGCTCTCACTCTCTACCCATCTCTCTACTAACTCTACCCATCTCTTCTTAGATCAACCCACTCTACCCATCTCTCGACCCACTCTACCCATCTCTTGACCCACTCTACCCATTTCTTCTCAAATCAACCCACTCTACCCATTTCTTCTCTACCCACTCTGGCCTTGCTCCTAGGCCACGCCACGGGGCGTCGCTGCCCGTCTATGCTGGTGCAGGAGACGGCGGCGCGGCAACGCGAGGAGCGCAGGGCCGACTGGGGGTACTCGAAGCCCGTGGTGGCTGATCTCCCTAGCTCCGATCCGATCCAATCCACAAGCACCGATCAAATCCACTCCACAAGCACGTGGTGGCCAATCTCCCTACCGACCGATCTCCCTAGCTCCGATCCACAAGCACCGATCAAATCCGAGATCTCCCTAGCTCCGATCAGGCTCCGATTAGGCTCTGATCAGGCAAGACCCACAAACACCGATCATTCCACCGTCAAGCACTGATTGCTCCACAAGCACCGATCAAGCACCAATCAGGCACTGATCTGTCTCTGTGTGTGTGTGTGTGTGTGTGTGTGTGTGTGTGTGTGTGTTTTTTTTTTTTTTTTTAGCAAGTGTATCTCTGTTGATTTGTCTTTGTGGATGTGGATGTGTTTGTGTGTGGGTTTGTTTGTGTGCATCTGTGGAAAAAGAAGGAGATGAGGAGAGAACTGAGTCTATTGAGCACGAACAAGAGAGAGAAAAAAAAAGAGCGAATGGGAAAACAATAAAATATTAAATGAACGAGCTAAAATAGCTGTATATATTTACACGATTACTGTAGCTCGTGGATGGTTTTGCAAGATTTTACACAGTTTTACAATCACTGGTGTGGGATTTTTTTGACCAAATGTGTAAAATGAAGGATTTTTTGTATTATAGAAGATTATAAAAGAACTGGTGTGAATGCTCTTAGGGCGTGTTAAGCAACCTCGGCCTTACATATACTCCCTTGCTAGGGGGTATGTGTACACATCCCTAGTCATTCGTAGGTAGGCTCTTTAAGAAACGCAGTCTTAGGGTGCTTACAATGTTTAGATCTTGTTAGAAACATATTTGTAGGTAGGCTTTGATATGTGATTCTAAACAACAGCTTTCAATATTTAAATACTGGAGAAAAAAAAATTGGTAATAGTGTTTTTTTTATGAGTGTTTAAGTTATGTTGCTCATTTTAGGGTATTTAAATACTAAATTTGGAAAACTTCTCTTACTAGTTTTTAGATTTTAATAATGTTATTCAATGACACTTTGTAAATATTTTAAAAACTGTAGGACCCACTAATTAGACTAAATGTCATAACTTAAAAAAAAAAATACACATGTTTTCATTATAAGTATTTTAAATACATGTTTTGAAAACACTTTTTAAACCGCAATTTTCACATCATTTTGAGCAACAATACTCAAACACTTCTACAAGGATCTTTATCTTTCAAGAGGTTTGGGTGCCCTATACCTTTTCATAGAACCATAATTTCGAACACATTTATAATTTGTTAACCTCTATATAAAGATACAAATTTGTTTCTAAACCTAAATTAAGTGGTGACTTCCCCACCCATAAGGTTACTAGCATACTCCTGTGCCAATTAGGATGGGCCTATACTGATACAAGATTGCATCTTTACACATGAGGGTGCTCACAAGACTCAACTTAGAACATGTTTGGTAAACTGTAATAGGTACTGTAATGTAATGATTATTCCTTTTGTTTAGCTATTTAATAGTTTGGCTATGTTTTTATTATAGAGAATAGTCATTTCTTATGAACAACTATTCTTTAAAATAAGGAATAATTATTCCTCTTTAAAAGGGTTGTAATAGTTATTTCTTAGTAGATGTAATAATTTCTAAAATTAATATATTTCTAAATAAATGAACTTTCCATATCCACCTAACAATTATGGGAATAAAAAATCATAAAAGAAAAAACTCATATCGCTAAAATTTAAAATATATTATTTTCTAGGAAATATAATTGTCTGAATGAGATATTCCCTAAAATAGATCATAAGTTACAACTCACAACTAAACTAATGAATAGATTTAATTATTCCATTACAACACATTTTATTTCTAGTAATAAAAATTTCTATTCTTATTGTAATCCACATTCAATGTACCAAACGTACCCCTAGTATGTCACAGGAAAATGATATGAGTGGTTTTTTTTTTTTTTTTAGAGAGTTTTAACTTATAGCGTCTGCTCCTGATAATAGCTCTTTATTATCGGACCAAAACACCAATCAGGTTTTGGTGTAAGCGGGGATTGAACTCCAGATCTCTTATACAACCATCAGAGATGGTTGCTCTAGTTTCATTGGGAACGTTTTGTACTTAATGATACTTATTATTGGTGATGCATTATTTTCAATTTACATTGTTTATATGCTGGTGCATGTGTTTTGTTTAACATTTTTATTGTGATAGTATAAATTGGCATTACAAGTTTACAACCTCCCACGCAATCTACATATAAAGGTCCTGCGAGGGGCGGGGGTACGTGGTAAGGCACAGTGGACAGTTTCAATAACTAAGGCGTTCATTGAGATATTGTATGATAAGGTGTTGAACGGTATAGGTGAACTGGTAGTTTAGAAAGAAAGAATGTAAACATATCAAAAACTTTTTTTTTTTTTTTAATTTTTTGGAAAAAGAGAGGCTAAAAATGTTAGCATAAGCAATTTAAGAAAAGTGGTTTCTATTTCACACACCCAATTATACATATCCATACACACAAATGCTGCATGGCAAAATAATGGTAAAAAATAGACATGTGAAATTAGTGAGGGATAATGGAACGCCATATTAGCGTGTGTGTACTTTGTGTGCAATTGTGATTTTTCATTTAAGAATAAGTTTTAAGTTATGCACATAATTCGTAGTTGGTGAATGTTCGACTCGCACATGTATATTAATATAATGAAGGATCCAAAAAAATGGGGCTATTTTATATGATGAGCAAACCTACGCAAGAAAATCCTAATTATGCCAACTTAATTTAGAGAGAATCCAGTTGCACTTGAAGGAGTTAAGTAACATTTTTTGTGGGACTGCACGTTTGGTAATATTGTTCTAATAACATTGTTTAAGTATTGTGAAAATACGCATAAGTGAAAAAGTATTATAGAAATACGTGTTGTATCGTTACAACCACGAAACCTGTTATTTAAAAAACATTGCCAAAAAAAAAAAATTTTGTAATATGATGAGGTAGACACTATCACACCAATGATCTAGTAAATCATGCAGAGCATCTTTACCCGGCCCATTTGTAAAGATGGTGAGGTAGACACTATCACACTAAGGTCTAGAATCTGATGATGACTATGCTAATAGTAATGGCTATAGGTGTAGATATAGAATAGCACTAGATTAGTTGGTGGCCGACGCCATAGACGTCGTGGTGCAAAAGAGACAGATAGGGATAATGTTAATAAATATACTGGTCAACTTTGCGATGCACTCCTAGCCTGAGAATATTGGGGACAGGCCATAAAGCTTTACAAGTTGGATGAAATAACAAAATTGAAAGTCCAATAAAATGCATGAGTGCATTGTTGTTATTCTAGAATCCCATTAATAGAGAGAAATGGATGACTTTTCAAAACTGGTTTGTTTGGTTGGGCGGATTTTAAGAATGATGGAAAAAAAAAATAAAAGAGAAAATAATATTTTGGTGTATTTGGTATGAGAAAAAAATGGGAAGCAAAATTGAGGTTCAAGGGTTTTCTCCTGACTCACCAAATTGCAATCACCCCAACTTGAAGAGTAAATGGAGAGGAAAAAAAATCCCACTTGGAGATACCAAATTGCCCTGTGCAACAAACGTTCACTCTCACTTTGTCCAAATTTTTTTTTTTCCAGACTCTTTCTTCTCACTTGTCCTATATTTTTCGTTCCTACCTTTTTTTTTTTTTTTTTGTGTGCGCGCACTTTTCACCTGTTTTTTCTTTCATATGTTGTTTTTTTTTTTTTTCAATCCTTTTTTTTTTTTCCTCATTTATTTTAGATTTTTGTACTCTCTCTCTCTCTCTCAATGAAGTGCACTCCATTTTCTTAATAAAAGTATAATTCGTTACTTTTTATATCTAACATGAACATAACAGTAAATTTATACAAATCACATTTTTTATTCTACCATTTTTCTTCTTAACCAAATTAAAAAAGTTTTTTAACTCTCTAATTTTTCGATCTTCTAACTAAACATATATGAGCGAAAATAAAATAATTTTTAGCAGGAATTACATTAAACTCATCTATGGTTCAAAAGTTAACACTTTACCCACTTTAATTTGCTCCATTAAGGATCCGTTATCTACCTATCTATTTGCCATTAAACAAACACATTTTTAGACTGAAACAAACATAAAACAAATCAAAAAACTAAGGTTTCCGATTTAAAAAAGAAAAAAGGTATGAACAGGTGTTTTGTTTTCTTTACAATAGGAAATGATGTAACACGGCTGATACTAGCCTTTATCTTCCCCTGTTTTCGGTATGCGGAAACAGGGGTCATACTTTGCGTATTTCGACTTATATCAACGAAAGTTTCTATCTTCTAATCAAAAAAAGAAACAAGTAAAAATCAAGCAACAAAGAAACCAACACCAATTCAAATCCACCAAAGAAGAAACCAAAGCAGAAAGGGTGGAAATTCAATCTCAAAACAATTATTCCTTCTGCCAAGGTTATGAATTTTTCTCTAAAAAAAAACCTTTAATTTCAATCTGGGTTTCCAAATTTCCTTATATTTCTTACCCAAAAAAAAAGAAGAGAAAGAACAAAGCAAAATCAGATGAACCCACAACCAAACCACACCAAAAAAAAAAAAAATGAAACCCACGAAGCATGAACGAAGGCATCTCAGTTCGATCTAGACCGTCGGGATGAAAGAACAAAGCAAAATCAGATGAACCCACAACCAAAACCACAAAAAAATGAAACGCAAGAAGCAAGAACGAAGGCATCACAGTCCAATCCAGACCGTCAGGATGGATTCCTCGCAAAAACAATGGTGTCGATCTGGGCAAGGAATTAATATTCTCTGTTGTGGTCGATCTGGCGTTCGCTGTGGTGGCCGATGTCCTCCTTAACTCCACCATCGGAGAGAGAGAGAGAGAGAGCAAAGAGATGAGAGAGAGAACGTTGTAGAAGAATAGGTGAGAGGAAAGGGACACGTAGGGAAGGAAAATATGATATTTATAGTGGTTGGCTTAGGCTTGATTTTTCTTAAGCAATCAAAAACTGTCACTTTTTTATATTTGTTATGTTTATTTTTCTCTAAAATTATGTTTTTTTAACGGCAAAGAGGGTAGTGGGATTTCTAACGGAAGTTACCTCAATTGAGTAAAGTGTTAAACTTTGACCTACGGATAAGTAAAGTGAAAACGAATCTAACTATAGATAGGTTTACTATAATTTCTCCTATTTTTTCACGTTTTCATCTCCTCCTTATTTTCTATTCTCCCATTTCTATTGATCATAAGATTGGACTGGTCATGTTTTAACTGTAATCCCTTGAAAACAAATTCAATCATACTCATGATTTTATTCAATCTTGCTTCATCGATCATGTTCACTCTAGCCCTTACGTTTTTTCTTTGGTCATTGAAGAACAAAAGTACCTAGCCCCGTTGTAAGCAAATAGTACAAATTAGGCCGTGTGCATGGGGTACCTTGTATTATTATCATTTTAAAAGTAATAAACAAATAAAATAGGAGAGAGGGATTGGTTTAAAGAACATACCTGTAACCACAGCTTAGAGAAATCTGGATCTGTTGGTGTTACGATTTGACCCAAACCCACGTCACATTTACTCCATTGGAGAATACAAACTTTAGTCACTAAATTAAAGGTTTAATTTCAAGAGTTGTGTTTTTAAGTTTAAATTTTCTAAAGTTTATGGAAAACATTTTTGCATCATTGAAAGAGAAACTTCAACTTTTATATAATGTTTTAAAGAAAATTTTCAAATTTTAAATAATGTCTTGAATGTCCGAATTTCATTTAAAAGATGATTTCTAAATTAAACTATTTTCTAAAAAAAATTAGTTTCAATGCAAGTTTTCTAAAAAGGTTCTTATTCTTTAAATTTGTGTAAAACCAAGTGTTTTCAAAGTTATATTTCTATTCTCCAAATGGTATTAAAATATTTCTTTTAGCAACTTGAATTTTTAGATTTACTCAATAATTGTAAAATACTTGTATAAACTCCTCAGTTCCTACCCATTCCCTAAGAGAGTCAAGCATCCTTTGATTTATGTTTCAATTCAATATTGTGATATTCGATATGTCTCTATATTTGGAATAATTGCTAATATTAAAAAAATTATTCTATTTTGTGTAAATTTTGCTTTTGTGATATATGACTCAAAATAAGTGTTTTTAAAATTGATCTGATATATGTGTAAACCTGCTCACAAGATTGTATGTAAGAATAAATGTTATCCCTCACCAACAAAGGTTAGATATTGGTATCCACTCACAGGATTGAATATGAGAATATGTAATTTGTGTATATGTGATATTGTGCTCTGATCAATTACCGGCAAGTGTTTTCAAATGATTTTAAGATTTGATTACATATGTATGAAATGACTCATTATATGTTTTGGAAAAATTATATTTGATATCATTGAGTGAATTTGAAAAATCAAAATACTCGTATTTTGCTTGACTCTATTTGTTGTGTATTATGTATAATTGCTTACTAGATGTGTGGTTCACCCCATCAATTACAATTTTTAGATTAAAGTTTAGTTGGGAAACAAAACCCTTGGATTACTTCGTAAGGTACAAGGTAGAGCTTGGGAGTTTTTAGGCAACGTCAACAATGCTTGAAGCCTTAAAAGATTTTTAGTTATTTTTATCTCGCTTAAGATTTTACAGTATTTGAAGATTATTTCTAAATTGTGGATTTTAGATATTGTAAGAGGTTTATTTAAGAGTATTGTTTATTTGGAGTTTTATTTAATTTAGGAATTTATTACGTTTATTGAGGTATGCAAGATCAGCAAGTTAGTCAAGCATCTAAATCCATGTTCTATGGATTTGGGTCATGACACATAATGTAATACTTAAAACATAATCATAAGTGAAGTCTCTTATCATCAAATAAGAGACTTAGGTTCAAATTCCACCTACACCAAAAACCATCATTTTTCAATATTAATAAACATCCCAACCTAACAATTGGTCAATGGACCAATAACAAGAGTGGCCAAATCTATTTAGGTTGTGTTTGGCCAAACTATTACAAATATATTTTGAATTCTAATAGAATGTATTTTGGAAGTAGGAATTCTAATAGAATAATTTTTTTATTTTTAGAATAAAATTTTGTTTTCAGAAATATATATTTTGAATTTTTGTTTTCAAAAAATAATTATAAACATTGTGAGAGGAAACCAAAACATAAAAAAGATACAATTTTTTTCTCATATTATTCACAATTTCTCACTAACCATACAAAATTAATAGTGGGCAACGATTTTCTACAATTCCATTCATGTTTTTCCTTCTAAACCATCATAATCATTCAAAACATCATAAACACCACCAGATACCAAAAAAACCTTTACCACCACCAAAAATCAACCAAATAAAACCCTAATTGCCACCAAAGAGTTACCCCACCACCACTTCAAGTTGTCTTAACCCCCAAATTGATTCACCAAAAAAACTACGTCGCTAGTGCCCAAAAAGCCTCCATAAGGCTTCAATTTTTGTAAGCTAGTATTTGACATGGTAGATTGTCAAAATTAATCACTAAATCTTCCATATAGTCACATTCCAAACAATCTCTCTCTCTCTCTCTCTCTCTCTCTCTCTCTCTCTCTCTCTCTCTCTCTCTCTCTCTTAAAACCAAAATAAAAATTAGAAATCCAATTTCAATTTTTATTCCTCATGCTATGCATTCTATTACCAAGGTCACTTAAAACCCAATTTAAAATTTTTTTTCTTCTCTTTTTGTTAAATTTTACACATAATTTTTTTAGGAAGTTAACAAGCATACATTTTTCCTAGTTGAAAGCTACAATAATGCTAGTTAGATTTGAATAAACACAATAGGGAACATACATTTTTCCTAGTTGGAAGTTAGCCTAGTATGGCATGATTTTTCGGGTTAGGTATTCAAATTTTACTTGGCCTAGCTACCAAGGTATTCCAATGCTAATACTTTAATGGATTGGAGAAAAGTGATCCATACTCCACTTTACCACTTTACACCAACAAATTAGAGAGAGAGAGAGATGAATTGTTAAAGATAGAGAGAGTGAACAACCCTTTAGTCACTAATCTAACATATCTATATTCAATTTTCTCATTTAATCGAAGAACAAAATGTGAGTTTGGTCGTGTGGATTATGGATGTGGAGGAGGAATTAGGACAACAATGATGTTTGGCTTTTTATGGCTAACTTCAAACAAACTTATCGTGTTTTGCATGTAATTAACTTATTTGGTGCAACATTTTAAAAAAAATAAATAGGATACAAGATGCAAAATTTGAGTCTAATTTAGAATTTAGAATATCTATACAATTGGAATCCAATTTAGAATCTAATTGAATGTTCTTTTAGTATTGACTTTAATTATATATAGATTTGACACAAAAGCTAGGTAAAAAAATTAAATAGGACACATTGAGGATTCTAATTGAATTTTCATCTCAGGTTTGACTTTATATATATATATATATATATATATATATATATATATATACACACACACACGATTGAAATGAATGACGTGTCATTTTCTTATTGGTTTGAACCAAAACTTATTGGAATGAATAAATTGTCCCTTCTAATTCAAGTTTCGTCTTCTATTTTGACATTGCCCAAAAACGTATTATAAGTGATAATCATAACTGTAAAGAGCTTTGTATCATCACTTTTTTATGTTTCTAGTAAAAGCATCAAATGTTTAAATCCTTCACCCTAATAGTGAATTAGTGATAATCATATTGGTAAAGATCTTTGTATCATCCCCTTTTTTTATGTTTCTAATCTAGTAAAAACATTCAATGTTCACATATCCTTCCCCCTTAATACTGAGTTTGGTTCAATATTTTGATTTAAAATTTTTTAAAAAGTGGCAATCTGCAGTTGTTACAAAAATACACTTTCTTACATTTACAAGACTAAAAAGCACAATTTCAAGATTTTACCAAATGCCTAAAAATAACAATTTGAAACTGTCATCACTCTCGCTAAATGGTCACTAACTATCAAATTATATTTAAAAAAAAAAAAAAAAACAGAACACTAGTTCCCAATTCGCTTAATTTCAAAATTTTGGTTTGTTCAGTGCTTTATATATATATATGCACACACACACACACACACACACACACACACACACACACACACACGTACTCAGAGGCCGTTCAGGTTCTCGTCTCGTTGCTAGCTGGTGATTCCCCTATCATCAGAGCCGCCACCTCCGCTTCCCTCAAGGACATTGCCGCCTTGTACCTCTCTCTCTCTCTCTCTCTCTCTCTCTCTCTCACACACACACACACACACATAGAGAGAGAGAGCAAGAGAGAGAGTGAATTTGGTTAATAATTGAAGCTAATGCTGGTTGCAATTGTTGCTGGGTTGTATCTCTAGGAGGACGACGGGTACTAATTCTTTTAAATTCTACATGAATTTTTAGGGCTTGATTCTGTCATTTCTGTGTTCAAATGTGGAACATGATTAATGATTCTTGAGAGTAATTTTGTTGTTTCAAATTCAGTGCTTTTGTCAAGTGTTGGCAAAAACCCTTACTTTACTACTCTAGTTAGTTTTTTTATTGTTAGCATTAGTTTTTTGAGTATGTTAAATTAGTTCAAAACCCATAATGCTCAATTAGAATTATCGTTAAATGTGTAAATTTGCCATTTTTTTAATAACTTAAGCTTTTGGATTAATAATTAATTTATCATAATATCAGTGCAATTGTCTTCGCTTTACGTTTTGTTTAAAAAATAAATAAAATTTCACACGCTAGGCTCTTTGGGACAATAATTAATTTATCATGATATTAGTGTGAATGTCTCCACCATACGTCCTATTTAAAAATAAAAAAATAAAAACTAAAAATTTCACACGCTAGGCTCTAAAATTTAAGGGCAGTTTGGGCCCACATGTGAGATAGAGGGTCAGAATTCTCGTTAAATGATTAAATTTAATATTTGTTTTATAGCTTAAGCTTTTGGGGATAGGTACTAATTTATATTGTTGATTAGAATTACTGTGCAAAGAACTCCATCTTGTTCAAGCTAAGTAAATTTTTGCCTTTAGGGTTGAAAAACTTGAAGCTTAATAGATAGGTAGGAATGAATCTGAATAATATTGATTTGTCCCAATTTCTGGATGGGTTTTACAAGCTTTTTAGGCAATTGGAACCATTTGACGGGGTTTCATCTGTTGTTTCTATGCAACAAAAAAACGACAAAGAAGGGTGTCGAATGCTCTAACTTGAAAGATTTGACTAAAGTAATATGCTTGTTGAAGGCAAAACAAGTTAATCCTCTTCCCCTTTTAGAACATAGTGGCTTGATATTCATGATTGAGCTATCTTATAGTTTTTAAGTTGGAGAACATGAGCTGATGAGGGAAATCGGTTTCTTTTCATTGCTTCATGGCTGATAATGAGTCTTCTCAATATTTTTCTTGGACTCCTTTTTTTTTTTTGATTAGTAAGATTGTGCTTAGACTTATGTCTGGGAAATTATTATTATTATTATTATTATTATTATTATTATTATTATTATTATTATTATTATTATTATATGAGATTCTTATTTAATGTTGAGATTGCGCGTACCATTTATTTTCTTGCAATTTACACATTAAACCATTGATGAATAAGGTTGACATTGAACAAGAGAGGTAGATTTTCAGGTTGAATTTTGCTTGACAGGTGCAGACAATATAACCATCTCAGACATTTAGGAACTACAATTTGTGTTTAACATGGCCATGAGCTTATATGCTTGAAGGCAAAGTAAGCTATATGTGAAGAGTCTTGTAATTCAATTGGTTGGCACCTCTTAATCTTAGTGTTTGTAAGATAACTATAAAAATAAATAAATAAATAAACCTCTTGGTGTTTCCAATACATTTAGAATTCAAATTCCCTACCCCATTGTAACTATCGAATTATAAAAAATAAAAAATAAAAAAAGTTGTAGTTAAGGATTTCTTTTCCAGTACTATGCGTACTACATGAGTATTGAGTCAAACTCGCTTTAGTTTCCTCATTGTAAATTTAGATTGGCATTTCTAATCAGTTTTACTCATATGGTACTGAGAAAAAAAAAAAGTTTTACAAAAATGGCACCTTCACCTGTATAAGAAAATGGGTAGAGGGTGAGATTATTGGTTCAAAATATATTAAGTGCGTATGTAGCTTATCAATAGAAAAAGGCAGGAATGGCCTTTTGAATCTACATTAGCAACCGAGTGGGATAAGAGTATTTTCTCTTTCATAGACGACAAAACCAATCCCTGAGAATTTCGAACAACCACCCTAATCCATGCTGCTCGACTCCTAAACCACTGAACCATCACAATTAACTTTGACTTTCTTTTAAAAAAAACATTAAATAACGTTGACTAAAGGGTTCATTGAAGGAGACCAACAAAAAACCTCATCTGGATTTAAGACAGTGGGAGGATAAAATTTTACTAGGATGACCCAAATAAAATCAGAGAGGATTTGCTTGGCCATTGGGATCACATCATTAATAGGAAAGGATTTTTCTTCTACCCCAAGTCTATTTCTACGGAACCAATTGCAAAAACATCCAGATCCTTTTTTTTCCTCAATTATGTGTTGCACCAAATCTAAAAGCTTGGAGAAGTGGTTAACTTGGCGAAAACTCCCCGTTGGATCAAAGTCCCATACAGCCGAAAGCCATAATGCATGAATCACATTCTGGGGATAGCTAACACGTAATTTCTTCCAACTAAATTAGTTTTCATATTTTGTTAAAACGTGACTAAGAGTCATAGTATTGTAATTTTTTTTGTAAGACATTGTAATTCAAATTTCATTTCAATAATAAGGTAATTTATTAAATTGTGGTTTTCTTAATTTAATCCTTAAATAATCAAGTGGTGCTTTCAAATTGTAAAACCCTAGATGTATGCTTAAAATATTGTCAATTGAATATTCATTTTGGGATACACATGCATTTGACCTAGCATTTTCTTTGGTCATGGTTATCACACCCACATTGATGCCTATTGAGTCCAACGATACTTACCCAATCAGAACAAGTTGTAAAGTTTTAAAATATTTCAATACTAGTGCTCATTCACATGAATACGACATCATTCATCTCATTAGAAGTATAGAAATTGCACAATTCACACCATTGTAATATTTGAATCTACCCAATATTCCTTTTCAAGAATTTTTTACTTTGTCAAGACTCAAGATACAAAACAGCTGCATTGTTCTATTCTATCAAATCAAAAGAGCCAAAAAAAAAAATAAACCCAAACATGGCTAATTTATGCGGGACAAAAGGTGATACTGAAACTCGCTGCCCCACTGCAACCATAAATTGGAGGTTGATTATCACCAGGATAAGTGTGGGCTAGACCACATGCTTTCTTGAAGATACTTGAGTACTCATTAGGCTGGCAAGTCTGTGGACTAGCAAAATTTCCAAAGCAACAATGTTTTGGATCCTTTAAAGCATCACAAGCACTAAGACAACCAACATAGCGACCATCCTTGCCCTTGGCCACTAAGTTAGGCGGGCACACATTGCTAAAATCTTGAGCACAATCCACCACAGGGCATGGTCCAGTACCACCAACTAGAGACCCACCAACGGGTTGGATCCGGACCGGCACGTTATGCCCATGGTTCAAGTTCAGTTCGTAGGAGACCACAAGGGGATTGGTTTGTACTTGTTGGTTAATAGTGAAATTAAGTATGGTCACTGGGGAATTGGGTACTGGCCATTGGCAAATTTTGTTGCCACCACAATCTCCCGTTTCACATGAAAAATAATTTGAGGCATTGAGGCTGCACTTGGTCCTCCCCCAAATGAAACCCTTCCATTGATTAGGCATTTGGAGTGTTTTTGAAGTTCCTGAAGTAAACTCAGGATCACTATCACCAATTGATGGGGTGGCACCAAGCCATATGGACTCAGTGCATCGGTTCTCGTAGTTGAAGGTTACCGTAGACTGTCCACCTGAAAAATATTGTTTCAAACTTAGATAGTATATATTACTTTCGAAAAATATTGTTTAAAATTTCATGTATGATATACACATCTCTTATTAATATCCACAATTAAAACAAGAAATAAATAATGTGCATGGAATATGTTTGAAAGTTACTGCTTTACTCATCACCCCATCCTTCTTTTCTTGTTAGAACATTAAAACCTCAGCCCATACTTTAACTACCACACTATTAGTCAATAAAATAAAACATGGACGCAAGGATTATTAAACTTGATACGTTCAGGAACTTTATACGTGATAAGTTGATATCACTTTACCAGTTTTTCTAAACCACTTAGACAGTGAGATCTTGATAAAAGTCAATATATTGTAATTCTCACGTTTAAGGTTCATGATGGAAACAATAATTCACATATTAACTTATACTTCTAGCTTCTTTGCTCCTCCTCGTAAATATCAATATTAAGGTGCGTTAAAATTTGCACATATCTATGATATTTTTGTGATATACTATCATCTATCAAAAGAAAAGAGAAGGGCGTATCAATCAGTTACCTGTAATGAACAAGAGAAGAAGGATGATGAGAGCTTCGCCAGCCATTGAACCTTTGCTTTTGAGTTAAAAATATGAGTTGGAATTACCAAATAAGTTAAGCAAGGGAGAATATATATATATATATATAGGAAAGGCAGGGTTTGTATTTAGTAGGAAAGCCAAGCGTGATTGGCAAGTTAAAAATTTATTGATTCTATTAACAAGTTGACTTGGTAAAAATCAATTCCCGAATCATTCATATATATATATATATATGTATATATATATGTATATATATTTATTTATTTATTAACTTCGCCAATCATGCTTCCATTGCCTTTCTTGTAAACAATCCCTTACTAATCTGGCTATTTCAATTTACATTTTGAACTCAATTTAAATATATACACGGAATTGATTTGTATCAAGTCAACTTTTTAATAGAATCAATAAATTTTTAGCTTGCCAATCACACTTGGCTTTCTTTCAAAATACAAACCCTACCTTTCCTATAAATTCTCTCTTGCATAACTTATTTGGTAATTCCGTTTTATATTTTTAAGGACAAAGTTTAGCTACAAAACTTTACTCAATAAAACAAACATTACTACATATTTTATAAATTTAACTATTAAATTGCATATTTTTTACACATGTCATTTTTACACATGTCAAATATTATGTCAATTGAATATTATTTACTATATAACCTATAAGTTTATAATTTATGCTTAATTTTAAATTACAAAAATTTGTAAGTTAAACAATATATTGATGACATAGCTATTAATCTTTAATTTTCTAGAAATTTTGGAAGTATGGAAGACATAAAAAAAAAGACGTAATCCAAGGGTAATTCTACAGTACCCAAAAAAAAAAGGGAGTACAGTAACCATTAGTAGGTAAGCTGCTATATCAGGTTATTTTTTTCTCACATTTGATGGTTCCATCCTCACATTATACAGTTCTAACATCACATGTGATAGTTTTTTTCTTACATTTGGTGGTTCTCTTACTTTTTTACTCACATTTGACAGTTTCATCCTCACATTTGATGGTTTTATCATCACATTGTGCAGTTCCAACATCACATGTGACAGTTCTTTTATCACATTTGGTAGTTCCCTTATTTTTTTCTCTCATTTGACAGTTTCATCCTCACATTATGTAGTTCCAACATCACATGTGACAATTGTTTTCTCACATTTTGTGGTTCTCTTACTTTTTTCTCACATTTGGTGGTTCTCTTACTTTTTTCTCACATTTGACTGTTCTATTCTCATATTGTGCAGTTCCAACACCACATGCGACAATTTTTTTCTCACATTTGGTGGTTCTCTTACTTTTTTCTAACATTTTACAGTTCCATTCTCACATTGTGCAGTTCCAGCATCACATGTGATAGTTTTTTCTCACATTTGGTACTTCCCTTAATTTTTTCTCATATTTGTCAATTTCATCCTCACATTTTGTAGTTTCAACATCACATTTGACAATTCTTTGTCACATTTGGTGGTTCTCTTACTTTTTTCTCACATTTGACACCAACATCATATATGACAGTTCTTTTCTCATATTTGGTGGTTCCCTTACTTTTTTCTCACATTTGACAGTTTCATCCACACATTGTGCAGTTTCAACATCACATTTGACAATTCTTTTGTCATATTTGGTGGTTCCTTTATTTTTTTCTCACATTTGACGGTTCTATTATCACATTGTGTAGTTCCAATATTACATTTGATAGTTCTTTTGTTACATATAATGGTTCATTTATTTATTTTTCTCAAATTTGATGGTTCAACTGTCATATTAAGTAGTACCAATATTGCATCTGCTTTATTTTTTTCACATGTGACAGTTCTTTTGTTACATTGGGTAGTTTGCTTACTTTTTTCTCACATTTGACGGTTTCATCATCGCATTGTGTAGTTCTGACATCATATGTGATAGTTTTTTTTCTCACATTCGGTGGTTCCCTTTTTTTTTTTCTTTTTTTTTTTTTTTTTTACTTACATTTAGCGATTTCATCTTTACATTGTGCAATTTCAACATTACATGTGATAGTTCTTTTCTCACATTTGGTGATTTTCTTACTTTTTTCTCACATTTGATGCTTCCATCCTCACATTGTGCAGTTTTAACATCACATTTAACCATGGTTTTAAAAACCGAACAGGGAATCGAACCGTTTTATTAAAAAATTTCAGTCTAACCCTGGTTTTAAAACTATGCATTTGGCAGTTCTTTTGTCACATTCGGTGGTTCCTTTATTTGTTTCTCACATTTGACAATTCCATTCTCACATTGTTCAATTCCAACATCACATTTGACAATTATTTTGTTACATTTAGTGGTTCATTTATTTGTTTCTTGAATTTGATGGTTCTATTATCACATTATGTAGTTCCAATATTAAATTTAACACTTCTTTTGTCACATATAGTAGCTCCTTTTTTTTTTTTCCTCAAATTTGATGGTTCCATTGTCACATTAAGCAGTACCAATATCACATCTAACTCTATTTTTGTCACATTCAATGGTACCCTGCTTTTTATTCTCAAATTTGACAATTCCATTATTTCATTGGGCAATACCAACATTACTTTTAACCGTACTTTTGTCACATTCGGTGATACCCTATTTTTTTTCCTTACAATTGACAGTTCAATCGCCACAATAGGCAATACCAATATCACATCTAACCATAATTTTACATTTGGGTCCACCACTAAAGTCACTTTTGTACTTAATAATAACCGCTCATTACAATAGTAATTTTTTTTTAAGTTATTAAAAAATTTAGATCTAAAATCTAAAAAAAAAAAAAAAAAAAAAAAAAAAAAAAAAAAAAAAAAAGAATCCCAAGAAATTAGCCCAACCACAATAATTACTTTTGTTCACAAAAAAAAAAAAAAAAAAATCAACTGAAATTATCTTGGTTTCTTCCACAAATATTTGAATATACCAACTAACTTCCTACGTATCTCCCTTGGTAGCTTTCATCACATTCAGGGGCATACCTCCCTATAAAATAACATACTCTCCGATTGTTCTTATGCAACATCTGCAACTTAATCACAGTTGTGTGTTTATTGTGGTGTCTCAGGTTGAAATTAGGGTGACTATACAATAGCAAATTATGCAAAAAATCTAATCCAAAGATTGTTGACAATTTTAAAATTTTCAGTAAACACTTGAATTGAAACTACAGATCCAGAATGAAATAGTCATCAATCAAGGCTACTCCACTAGGTTTTATAGTTTTTAGGTATTTTCATTAGATCTACGTGTGCGAAAGTGGCCTAAATGACTGTGTCCAACATGGGTATAACCATCCCAACTAAAGTGTCTATGCAATTTTGTTTCATAAAATTATTATTACATTTAGACCCATCTAAAACAAAATAAACATCCCAAAAAAGTTCCACAATAACAAAAATTACCAATAGAAAAGCTAAAAACAATTAAGCACAATTAACCAATTTTACCAAAAATGAACAACCCAGTCCTTTTAAAAAAAATTTATCAAAATAATTTTGTCCTTGAGAGTTTCGTATTTTGACCATAATGATAAGTGTGAGCCTCATTTGAGTTAGCAGAGCCTTCACTAGCTAAGTCTGAAAGAGCCCTAATAGCAATGAAGTGTTTTCGTTGTTGAAGACTTATCAATGCCACAAAGCACTTCTCTCTCTCTCTCTCTCTCTCTCTCTCTCTCTCTCTCTCTCTCTCTCTCTCTCTCTCTCTCTCTCTCTCTCTCTCTCTCTCTCTCTCTCTCTTAGGGTTTCGCAAAATTTATACAAACTCTTCATTCTAAAGCTATTTGGTAATTAGCTGTTAAAAAATCAATTTTCATTTCTATACTTTGTTCATTCATATGGGTGGCTGATAGTAGCCCTCACTAACTCCTTAGTGTAAGTAAGACCTATTTACTAGGATTTGAGACTGAGCCATATAAAAGGTCAATTTTCATCTCTATACTCTCAGTATGCATCCCCTAACTCAAGATGAGAGGTTGTGTATTGTCCAGTTGATCAATCTATGAAATGCTCTTGTTTGCTATTCGAGTCGTATGGATATCCTTGTGGGCACCTATTTGCTATTATGAAGGTTGAACATTTGAAACAGACTCCACTAACATGTATAATGAACAAATGGCTGAAAACAACAAAGTCCAACCTACCTTGCAATCAAAGAACATATTCAATCAATTGTGGCCCCAAATTAAAATCAATTACAATTTTTCAATTAGGATTTGTTGCAAAATTATTGTGAAAACATTATGAATGTAACATTTCTTTTAAAATGAAAAAAAAAATTCATGTAAATCACATAATAAATAAACACTAGGTGTCTATGTAGACCCACAATGAGAGCATTAGTATTGGGTGAGCTAAAATTCCCAAATGCTATTTTTGCAGCTATTTTTGCAACCCAAACACCAAAAAACACTCTACATTCAGGTTTTTAAACTTATAAAAATTTATAACTTGGCTACAATAAACTCCTACTTTTAACACTTATGTAGCGCATTGCTCCTTATTTTGTAACGTTATATTATTCTCTCTCTCCTCTGTGGCCTTAGTTCTGCTTCCTGCAAATTATATATGACTTTAGCATATGTGGAAGAAACCTTGATTTCCAAGTGGAGAGTAAACTCTATCAAATAGAAATTAGGCCCCAATGAGCCAATTTTTATCACTTAATTTATTCTTGTCACTTTAGAAGAAGGTTGACAAATTCTTAATGAGAACCGTACGATGCAAACCATATCATCTAACAACTCTACACAAGCTTGCTGGTGCAATTTAAACAATGCATATATAAATTGCACATTTCACTTGCATATATGGTGAAAACATGTAACTTTTGTCTATATAGAACCTGCTCAATTTCATTCTATCAAGCTGTTATAAATTGATCATAGGGAATAAATATATCTTCTACAATTATTAGGATTGGAAGTTCCACAATGAAGAACGACCAGATTCTCTTTCTGCAGAAAACAATTATCCGAGGTGTAACTAGTACTCTAGCTAACAGCACTCCATAGTTTATGCTTCTTCAATTTTCTCCTTCTTATAGCTCCACTTGTATTACCAAAACTCAAGCATGTTTGAAAAACGAAAAATAATACTAAAAAATAAAACAAACAAAACAAAACAAAATTATATAATGAAAATAAATCATTATAAATTTTTTTTTTTTTAAATCTGTCGTGAAGATAATTTACCTATCTTTATTTCTGAATTCAGTGATAATTTACCGATCTTTATTTCAAGATGACTGATAGTTTGAATAGATGCAATTCAATGAAAAGATGTCTTTAAGTTCAAAAATCAATATTTATCAATCCTAACCCCAAAAAAGAGTCAGATAAGCAGATTATCATAGTTTCTTCTATTCCCACCCTTTATCTCTATCGTAGTAAGTCGCTTAAGAACACTAAAGAAATTTGAAAACATTATCTGAAGTACCCAATTGAAGCACAATGAGTGTTTGTTCCTATCAAATTGAGAGAGAGATCAGAGAGAGAGAGAGCAGTGATCGGTTGAAATTGAAGATTTCACAGCTTACATTAATTAGGGTTTTGTCTTTTTGATCCTTACCTTTTACAAAGCTATTTTGATCTAAGAAAGGAGAGAACAAACATTCAGATTCCAATAGGAGATTCACCCAGGATATTGATTTGAAAGCAAGAGAGAAATTTGAAAGAGAGAACAAAAGAGAAAAAAAAATAGTAACTTTGATTTTTCTGTGAACTCAAAAAGAGAGAGAGAGAGAGAGAGAGAGAGAGAGAGAGAGAGAGAGAGAGAGAGAGAGAGAGAGAGAATTCCAAAGGGAGCTGCTAATTTTTTCTTCCACATGTTTTTATATTTATATGTTACCTGCTTGACCCGTAACTGGTATTACATTGAGAATAAATAAACAATCAAGAGTAAAACAAATAAAATCAATGATCAAGATTTATAGGGGTATGGTACCCCAAAAAAAAAAACAGTGAGTACCGTAGAATGACCCGTAATCTAAAGGTAGATTTGTTAAAATTCATCTTCAATAAAAAGATATTAAATAGAGTTTTAACTTAAGGTTATAACTAATTTTATAGTTAAATTTTGTCCTATTATTACTATATATATATATAGAGAGAGAGAGAGGGAGAGAGAGAGAGAGTAATTCAACAGTAATCCTAAAAAAAGGGGAGTATGTTACCCACTAGTAGGTAACCTGCTACACCATCTTTTACCTTTTTCTCACATGTAACGGTTCCATCCTCACATTGTGCAGTTCCAACATCACATGTGACAGTTTTTTTCTTACATTTGGTAGTTCCCTTACTTTTTTCTCACATTTGATAGTTTCATCCTCATATTGTACGGTTCCAACATTACATAGGACAGTTCTTTTGTCACATTGGGTGGTTCCCTTACCTTTTTCTCACACTTGACGGTTCCATCCTCACATTGTGCAGTTCCAACCTCACATATAATAGTTCTTTCCTCACATTTGGTGGTTCCCTTATTTTTTTTCTCACAGTTGATAGTTTCATCCTCACATTGTACAGTTCCAACATCACATGTGAGTCATGTGACCATTTTTTTCTCACATTTGGTGATTCCCTTACTTTTCTTTCTCACATTTGATGGTTTCATTCTCACATTGTGCGGTTCCAACATCACATATAATAGTTCTTTTGTCACATTAGGTGATTCCCTTACTTTTTTCTCATACTTGACTATTCCATCCTCACATTGTGCAGTTCCAACATCACATGTGATAGTTCTTTTCTTACATTTCGTAGTTCCCTTACTTTTTTCTCACATTTGACAGTTTCATCCTCACATTGTGCAGTTCCAACATCACATTTGAAATTTTTTTCTCACATGTGATATTTTTTTTCTCACATTTGGGGGTTCATTTACTTTTTTTCTCACATTTGACAGTTTTATTCTCACATTGTGCAGTTCCAACAACACGTGTTAGTTCTTTTGTCTCATTGGATAGTTCTCTTACTTTTTTTTCACACTTGACGGTTTCATCTTCACATTGTGCAATTCCAACATCACATATGACAATTCTTTTATCACATTTGGTGGTTTTCTTACTTTTTTCTCACATTTGATGGTTTCATCCTCACATTGTGCAATTCCAATATCACGTGTCAGTTCTTTTGTCACATTTGGTGGTTCCTTTATTTTTTTTTCTCACATTTGACGGTTCTATCCTCACATTGTACAATTCTAATATCACATGTGACAGTTCTTTTCTCACATTTGGTGGTTCCTTACTTTTTTCTCACATTTTATGGTTTCATCCTCACATTGTACAGTTCTAACATCACATGTGACAGTTCTTTTCTTACATTTGGTGGTTTTTTTTCTCACATTTAACGGTTCTATCCTCACATTATGCAGTTCCAACATCACATGTGTCAATTCTCTTATCACATTTGGTGGTTCCCTTATTTTATTTTTTCACATTTGACGGTTTCATCGTCACATTGTACAGTTCTAACATCACATTTGATAGATCTTTTCTCACATTAGGTAGTTCTCTTATTTTTTTTTCTCACATTTGACGGTTCCATTATCACATTGTGTTGTTCCAATATCATATTTGACAGTTCTTTTGTCACATATAGTGGTTCCTTCTTTTCTTTTTTTTTCTCAAATTTGATGGTTCCATTGTTATATTAAGCAGTACCAACATCACATCTATTCTATTTTTGTTACATGTGATAGTTCTTTTGTCACATGTGACAGCTTTTTTCTCACATTTGGTGGTTCCCTTATTTTTTTCTCACATTTGATAGTTTTATCCTCACATTGTGCAGTTCTAACATCACATAGGACTGTTCTTTTGTCACATTAGGTGGTTCTCTTACCTTTTTTTCACATTTGACGGTTTTATCCTTACATTGTGTAGTTCTAACATCACATGTGATAGTTCTTTTCTCATATTTGGTGGTTCCCTTACTTTTTTTCTCACATTTGATGGTTCCATTGTCACATTAAGTAGTACCAACATCCCACTTGACTCTATTTTTGTCACATTTAGTGGTACCTTATTTTTTTATTCTCAAATTTAACTGTTCCATTATTACATTGGGTAGTACTCATATTACTTCTGACCGTACTTTTGTCACATTCAGTGGTACTCAATTTTTTTTCCTTACAATTGACAGTTCAATCGTCACAGTAAGCACTACCAATATCACATCTAACCATAATTTTACATTTAGGCTTATCACTGAGGTCACGTTTTTACTTACTAATAACCGCTCATCAATATAGTAATTTTTTTTTTGTTATTAAAAAATTTAGATCTAAAATCAAAAACAAAAAAAAACAAACAAACAAAAAAATGCATCCTGTGAAATTAGCCCAACCACAATAATTACTCTTGTTCACAAAAAAATCAGCTGGAATTATCTTGATTTCTTCCACAAATATTTGAATATACCAATTAACTTCCTACGTATTTCCCTTGGTAGCTTCCATCACATTTAGGGGCATACCTCCCTATAAAATAACATAGTTGAGGTTAGGGATGGCCATGGGTAGGGTATGGGTATACCCGATCCATACCCTACCCGAAAAGTTTGCCCATGGATATCCGAATATCAATATCCATTAATATCCATACCCAAATCTTACCCGAATTTATTATTCATGGATATCCATACCCTACCCGAAATCCATTTAATTTTTTTTTTAATCCAAAACATTTTAACTTAAAAAAAAAAAAAAAAAAAACTAATCAATAAAAAAAAAATTATTGATTAGTTTGTTTCTGCTTCTTTTTTTTCTTTTTTTTTCTTTTTTCTATTTCTTTTTTTCCTCCATTTCACTCATTCTCTCTTTTTCAAAAACAAAACTCTCTCAATCTCTCGCCCATCATCCTCCTCGTCAATCTTCTACTGCAAATCACAAAAGCCCAATACAGAAAAAATTAATAGTCCAACTGAACTAAAGGTCAAAATTATTATTTTTTTAAAAAAATTTTAAAAGCAAATCTTTCAGCTTGTTTTTAATCGCTGGAAAAAATGCAAGAAAATACATAAGATTCAATGATTTCATTTCATGATCTCAGCAACCAAACAGAGGATAAAGCAAGATTTTGTCAAAAGAAAACCAAAATTAAAAATCTCCACAACAAGCTCTACTCGGATTCTCGCGACTCGCCGAGTCGATGGCCGATTTCGTCCAAGCCAAAACCAAGCTTACCGTCGGTCCGATTCACCGGCCTCCGTTCCTCTCCACCAGGCAATTGGTCTTCATCGTCGTCGTGACCCTCAGTTGGATCTTCTTCACGATTAAGAAGATCATGAAGGGCGAGACCTTGCTTCACGATCTGAAGCTTTGGCTCGCCGATTCGGAGATGGAGAAGAACACCGTAGTGGTGATCGGTGATGAGTTCAAGGTACTGATGAGGATGGAAGCTCACATGAGAGAGATCGGTGATGAGTTCGAAGGTACTGATGAGAGATGGTGATGAGTTCAAGGTACTGATGAGGATGGAAGAGAGAGAGAGAGAGAGAGAGAGAGAGAGAGAGAGAGAGAGAGAGAGAGAGTGAGGCTGTGAGAGTTAGTTTTTTTTTTTTTAATATATATATGTGGGTCGGGTATGGATATTATCCATACCCTACCTGAACTATTCGGGTAATATCCATACCCTACCCAATTAAGTTCTACCCATGAAAAATTGGGTATTATCCAAAATATTTAGATCGGGTAGGGTAGGATATCCATTACCCAATGGGTATGGCCATCCCTAGTTGAGGTCATTTTACTGATGTTTATATTTTTATTATTTATATATGATGGTAAACCAAAAATTAGACTATCTCCAATTCATCTATAGTGTTGTCCAAGACCAGAAAGGTCATTCAAGAGCAAGAAGGTCGTCTAACATGGAGTCACTTGGACGACTACCAAACACTTATAATTTTTCAGAGTAAATCTATATCCAAAAGGTTATGATCTGAACCACGTTTTGCTATTCTGAAGTAGAAGCAAAATTCTTATTCATTACTCTAACTTCCCACAAAGTTCTTAACTTCTGATGGCAGTTGTAGAAGTTAAGTTTTTGCATTGATTGGGAAAATTTTGGGTGTTATAATATTTTGCTCTCTTGATCAGAATGCTATATGAAACCATTTTTCCACAAGTTCATATACGAAAGGATAGATAATTCATTAGTTCTATTTGTATATGCCATAGATGGTCCAAAGAAAACATACCACCCACTTGCACTTGGAGCTAAATATAGTGTTTTTTGCCTCATAATAACAATAACGTGAAATGATATACAACCTAGTTTCATGCACTACAAAGAGGTCTCTTGTTGTAAAGTATCTAAAGGAATCTGAAAAACTACAAAGAAATCCATTATAGGTATCTTGACTTCTACTTTGCTACTTGCTTATCATAAGAAGGAAAAAAAATCCATTTACAAAGAAATCCACTACAATGTGTTTCTTCACATCTTTATTTGAATACAATCATGGAAATAATTGAAAAGAGAGAATCAAATGCATCTTGAAATTCTACATGTCTGGATTATTCATTCCTAAGTTCTCAACATGGCAACTTCTAACTCGTAGGAATTTCTTATCATCCCTTTTGCAGCTCAAGTGGTAACTAAAGTATCTGCATTTACATGGTACAACTATCAACACTTAGAAAAATGAGATGTTCATAGGAGCACACCTCATTGCATAGAGAATTCTGGTAGTTGTCTGCACATCAAACGGGAATTTATCAAATAAAGCATATAATAAAGACATTATGACTAAAGTGATAAACACAGAAGGAACACAAGAGTTAAAAATAAATTAATATCCTTAAAATTTATAACAAAATATTGATAAGTTTTTTATAAGGTCCAACTCAAAGATTCATGCCTTTTGACAGAAAGTTTTTTTTTCCAACTAATTTGTTAATTTAATTTTTTCATAAGTAATTTTATTGAAAAGTTCAACTAATTTATTATGTAGTTTCTTTTATAGGTAAGTTCTACACACCTCTAAAGAGCACCAAGTCAAGCACATTCGTGCTATACCATATTTCCAAAGGTCACAGGTTTAGCGTATTGTAACTAAAAGGCTACTATAATGGTTTATAAAAAAAATTTGTGATCCACAGTGGCTTAACAATAGGTTCTTGCTCTCCAGATTAGTGACTTAACCATCGTCGTTCCTAGAGATCAAATATTTACAATATTTTAATAGTTGCAAGTCAGAACTATAACAGCCTAAATCTAAGAGTTAGCCATGGAGTACTAGGGCCATTAAGTTCAAAGCAGTTTTTATCACTTTGCACAATGAAAGTACCATTGAGAACTCCAGGAAATAAAGGCATCAACTTTTGGAGGTACAATGATATTAATCATGTCAACCAGGTTTAAGATAAAAATTTCATGTATCAAGCATTTTCATGTTAATAAAAAAAAAAAAAATAGTAACAACAACAAATGAAGACACAATTTGATGTATCTTATTTATACCTTTAAACTTGTGAACCAGATCAATACTGTCAACAACCCGAATTCAGGAATCTGTAGATGTGATGAGAACTATTGATGAACTACCTGGAGCAAACTGTTTAGATAAACTGATCAGCAACTGAAAAGTATCAACCAAACTTGTCTCTCAAAGTAGGCATACAAACCATCTTTACAAGTGAAAATCAGCTGAACAAGGAGAGAGTAAAATAGAAAGAAATCAGCAAGTTAATTATAGTTGAATTTATAATAATCTCATAAAAAGTACAAGGTGGTAGAGCCACCAGATTACCTGGAAACTAGAGATTTTCTTCTGATGAGATTTCTTCTTCTTGTTCTGCAGATTGATTTGGCTATTTTGTTGCAACTTATTCTCAGAAAGTATGAATAGATAAAGAAGTTATTAACAGTTAGTGCACAAAATACTTGACTAAACCAACCATGCACACATAGAGAGCTTTCTAAACTAGTACTAGATGTATTGAATAGACGACAACTCCCTTTGTGTGAACCAACTAGTGCACCCTTCAGAAACCAACAAATTTCCTAAGCCAATTGAAGAATTGTATTTTATATAACTTGAACATTAGTCTTTGATATCAACAGTATTCATGATACCAATTTAGTGTAGAAGTCACCTGACTGTATTGGCAAACAGAGCAACTATTACTTCCATTTAGTGAGAGGCAAATCTCATGGATATAAACCTCAAGAGTTTTTTTGCATTCTGCATAATTGACCTCATATTCTGAAGTCCTAGATGAAAATTACAGTCCAAGCATTGTTGTACCCATTAATATAATATTTATTGCAAAAATGCAAACTTATTTAAGTTCTCTGCTTTTATGAATTAAAACATCATTTTTTTTTCTTTTTTTTTTTTTGCTGAATTACTACGTCTGTTAGGAGTTAGGACAACTTGTTTCTATTTTTTTATGGAAGAATGATGTTGTAAGTCTCTAGAATTATTACTACTTTCATACCAAGGTTCCATAAGTTCTTATTTTGACTCAGTGGCGGCTCCAGGAATTTTTCTCAGGGCGTTCCTCAACAAGTATAAATTACACGATCTAATAAAAAGAAAATTTTATATATTGATAACAACAATCAAAAAACACGTAAATATATAAAATTTACATTTGCCCATAATTCTAGCAAAGGAGATGAATCTTGGGTACGTGATTTTCTTATCAAGTATTTGTCCATAATTCTAACAAAAAAATAAACAATAAATTATAAGTTTATAAGTTTATTTGAAATATTAATAAAATTATTAATTGTTGTTGTTTAGTTGTTTCATTAATTTTTTTGTCTTTTATAAACTATAGTTTGTTATATTATTGTTTCATTAATTATAAAATTATTAACTGTTATTTAGTTTAACATAATTTAATTTGTTTGTCTTTTATACTGTATTAGTTAATTAAATTATTAATTATTGTTTATTAATTATTTTTTTCAAATAATTATTGATTAATTAAATTATTATTTATTAGTTACACATTACACAAAAAGAATAAGTTTATGTGCTGATGTGCACATTACACAAACCTGCCAATCAGAAAATTTCACAATCACAATTTCACAAATCACAATACACGAAATTCAAAAAGTAAAACCAAGATAAGAACAGTCCAATTTCACCGGTCACCAAACAGTCCAACACCAACACAACACACATTGACTGACCAACAAACAGATAAGAACAAAGATAAAACCAAAATGCGAAATTTAAAAAGTAAAAAAATTATTAAAGTTAAACCCCACTGAGTGCTTCAGCCAAGCTGTCAGCCAATCACTTTTTTTTTTTTTTATTGGAACGTGCTTCAGCTTTCAGCCTCAGCCAATCACAAATAATGATAAAAGGTAAAGTTAATAAAGAGAGAGGCTTCATTATTTCATATTTTCATCAATTTTGAGAGAGAGAGAGAGAGAGAGAGAGAGAGAGAGAGAGAGAGAGAGAGAGAGAGAGAGAGAGAGAGAGTCAGAGACTTCGGGAGAGACAGAGAGTTGAGAGAAATACCTGTTGGAGCGATGGCGCGATGAGGCCTGCGATGAGCGATGGCGCGATGAGGCCGGCGATGAGAAGTGCTCTAAACCGATGGCGCGACGATGAGGCTGGAGCGACTGCGATGGCCGATGGCTGGAGCGACTGCGATGAGGCTGGGCCGATTCCGATTCGCGATGGCTGGAGCGACTGCGATGAGATGAGCCGTGAGCGATGGCGCCGTTGCTTTGTATTTTCGTTTTAGGTTTGCTTTGCTTTAGTGCTTTCTTTTCTTTTTTTTTTGGAGCAAAGCTTTAGTGATATCTGATGTTACTGATTTGAGGTTTCTAATCTGTATTGGGGTTTGTTTTTTTTTTTTTTTTTTCTTCTTTGAGAAACCGTGGGTTTACTTCCTCTGTAATCTTATGGGCTTGCCGTGGGCTTGATGTTGGGCTTGCCAGTTGCCGTCCATTGTTTTGCTCGGTTACACTTTTTTTTTTTTTTTTTTTTCTCTGTTACAATTTTTTCTTTTCCAGATTTTAGTTGAAATTTTATTTTAGGCTTTTTTTTTTTTTTTTTTGCTTGAAAGTAGAACAAATATATATATTTTTTTTAATTTCAGGGTGTTCCTCATTTTAATTGAGGGTGTTCCTATTTTTTTTTTTTTAAGGGTAAAAAAAAAAAAAAATTTATATATAAAATTTTTTTTTCAGGGTGTTCCCAGGAACACCCTGGGTATAACGTGGCGCCGCCACTGTTTTGACTATTTATTATCATTTTCAAAGGTTTACATATGAAAACTATGATGATGATGATCATAATAGGCATCATGAAAGTTTCCACGTGTAGACCTTTGGACCAACAAAGGCTATTTCTCTAAAAACACTAAGAACACGAGTAAATCATTAACATAGAATACTAGACATGATTTTCTTTCTTTTTCAGAAGAAATAAGACATTGTCCTCAGGCTCAAATGCAAAGCTCGGCCAAGAATGGCAAAGCATAGCTATTGCCATGACAAGAAGCCAATCGAATCCAAACACATCAAAATCATTACAATGGCCTATTAATTATTAAATAACTAAGGAAAGGAAACATTATGCATAGAGGAAAAAAATATTAAATAAATAAACAAAAGCCCTTTTTGGCATTTTTACAAACATGTATATGCATAAGCACTCTTATTAAAAAAAAAAAAAAAAAAACCCAAACTTTAAATGCAAAAAATTCCTCCATCTTGAATCCTATTTACTAACTCAATCACAATTCAATATTTTCTTCTCACATCATAAAATCCAAGAAAATAGAAAGAAGAAAGAGAGGAAAAGAACCTTATGGCATGTACATTTCAAATATCAATTACATGGCATAAATTTCTTTTATTAATTGAATTGATAAAAACCAAAGAAATATTTTTCCCCAAACAAATACATGACATACAAAGAATTAAAGAACCCAACGTACCACTTGCATGACTCATCCATGCATTTCACATACAGTCTACTTTTGGTCGACCTACTGGTCAGAAAATTTATGTTATGCTTTACGGCATAAATTGTTAATGCATGTTTCACCGCTTCTTTATTCGCAAAAATCAACTCTATATAAAAATTCATGTCCGCATTCCAAGAAGAAGCAAATGCTTGCTCAATAACTTTAGGATCAATCATATTTTCCCAAGTATTTGCATAAAATGATGAGATGAGAGGTTCATAAACGGGGATCGTATTTGTAACATGCTGAACTCTAACAGTAGTGTCCGCATCATCTTCATCACATTCATCCATATCATCAACATGAGGATTGAGAGTAATTTCATGGTCATCAACACCCCTGTCAAAGTCGCCTTGTTCAATCCTCTCTTCGTACTCATCTCTATCGTCAAGATCTTCCCCAACACAGTGTTCGTCTTCATCTTCAACTGCTAGAAGTGTAGAGGATTCACCGCGATGTGTATAAAATTGATCTTCATATCTATTGCCTTGTTCGCTCTAAATTGTTGTTGGTGTCTCTTGAAAATGGGGTGTATAGCCTCACAATGTGGTGCATTGATCATCTAAGATTGTAAACTGTAGAAATGTAGTTGTTTGTACAATTTCCTCTACGCCGACTTCCGCTCGCAACTCCAAAGTGACGTACAACTCAAAATTTTCTATTTGTTCCCATTTACGCATCTGGTTAAACATAATCTTCACATGTTTGTCTTCTGTTATTGCCATATATCTGTAATTTATGCATTGATTGAGGACTTCATGTGGAGAACGGAAAATAATATGTATGTCATGCAAAGCAAGGTTTAGTTGCAGCTCTTTCATAATTTTTATCTTCAAATCACTCAGGGTCTTTAACTTATGGCGTATCATCATATAACTGCATTGGATACCCGGACCTTGAAATGGAAATCCATCACGAGGGTTAGCATTGCTAAGGGGTCCACCGTAGTATATATTTATATGGATCATTATCAACGTATAGATCATCAAGTGCGATTGTGTTAGTGACAAATTTATAATTCTCAATCAACATCAATCACAAAACTTTGCGTATGACATGCCAACAATACTAACCTCAACCAAATTTGCATATACTCACATCTAAATCATTCTAGGGGCATGACTTTCAAAACCCATTCAAATAAGATATGATGAACAAAAATATTATACCAACCAGTTACCCATTGAAATCTCTGTTACAAATCTTAAACAAATATATCTTGAAATAATTTATGCTAAAAAGGCTACAAATGGGTGTCTTAGGTATCAAACTCATAATCCATTGCATACCAATGACAAAAACCTAAAAGTACTAAATATTCCTAACAATTGATCACAATATATAGTACTAAATATTCCCAATATATAATCACAATATTAATTTTTAAAAAATAAAACCTAGCATATTATTAATCACAATATTTACACTAACAAAAAAAATGTTCCCAATATGTTGTAATAACATAATTAATCACAATATTTGGTACTAAATATTCCCCCAATACTAAATATTCTCAATAATTATTCACAATATTAATTTTTTTTTTAAAACCTAGCAAATAATTTAATCACAATATTTACACTAACAAAAAATAAAAAAAATATTCTCAATAATTAATCACAATATTAATTTTTTTTAAAAAAAACTTAGCAAATAATTTAATCACAATATTTACACTAACAAAAAATAAACAAATATTCCCAATAATTAATCACAATATTAATTGTTTTAAAAAAAAACTTAGCAAATAATTTAATCATAGTATTTACACTAACAAAAAATAAAAATAAAAATATTCCCAATAATTAATCACAATATTAATTTTTTTTTAAAAAAAACTTAGCAAATAGTTTAATAATAGTTTTTACACTAACAAAAATAAATATTCCCAATGATTAATCATAATATTAATTTTTTAAAAAAAACTAGCAATTAATCACAATATACTAACAAATAAACTAATCGCAGTATACTAACAAACAAAAATAAACTAATCACAATATTTCCACTAACAAACAAAAAACAAAAATTTACCTAATACGTTCTAATTGTTTCTTAAAAATAAAACCTAGCAAATAATCATAATATTAACTAATAAAAAATATTTCCAATATTGTATAAACATTACCTGTGAGAGAGATTGTTGTTAATGTGACATATTGTGTGAAACTTGAGGAATGTGAGTGTGAGCTTGAGGAAAGTTGTGTGAGAGCTGAAGAGAGGATGTGAGAGCTGAAGAGTGATTTGTGTGCCAGGTAAAGGGGGGAAAAAGGTCCCAATTGGGACCCACATGACACGTGGACGGGCTGGGGACCATTCACTAAAATCGAGTCCAATAGACTCAATTTTCAAAAGCAGAGAAATCGAGTCTAGTCTACTCGAGTTACATACTCGAGTTACATCCACGTTGCCGAAAAGCAGTGGTGGGACCTGACACAAAATCGAGTCCAGTAGACTCAGTTTTCTTTAAAGTGATATCCACGTGCCTAAGCACGTGACCTAAGTGTGACAAGGTCCTGGTGGGACCAGACTAGGAACTTGAGTCCAAAGGACTCGATTTTCATGTCCGAAAACTGAGTTCAATGAACTCGATTTCTAGGCCTACGTGGACACCTTGTCCACCTTAGCCGGTGCCACGATGGGGAAATCGAGTACAATGTACTCGATTTATAAGCCCAAAATCGAGTCCTTTGGACTCGATTTGTTAGAAACCAAATTAGTTTCAAACGTTGGCTAACTAATAATATTGTTTGGATTTTATAGTTATTTTGAAAAAAAAAAAAAAAAAACCAAGAATCAGAGAACCAAAGGAACAAGAAGAGAACGCAAGAGGAAGAGAAATAGTTGAGATAGGAACCATCTGAAATTTTTTTAGTTAATATACACTGACCTACTTTACCAGTAACAGGTTTCCATTAAAATTAAATGAATGCCTAGGATTGAAACAATGATAAATTAATGATTTGGATTAGGGAGGGTACCGTACCCCAAAAGAAATAGGGGGTACCGTAGAATGACCCATATATATAAATTGAGTTGAAAATGTAAATTGAAATAGCCAAAATTATAAGTAAGGGATTGTTTAAAGGTAGTGGAAGCATGATTAAGGAAATTAATATTTGATTGATTTTAGGCTTCCATCCCATTTATTTTATTTTGACAATATTTACTCTAAGATTGAGATCTAGTGCAATAATAAAAATTTTAACCTTTAGCTTTTTACCATCTTACTGTTGAGCTATGTCAACGATCACATCATCTATCTATTTTCAACATTCTCTCTTATTTTTAATTCTTTTTTTCTTATTAATTTCCCAACTTATTGTTATACTTTTTCTAACTTTTCTCCTCTTTTTTATCTTTTCATCTCTCCACTACTTACTATATATCTACCTTAGATCCTCCTCTTCATAATGACTCCCAAAACAAGTTCTTCTCAACGGCACCTCCTTTTCCTCCCTAGGGTTTTTTCTTTTTCTTTTTCTTTTTTTTCTGAAAAGCCTTTAAATGGGTCAAGGAGTCCTATTCCCGTTTGGAGAAAATTCCAGATTTTTATGTTTCACTTAACCGACGATTTTGGCCCATTTAACATCAGAATTTGGACTTTTGTTAAACTACAAAGTTGTAGTCCTTTAAGTTAAATTTTCAGCCCAACTTGAATCATCTTAATTGGATATCTGAGCCGAAAGTTATGCTAAAAATACTACTGATGTGCAGGCTGGATTCCTAATCCGAATTGGATTTGGATTTGGTGCAAATTTCCTTTGATTCCTTGCTCCACTTGGACTTGAATTTAATTGGCTTAGTCCCACTTTGCATGTAAAGATCTTGTTACCTGCAACATAAAGATATTATATAATCAGTAACAAAATAACATAAAAGTAAGGCTAATTATGTAGATATGTGAGTACTTTATTGTATATATTTCATGCATATCAGACTGCAACTTAGACAAGTTGATGAGGACTACGTTGTAGCAAAGAAACTGATTGAGGACCTCAAGAAAGATTTAAAGGAATCTGAGAGGGCAAAGGAGGAGACCATTAAAGCCAAAGAAGAGGCTACCAAAGCCAAAGAAGAGGTTGAGAATGCAAAGGACAAAGCTGAGCAAGATGGCTACGAGGTCAGAGTGGCAAAGACTACTGAAAATTTCAAAGCTCAAGTCTCGGAGGTATGTAGGCATTACTGCCTCCAAGTATGGAATGAGGCACTTTCCCAAGTTGGGATGGATGCCTCTTCCACCCTCTAGAAGACAAAAAATGTCTACTTCCCTCTAGCCATCCAAGCTTCTGCCCTATCCAAAACCAAGGATGATGCTGTCATTCACGGAGCAGAGGTCAAACAAGGTGACATAGCTGAAGAGCCTGCCTCCACTGAAGGTCAGCTTAAGAAACACGCTAAACTAGCAGAAGGGGTGGCACATGAGGACACGCAGCCTCCCAGTGATCCCAAGGTATCTTCTAAGGATAAAGAGACCAACAAGACAATGGAACTCATCTTAGCAACAATTCCCATAACCATAGAGGAAGATCTGAAAGGCAAAGAGATAGCTTCTGACTCCAGCTCCAATCCAGCCTCCAAAAGATGCTAAAGGCCATTCGAAGATAAATTTGAAACCATGATTGATCCTCTTCTCTCTAGCTTTTCCTTTTATCTTTATTTAATGTATTTTGACAATTTGCAAGTGAATGTACCTCCAAAGAACTTCAAATCAATGAAAAGAACAAGTTGTTCCTATTACGAGTTTGAGATTTATCATCTTTATATATATTTTTTTATCTCTTTCATCTTATTTGATGCTTATTTATCACAATAGAACAGTAACCTACTTTACTTCATACATTAACGAACAATTCTAAGGAAGCAATCAGGCATGAATCAGGCAATAAATATATTATCTATACTTGCAAATGCTTTAAGTGATGCTCGTGAACTCCTATCTATTCATCACTACTTTGGGAGTCTTCAAGATATACGAACAGTATGGCAATATTGTGCCCAAATCCATGTTAGATATAGACTGACCCAATAATAAATTGTCTAAGGATTAAACATAAATAAGACTTTAACCAGAGCTTAAAATAAATATCAACATCCATAAGATATGTGGATGAAATGAAGTGTTACTTTCTCCAAAGTGGATGATCCGAGGACCAAACACAATTAAAGTTCTACCCAACACTTAACAAAATATTAATTTATGCAAAGTATGTGGTCCGAGGAGTCGAGCATGACCAAGTTTCAATTTGATATTTAGAAAAATGAACTAAAGTATTAATTTCCCCAAAGTATATGATCCGAGGACCAGACATAACTGAGATTCTGTTCAACACTTAATAAAATATCAATTTATACAAGGTATGTGGTTCGAGGATCTAGGCATGACCAAGTTTCAGCTTGATATTTAGAAAAATGAACTGAAGTGTTAATTTTTCCAAAGTAGATGATCCGAGGACCAGACATAACTAAGGTTCTATTCAACACTTAATAAAATATCAATTTATACAAGGTATGTGGTCTGAGGATCTAGGCACGACCAAGTTTCAGTTTGATATTTAGAAAAATGAACTGAAATGTTAATTTTTTCAAGTAGATGATCTGAGGACCAAACATAACTGAGGTTCTGTTCAACACTTAATAAAATATTAATTTATACAAGGTATGTGATCCAAGGAGCTAGGCATGACCAAGTTTCAGCATGATATTTTGTGTGACTTCCACAAATCCTTTCATGGAATTCTTCCAAAAGTAATTCTGTTACTTCAGGGTGTATACACAGCAAATATGGTCCTGAAAAAGAATTTTTGTACAACTTTTGGTCCTCAGACAGCCAGAACCGAGGTGCTTTTTTGTGTACTTTATCTACTTCAGACTTCACTTCGGGTAAGATATCATCCCTAAGGAAGGATGCTATAGGATCCATCCAACTAGGCCCCACCCTAATTTGGTGAATCTGAATGGGGTTACCACTCGCCCCAATGGGTTTACACAAATCTTCAATGAGGATGACCCAGGGCAGCCCTTGAGCTGAGGACGTCGCAAGTGTGGCTAAGGAGTCAGCATGGGTATTCCCACTCCTGGGTACATGCAATAAGGTAAAAGATTCAAATTTGGATTGTAAATACCTAACCCGAGCCAGATATTCTTGCATCCTCAGATCTCTAGCTTATAACTTGCCTTCTATTTGGCCTACCACTAACTGTGAATCCGAGAACATTTGCACTATCTTTCTACCCATTTTCTGAACCATATCCATCCCTACCAGTAAGACTTCATATTTTGCCTCATTGTTGGCGATCGAGAACCCTAGTTTTAAGGATTTCTTAAAAGTAATTCCCTTAGAGGACACTAGGACTAACTCGACACCAGATCCTCTTTGATTCGCTGCTCTATCAACATATACTTTTCACATCAAAGGTTCCTTGCACAAGACCATGCCAACTGATTTTTCATCTATGCCCAATTCCTTAACATTCTCTTCTAATGAAGGCTTGGCAAATTTTGCCACTAGATTGGCAAGGACTTGGCCCTTCATAGAGGTACGGGGCATATACTTTATATCAAAAGCCCCTAAGACGGTACCCCATTTGGCAATCCTTCCCGTATAGTCAGCACTCCAAAGTACAAACTTAAGAGGAAGTTGAGTTAAAACAATAACTGTATGAGATTGGAAGTAATGGAGAAGCTTACGTGTAGCATGTACCACTGCTAGAATTGCCTTTTCCAATGGTAAATAATGCACCTCGGCCTCATGTAAAGATTGCTCACGTAATAGACTGGCCTCTGTACATTACTATCAACCCGTATCAGAACCAAACTAATGGTATGATTAGCCACATCAATATACGCGAACAGAACTTCATCAATCTCAGGCCGAGACATAATGGGTGGTTATGAAATATATTCCTTAAGCTGTTGAACAGCTAAAGTACACTCCTTGATCCACTCTAATCCCTTCCACTTATTTAGCAACTAGAAGAAAGGTCTGCACCTATCTGCAGACAGAGAAATAAATCGATTGAGGGCAGTAGTCATTCCTGTCAACCTCTGAACTTCTTTAGGATTCCGAGGTGGTTGCAAGCTACTGATTGCTCTGACTTGTGTCGGGTTGACTTCGATTCCCTGATGAGTTACCATATAACCTAAAAATTTACCAGATCCTACCCCAAAAGAACACTTGGAAGTATTGAGGCGTAACTTGTACCTCTTTAGCATCTGAATAGTATCATTTATGTCCTCCACATGCATGGAAACCGTCTTACTTTTTACCACCATGTCGTCTACATACACTTCAATAGTCTTTCCTAGTTGTGGCTCAAACATCCTAGTCATCATTCTTTGATAGGTAGCTTCTGCGTTCTTCAAACCAGAATGCATCACCTTATAGTAATAATTCCCTGTAGAAGTGACAAAGGACATCTTCTCCTGATCCTCTAAAGTTAAGGGTATTTGATGATAACCTTGAAAAGCATCTAAAAAACTCATCTGAGAATGTCCCACAGTAGCATCCACCAGTTGATCTATACAAGGCATTGGGAAAGAAACTTTGGGACAAGCCTTATTCAAATCTGTGAAGTCTATACATACTTTGCACTTCCTATTCTTCTTCTTCACAACCACTGTTTGAGCCAACCACTCAAGATAAAATACCTCCTTGATAGAACCAGCTTTCTTGAGTTTGAGTACTTCTTCCTTAACGGCTTCAGAATGCTCTTTAGATGATCGCCAAGGTGGTTGCTTCCTTGGCACAACGGCCGGATTGACATTCAAACAGTGGCAGATGAAACTTGGATCAACGCTAGGGGCCTCATAAGCATTCCAAGCGAATACATCCACATTTTTCTTAAAAAACATGACCAGCTTCATCTTCTCCTAAAGTGGCAACTGAACTCCCACCTGAAAGAATTTTTCAAGGTCATTATCTATAAGAACTTTCTCTAACTCTTCACACACAGGTTCCTCTACTGTTACTACCCTAGGCATGGCCAGAGACATTGATTGCTATGAACCTTCCTCAACTGAGGCTGAGGGCATTGGCCCAGGCTGATGCAGAATTGCAGCTGCCATGCACTGCCTAGCCGCAAATTGACTCCCAATTAGTTCCTCGATCTAATCTCCAAATGGAAATTTCACCTTGACATGTAGAGTTGAGGAAACGACACCTAGAGCATACAGAAAAGGTCTTGCCACAATGGCAGTGTAGGGAGAATAGGCATCTACCATAATGAAATCTACTTCCACCACTTCTAGACCTGATTGCACAGGCAGTGGCGACGCCACTCAGAAGCCAAGGTGTTCCTAGGAACACCCTGGCTTGAATTTTTTTTTTTTTATATATAATAATTTAATTTTTTTATTTGTTTACCCTTAAAAAAAAATAGGAACACACTCAAGCAATATCAGGAACACCCTAAAAAATTTTATACCAAACAAATTTTGAACTAAAAGGCATGCAGAGGTAAGGGTATGTGCACACATGAGGTGTGTGCTAACGCACAGCAGAGTGTGTACTAGACTCTTAATAGTTAGTAAAAAAAATGAATGAAACAACTAAACACCAATAATTAATAATTTAATTAACTAATACATTATAAAAGACAAACAAATTAAATTATGTTAGGCTAAACAATAATTAATAATTTAATAATTAATGAAACAACAATACAACAAATTATAGTTTATAAAAGAAAAACAAATTTATGAAACAACTAAATAACAATAATTAATAATTTTATTAATATTTTAAATGAATTTATAGTTTATTGTACCGGTACCTTTATTCATTAATTTCTTTTCTTTTTATTTTTTTTTAATTTTTTTTCCTTTTGAGGTTTTTCGGTGTACAGAATGCAAATTTGTTTTAGTTTTAAGATATATATATATATATATATATATATATATATTATTTTTTAAGTATAAACTTCATACTTACCAAATTTTGAATTTCGGCTAGTATTTACTGAAATGTCCCAAAACACTCAAAATAGACCAAAATGACCCAAAATTTTTTCAAAGTGAAATAGGAACACCCTAGACAAAATTCCTGGAGTTGCCACTATGCACAGGTAGCCTAATTTGCCCCTTTGGTATGACAGCCTTCCCCTCAAAACTTATCAGTGGCGAATCATAAGCCGCGAGATCCTCAAGCCTTAAGTTTAGCCCCTTGAACAAGTTAGGGTACACAATATCTGCGCCACTACCCTGGTCAACCATCAGAATCCTCACATCATAGCCCTCTATTTTCAGCGTAACCACTAAAGCATCATCATGTGGCTGGATAGTTCCGATCTTGTCCTCGTCTGAGAAACCTAAAACTGGTGGGATATTACCCGTAGTCCTCTTTGGCCTAGAACTAGAATCCTCAGCAAGGATTCGTGCCACGAACATTACCTTAGAAGGACAAGAACCAATCCCCCCAAGAGTAGCAAAGATGACATTGATCGTACCCAGATGAGGCCTTGGTGAAGTGTTGCCTTGGTTCACCGAACCTGAATGGTCTCCTTGCCCATTGGGCCGATACAAAAATTGTTTTAACCTTCCTTCCTTAACTAGCTGCTCCAAATGGTTCCACAAAGTCCTGCAATCCTCGGTGGTATGATCCCTATCTCAGTGATAATGGCAATGAAGGTTCTGATTGTGCCTCATGGGATCTCCCGCCATCTTGTTAGGCCATTTGAAATATGATTCATTCTGGATTTTCTCCGACAGCTGATGCACTGGCTCCCGAAAGACAATATTAACTACCTGAGAAGTGGTCGGACCGGATTGCCTAGCAAAATCTCTTCGTGGCCTATTGTTGTTGTATTTGTCTAACCTAAAATCCCTCCTCTCCTAAGAGATAACCTTGCCCTTACCCTGCTGCTGATCCTCCTTAACCCGTTTTTATTCATCTATACGGTCCATAAGCCGACGTACACTTCTAAAGGGTTTCTTGGTCAAAGATTTCCTTAAGTCGTGCTCAGTAGGTAGTCCGACCTTGAAAGTCCTTATTGTTACATCGTCAAAGTCTCCATCGATCTCATTGAACATCCCCTAATACCTGTCGGAGTATGTTTTCAGGGTTTCCCTTTCTCGCATGGCCATGGACAATAGCAAATCCAAAGGCCGAGGAACTCTGCTACATGTAATGAAGCGAAACCCAAACGCCCGAGTGAGTTCCATGAAGGAATTAATAGATCCTGCCCTTAAACCATCAAACCACCTAATCGCCATGGGTCCCAAGCTGGATGGGAAAACCTTGCATAGTAGAGTTTCATTTTTGGAATGCACTGCCATCCTTTAATTGAAATGACTTACATGCTCCACAAGATCTGTTTTGCCATTATATATAGTGAACATAGGTTGGGTGAATCGACAAGGAAGCTTACCCTTCTCCACCCTACGCGTGAAGGGTGATTTAGAGATTTAATGCAATGCCCTACTCATAGCATCATTTCCTAAGACCTTGGAAGAAAAACTCTTACCCCCACGCCCATGCAAATTGTCCTCATCACAAGAGAAAACCTCACCCGGGGGAATTCGCAACCTAGGCTTATAACTGTCATCCTTGGTGTCCTTAGAAGAAGGATCAGAAGATAGGCCTTGCCTTTCACGGCGCACTGGTGGTCATCCTTGTAATTGTAAGGTCACAAATTGCACCCAAACCCAATAATGAGAAGGGGATATGCCCAAAGAGGCCAAATACAATAAAATTTGTAGAGAGTGGACTTGAAACCTAGGTTTTAGAACTATTTAGATGGCAAAGATGATGGCCTTGGTCCCAAAATTACATACAGGAAATCGTTTATACAACAGAATTTATCCTCGTACATAAGCCGAGGACTAATTGTATTATTTCTCTCCAAGATAGATTACAACTACAGATGGTTATGTATCCAGTGTTTTCTTTCTATCTCTTTCGATCCCCTTTCCTGAATGTCCCTTCTTCCTTTTATGCCATCCTTCTTCTTTCCTTTGTCCTCCACATAAGGGTTAGATTGTTGGTTTAGATGCTTGTCCCATCCACCTCCCGTAAAGTCTTTTAAGGTAGCTGTAAGGCTAAACTCTGATACTCAGGTATCACTTCCTCATTAATGCGGCTAGAAAAGCAGTCGCAGAGCATTCAATGCGGGGGCGGTGGTAACAGTTTTATCTTAGATATTTTCACTGCCTTTCTTCTTATCTTCTACATCTACCATGCTTACCTTTTTCTATAGGACCTTCTAGAATATTGCCCGTGGACATTAACCAGCCCTTCTCTTACCTTGGCTTTACATAGCCGAGGACATATTCTTCCTGGGAACATTTAGTGTAATGCCCTATGGGTTGATATTTCTATGTCCACGGACCATTCAGTATCCTCGGATTGAGCCTTTATCTCAGCAAACATTCTTGGGCTAGCCCAACACATATTTCGGGGCCCATTGACCCTACAAAAAAAATCACCACAAAAACCAACCACCACAACCAATTACCACAAAATTATTAAAAAAAAAATAAAACCAAGTTGCTAAAATGAGCTCTCATTTATGAGAGTTCACTATAGCAAGAGATCAAAAAAAATTTAGATATGTCATCTTTGATGAAATATGATTTTTTGTGGTTTCAGATGCTAAAAATAGCTTTTGAGTGGGTTTGACACCCATGTTGTGAATGCTCTTAACTGTAATATGGGCAGCAACATAACCTGTTCTTCTAATGCAAATAAAAGAGCAACATTAGCATCAGTCGTGCCATGTCAAATGCTAGTTTAACATATAAAACATTTTTTTCCTTAATTTCAACACACCACTTTACAATAGATATTAAAATAATATATACAACACATTAAAATAATCTTAAAAATTTCCTATAGTATAATATATAAATAAATAAATAAATACAAAATTCCTCACCACCCATAGCACACCCCACCACCACACAAAATCAATTGCTGGCCATTAATATCAGCCCATTGCAACACCCACCAAAAAAAAAAAAAAAAAAAAACACTACAATCATCACGAGAGAGAGAGAGAGAGAGAGTGAGAGAGAGAAAGAGAGAGATCAGTAGCGGCTTAGGCAGAGGAGGCTAAGCGAGATCGACGACAACTTAAGGAGAGGAGGCTGGGCGAGATTGATGACAACTAGGCGAGACGCAGTTGGCCAAGGTTGGGGGCTTGGCGAGAGTCGTCTAGCGAGATCGGCGACGGCGTCTAAGAGTGAGATCGGCAACATATGAGGTGGCGAGATTAAAGGAGAGATCGACGACAAGATTGCAGGTGAGAGTGAAAGGAGAGGATGATTCTATAAAAATAGAGTGGATAGGCTAAGAGTGAATAAGAGAAAATGAGAGTGAATAAGAGAAAATGAGAGTGAATGAGAGAGGAAGAGAGACTAAGAGAGTGAATCAAACGGGTGAGAGCGAGGAGAGAGAAAAGTAGAATAAAAAAATATTAAAAGGTTTTAGCATTTCTATCAATATTGTTCTAATATTAAAATTTTACTCTTAATCAATATCAAAACTTTTAGCATTTAGAACATGTGATGTGAGAGGTTTTTTAGTGTTTAGTGTGTCAAATACCAAATATGCTTTAATAAGAGGATTGAGATAAATGTTGCACATGATGCAATTGCTTTCAATCTTAGCCATTAGACTGAAAATGTATTTATTGTTTGCAAGAGAGAAAATGAGTAATTACACCCATTAGGTATTGGACTAGATTTCAATCCCTAATAAGTAATAAGACTAGACTATAGAAGATAACAATAAAAAAGACTAGACTATAGAGGATAACAATAAAAAAGAGTAACATTTCAATCCCTAATAAGACTAGACTATTGAGGACAACAATAAAAAAGAGTAAAAAGACTAGTAACAATCAAAGTTTACATTATATTTCAAAAATACCGATATCAAATAATTTATTTTACATTACATTTTATTAAAATATTTTTTAAATTTTTTATTACTCTTTTTATTTGCATATAAAAAAATTAAAAATTAATTTTGTATATGAAATAATAATCATTTAAAATTTATGATGATTATAGCAAGAATATAAATTTACAAAATCTTATTATATGATATAAACGAATGACTCTCATGAAAAAAAAAAAAATAAAGATATAAGCGAATGACGTTCAAAATATACCTTTTTTTTTTTTTACCATTTTACATTAATAGATGCAAGTGCTGGACGCCTGTACCTGATTTGTGAGGTGATAATTTTAGTTTAAAATATGGAGGGTGAAAAGTGAAAACTGTAAAGTGAAAATTCGCACAACATTCTCACTCTTTTCAAAAAAAAAAAAAAAAGTCACACGCAGTACGCAGAGACTGTAAAGGAATTATTTACTGTTTAAGGTAAAAAAGCAAAATATACCACTGGGCAAGAGCAAGGCTAATTGAGTAATTTCGATAATGGGCACAAAGTACAGAGTCAGTTCTACAGCGCATTAGCTTACGTGCGTTTAACTGCAACCCTAGATTTATTTTAGATTTATTGGCCTCCTCTTTTATTTTTTACTCTCTTTACAGTTCACATTACGCTTGTACTTTATTTTATGTCTCTCACCGAATCTTCCTTCTTTCGTTCATTCAGTCTCTTCCTCTTCAACCACTCCTCCGCCTCTAAAAACCACATCTCCCCCGTCTGCTCTAAACACCATATCTTCCACCCTCCCTTCGACCTTCTCTGCGTCTCTCTCTCTCTCTCTCTCTCTCTCTCTCTCTCTCTCTCTCTCTCTCTATATATATATAAAAACCTTCAAATTCGACCCTCTGCGTGTCTCTCTCTGTTGCAAGATGAGAGATCTTAGGTATGGCTGTTTTTTTGTAAATTGTCATCAGACCATGTGTTCATCGGTGCGGTTGACCGGTTTTTGGAGGTATTTATTTTTTCACTGTACACAGAGAAGAGATGACATCTCTTTTCTCTAAGATGAAGAGCCTCCACCGCAAAGCCGAGGTTGCAGATCGGAGTGAAGCAAAGGGGGATATGGTAGATCGGAACGCCGTGTCAAGATTATGTTTTCATGACTGTTCGGTGTTCATTGGTGCGGTTGACCTCTTTTTTCAAGGAGTTATATTTGTACCACACACACCCAGTCGAGAGAGAGATATCATGACATCGGTTTCTCCAAAATAAGAACACCTCCAAGGTTGTTGGCTATGGCTGTCCGTGTGTTCAGACTTCGGCCGATCTGAGTAGAGCAAAGGTGGATGGGTAGATCGCCGATCGATAAGGTGTGAACTTTTGTTGGTCGATCGAGACCTATCTATCAAAGGTATGCTTCCTTCTTATTCTTTTCCGTTATACCCCGAAAGTAAATTGAAGTTATTATTTTTTGTTATACGTATGTACCTGCGTTTCCTTATATTATTTTCCCTTATTCTTTTGATCTTTCTTCTAGATCTGTGACGTTTTCTTATATATCTTTCTTTGTTTTTGAAAGAAACTAGCAATTTTCTAGGTCCTTTTTTCCAGAATGAAAGAAGGGCATGAAAAACTGGGGTAAGAGATAAGCTATTTCTTGGCTTCTACCCTTTTTTCTTTTTTTAACGTGATGTAAGCTACACACGTGGGTGGGGGGCTATGGCTCCCCCAGAATTTTGAAATATTCTTTATTTTTTTTTTTTATGTTTATAAAATTATTTTACTATTTTGAATTTTTAGCCTACAAAAATGGCACAACGATGCTTTTAAAAATAATAATTGGCCTTACTTTATTTTTTTCAATTTCATTTTTTTTATAGAGAGATAGTTCTTTATTTTTCTCAATTTCAGTTTTTATGGTAAAATGTGATCTTATTATATTTGGTGATTTTTTGTTCTATGGATGTCCTAATGTATGACTTATATCCCACACACACACATTATACATAATGCTAGTTTTTTTTTTTTTTTTTTTTTTTTTTTTTATAAAAGTTTGGCACCTTGTTTGGTATCTTTTCAACCCATTATGTGGTGATTAAGTCATTGAATCATTACCAAAAAAAATTTATGACTAAAACTACACAAGAAATATCTCTTTAGTAGCTACATAATAGTTTAGAATAAGATAGCTCCAAACATATTCCTCTAAGTTTTGATCATTAATGTTTTTGAAATTTTCATTTGTTCAATTGAAATATTTTTTACATATAATTTGAAACAAATGTATTTATGATAGAAAATACCAAGTGTTTTTTTGGGTGTGTATATATGTAACTTATGAAATAAAAAAGTGTGTATATGTGTGTGTTAAAAGGTATTTTTTGGGTTGTCTTGACTAAAATATTAGTGTCACAATTCTCCGTCCCTGATACAACAGCACCGTAAATTTTCTGGAAAATTATTCATTCTCCAAAAAGCATTATTTGGAAAACCTTCTCATTTTCTTGTGGTTGGTAGTGACCTTGAAAATGAGCTGAATTTCAGTGTACACAAAATATGCATTCAAGCTATAGAATTCAATTCTTTGTTTTTTAGTTGCAAGAAATGTAAACCATAGGTCTTGTACGAGTGGGATGGTCAGCTAGACCAGTTTCTGCGAAGTACATGAAATCTAAAACCAGTCTTAACACTTCCAAAAAAAAAGTCTTAACACACTACTACTCAGCATGTCAAGCCCCTGCACCTCTAGCCCCTGCAGCTCTAGCCCCTGCACCTCCTGCCCCCCCATCAGCTTCTTCTGCTGCATCTCTAGCACGTCCAGGCTGCACATATAGTCAAGTGGTAAAGCATGCACAATTTTTTGGGATAGCAAGATATTTTCTATTATACTTCTATTAGGAATAAAAGCAAACACAGCAGGGTCAGTCAATTTGCTTAACATTGGTCTGAGCCTACCCACATAATAAATCAAGAACCTTCTCCAATGATACCCGCATAGTAAACCAAGAACCTTCTCCAATAATACCCACTGAATCCCAAACGGCCCAAATATAAAACTCTGCAACTTAAAAGCTTCACTACAATGCATGAAAAGGTGGTTTACTGTCTCCCCAGTCCCCACTACAACAGCACATACAACAACTCACCATTGAAAACAAGAAAAAAGAAAATTATCTTACAAGAGAAGTACCTGTAAAATGCTAATTACAGAATGCAGGTGTATAAGCTCTCATTAAGCCAACAAAACCTAGGTTTTGTTTGGTAATCTATGAACTATATATTATATATAGTTTTTTAGGCTAATCTATGAACCTTTTTTTTTTATTGATATAAAAAAAGATGTGTCTAAACAATCACATGCCAGCATAGCAGGTACATGCATTTGTTGCTAGACTAAAACACACTCACTAGAGTCTGAACACAGGCATTGTATCTTTCAAACATAAGACCAAAACCTGAACATGAAATCTCATTTAACTCTAGGCTTGGATCGTATCTTCATATATCATTGGTAATTGATTCTCAAGTTTGTCATGTCTGGCAATTCCTTTTGTTAGGCTGTGAACTAAAGAGGATTTCATGGATGATGAGAGGAAAGTGGAGAGAGGGAGGAGAGAGTGGTGGGTTTGGGTCTGGCCGCAAGTTTAATTTGGACTTTGTTATTGTGCTTTTGGTTTCACTTTTTTGTTTCAGCTAGGACTCTAAGCCTAGACTTCATCAAGTTCATTAGGCTTCTCCATGTTTTCATAACTGAAAACAGGTTATTAGTTATTCTCAGTTTCCTTTGGAAATTGAGATTTGGAAACTATTTTTGTTTTCTGTCTATTTTGAGTTACCAAACAATTCTTTTGGTCTAGAAAATAGAAAATAGTTTTTGAAAATAGAAAATTGGAAAAAAAAAAAAAAACAGTTGTCAAACATACCCTTAGTGTTCTAATTGTTTAAAATCAAAATTGATGCAGGAATATTCATACTTGGATATTTTCTAAATGTATTTGCTGGACTAATGAATCTTGGGTTGGCTTCATCATACAAATGCTAAAGATTGATATAGTGGTGGACAGGGTGTAAACTTACAGAAAGGGTGCCCAGCATGCATAAGACAGAAAAGTGAGTGCAGGTGAATTAACTTACAGTTGCCTAGAAGTAGATGTTTTGACAAGGAAAGGTTTATCACTATCCATAGTAGTGCCAACCTTAACTTTAGATTGTTCTCCATTTCTGTCCTGTTCACTCCCACCGTATTTTAATGATACTGAATCAATTGATCCCTGAAAAGATGAAGGCAATGGCACCTTGTCTGGTGGGACATATATGAGTATGAATACAGATATTGCTACCATGGTAATTGCAACCCACACTGACATGGTGAAGAGAGCTATTTGTCTCCATCTCACAACTGTTGCAATATTTGCAGTAAGAGGATAATCACCTGATGCATCCCCTTTTACAAGTAAAGGTTTATCACTATCCATGGAAGGGCCAACCTTAACTTTAGATTGTTCTCAATGACTTTCCTGGCCACTCCTACCATATTCTAATGATACTGAATCAATGGACCCCCGAAGAGATGAAGGCAATGGCACCTTGTCTGGTGGGACATATCTGAGTATCAATAGGTTAAGAGAGCTATTGTCTCCACCTCACAATTGTTACAATATTTTTAGTTTCCCGCATATTTTTGCATATTTTTACAACTGTTACAATATTTTTTTAATATATCACAAAGAATGAGGTAATTTGCATATGTTTCCAATATAGTAAGGCTTTGGTGAGTTTATCAGATAGGCCAGAATTGCAGTCTAATGAAACGTGTTTTCCAGCTTTATTTCAGGAAGAGACAACCAAAATAAAAGAAACGAAAGTAATGACAAAGAACGAGAATGCATTGGAATTGAGAGATGTTTGAGAGATCTGTTGATCTTTTAAAGTCTTTTCTAGTTGGGATTTTGTTTGTGTGGTCTCATAGTGGGGTTGTATTTGATTTCCTTCAATCTGCTTAGTTATGTTTCTCTTCCTTCAAGTACACTTCGTAAACATGCCGGACATTTTAAAAAATGAAATTATCCATTACCTATCAAACAAAAAAGAAGAAGATTGCATTGGAGTTGCTGAACTATGGCATAATAAAATATCACACACAACCCAATTCTACACATTCAGATAGCCATTACACTCTTCTAGCTAGGATGCGACAGTTAGGATTCCTCATATATGTAAGGGATCATCGAGGAGCCTACTTCTTTCGCATAAAATTCATGTTAAGTGTATGTAGGGTGGAGATCCCCTTTCTGGCAAAGAAAACTCATAACAAATTGCCAACCAGTTCTATTCAAAATGTCTCTGATATTTCAATGATTTCAAATTGATATTATTCTAAAAAGGAAAAAAAAAAAATGTTATCATACCCATTTCTGATTAATGATTTCAATCGAAGGCAATGCATATAGAAAATCAAATCAAAGTACAAATCTACTACCAGGAAAGAGTATATAGGAAATCAGGAATCAGATTCAAGTAGATCTGGTAATTAATCACCTTCATCCTGCACTTAGCAATGTGCTCTCGAAGCTCGGAGTCTTCCTGATAGATGTCATGGCAATGAGGGCACGGGCCATCTCCTTTACCTGACAGGTCTCGCTTCTTTCCCTTTAGATGGAACACCCCGGGATATTTTGCTCTTCTTCCCCATCTGAGACCGCTAAGAAAAACAAGCAATGAAAAGACACTGAAGAGACACAAAACCACAAGCTGAGATTGCAATGAAAAGACACTAAAGTAAGGGCTATCACTATCAGAGTATATTATTATTATTATTATTATTATGTTAAAATGCAAAACACATAAAAAGGGGTTAATTTTAAGCACATTTTATGCTACAGTCATCATATAAATATACATAATTATACACTTATTATTGTGCGTTATTTTTAAGTAAAAATGTTTAAATTTTATATAATTATTTATTATACACCAATTGATGTGTGCACTAAATTTCTTCAAAATTTATTTTAGTCTCAATTTTTCTTTCATTTATTTTAGTTCTTTGAGTTTTAAGTTTATTCATTTTAGGCACTTGTCAACTTTTTTTTTCTTTTTTTTTTTGAGGCGGTAGTGTTATTAAACCTGGCTTGGTATGGCTGGTCGGCATGGTGACCTAGCACATTGACCATGCCGGGTGATTAATTGGATCGGAAAAATATGTAACTCGATTAAAACTAGTGCAACTTGATGGGTTTTAAGCAACCCTTGTGAGCTGGTTGGGTTTTATTAACATGACTTGGTTTGTGAATTGTGTAAAATTACATTAATAGATTTATTTTATTGACTCTTTTATTATTTAAATATGTGATAATATGGTAATTTAAACAAGAGAAAACCTAAAAAATCCAAAAAAAAAAAACATTGTTCCCTAGGCCTTGTCCTACCAATTCACACTTTGTACTTTATAGTTTGTACATGTACCATTACTTTTTAGTTTTCACAATTCTCGAAACCTGCTGTTATAGGCTATTACTGTGCATAAATTTTTTTATGCTTTGAAGTTTGAATAGATGTGTTTGGCCAACAATTAGCATGTAAGTATGACCATATAACTCTATGCCACCATCTTCTTCTATTTAGGTTTTTTTCATATACATTATTTTTTGATTGCTTTTTAGTTTAGGCATCTTTGGTTTTTTTTTTTTTTTTGGTAGTGTACAGGGGAGTGTGTGACATTGTTTCTTTTTTGAGTTTTGACTATTTTGTTGCTTTGAATTTGTTTGTTGCTTTAGGTTTTAGATGGAACACCCTGAGTTTTTTGCTCTTCTTCCCCATCTGAGACCGCTAAGAAAAACAAGCAATGAAAAGACACTGAAGAGACACAAAACCGCAAGCTGAGATTGCAATGAAAAGACACTAAAGTAAGGGCTATCACTATCAGAGTATATATTATTATTATTATTATTATTATTCTTATTATGTTAAAATGCAAAACACATAAAAAGGGGTTAATTTTAGGCACATTTTGTGCTACAGTCATCATATAAATATACATAATTATACACTTATTATTGTGCGTTATTTTTAAGTAAAAATGTTTAAATTTTATATAATTTTTTATTATACACCAATTGATGTGTGCACTAAATTTCTTCAAAATCTATTTTAGTCTCAACTTTTCTTTCATTTATTTTAGTTCTTTGAGTTTTAAGTTTATTCATTTTAGGCACTTGTCAACCTTTTTTTTTTTTTTTTTTTTTTTTTTTTTTTTTTTTTTTTTTTTTGAGGCGGTAGTGTTATTAAACCTGGCTTGGTCTGGCCGGTCGGACTGGTGACCTAGCACATTGACCGTGCTGGGTGATTAATTGGATCGGAAAAATATGTAACTCGATTAAAACCAGTGCAACTTGATGGGTTTTAAGCAACCCTTGTGAGCTGGTTGGGTTTTATTAACCTGACTTGGTTTGTAAATTGTGTAAAATTACATTAATAGATTTATTTTATTTATTCTTTTATTATTTAAATGTGTGATAATATGGTAATTTAAACAAGAGAAAACCTAAAAAATCCAAAAAAAAAACATTGTTCCCTAGGCCTTGTCCTACGAATTCACACTTTGTACTTTATAGTTTGTACATGTACCATTACTTTTTAGTTTTCACAATTCTCGAAACCTGCTGTTATAGCCTATTACTGTGCATAAATTTTTTTATGCTTTGAAGTATGAATAGATGTGTTTGGCCAACAATTAGCATGTAAGTATGACCATATAACTCTATGCCGCCATCTTCTTCTATTTAGGTTTTTTTCATATACATTATTTTTTGATTGCTTTTTAGTTTAGGCATCTTTGGTTTAATTTTTTTTTTTTTTTGGTAGTGTACAGGGGAGTGTGTGACATTGTTTCTTCTTTGAGTTTTGACTATTTTGTTGCTTTGAATTTGTTTGTTGCTTTAGGTTTTAGTTGACCTTAACTTTACAGACAAATATAATTAATTTGTTTGTTTCTTCTAATGCTATTGCTTATGAAATATTGATTTTGAAATATAATGACGAGTTTAATTTAGGCATATGCCTTTTTTTTTTCTTTTTTCTTTTTAATTACATATTCTAGTTATGATTTCTCAAACTAAATTTTATATATATTTAATTTTTAACATTTTTTTATTTGACCTTGCGGTTCGACTGATGACCCATTGGTTGAACCAACGACCCATTCCTCACATAGCTTTTTCAACAATGACATTGTGGGGAAAGTTACATCCACCAAGAATTTACATTCTTTGTTATTGGTTAGTTACACAAGTTGGACCCATGACCTCTCCTCCACCTTACTCTTACAAGGGGAAATGATTTTTCTAGGCAGGGTGGGAACAAGAAATACGTGGCCCATTGCCATCCCAACTCCAACCCCGCACCCCAGATACGTGGCCTGTTGCACGGCACCTTGAAGTCTACCCCATACAGGACTTGTATTTGAGCGTTGAAGGAATCCTATTTCATATAGAAATAGGTGTACCAATTGCACAAGAAGTCTAAAACTCCTATTCCTAATTGAATTAGGAGTGTCAGGCGGCAGAGCTTTATATATAAAGCTTAGTACGTGGGTTTCATGAGTAGAGAGAGAGATTCAGAGAGACTGAAGAGTGAAACATATTTTTGAAGCCAATTGAAAGAAAAAATTAGTGCTTTGTGCGGCATTGAGGGAAAAAAGAAAAAGTGATTTTTCTTTTACTCAAAACACACAAGATAAATTAGGGGTTTTTTCTAGGATGAAGATAAATTGGGGGTTTTTTCTGGGATGATTATTTGGGTGCTACAACCACAGAGAGTTGAAGTATTTAGAGTGGAAGATCTTGCTATCGGGTTTTGTGATGAGGTTGTGTTTGTTCCTAAAGATATTGTTGTATTTTCCCAATTTATTGTGAACTTAGGTTTTGGGTATAACTTGAGTGTTGTAATCTTTATTTTATTATAGTGGATTAATTGGATTTGCCCGTGGGTTTTCCCTCTACATTGGAGGGGTTTCCACGTAATTTCTTGGTGTTCTTGTTAGTTAATTTTTTTATCGCTTCCGTAGATTTTTATTTTCTCGGTTGCTTGGGCTATATTTAATTTAATTCACACATAAACGGGAATTTATCTCAACAAGTGGTATCAGAGCCAGGTTGTTGGACGTGATTGTCTTGTGTTGAATTAAATGGAAAATATGAATATGAATATGAGCACTATGATTAAATTTTCGACATCAAATTATTCGATTTGGAAGCCAATGATGGAGGATGTCCTTTACTGTAAGGATTTGCATGACCCTATTGAGGGTAATAGTGCTAAGCCAATTGAGATTTCTAATAAAGACTAAGAGAAGTTAAATAGAAAAACCATTAGGTGTATTAAACAATGCATCGATGTGAGTGTGTTTCATCATGTATTTTAAGAGACTAATGCAGAAGCTCTTTGGGAAAAATTGAAAGGTCTCTATGAAAGAAAGACAACACAAAATAAAACTTTTGTGGCTAGAAAGCTTGAGGAAGGGAGATCTGTTGCCTAGCATTTGAGTGAGTTCTAAGACTTGGTGAATCAGATGGTTACAATGAAGCTGATAATTGATGATGAGCTTCAAGTTTTATTACTTCTGAGTTCCTTACTTGATAGTTGGGAGGCTTTAGTGGTGTCACTTAGTAACTTTGCTCTAAATAGTGTGTTACAACTTGCAATGGTCAAGGATAGCTTGTTCAATGAAGAAACAAGAAGAAAAGACGTGGGCAAGGATAATGCACAAGCTCTTGTCACAGACGACAAGGGGAGGAGTAAGACTAGATATTCTAAGGGACGTGTTAAATCTAGAAGTCAGTCAGAATCAAAATCAAAATTCAAGTGTTTCTATTGTGACAAAGAAGGTCACATAAGAAGAAACTGCAAAGGTTGGAAGAAGAAACAGAAAGATGAGAAAAATCAAAATAAGGCAGAAGGACAAAATACCACTGCTATCTCGACAATTGAAGAGGTGGTGCTCTCTGTAGGAGCAAATGAATGTTGCAATTTTTCACATCCTTATGTTAAATGGGTGATTGACTCAACCTCTTCCCGTCATGTCACTCCAAGAAAGAATCTTTTTACTTCATACAAAGCAGGAGACTTTGGAAGAGTGAAGATGGGCAATAACAGTTATGCTGGCATTGTAGGAATTTGAGATATTTGTGTTGAGACTAACACTGGATACACCTTGGCATTGAAGAATATGCAGCATGCACCTGATATGTGCTTGAATCTGATTTCTACTTATATTCTGGATAAAGAGGGCTATGGAAACTATTTTGGAGATGGTAAATGAAGACTCTCCAAAGGATCATTGGTGCTTGTTGGAAAGATAATTTTTTGTACACTTTACAAGACACAAGTAAAGGTGTGCGAAGATGTTGTTAATGCAACTCAGGAAGATTCTATGCCTAACTTATGGCATAGGCGACTGGCTCACATAAGTGAAAATGGGTAACAGATTTTGGCAAAGAAGCCTTTCATTCCTTTTGCCAAAGTTATATCACTTAAACCTTGTGATTATTGTTTATTTGGAAAACAACATATAGTGTCTTTTCGCATTCCTTCTACTGGAAAGCCCAATGTGTTAGATCTTATTTATTCTGATATATGTGGTCCCATTGATGTGGAGTCCTTAGGTGGCAATAAGTATTTTGTAAATTTTATTGATGGTGCTTCATGAAAGTTGTAGGTGTATTTTTTGAAAACTAAAGACCAGGTATTTAAACACTTCAAGAAATTCCATGCCATGGAGGAAAGAGAGAAATGGAAGCTTTAGAAGTATCTCCGTACTGGCAACGGAAGTGAATATATGTCTAATGAGTTCAAAAGTTACTGCTCCGAGAAAAGTATTAGACATGAGAAGATAGTTCCTAGTACCCCACAATAAAATGGTGTGGTAGAAAGGATGAACTACACTATTGTTGAGAAGGTCAGATGTATGTTGAGAATGACTAATCTGCCTAAGTCATTCTGGTGTGAAGCTGTTTAAACTGCATGTTACCTAATTAATTGGTCTCCATCAGTTCCATTGGAGTCTGATATTTCAGAGAGAGTTTGAACTAGGAAAGATGTTTCTTACTCTCACTTGAAGGTATTTGGGTGCAAGGTATTTGCACATGTGCCTAAGGAACAAAAATTGAAGCTTGATAGCAAAACCACTCCTTGTATATTTGTTGGATATGGAGGTGCAAAATTTGGCTACAAGTTATTGGATCCTGAGAAAAAGAAGATGATCAGAAGTTAAGATATGGTTTTTCATGAGAATGAAAATTTGGCAGACCTTGAGAAAACTAAAAAGACAAAGGATGCTATTGTAGGTATTCCCGACCTTACACCTACCCCTTCTTCCTCTAATCATGCCACAAATAGGGAAGAGGTGCGAGATGAGAATCTTGGTGATGATTCAATAGCAGTTGATGATGATGAGCCAGTAGGAGTAGATAGTGATGATGCTCAAGATATTGAAGATGTTAAACAGGAGGAGCAGTCTGTTCCACCCGAGATTAAAAAGCCTCAAGTGAGGAGATCTACTAGGGAGCGTCATTCGTCGACTTAATATCCCTTTTTTGAGTATATTTAGCAAACTGATGAGGGGGAGCCAGAATGCTTTCAAGAAGTAAAGTCTCATAGGACAAGTAGAGTTGGATGAAGGCTATGCAAGAAGAGATGAATTCTTTGCCCAAGAATAAGACTTATGAGTTGGTTGAACTTCCTAAAGGTAAGAAGGCATTGAGAAAAAAATGGATGTTCAATCTAAAGAAAGATATTGAAAAGTTAGTGAAGTATAAAGCTCAATTGGTGGTTAAGGGTTTCAGTCAGAAACATGGGGTTGATTTTGATGAAATATTCTCTCCAGTTGTAAAGATGACTTCCATTTGAGTAGTTCTAGGATTAGTAGCTAGTTTGGATCTTAAGCTTGAGCAATTAGATGTAAAGACTGCTTTTCTTCATGGTGATTTGGAGGAAGAGATCTACATGGTACAGCCAGAGGGATTTGAAGTGAAAAGAAAAGAACACATGGTGTGCAGATTGAAGAAAAGTTTGTATGGCTTGAAGCAAGCTCCAAGATAGTGGTACAAGAAGTTTGACTCATTCATGGTGGGTCACGGGTACACAAAAACAAATGCAGATCATTGTGTATATGTCAAAAAATTTCTTGATAGTAAATTTCTTATTCTTCTATTATATGTAGATGATATGTTGATAGTAGGGCAAGATGCTAGTATGATTAGTGATTTGAAGAAGGATTTGTTCAAGGCCTTTGATATGAAAGACTTAGGTCCAGCACGACAAATTCTAGGCATGGAAATTACATGTGATAGGAAAGCTAAGAAGTTATGGTTATCACAAGAAAAATATGTTGAGCGGATACTTGAAAGGTTCAACATGAAACATGCCAAACCAGTCGGTACACCTCTTGGTGGTCATTTCAAACTAAGTAAGAAATCCTGTCTATCATCCATGAAAGAGAAAGAGAACATGGCATTGGTTCCTTATTCCTTTGCAGTCGGGAGTTTGATGTATGCTATAATTTGCACACGACCAGATATTGCTCATGCAGTTGGTGTTGTCAGTAGATTTATGGTTAATCTTGGTAAAGATCACTAGGAAGCAGTGAAGTGGATCTTCAGATATTTGAGAGGTAGCTCTAAGTCTTGCTTGAGTTTTGGTGGCTCGAAACTAGTTTTGGAGGGTTATACAAATGCAAATATGGCTGGTAACCTTGATGGTAGAAAATCTACTTCTGGGTATTTATTTACTTTTGTAAGAGGAGCTGTATCATGACAGTCAAAATTGTAGAAGTGTGTTGCCTTATCTACAACTGAGGCTGAGTATATTGTAGCAAATGAAGCAGGTAAAGAAATGCTTTGGTTGAAACGATTTCTTCAAGAATTGGGTTTGATGCAAGACAAGTATGTAGTTCATTGTGGTAGTCAAAGTGCAATATACTTTAGCAAGAATGCTACGCTCCATTCTCGCTCGAAGCACATTGAAGTGAGATACTATTGGATAAGACTTGTTGAAAATCGATTGATGCAACTGAGAAAGATTCATACTGAGAAGAATCCAGTTGACTTGTGAGCAAAGAGAAGCTTGAACTTTATGTCGGAATAACGGCATGAATTCTAACTGAAGAGTTGGAATGAAGATCTCTTTCCTCGATGGGCTAGAAGGGGAGATTGTTGGGAGGTGCACGCCACCTTGAAGTCTAGCCCATATAGGACTTGTATTTGAGCATTGAAGGAATCCTATTTCATATAGAAATAGGCGTACCAATTGCACAAGAAGTCAAAAACTCCTATTCCTAATTGAATTAGGAGTGTTAGGCGGCAGAGCTTTATATATAAAGCTTAGCACGGGGGTTTCATGAGTAGATAGAGAGAGATTCAGAGAAATTGAAGCGTGAAACATAGTTTTGAAACTGATTGAAGGAAAAAGATTAATGTTTTGTGCGGCACTAAGAGAAAAAAGAAACGTTGAATTTTCTTTTGCTCAAGACACACAAAGAAGATAAATTGGGGGGTTTTTTCTAGATCAATTATTTGAGTGCTACAACCATAGAGAGTTGAAGTATTCAAAGTAGAAGATCTTGCTACCGAGTTTTGTGGTGAGGTTGTATTTGTTCCTAGAGATATTGTATTTTTCCAATTTATTATGAACTCAGGTTTTGGGTATAACTTTTGTGTTGTAATATCTATTTTATTATAGTGGATTAATTGGATTTGTCTCGTGGTTTTTCCCTCTACACTAGAGGGTTTTCCATGTAATTTTTTGGTGTTCTTGTTGGTTGATTTTTTTATCACTTCTGTAGATTTTTATTTTCTCTATTGCTTGGGCTATATTTAATTTAATTCACACATAAACAGGGATTTATCCCAACAGATTAAATAGTAGTAAAGGCACATTTACATCTTATCAATTAACCAGCAGATTATGGCCGTGAAAGTAAGCAAATGTGTAATATAAGCTGACATCTTTGCTCTTTGTTTCTCAACTAGAATTACAACAGAATGTTTTTATTCAATTGCATGTCTATATGAACATATCATCAAGTAATCACAATATGACAATAACAATGGAGATACCAAGAAGCAAAATAACAATTTATTTCAATAAACATGCCAAAGAGCAGAGGAACGAGTTTGAAGATTGCGCAGCCATACAGAAAGGTTAAGCAAAATGGGTTCCACTGCTGTTTCATTGGGTGATGGCTCAAGTATCTAAGACATGTCAAAAGAGATTGCAAAACAAATTAATCAAGATTTCAATGTACAAGATAAATAAACATGCAGTCACTGAGATTATTTTATGAAACCAACACAAAGAAGGGAATTCACCATGAGTAAGCACAACACTGCAGTTAATTGAATAGATTCATCTGGATCTTTGAGTAAAGCTACTATTACCCCTAAGACTTGAATTTTATATTGCAGAATATCAATAGATGGTATCTGGAAATCCAAAATTTGCAAAAGTCACTTCTTAACAGTTAGAAAGAAAGAAAATGAGAGACATACACAAATGCAAATCCAGTTTTATAAAATATAATGGACTAAACCCAACAATTTTCTGTTGTGTATGCGTCAAATATTTAGTATGGCTTGTACTATGCATCTTCCAATACCAAATTAACGCAATAGTTCTGTTTCTCAATACAAAATAGTTTACATCATAAAAAGTTATCTACATAAGCCCATTTTCATATAAAACAAAGCCAAAACAAATGGAGCCTAGAAAAGGCATGTGAGTGTATTTGACTGTCCATGATTCTGCGTGCTTGCCAGAAAATTTGCAAGCAAGTGTATATGCACAGTTCACCACTGCATTATTGAGAAAGTTAAGGTTTATAAGAACTTGAAATCATTGATAAGCTAAAACCATTTAAACACCATAATGAAAGGAATGGAAGAAAAATAAGGCATTAAACTAACAACAATCAAGTGATAGAAACAGAAACGATTCTAAAAAAAAGTGATAGAAACGAAAAAAGCAAACCTCTCTGATAATTATAAATAAATAAAAAATTATAAGTAATTGGAAATACTCAATAACTTAAACCGGCTCATCAGGTTCCAAACATTTAGTGTGGCCCCACTTTATAGGAAAGGAGTCCAAATGGTACTTAGACAAAATCAAGATAAGATTTGGGCGAAAATACTTGAATCAAACACCCGGGGCTAGACAGCCCAACCTGCATTATCACCATCACAACAATGCCATTATCTTCACAAGGCTGATAATCATAAAGAAAGAATATGTTTATCTTTGCAATAAGTTTAAACCCTTTTGATAAAACATGTGACAAATTACAAATAGTCATTAAGGAACAGATTTCAATTGCCAAGAGTGCAGCATAGTATATATAACGTAACTGTCATGTGGAGTAAAATATGACTAGCTTTGGCAGCTATTTAAAGAAATTTTTGGACAATATATATATATATATATATATATATATATATTTGTTAAGTAAAGAAATGGAAAATTTTTACATTCACCAAAAAAAAAAAAAAATCCAATAGGTTTCAAAGATAAAGCAAGAAAAATAAAAAGCCACCGGAGGTTCTCTTTCCATTTTTTTTTGGTTCTCAAGGATTTTAGGCCTGCTTCACTTTTAGAGAGCAATTTCACTCAAACTCTGAACTCCTAGACTCAAACTCCTGAAAAAAAGAAAAAAAAAAAAAAAAAAAGTAAAACTGCAGTGGAGGATATTAAGACACCATATTTCACATAATTATACAGACCTCGTAAATCAATGGCAGTGATAACTGCCTGCTTTGCTATAGTAGGGTGGTGCACATGAAGCCGTGAAAGCATATTAGTCCCCTGCAAAAGGAATAAACAAATTCGAGACATCAGAAACTGAATAAATGAATTATAGTGTATACTCAGATCTCCATGGACAAGCATTAGGAGAAAAGACAAGATCTCATATAATAAGTGCATCTATTCGGGCTTCAATAACTGTTCGCAGCATAGCCATACATTAGAGTCAAAGCAGCATGCATATCATCTGACTCTTCTGCTCTAAAACTGTCAGAGAAAAAGGTTAGGAATCTGCAATGGATGAAATTATGAGCTTGTTCACATGAATATCCTTAATTGATACACATATTCAGATAAAATCAAAAGCACATGAAAAAGGGAGCGCCGCCCCGGGAGGTGGGAGGATATAGAACTAAAACAATGAGAAAAACTAACACTGACCTAGTTTTAAAAAACTAAAAAATTATTACACTGACCATATTATATGCCCAATAAAAATTACCACTCAAAAATAAAAGAAAAAAAAGTGAATATCTTTCTCTTCTTTTGAGGTCGGGGGGGGGAGGGGGGGGGGGGGGGGGGGGGGGGGGGTGGATTTCTAGATCCTTCTAATAAATCAATTGAGGCGCAATTAAAGCATCCAGCCTGCATTAAAAAAAAAAGAAGGGAAAACATAGTTATTTGAAAAAAAAGCATAGGCAGTTCTATATAATTTAATTTCAGCCCCAAATCTTGATAAGAAACCTACAGTAACTGTTAGAATCTATCTACATTAAGTTTTGAAATTAAACATAAACTCAGAGTCTAAAAGGCATTTCAGCAATGTTTGTTATCAATTAATTCTTTAGGGTAATAAATTCAATCATATTAACAATAATGGAAAAGCCAAAAAATTATATTGCATGTCATGCTATCAAGAAAGCCAAAACAAAAAGCAACTAAGCAAGGGCATAGAGAAGAGGGTGTCCCACTGATAGCTTGCATGTATATTTCTATATTTGTACATATTCATTTTGTGTGTATATATGTAACCACAAAAAGAAAAAAAAGAGAATACATTTATCTTACAAGATAGTATCAAACCTTTGAAAAATGCTTTGCCTAACATTATCCAGAATATCTTTCAGCTTGTCCAATACAGTATCCAAGTGGGATGCTGCAGCCTAAAAATAGTCAAAAGCAATATATATTATAAACAAATAATCAAATGGAAACATTAAACAACATGCACCAACTCTTATGATACCAGTCCCATGGCTTTTGCCAACCAGAGCCTGTTTGTTGGAATTGAAATGTCAGCTTGTTTATACATCCAATCTATCCTATCATGAACATAAGTCCTGTCATTAACCTTTTGAAGAAAAACACCCAAGCACCTGCAAAAATGAGAACATATACCCTCCCAAAGTTAAAAGGCTGTGTAACCTCACTTTTGTTGACAATGGCCAAAATAGGTTTCATAAAAGTGTCAGTAAATCAAGAACTGAAGATCTATGCGCAGGGAAATACCCTAATACCTATACATCACGTATTCAAAAACACTCACAACTTGGAGAAAACAAGAAACAAAATCACTTCCAGTGCAAAAGAAAGCAATATTGATTAAATAATGCTTTCTGAATCTAATGGAGTAATATTGAATTAAAAAAAGTATTAATACCGGTGAAGGAGTGCAAAATGTTCATCACTAGAAGCATAAAGCTCATATTGTTTGGTGAAAGTATTTCCAAGAGATATCACCCAGTTAGTGCCTTGAATCACATCCAGAGATTCTGTAAGAAACTGTCATCCAATAATATAGGTTAAAGAGACATATTATAGATAATTGTCCCAGCACATCTTGTCTACTTTTAAGGTACTTGGAAATGTCTACTCTAAATCTTTTTTTGGTTTGGATAGGTAAGAAAAATTATATTGAAAACACTACAATATGCATGAATAGCACAAAGTAGTCAAGAAGTACAAAAAGAGGAAAGAAAAAATAGAAAACAGAAAACTAATTACAAAAAAACAGAGAGCTAATGGACAGAGGGATGGAGTCACACCAAATACAAGTAAACAAATTATGCAACTTTCAGAAATAATTTAGACCAATCTTATGTCTACTCTAATTCTTTTTTTAACAATAAAGATTTTTTTTTTTTAATTAGAGTTATATTGTTTTTTCATGCACCTAATACAAGTAAACAAATTATGCAACATTCAGAAATAATTTAGACCAACTTGCTGTTCCTCTTTGTTACTTATTTAGAAGAATTAGTTTCCAGTCAAATACCAGGTAAATCAAACTCAAAGAATGTCTTTTCTTTTATTTGCATGTTACACATGCACCCAGTGGGTCTTGAACCCATGACTTCACCCTCCACCTGGCTCTTGCAAGGAAAAGAGGTGTCCACTGAACTAGAGCTCATTGGCAAATCAAACTCAAAGATTGTAAATGCCATGTTTTCAACATCCCTCATGTGAACCCTTTTTTTTAAGTAACAACCCTTGTGGATTTTTTGGGAGTTCTATGGTCTTGAGACAGGGAGATCCTGTCTTCTTTGTAATTTGCCATTGTAATTGATGTGCTAAGTAGAATGTTGGATAAGGCGGTAAACAATGGCTGCCTATCTGGTTTCAATGTGGCAGATATGGTGGGGATATTATTAAGGTATCTCACCTACATTTTGCTAATGATACCCCAATATTCAGCAATGCTGATCTTGATCAGCTTTTGCTTGTCTGACTGATTCTTCTCTAGTTTGAGGCAGTATCGGGCCTGAAAATAAATTTGGGCAATTCGGAATTGGTGCCAATGGGAGTGGGTTCCTAAAATTGAGATTTTGGTGGATGTTCTAGGTTTCAAGCAAGGTTCGCTCCCAGTGAAATATTTACCTCTGGGTGCCAAATTTAAGGAGAAGACGATATGGAATCCGATTTTAGAATAAGTGGAAGGGAGACTGGAGGGATGGAAACAGATTTACTCATCCAAGGGAGGTAGAGTCACTTTAATTGAAAGTACTCTATCTAACTTATTGACATATTTCCTCTCTTTATTTCTCATTCCTGCTAAGGTGGCTAACCGGATTGGACAGCCTCAACAAAATTTCTTATAGAATGGTTTGGGGGCTGAGTCAAAATTTTGTTTGGTTAGTTGGAATCAGGTTTGTGCTCCTCTTTCGACAGGTGGATTGGCTATAAAAAAATTGAGCCACTTTAATGAAGCTTTGCTAGGAAATGATTGTGGAGGTTTGGTAAGGATGCACTTTGGAGGAAAGTGATAGAGGTGAAGTATGACTATGATGGGAGAGGGCGGGGGGTCGGTGTTGGTGCTTCAATCCAGCTCCTGGTCCTTATGGAGTAAGTTTGTGGAAGAATGTTATACGAGGTTGGTCCACTTTCTTATGTTACATTTGGTTTGAGATCAGGGATAGAACTAAGGTGATGTTATGGCATGATCGGTGGTGTAAGCAGAATTAGTTGACCAACGGGGTTTTCCGCTAGGATGTCAATTTTATAAGGGCTATGCAAGATTGGTAATTGGAGCCTTTGTCAAAATTCATGGCTACTATTTATGGTGCCTCAGTGAGGGGGAGTGGGGAACATAAGATGTGTTGGGTACTAGATAAGAGAGAAGGTTTCCAGGCTAGTGGTTTCTATCAGGTCCTCTTACATACTAATATCCAATATTTTTCCTTGGAAAAGCATATGGAAACCAAAGATTCCCTCTAGAGTTGCTTTCTTTGTTTGGACTGTAGCCCTAGGGAAAATCTTGACTGGCAACAATCTTCGAAGAAGACAAGTGTGGACTCCGGATTGGTGTTATATGTGCAAATGTAACAAGGAATCAGTAGATCATTTATTACTCTATTGCCTTATTGCTTTGAAGTTATGGTCTATGGTATTGGATTTGTTTGGAGTAGGGTGATGCCAAAGTCTCTGGTTGACTCGTGGCCAAGTTGGAAGGTTGTTTTGGGCGTCAAAGGAATGGCTCTATATGGATGGCTACCCATCCTTGCTTGATGTTGTGTCTTCGGAGGGAGAGGAATAACTAGAGCTTTGAAGAGACAAGGAGAACTAAGACTAAGCTAAAGCTTTTTTTTTTTTTTTTCATTAGAATTTTGTTGGATCGGATGTCTACTTTGCGTAGTCACTCTCTATGTTCGATGATTGATTTCATAGACTTATGTAATTTGATTAATTGATTGTATATAACTCTTGTACACTTGGGTGGCGCTATTTTTGATATAAAATAAATCTTTATTACTTATAAAAAAACTACAATGGACTTATAAAAGGAGGAAAAGATACACCGTGCTCAATTGTTAGTGTTTAACTATTTAATCAAAATATACAGATGGAAAGAGAGACAGATATCATCTGAATGAATACAAACTGAAAGAGACTTACCTTTATTATCATCTCATCCCAAGTCTCTTGATAGGGCAGATCCTGCTTCAAGTCTTCCATGTCACTAAAATATCTAGAGCTTAGCAAAGACAAATTAATTAGATTCTAATGCAAAACCATTTTGTATAATTTTGTAAATGATATAAGACATAAAAAAAGTAGAAGCTTAACCACAAAGGATTTTGCAAATTTCTTTTATGAATGGCTGGGTCATATAATGGGAAATCTAACGTAAAATCTCACAGTGACAAAGATCTACCTGATCCCAGAATGTTCATCAACTAATGAACTGAACTTAACCCACTTTTACCCAATAAAAAAGTAAGGAGATCAAGCAATGCTTATTTACAACTGCCCCTTCATATATCTATAGAATATTTTCTATCTTTTATTTATTTATCCTTACCATTTTTTGAGCCAAAAATAAATAATAGATATCTATTTAGGCATCAAATATAAATTAGTGGCCAAACCACTTCATTAGTTTTCCACTCACACGCACCAGTTGTACTCGTCAGAAAGCTACAAAATTTCAATTGAATGAACTTTCAATTCCAAATCAGTTTTGTGTACATAGCGATATACCTCATCTTGCCAAAACAAGTTGATATTTTTCAAAAAGAGAGGTGCTAATAACAAAGGACTTGCAAGTCAATGAAAACAAATAAACACATATTTTGCTGTTCAAGAATCATTACTGAAGCCAAATAAAATCAATGTAAGGAGCATGATAGAAATAATTCTATAGCCATCACATAACAGAGGCACACAATTTCATGAAAATTTCCAAAATTCTAACCACAATTTCCAGTCTTTAAATACTAACCATATAAGACAGACAAAGACTCATCCCTCATTGAATACAAAAACCTCCATTTTTTTGTCTTTAGGTTTTACACACCCCCCCCCCCCCCCCTCCTTTTTTCAAATTTGATTCAGAATTACAAAGTGTGTGTGGCATTGTCTGGCAATATTTTTTATTGATAAGAGAGAGAAAAGACTTTCAATGCACAGGGTCTGGATGTAAACCCTACTAAAGAATTATAATCAGAAATAAAGTGAGTCTACAAAGTCTATAATTGACTGCCCATCAGTGGATCCAATAGTACAAGACCACATAAACAATGATCTCAAAAACATGGACTTCTTCAAAATACAGTTATTACTCTCCCTCTTAAGCGTCCACATTAAACATAAAGGAGCCAGATTTCCAGCAAAAAAAAGGGCCTCCATGGTTACAAAAGCCTTTCCTCCATTGAAAAAGTAATTCTACAACTCTCTTTAGACATCATCCATTGGACCCCAAAAAAAGTAAGAACAACCCATTTGCAGTATGAAGACAGGAGATAGCACCAGAAAGAAAACTTGAAACACTTCAATTTTCAGGAGAAAGTAGAGTGCATTAATATATTGACATTCTACGTAATTATAGGGAAAGAGACCATTCCTATCAATTATTTTTATATGAATTTGACCAGAGAATAGTGGACCCCTCAATTTATATATTTGTTTTGACATATAGAAACTTATACATAATTTACACTAATCATGGCCAAGAGATGCTTACTGCCAAAATCTGAGTTGCCAACTGCTCCCTGCTAAAGGATCATGCAAAAGCACCACCAAGCAAAGCTAAAAGCTGCTAAACACGTGCACCGACCATTTTTCTGATGTTATTATCATATACTGGACAAGGAAATCAAAAACTAAATACATTATAGACGCCAACAAAGATTCCACCTCGGGATTTGGGATATCAGAACAAGCTATACAGTCACTAAGCATATTATCACTATGAGATGGTCTAAGCCTGCAAATTTCTGAAATACATCTGCAAACCTGTAAAAGCAGCAAGTATGTGTGTGAATTTGTGCAAGGAGTGATTTATTAATGGGTTGGAGGAATTGGTTGGGAAAACATGCATCAAATATTTGGAATTTAGTACCCTTATGTGTTATGTGGATTATTTGGAGGGAGCAGAATAGTAGTATTTTTGAGGATCGGGAGCTCCATTATTTACAGAGATGTTGTTTGAGGATTCACTTCTATTGATTCCGTTCCGTTGTTTTTAGAATCCCTACTTTTATGTACATAGTTCGCTCTCTTTTGTGTTTTTGTATATATTTTTAGCTACGTCACTATTCTTGCATGAAGTAGCCTTTATTTATAAATTTTTATTACCTATCCAAAAAGAAAAATCATTATCAACTATGAGACACAGCACACTGATATGATAAACACTGCTTAAGGCAAGAAATCAGCATTGCTACAACTGTTTAGTAATGATAATGCCAAGGAGGGGGGAAGCAGGGAAACCAGGAGAAGAAAATGAGATGTTATTCCAATTGAAAACAGGAAATCTCAGAAACAAAAATTTCAGAACATGAACCAAATAATAACTTGCTGCCAGTCCCATGAAGAAGAAACAAAATCAAACCACCGGCTAAAATTAGTTCAAAGAAAAAAAGAAAACCTTGTAGATTCAACAAATTCAAAAGCTTGAAAAAGTAGTGGACTTCAACACTTACTAGAAGAAATGGAGGTTCTTATATTGGAAGAATTTACGCAAAAGTGAATTGGTAACTACACCTTCAATGCCACTGAGAAATATGAGTACTCTTTGCTGTCACTACTAATGCAAACCACTGGGGGAAGACTTGATAGAATAACCTTGAGCTCCTGCAAGTCATCACAAGAATAAACCAGCACCACAACAATAATTGCTGTATGTAATATTTGCAAAGTGTTTTGAGACTGAATAGTTGTTTAATGTTGTATATTATTTACAATGTCGATAAACTAGTGACAGTTTCTGTATAACACAAAATTGTTACAGAACATAGTTAAAGACTAGGAAGACATAGAAGAAGAGCTTATACCAAGTATTTGCATATAGAGTGATGCAGGACAACCTAGGCTTCCCACCTAGATTAGTCCTACCGTAGACCTTAAGCTTCCCACCTAAGGTGTTTGGAATCACCACCAAACAAATCAATGCAAATAATCCCAATAATAATAACAATAGTCTGTAAAAACACAAAAGGAACCATTTAGAGCTTTATATACAGCTTCCAAGAATCATAATGATAATGATAAAGATAAACTCTCCTAAACAATCTCAAATACTAATACGATAATTCTAACAATCTCAAATACTAATCCAATACTAAAGATAAACCCAAATAAAGATAACATAAATGATAAAGATAATCTCCACAGATGTGCTATCATGTGGTGTCCACACCAAGTCCCCTGGGGTGGGAGAAACTCGACCCTGTCGAGTAAAGCTCATAAGGATCAGGTGACATCAGAATAAGCTTCATCAAGCCACAAGCTCAATGGATCAGGTGATAGGAGGTAGAGATGAGGTGGTAGCAAGTATATCCAAGTAAGCCTACAAAGAGCGGGATCAAGCTGCTACAACTCTCTGGTGATCAATGTATAAATAGAATCAGACCGTCCTCGCCAGCAAACCAAGAAGCGCCAAACTGTTCCATCCCTAGTGAAAAGAGACTGCTCATCCAAAATAACATCAATAATATCTTTATGTGCCTTTTGGAAACAACATGATGTAGGGCTAGAGACAGGGTTAGCCAAAGAAGAAGAGGGTGGATCATCAAAAGGGTAGCATGAATTCGTTTGTTGATCTCTTTATGCAGCTCATGCGTGTGACTAGCAAACTCTACTGCAGACACAGAAACCCTATCATGTGAGGACATTGGGAGAAGGTCTAAAGGTCTCCTAGGTGTATAACCATGAACAACTTCAAATGGACTCATACCTATGGACCTATTAACTGAGTTATTGTATGCAAATTGTACTACAGGGAGTATAGATTCCCAAGTCCTACCATTCTCACCTATAAGACACCTCAAAAGATTTCCTAGACTCCTATTAACAACCTCAGTTTGACCATCAATTTGAGGATGGTATGGTGTGGAGAATTTCAACTTTGTTCCCGTCATGTGCCACAGGATCTTCCAAAAATAGCTCATGAATTTAACATCCCTATCTGACACAATTGATTTAGGTAACCCATACAACTTAACAATCTCATCAAAGAAAATCTTGGCTACCTTGGATGCGTCAGATGTCTTAGATCATGGAAGAAAGTGAGCCATCTTAGAAAACCGGTCTACCACCACAAAAATGGAATCAAACTTCCTAAAGGTACGGGGGAGACCTAGTATAAAGTCCATGCCATATCCTCCCAAGGACGGTGTGGAACTAGTAGAGGAGTGCAAAGGCCAGTGTTTTGCTTACAATGCTTAGCTAGTTGACACTGACGACATTGACCAATTATCTTAGCAACATCCCTCTTAAGACTTGGCCAATTAAACTGCCTTTCTACCTCTTCAATTGTCTTATCACGTCCAAAATGTCCTGAAAGTCCTCTAGCGTGCACTTCCCAAACCAAAAAGTTTCTAACTGATGTGCAAGGGATACAAAGTTTATTAGCTTTAAACAAGTAGCCATCTCAAAGGATAAAATCATCAACAACCTAAAGATGCTCAGTCCTAAGTGTAATGTACACCACTCCAAAATCTGGGGCAAGATTCATACTCCTCTTACAACTTCTCAAACCCTATGGATTTTTTGCTCATCACAGAAAGTAAGGACACTCGACAACTCAAAGCGTCAGCTACCTTATTCTCAACACCAAATTTATGTCTCAAAACAAAAGAGAATCTTTGCAAATACTCAACCCAAGGGACATGTCGAGCATTTAATTTCTTTTGGAAATTGATGTGGCGGAGAGCATCATGATCAGATTAAATGACAGACTCATGGGGTGTCAAATAATGGCTCTAATAGCTTAAAACTTGTACCACAACATAGAATTCTTTGTCATATGTTGAATACTTCTTCTTAGCCTCATTTAATTTCTCACTAAAGTAAGCTATAGGGTGACAATCTTGGCTAGGAACTCCTCATATGCCTACACTAAACGCATCACATTCCACTTCAAAGACCTTATCAAAGTCTAGTAGACGCATCATCGGTGCTTCTGTCATCTTCTTGATTTCTTGAAATGCTTTACTAGCAACATTTGACCATTGGAATTCGCCTTGCTTCATACAATCAATGATTGGTGCCATGATTGTACTAAATCCACGTATGAAGCAGTGATAGGAAGTTGCAAGCTCATGAAAACTACGAACCTCATGAATGTTCTTGGGCTCGGGCCAATCCACTATGACCTTGACTTTCTGTGAGTCAGCAGAAACCCCTTTAGATAAGACTACAAAACTTAAGAAAATGACAGTATCAATGAAGAAAGAGCATATCTTGAGATTGGCATACAAGTTTTCTTTCCTCAAAGTGGAACAAACTTGTTTAAGATGGTTCAAATGTTGCTCTTTTGATTTACTATAAATGAGGATATCATCAAAGTACACTACCACAAATTTGCCCATAAAAGGCCTTAGTACTTGTGTCATCATTCTCATAAAAGTACTAGGAGCATTTGATAAACCAAAGGGCATTACAAGCCACTCATATAGACCATCCTTTGTCTTAAAAACAGTCTTCCATTCATCACCTGGGCAGATCCTAATCTGATGGTATCCACTTTTCAAATCAGTCTTCGAAAAGATTGTGGCTTCTGACATCATATCGAACATATCATCTAACCTAGGGATAGGAAAACGATACTTCACAGGAATCTTATTGATTGTGCGACTATTCACGCACATTCTCCAGGATCCATCTTTCTTTGGGGTCAAAAGTGCAGGGACTACACATGGGTTTAAGCTTTCATGCACAAATCCTTTATGCAAAAGCTCATCCACTTGTCTAGCCATTTTATCATATTGAGGAGGGCTCATATAGTAGGGCAAATTTGGAAGTGCTGCTCCTGGGACAAGATCTATGGCGTGTTGAATATCACGCATAGGAGGCAACTAATTTGGGAGCTCCTTAGGGAAAACATCTTGGAACTCTTGAAGCACTGACCGTACTTCTTTTCTTGGTTCTTCAAAGCTATCTAGTGCAACGTCCTTAACAATCAAAGCAAATATGATGGGGTCTTGATTGACAGCTCTTTCAAGTTCTTTTGGACAGATGAGGTTCATACTTTGCTTTTTGGGCTCTTCTTTAGCCTTACTTGCACTAAGAAACTTAATTTTGACTGGGTTAAGCTTAATCCCTTGTCCATTGTGCATGAAAGAACAAGAGTTAGAACGACCATAAAGAGTGACATCTAAATCATAGAGCCATGGTCGCCCCAAAAAAATGTGTCGTACATCCATTGAAATCACATCACATGAAATCTAAGTCTTATATGAGAGGATATGAATAGGAACAGGACATCTTTCCTCGATGATGATAGATGAATCATCTACCCAAGAAACCTTATACGGTTTAGGATGAGCAACTAACTTCAAACCTAAGAGAGAGACAAGTTTAGAAGAAACTGCATTAATGCAACTTCCACAATCAATGATAACCTTGCAATTTGTGGTCTCACACTTGACAAAGGTTTGGAAGATAATATTTCTTTTCCAATCATCACTATCTTTGGACTGTGCTAGGGTACACCTAACAACACTCATTATAGGAGTATCAAGACCACCCTCACTGAGATTTTCAAAAGATGGTAGGGCCCTAATGCAAGCTAATTGGGTGGAATCATCTTCTCCTATTTCTACGATGTCTTCAATGTTAGGCTCATAGACTACTTCTACCTCTTCCTCGCCATCCAATTCTTCATTCAACAAAGTCTTATTAGGACATTGGGCAACCATATGACCAAAGCCTTGACACTTAAAACACTGGGTCTTAGAATTGAGCCTAAATGTCTCTCTAACCACACTCTTCCCTTTGTCTTCTGGGTGCAAGGGTCTATTGATGGAATTGGATCTATTCTAAGGACCTTGTTTATATCTGCCTTGAGGATTGTCTTCTATGTGCAAGGGTCTATTGTTGGGATAAGGCCTATTTCTACCTTGGGGACCTTCAAAATTGTTGTGAGACAACATGCAATTATCAAATCTCCTTCCACCTTGGGGCCTAGGGATCAGCTCTAAATCTTACACTAAGGTATAAGCATCATCAAGAGTTGAGATCTATCAGGCCACCAATTCTCTTTGAAGATCATAATTGAGACCTTTCCTAAATCTACTCAAGGTAATTGGCTCATCTTCAGTTGCATTGCTACTTATCCTGTACTCTTCAAATTGTTCGACATACTCAGTATTAGACCTATTGTCTTGTCTCAAATCATGCCAATGATCCAATAAGTTGCCTAGATGAGATAGTAGGAAGTATTTTTCATTGAGCTTTGCCTTCATTTCTTCCCAAAGAGTTATGGGTGGTTGGCGGGTCTTACGGAGGTGGTTGACAACACTATCCCAATGGAGTTTTGCTCTTCCTACAAGTTTCATTTTGGCAAACCTAACCTTTTTGTCCTCAGACAATTCATACCACTCAAAAAAATGTTCCATCTCTCGCACCCAATCATTGTAAACCTGAGGGTTCCTAACACCATCGAAGGTAGGGGCCTCTACTTCAATATGCTTTGCTGAGTTTTCTTCATTGTCTCTTTGGTCTTGCCTAGGATGAGGGCCATGTCATGTGCATTATCCTCGTCATACCTAGCCTTGAAGTGGCCTAGACGGGCAGTAAGCTCTGCAATGGCTTGTCTTAATTCATCTTGGGGAGGAGGATCCATGTTCAAGTGAGATTGGAGACTAGAGTGAGATTCAAAACTAGACTCTGATTTGGAATTAGACTGTTCTTCAAAACTAGTTACTAGACGACCATTACGCAAATGCATGCAAAGAGATCAACAAACTAATTCTAGCAAGTGAATAGTAAGGATAAAACTCAAGTTAAATTATGTGTGAAGAAAAGTCCTGAATTCCAAAGGTTGTTGCATTCAAGCAGTACTAGCTTCAACAGGAATTAAATTAAAATGAACTAATTGTTACCATGTGATTAGGCTAGTTCAACTACTAATATTGAGAATTAATTACTTTAAAGGATTTTTTTTTTGTGTGTTATAATTTTTTTGTGTGCGTGTGGCTAAAATAAAAAGCTAAAAGAAAATAAACCAGCAGCTAAAATAACAAAGTCATGTGAAAGTTTAAGCAAGGCAAAAGGTAAAGGCAGTAGCATGTTATGAAGGTAAAGTTAAGGCACATAGTAGACAAATTGATATTAAATTTGAAAGAGCATTTCAATTCATTAAGATAGGAAAGTCCACACCTTGGATGGGCTGACTTAACAACCTGGGCCTCACTGGACAGTGGGTCACACGACATGAAATTGGGCCTCACGTGTAGTGTAGTGGAAATGTAATCTTCTTGAGTCTTATGCCTGCTTCTTGGATCTGACTTAAGGTTTTTATTTTTTATTTTTATATATTTATTTATTTATTTCTAGTACAATGAAAGGCCAAAATATAAAACTAAAACCTGCTAGTGCCAAACAGTAGCACCTCAAATTGAAACATTACACACGGAAGCTAAAGAATCTAGAAACAGAGGAAAACTAAAAAGAGAAGGGATCGGCGCTCGCAAGAGTCATCGGCGAAGAGGTGGCGTGGCTCATCGGCGTTCACTGTCGGTGGTGTCATTCCGTTGGTGGGATCGGCAGCATGGTGTTGGGTTTCAATTCTCTTGGTCTTAAACTGGCAGGTTGAAGTTGTGGATCTAAATTTTTTTTTTTGGGTGGAGTTTATGCTCTCTGTTTCTGATCTGGTGAGTGGTGGTGGTCCTCAGAGTCGGACATGGATTCGGGTCACAGGTTTTGGGGGAGTAGTGGGCTTCTCTGTTGGTTTTGGGATGAAGAATTCGTGTGGCCATAGGGGGTATATGCTACGGGTTGGTTCTGGCCCTGGTTTGCAGATCTCGTGAGGTAAGAAATTGGGTTGTGTTGGATTGCAAATCTCGTGAGGGTAAGTATTTGAGTAATGGCATGCCTGGCGGTTGAGTTGTTTGCCGATGGTGAGTGTGGCTGTGGGTTGTCAGTTGTGATTTTGTATTGCTTAAAGGGTAATCGGGTTGGGCTCTGATACCGACTTGATGCAAGTTGATGCAGGACAACTTAGGCATCCCACTAGATCAATCCTATCATAAAACTTAGGCTTCCCACCTAAGATGTTTGGAATCACCACCAAACAAATCAATGCAAATAATAATAATAATAATTTGTAAAAAATAAATAAATAAAAAAAGTAACTTGGAGCTTTATATACCGCTTTTAAGAATCATAATGTTAAAAATAAACTCTCCTAAATAAATCTTAAACAATCTCAAATACTAATAAAAGAATAATATTAATCCAATACAAAAGATAAACTCAAATAAATATAACATAAATAATAAAGATAATCTTCACAGATGCGCTATAATGTGGTGTCCGCACCATAGAGCATCCTCTAAATTCTCAAAAATTCACAACGTGAATTCTACATACTCCCCAATCCCAAGAAAACACCCATAACTACTGCAATCAAAGGTTTTTCTCCCTCCAAATATGTCAACATGACAAAGTTCAAACAGAAAAGACCATCATTTCATCATAAAATAAAATCATAAACAAGATTATAAGGCCCTATGTAGCACCCATTAGTAAGAACTTCTTACTATTAAGAACTAAAGGATCTCAGGAGAAATTTTTTATTCCTTTTTTTGTGAGGGGTGGGGAATACAGTAAAAGCTCCTATGTCAAGAGAAAGGTTACAAAACAATGTCACAAGATCAGAAAATCTTAGTGAGATAGTAACAATCCAATTACATTTTAAGAAATAACTGGACTTGCTACAAGGAATCATGCTTCTAGGAACATTCTCTACAGTTCTGTCAAAAGTTTTCCACTTCTCCCAATTTATCCTAGACCGACAAAATAAACCCCACGTCAAAAGGAAATATGTTACAAGGCCAAATATTCCTAAAAGGCTAAAACTCATATTGCTACAGTACAAGGCAGGGACAGGAATGCAGTATACTTACATCAGGATGTGAAAGGCGTCAAAGAAGTCTGACGTCAACAAAACTATTACTAGGGAAGACGAACAAGCAGAATGAGGAGTCCACTACCTCAAAATCAAGCAAAGGAGGTCCAATTTCTGATAGCAAAGAGGCATTTAAGAAGTTGTGGAGGCTACATGTTGCCACAAAGGCATTATTGTGATCTTTTTTTTTCTTTTTTCTTTTTTGATAAATAATGTAAAATTTATTCAAATCATAAAAAGGAATCACTCAAGTATACAGCAGGAGATCATAGCAATCAAGTACATAAGTTACAAACATCCATCAAATCATATATTGAAAAAATAGAATTGCTTCCAACAAATGCACCACATCAAGCAGGACAACAATCCAAATAACACCGCTGTGATGATGACCAAACTTTCCTTACCAACATACTAAAAGCTTCACCACAGTCTTTGGCATTACCCAGTAAACACAAACAAAGTGAACACCATAGACTATAGCTCAAATGCGATAGAACAATGTAGTAAAAGATGATCTACTTATTCTCCACTGCTTTTACACATGTAACACAAATCCAGAATCCACATCTTCCTCTTGCTTAAATTATCAATCATCAAATATTTCCCAAAGCTGCTGTCCAAACAAAAAACGCTACTCTGTGAGGGACCTTTGTCTTCCAAATACTCCTCCAAGGGAATGATTAATTGCAGACATCCATGTGAGCTTGATAAAAGCTACTCACCTCAAAACCCTTTCTCTTAGTAGGTATCCAACGCAATTAATCCTCACCCATACCCCTCAAAGAGACACCATATATAACATCCATAAAACTAGACAAGAATTCCAAAAATAGTAATTTCATCCATTTTGACTTTCATGTATATGCACGAATCATGATATTCTAGATGGGTTTTCTATGTGCATGTTTTTGGGAATGTCTATGCACAACCCCAATTCAGGAAACTATTCAAGCAAAGATAGAAACACACATATACACAGTGCAGCATCATAAACATATAACTTGAAGCATTATTAGTATATCAAATCTAACAATTCCAAAATTGTAGGAACAAGTCTGGGTAAAGCTGACTTTAATTGTGTCCAGGTGATAAGCCAACCATCTGACATAATGCTTCCACAGAAGATATGCAAACCTATTTCAAACAAAAATTAAGTGAAATAATAAAACCAATCACTTCAGTAAATTGCTGAAAAAATCCAAGCAAATAAAAAATAATGGAAGACATATAGGACATTCAACCAATCAACCACACAAAAACATTAAAAGATTGCTAGAAAATTTAAAACCAGAAAACAAAAACAGAAGTATATTACATGCATAAAATTACATGTACATAAGGCATTTTTTCTAGTGATGATTCAACTTTTTAGAGAAGTATTCTTTAAACATCAAACTGCAAAATCAATAACACAAAAATTTAAATAAAAGAAAAGTTTTAAAACAACGTGATAGGAAAGAGGAAGACATTATTTCAACTCTACCTAATGTGGATGCACATGACTTAACATTGAGCAGAGAAAGATGATCCATCCAAAAATATAAAACGAAGAATAATTTGGCACCAGACCAGTTTTGAAGCAAGGAGAAAAAAATTGTTAAGGTAAGATATGGTAACAAATACAAATGGAAACACAATTAATACCAAAGACCAAGGTATGGTTGTAATTACAAAATGAAGGTTCAAAGAGAGTATAGAGCGAGTAAATACCAGCAAAAGAACCAAAAAAAAAAAAAACAAAATGCAATCCTTTAGATCCCGTGAAACTGCCCATACTCTTAATAAAATCTCAAAAGCAGAATTTAAAAAATGACCTGCACTAAAACACATATACTTACTTCAGACAGAACAACCTGAAAATATGATGGGGAATAGTCAATAAAAAACAAAACTAGTAAAACAACAAATTGATCTCGCATGACACCACCATCAAGAGGTGAATGTGAGCAAAAGTCCAGTCTCTATTGCCATACTGACTGGCACCAACACTTGAACGCTGGAAGAGAAAAACAAATATTACTAGTTGCGAGGCCTATACGAGTAGAAAATGATAAAAAAATACATAAAGCAAAATTGGCCCACAAAAAGAAAAGAATGCAGAATATTTTACTTAAAATATTGTTAGTTGTAACACAACCAAAAGAAGATATATATTAAAACCTCCAACGTATTTTATTAGTCTAGTTTGTTGCTAAACATATCTAAAAGACAATTTAAGTCAATCACATAAAGGTCAAACTTATTTTTAGATTTAAAGAAAATATATGATATTTTCTTTGAAAGTTTATTTTGGTGATTAATAGAATTCTCCTGGCATTTCTAAAATGTTGACTGACAGTACACATATGCAATGTTAAAACTAAAATATGAGTAGGAACTGTCAGTCAACATGTATAATCAGAATAATTGACTGGAGAATAATTGACAGTTCCTACTCAGTAATGATTCAATATAAAAATGTATGCCAGGAGAATAATTGACAGTTCCTTCTCACATTTCTAAAATTCTGATTATACATTTTTGAATCGAACCATTTCTATTTTAGTACACATATGCAATGTTAAAACTACTGAATGCTGATCCAAACCATTCTATTAATTGAAGTCCTGGCATTTCTAAAATGTTGACTGACAGTTCCTACTCAGTAATGCTTCATCTAGTTAAAATAATTACTGAGATTTTTTTTCCTGATTTTACATTTTCAATTGTTTAATAAAAATAAATTCAAGAAACTTTCCATTAAATTATTCCAAGTTACCGCCCCTTTAATATGATACAAGCAAATCTTCATTCCAAAATGTATAAAAGTTTACAGGAAAACAAGGAGGAACTATACACAATAACAATACAGAAGTTAAAAATACTAGGATATCAGGTAAAAAATAATAATAATAAGTAAATAAATGATAATCAAGAAAGACAGGGTTTCAATGTTGTAAAAGATTTTGATTGCAATTTGCAAAGAGCAATTCCTGATTTCTTGTACTCCCAAGGAAATGTGGTTTTAAGAAGAAGAAGATGCTAAATGTATTAAACCATTATTGCCTGGTAGGTTTCCAAACTCACAATTATCACCATCTTCTTAATTGTCTGTCTAACTCTGAAGTGCAAATCATCACAAATGATATCAAGTGGTTACCCTTGCAAAAATTTGGCAGCATTTTCAAGGTAAACACAAATTGAATAAACCCCATCAGTATTTTGGATGAAATCTTGAAACCTTGCAGAATCCATTATAATGTTTTCAAGCTCACTCATCACCAAAACAGCTACATTAGTGATTTTGTCCACAGCTTTTGAAAACTATATCGCTCAAGTGTCCTATGATATGCCAATTGGTCCCTTCTCTTTTGATGTCTCATGTGTAGCTTCCTTCTCTCGTAATAAAGATTCCATAACACATTCATCTTGCAAACGAAATTTCTAATTAAATAATTTTTTCTATACATAATGTAGAAGGGCAAGAACTTTCATAAGATATTCAGTTTGTATCAAGGAATTTTTAATACAAGAGTTTTCAACCTATATATTTTTTTGTTGGAAAGTTGCACATGCACCAGATAGATCTTGAACCTCCAAACTCACCCTCTACCTTGCTCTTACAAGGGGAGGAGGTGTCATTTGAGCTGAGCTGATTGGCGAGTTTTCCATTTATAATATAGAAAGAAAAATTTATTATCAGTTTTACTAAATATATTTAAACGCGTTGGCTTCGTATTACCTACTGTTAAAATTGTTCAAAATAACCACCGTGCACCTTTGGTGCGATGGTTACTCCATAAGTATAAATGCTTGTGGGGTATGGGAGGCAAGGGCCGGAGTTCAAGTTTTCAAAAGGGAGCTTCACACACATATATTTAGATTAGGCTAGAGTAGAATTCTATCTTGTGTAAGTAAAAAAAAAAAAAGAAATTGTTCAAAATTAGCGACAAGTCAAGAGACTTACTAGGTCAGGCAAATGTGATCCTAATGAAACAAGTAGGCCTGATGCAGCTCTTTGCCAGTCTGCATTTAGCTCCTAAATAAAAGAGAACAACCTAAGAGAGTAATAACACTCTATCTCACACGTCGGCCCAAACTGCCCTTAAATTTTAGAGCCGAGGGTGTGAAATTTTAAGTTTTTTTTTTTTTTTTTTTCTGAATAGGACATAGAGCGGAGAGATTTGCACTGATATCATGATAAATCAATTATTGTTTCAAAGAGCCAAGCGTGTGAAATTTTTATTTATTTTTTAAATAGGACGTAGGGCAGAGAGAGTTGCACTGATATCATGATAAATTAGGCCTCATTTGGTTTGGCCATGACCCAGTTTTTATAACTCAATACTCATAATTCAAACTCAAAACCCATAACTCATAACTCAAACCTTACTTTATCTCAAAAACTCAAAAATTCTTGTTTGGTCACATAACTCACCTTTTGCCGCCATAACTCATATTTCAGAAATTGAAAACACCAAATTCTATTTTCAATTTTCATCGCCCATTACTCAAAACCCAAAAACCAAGCCAAACAAGATTTTTTGGCGAGACCCACGCGTTTTGGAAACCCAGTGATGAAAACTAAGTGATATTACTCAAAATCATGGTGATCTAAACAAGCCTTTAATTATTGTTCCAAAAGCTTAAGGAGTCGTTTGGTAATATTGTTCTAATAACATTATTTGTATTTTTTAAAAATATGTGTGGGTAAAAAGTGGGTAAAAATGTGTAATGCTGAAAACATACTGAACCTAAGTTATTAGAAAAATGACAAATTTATATATTTAACGATAATTTTAATTGAGAATTATGGTTTTTGAACTAAATTAACATACTCAAAAAACTAACTAGAGTGGTAAAGTAAGGGTTTTTCACCAATACATACGAGAATTGAGCAATAAAACCGAACCTTGGAGGATCCATGTCATTACTATCTAACGCTCGGACTCCGAAAGCCATCACTTGACAAAAACACCGAATCCGAAACAGCAAAATTACGCTCAAAAAACGCTAATCACGTTCCACATTTGAACACAGAAATGACAGCATCAAGCCCTAAAAATTCATGTACCCGTCGTCCTCCTAGAGATACAACCCAGCAACAATTGCAACCAGCATTCGCTTTCTCTCTCTCTCTCTCTCTCTCTCTCTCTCTCACACACACACACACACACATATATATATATATATATATATATAGAGAGAGAGAGAGAGAGAGAGAGAGAGAGGTACAGGGCGGCTATGTCCTTGAGGGAGGCGGAGGCGGTGGCTCTGACGATTGGGGATTCATTAGCTAGCAAGGAGACGAGAACCTGAACGGCCTCTGAGTATGTATATATATAAAAGCACCGAACAAACCAAAATTTTGAAATTAAAGATTGTGAAAACTGAAAAGAAGTGTTCTGGTTTAATATATATATATATATATATATATATATATATATATAATTTGATAGTTAGGGACCGTTTGGCTAGAGTGATGACAGTTTCAAATTGTTATTTTCAAGCATTTGGTAAAATCTTGAAATTGTGCCTTTTAGTCTTGCAAAGGTAATAAAGTGCATTTTTGTAACAATTACAAATTGCCACTTTAAAAAAAAAATTAAATCAAAATATTGAACCAAACTCAATATTAGGAGGAAGGATTTAAACATTAGACGTTTTTGCTAAAAACATTATAAAAAAAAAGTAATGACACAATGTTCTTTACCGTTATGATTATTACTAATTCACTATTAGGAGAAATGATTTAAACATTGGATGCTTTTACTAGAAACAAAAAAAAAAAAAGTGATGATACGAAGCTCTTTACATTTATGATTATCACTATAATACGTTTTTGGGCAATGTCAAGATAGAAGATAAAACTTAAATTAGAAGGGACAATTTATTCATTCCAATAAGTTTTGGTTCAAACCAATAAGAAAATGACACGTCATTCATTTCAATCATCTATCTATATATAGATGGAAATTCAATTAGAATCTTCAATGCGTCCTATTTAAATTTTTTACTAGTTTTTGTGTCAAAGCTATATATAATTAAAGTCAAAGTTAAAAGAACATCCAATTAGATTCTAAATTGGATTCCAATTGTTGTTTAATTTTACGCTACGTGTCTTATTTAAGTTTTTTTTTTTTTAGATGAGTTAATGTTGTGCAAAAGAATAAGAGTCTAATATAAATAAACCACCAAAAAACCTAATAAAAAAAAAGATTAAAATCTTATGCATATAAAAATAAAAAATAAAAAAAAAGTAGTGTAAAACTCATCTGACTTAAAAAATATGTAACTCTTACGCTAGGTATAATTTAAACCCTATATGTGTATAATTGTACTTATTTTAAATTATATCTTATATATACATAGGTTATACACTAGTAAGTTAATTATGTGCAAAACACGAGATGTCTAAATTTAAGTTAATTTGCATCTTGTATCCTTTTTTTTGTGTTAAATGTTGCACCAAATAAGTTAACTACATGCAAAACACGACAAGTATGCTAGAAATTAGCCATAAAAAGGGAGAAAATGGGCTTTTGCCCACTTTTTAAAAAAAATATTTAGCAAAATACCTTTTGTCTGAAACTATTTAGGGAAATGCCACTTGTAAGGAGCCGGACTAAAGTTACACTTTCGGAACCAGCCCAATGAGCTCAAAACAACGAATTTATAGAGAGTGGGCTTCTAATCTAGGTTTATAGACGGTAGATAACACGAAAGATAAATTAAATCATCGAACACATGCATACTCATTGTACATGGATGAAAAATTTCTCATATATAGATGCCGAGGACCATCTTTGGTTTTTTCCTTACAATTTCTCTCTCGTGTGTGTGTGTATTTTCTTTTTTTTTGTTTTTCCTTCTCCCTTTTCTTCTTCCTTTGCCTTTTATAGACCTGCATCTTCTCCTCCTCTCTTCCATGTGTAGACTAGATGTTCTTTTTTAAATACTTCTCCCATCATCCCTTCCTACCAAAGTCTTTGGCGGTAAATGCAAGGTTGGACTCCAACGCTCAGGCGTCACTTCCCCATTAATGCGGCCAGAAAGGTAGGTATAGAGCATTCAATGCGGTTATAGCAGCTTTATCCTTGATATTTTTTTGTTATTCCTTTTTATCTCCTATTTTTGCTTTGTCAGCCTTTGTATCTGAGATCCTCAGTGTTGATGCCATTGGACTGCCAAATCACTCTTCTCGTCTTTGGCAGCATGTGGCCGAGGACGTGGCCATCCTCAGACATCATGCTTCGGGATGTTCTACCCATACATGGCACCTTTCTTTTGTCACGTTACTTCATAGGCGGGACTCATCACGTATTCGGACCCATCACGTATTCGGACCATCCATGCTATTGGGTTGGGTTTTCCACCTCGCTAGAGCTTTAATACCGGCCCAGTACATCTCTTGGGCCCATTGGCACTATACCACTATTTTGAAACTCAATTTTCTTAAAATCAAGTTTCAATTTAAAACTCAATTTTTGGACAATCGAGTTATAGCGAACTGAAAAAAAAAATATGGAACTCGAGTTCCATGAACTCAAGTTCCAGAAATTTTTTTTCCGGGATAATTACACTTTGCCCACTTGTGGTTTGCCTCCAATTCGATGTGTCTACCCGTGGTTTAAATTTTGACACTTTACCCACCTGTAGTTCCCACCGTTACTCTGCCGTAACTCACCTCTCTCTTAACCGTTACTCTAACACTAAATATGTAAAAAAATCAAATCCCAAACAGATCAAAAAGGTTTGCACTCCAAAAACTCACTCACTCCCATACGGCTTACTCACCAAACTAAGATCCTACAATGGGCTTCGCTTGAGATCACTAGGTTTTGATCTTGCTTGCAATCCGAGCTGAGGAAGAAGGAGACACAGTTGCTCCTCTGTTCAGTTGTGGCGTAGGTTAGAATCACCTTAGACATGCGCTTCGCTTTGCTTAAGATAACTGGGTTTTGATCTAGAATGCAAATCGAGCTGAGGAAGAAGGAGACAACTATGGGAACTTGAGATAACTAGGTTTTGCTCCTCTATTCAGCTGTGGCAAGTAGATCAGAATCACCTAAGACATGCGCTTCGCTTTGCTTGAGATAACTGGGTTTTGATTAAGAATGCAAACCGAGCTAAAGAAGAAGGAGACAACTATGGGAGCTTGAGATAACTAGGTTTTGCTCCTCTATTATGAGTGCCGAATGAAAAAACAAAGTGCACTATTCAGTACTCTGTCTTCCTGCCTCAAAATTTCATCCTTCAACTCGATCTTTTATGAGCAAGATAGAATGGTTATCTTGTTCAATTTCAAATGAATTACAAGCTGAACTTAAAAAATAAAATAAAAAATAGATTTTAAAAAAAATCAGAGAATTTCAAGATAGATTTTAATGCTTTAACAAAATGTCCAAACTTATTTTAGTCCAGTTCCTTTTCCAAATCCTAGAACAGGAGAGAGAAGGGTCTCTTTGTACATCAAACTATTACTTGTTTGTTCATCACCTAAAAAAAGTCTCCAAAACCTTTGCTTGCTTGTGGTAACAGAAAGGAGTGTAACAGAGTTCAATATGTTTGTCTTCTTGTACAAATTTGAAGCCATCTCCACTCATATATGACTATCTTGTTTTTGTCTTAACAGTTAGTACTTGAACTAAAACTCCTCCGACAATGAGTGAGTTTTAGGAGTGAAAACCTTTTTGATTTGTTTGGGATTTGATTTTTTACATATTTAGTGCTAAAGTAATGGCTGAGGGAGAGGTGGGTTACGGCAGAGTAACGGTAGGAACCACAGGTGGGTAAAGTGTCAAAATTTAAACCACAGGTAGGCATATCGAATTAGAGGCAAACCACAGGCGGGCAAAGTGTAATTATCCTTTCTTATTTTCTAAGTTCAATTTTGCTATAATTTGATTGTCCAAAAATTGAGTTTTACATTTGAAACTCGATTTTCTAAAAATCGAGTTTCAAAACAGGAGCATTTCCCTAAATAGTTTTAGACAGGTAGCATATTCCTGGATATTATTTTTTTAAAAAGGCCAAAAGCCCATTTTGGCCCATAAAAAAGCCAAACATCATTGCTATCCTAAGTCCTCCTCCATGTCCATAATCCACACGACCAAACTCACATTTTGTTCTTCGATTAAATGAGAAAATTGAGTATAGATATGTGAGACTAGTAACTTAAGTTTGTATTCTCCAATGGAGTAAATGTGATGTGGGTTTGGGTCAAATCTTAACCCCAACAAATCCAGATTCCTCTAGCCCGTGGTTACAGGTATGTTCTTTAAACCAATCTTTTACGTTTTTAGACCCCTTAACACAAGTTGTTTAACCTAATTATTTAGCCAAGTAATTACTTAAATAAATTATTCAAATCTAGGTTAACACAATAATAATCATATCATGTAAATAATGCAGAAAAATAAATAACACAACGATATGATAATCCAGAAAAACCTAATCGGTAAAAAACCTAGCAAGAATTTAACCTAGCTATCCTAAAGGTAAAAATAGATCCACTATAAAAGAATTGAAGTTTGCACAATAGGACTTAGACCACTAATATTTTATTGCTACCTCGTATAGAAAACTTACTATCACGACCACATGACAGCTTCGAGTCCACAGTTTACTTATTCCCTTGATCTGCAGCGACCACAAGTTCACCTACTTGTGACTTTGAGACTCTACTCAAAGGTTTAAGATCTTCTTTAAAGTTCTTTATGCAGCAACTGAAGTAACCATCAAGTTCTTAATGTGAATCTTGACCTTGATAGTTCAAAGTGTGTGTTTGAAGGTAAACACCTCTAGATCTCACAGAAAATTCAACACACAGCACTTCAAAGACTTCTAAAACGTAGTTAGGGTTTTTCTTTTATATGTGAAGTAAAACACTCAACCCTACATGTCATATGAGCTTGGGCTAAATTGGAATTTTTGTAGAAAATTAAACTTGCACGAGATTCGATCGATCGAGTTTAATTTTCAATCAATCAAGCCTTGCAGATTTTGACTAATAAATCCTTGTACGGGCATCGAACCCCTAGGCCCACCATCCTCAAGCCCACAAGAATAACTGCACTAATGGGCCATGCCCCAGGCCCTTTTGATCCTAGGCCCACAAGAACCACCGTCTCCTCGTGGGTCCCGGCCCCGATCAGTTTAAAGAGCCTCACCTAAAACCGACCTAGCTTGTATCAAGTACCCCGAAAGCCGAAAGCGAATCCACCTTAGGTATGGTCGGCAGAACGATTCGCATATCGTCCGCACCTGATTACCGAGGTCCCGCCGGCTTCGCCGATCATAAGCCCGTATTGCCATGCCGTTCATTTCCGCCCACCTCGGAAGCTTTTTCTGCCGAGAAACACGTGACAATGGAATCGAGTTCCGATGCCACCATTGCCCCCTTTTTTCTCATAATTGCTCACCACTTAGGGAGGATGGCATTGGACCTCCCCATCCACTAAACCAGTCAGCTGCGGCTATAAATAGGCAAGGGGATATCAGAAGCAGGGACACGCAAGGAGGAGAAAACAAGAGGAAGAAAAGGAAAAAAAGGAGGAGAAAACAAGAGGAAGAAAAGGAAAAGAAGGAGGAGGAAGAAAAAAGACAGAAATACTAGGGGTAATCCAGCAAGGAGTCACCCCATTGCAGGAAACGCTAAAAGCCCACCATACAAATAGATTGTGAGCCCAATATACCTAAGGCCCATTCGCCGATTTTGGGTGCGCACAATCCAGCAATCTCTCGATTCCAATTTTACATAAAATCACATTTGAGCAAGCTTAAATCTAAACTCTATGTTTTGATCATGGTTTATCAACATAATAAATATTGAAGTTCTAATACATTATATCCTAAGGTTTTAGAATCTAACAAATCCCTCTCTCCTATCTTATTTGTTTATTTGTTTTAAAATGATAATAATACAAGGCACCCCATGCACACGGCCTAATTTGTAGTATGTGCTTACAACGGGGCTAGGTACTTTTGTTGTTCAATGAACAAAGAGAAAACATAAGGGCTAGATACTTTTGTTCTTTATGAACAAAGAGTGAACATGATTGATGAAGCAAGATTGAATAAAATCATGAGTAGGACTGAATTTGTTTTCAAGGGATTATAGTTAAAACATGATCAGTCCAATCTTATGATTAATAGAAGTGAGAGGATAAAAAATGAGGAGGGGATGGAAAACAAAAAAAGTGGGAAGATAGAAAATATTTTATTTTCACTCATTTTTGTTTGGTTGGAGAAATGGAAAATTTGAGAGATGAAAAACTTTTTTAGTTTGGTTGAGGAGAAAAATGGTATAATAGAAAATGTGATTTATATAAATTTGCTGTCATGCTTCTATTAGATAAAAAAAAAATAACAAATTATATTTTTATTAAAAGAATGGAGTGCACTTCATTGAGAGAGAGAGAGTACAAAAATCCAAAATAAATGAGGAAAAAAAGAATTGAAAAAAAATATATATGAAAGGAAAATGGATGAACAGTGCGCAAAAAAAAAAAAAAACGTAGGAACGAAAAGAATAAGACAAAGTGAGATTGCAATTTGGTGGGCCAGGAGAGAAAACCCTTGAGCCCTAGTTTTCCTTTCCATTTTTTTCTCTTACCAAACACACCAAAATATTATTTTCTCTCCTATTTTTTCCATCATTCTTAAAATCCACCCAACTAAACAAACTAGTATTGAAAAATCATCCATTTCTCTCTATTAATGGGATTCTAGAATAGCAATAATGCACTCATGCATTCGGTTGGACTTCAATTTTGTTATTTTATCCAACTTGTAAAGCTTTATGGCCTATCCCCAATATTCTCAGGCTAGGAGTGCATCACAAAATTTATATTTATTAACCTTATCCCTATCTATCTCAGTGGCGGCTCCAATAATTTTTCTCAGGGTGTTCCTTAAGAAATATAAATCATACATTCTAATAAAAAGAGAAATTCATATATCAACAACAACAATAAAAAAACATGCAAAGACATAAAATTTAAAATTGCCTTCAACGAATTTTCATATTTTGAAATCATTGCATAATAGTCTCATTATCAATGTTACAAGCTACATCTCTTTCAATGTACACAACCAAACAACTATTCATCCACTGAATATTGAACAAATTATGGAGCAAAATTTAATTTTATTGGCATAAAAAAATCTAGGAGTGTTTCTATTTTTATTTTTGAAGAGTAGACAAATAAAAATTTTTAAATTATTATATATAAATTTTTTTTTTCAGGTCAGGGCCGTCCTAGGACCACCCTGACCTTAAGGTGACGCAGCCCCTGATCTGTCTCTTTTGCATCAAGACATCTATGGCATTGGCCACTGACTGATCTAGTGCTGTTCTATGTCTACACCTATAGCCATTTCTATTTGCATTGTCATCATCAGATTCTAGACCTTGCTCAGGTTACAAATGGGCCGGGTAAATGGGACAAGATGCTCTACACGATCAACTAGATCATTAGTGTAATAGTGTCTACCTCATCATATTACAAATTTGCTTTGAAAGCTGTAGCTGTAGTCCCACAAAGAATGGTAATTACTAATTAGCTCCTTCAAGTGCAAGTGGACCCGGCATAATTAGGATTTTCTTGCGTAGGTTTGTTCATCATACCCCAATTTTTTGGATCTTTCACTACTATTCCTGTATATGTGCGAGTCGCACAAACTTTCACCAACTACGAATTCTCTTCATAGCTTAGAACTTATTCTTAAATGGATAATCACGAGTGCACGCAAAGTCCACACACGCTAACGTTGCGTGCCATCATCCCTCACTAACTTCACTTGTGTGTCTATTTTTCACCGTTATTTTGCCACATATCATTTGTGTGTGTATGGATAAGTATAAATGGGCGTGTGAAATAGACACCACCTTTCTTAAATTGCTTATGTTAATATTTTTAGCCTCTCTTTCTCCAAAAAATTTAAAAAAGTTGTTGATATGTTTACATTATTTCTTACTAAACTACCAGTTCACCTATACCGTTCAACACCTTATCATACCATATCTCAATGAATGCCTTAGTTATTGAAACTGTCCATTGTGCCTTACCATGTACCCCCACCCCTCGCAGGACCTTTATATGTAGGTTGCGTGGGAGGTTGTAATGCCAATTTATACTATCACAATAAAGATGTTAAACAAAACACATGCACCAGCATATTATAAACAATGTAAATTGACAATAATGCATCACCAATAATAAGTATCATCAAGTGAAAAACGTTCCCCTATGAAACTAGAGCAATCATCTCAGCATTAACTTGAAAAATAAACAAATTATCACAAAATAATAAATTCATTTGGTGTGTTACATTTCTTGGTTATCATATATTTGGTGGTTTTGGGTTTGCTAACACCACCACGTGTAAAGGTGCAATCCTGTCTCAGTATGGGCTCATTCTAATTGGCACAGGAGTATGCCAATAGGTACGGACCCAAGACTTGGAATTAGGGGGGCGACTCTGCTACTAGCTATTTGTGGCGGCTTCGGCCTTTGAGTCTACTACTTTACTACTAAGGATTTTTGTTTAAAATTTTTTAAATGGCCAAATTATTTGTTTTGGGTAAAATAAATTGATTGAGCTTAATTTTTTTAATTTTATTATTGGTAATTTTTGTTTTTGGGCTAATTTTTTTGGGCTTGTATATTTTGTTTTAGATTTAATCTATTAATTTTTTATGTTCTTTAAAAGGTGAAAAATGCTAAAACTACAGAATTTTTACAAATTACTAATGTGGTGAGTGGTTATCGATAAGTAAAAAGTGATGCAAGTGTACGAACCAATAATAATTTGTTACCTTAATAGTTAGTATAAACGTTATAAAAACGTTTGTGGCTATGACATTACTCTCAAAAGAATTGACGGCATTAGTAAGTGGGGCAAAGTGTAATTTTATTGAACAAAATTGCTAAAATTAGTATCTATTAATATAGTAATTTTTTTTATTAAAAAAAAAGGGGGGGGGTCCCCCCCCCCCCCCCCCCAATAACAGCTCCGTCCATATATGCTAGTAACCTTATGGGCGGAAAGTCACCACTTAATTTAGGTTCAGAAATGTTAGGATATATGTAGTTCAAGTTGTTGACATATGTCACTATTTTATATAATTGGCTTATCCTTTGACAAGATGCACTTTACTTGTAATTAGGTAGATTTAGGATGTGTTTTAACGCTTCAAGAAACAGTGTTTCAAGATCAAGTGTTGAAGTCATCAAGTCTGTCCAAGAAACAGGTTGGAAAGTGCAAGTTACTAAATCTCGACACCTGGTCTTGACACATGCATCTATCGAGTTTTAGAAGCTGTTTCAGCCCCGAGACTCGACAGCGTCTCGACAGATCCTCGACACTTCTATCTGTCGAGATTTAAAGAAAACAGATTCTAAGTTCTGTTTTAATTCCAATCCGTGAATGTGTCTTTGGAACTTCTTTTCTCTTAACCCTAGACATATAAAAGGATTGTTTTAAGGGCCGTCAAAGTGATGCAAGTTGCACAAGTATTGAGTAATTCTTGTTCATGCAATTTGTGATCAAAGACAAAGTTCATGCCCTAGTTCATATCTTGTGAAGAAGTTGCTGTGTAATGTGCACTGTAGAGTTTTGTAACCAAGCATCTTCTTGATCTTCATCGTGTGGATGATTTGAAGAACTTTGCAGCCAACAACTCTTTCTCTCTAGTTGGTGAATTGAAGTCGCCTACTAGGATCCGCGCAATTGGTTAGTCACGTACTCGAAGCCGTGCATCAAGAGGAGAAACTGTCACTACAGAATAAGTCCAATTGAGTATTGGGGCAAGGGTTCAATTGTAGGTTGGTAAGGTACTCGGATTCCTTGCTTGTAATCGCTTGTTGTGATAATAGTGGAGTTTCGGGAGTGGTGATCTTAAATCACCCGGTGGGATTTTTGCTATCAGGTTTTCCCTATTCGTAAACAAATCATCATGTCTTTTATTTTTCGCTGCATACTTTAGTTTTGGTGATTTGTTTGTGCTGCCACGTGAATTTGTATGTTAACTTGATTAATTAATAACTTGGCTAATTAATCAATTTAATTAATCACAAGGGATTAACGCGTTTGTGGCCTATCAAGTGGTATCAGAGCAGGCACACTCTGATTAGGGTTTAATCCTTGTGTGTGATCCATTGACCCCTGTTGTCATGGATAGAGGTCAGTCTCTTATAATTCCTCCATTGTTTGATAGTACTAACTATGCATACTAAAAAGTACGTATGAGAGCTTTCTTGCAGTCATTAGATGAGAAGGTGTGGCAAGCTGTGGAGATAGGCTGGACCAAGCCTACAGAAGCGCCGACTGATTGAGATGATGCCAAGATCAAGGCGGCAAATTTCAATAGCAGAGCATTGAATGCCCTATTCAGTGTGGTCACTAATGAGGAGTTCAAGAAAATTTCCTCCATAGAAACTGTTAGGAAGTATGGATCATTCTCCAGACAACCTACGAGGGAACCAAGGCTATCAAGGATTCAAAACTATAGATGCTCACTACAAGCTTTGAAGAAATTAAGATGGAGGAGGATGAGTCATTTGATGAGTTCTATGCAAAGCTCAAAGACATAGTGAACTCAGCCTTCAATCTTGGAGAAACCATTCCTGAACCCAAGATAGTAAGGAAAGTGCTCAGATCTTTACCCGAGAGATTCCATGCTAAGATCACGGCAATAGAGGAATCAAAAGATATTGATAGGATTCCTCTGACTGAAATGGTTGGAAACTTGCAAACCTACGAGCTAGGGCTGACCAGGATAGGCAAGTCAAGTAAGGGCAAGAGCATGGCATTAAAAGCCAAAAGCAGTGATACAGATGATTCTTCAGATGATGAAGACTCTAAAATGAAGTCTCATATTACCAGGCAATTCAAGAAATTCATGAAGAATGCCAATGGAAAAGGCTTCAACAAAGACCGTAGGCAATCCAGTTCTTCTCAGTTCAAGAACTCAGATAAAGGGAAGAAGGATGCCAAGGATGGCGGTCAGTACACTGTTCCCACTGGACCGAAATGCTTTGGGTGTCAAGGCTTCGGACACATGAAACAAGAGTGTCCAACGTACCTTAGGAGCATTGGGAAGAGCAAGGCACTTGCTGCTACCTTAAGCGACACGGAAACCGAGGATGATTTCGAAAATGAAGACGACGGAATCTTGAATGCCTTCACTGCCACTGTTAATCCTACTGATGGGATTACTGAAGAAGCGAATGAAGAAAAGGAATTGGTGGATGCCAAGTTTGAGACTATGGATGATTAAGATGATATTCATACCGCCTATGAGAAACTGTACAAGCTTTCTGAGAAGCATGAGAAACTCTATAGGCTAACCACCAAGAAGCTCAGTGATGTGGAACTTGATCGCGAGGAGCTTTCCACTAAGGTTGATGAAGCAAATCAGACCATTAGGGTACTGAGGTTCGAGAACAATTTCTTGGCTGAGAAGACCAAGAAGCTTGAAGCGGAGCTATTTCAAGTCAGAGCACAATTGGAAAGGACATCGAGTGCAAAGCTAGACAAGATGCCAAGTGTTCAGAAATCTTCTTCGGATCGTACTGGATTGGGGTATGAATTCTCTCTCTCTAATACTCCTTCTGCTAGTACTACTGTTTTCGTTTCTTCTGCTAATAACATTAAAATTGAGGATAAAAATGTTAAAACTGATTTAGCAAGTGAGAACGTAGACAAGGGCAAGTTTATTCTAGGAGCACCCCCTAAAGTTGAGAAAATGGAAATTAGAAACCCTAGGACTAAGAAGGCTATCTCTCAAAAGCCCAAACAGAAGAAGTAGCATCTCTGTTATCATTGTGGTATTGCCGGTCATACTTGACCAAATTGCTACAAGTGGCTAGCCACTTAACAAAGCAATGGCATGATAGTATCTGGGAACCAGAATCAGCTTCAGACCTCTCTTGCTCCTCTTGGAGACATTCTCAAAGCTCTCATGTTCCTTTCGAACTTAAACGGTTTAAACTCTTCCCCCTCATCACCTGTTAAAGGGTTGGCAAATAGGAAAGGTTCTTCCAAGGTATGGAAGTAAAAAGGCTCTAAGTGATTTTGTTCACTTCTTCTTCGCTCTCCCCGTTTTTTTGCATTACTTATATGTTGCTTTACTGTTTTGAGTCAGTCTAGTTTTATACATTGTTTTGCTTTCTTTAACTTGTTTTTGTTTGTGTGTTTTCAGTTTTGTGTTTTATTTTTGCATTTCTGATAAAAAAAAAATTGAAAAATTGAAAAATATAAAAACAGTGTGTGTTTGTGTATATTGGTTCTTGTGAATCTTAAAATGACCATTAAAACAGAGTTTTCTAAATTTTGTATCACCTGTAACTTAGATGAGCATTCTTATGTACAACTAAGCAAGTGAGTTTTGTAGCTCTTTGTTTGTGATGAGTAAAATTAAGTGATCTCTTGTACTTAACACTCGTATCACTCTTTTTGACGGGTAGGACTAAAAAATCCTAAGAGAAAGGCATAAATAACTATCTCACCACTGTTACTCGCCAATCATGATATGATATCTGTATGCTTCGGCATAGCAAAAGTGCAATGTCAATGACATCATTATGCTTCGGCATAGCAAAAGTGCAATGTCAAAAGCTTAACATAATTGGGTAATTCTTTTCTCTCTTGTATGCCCATGCATGATATGCTAAATAAAAGAAAATATGCAAAGAACTAAAAGCAAAAAGAATAAAATGCTTTAAAACATGGTTGCAAGAGTGTTTTCTAGGAGATGTAGGAGTTATAGGATGTACCTTGAAGGTGATAGTCCCCATCAAACAGTTATGATTATGTGTGAGTTAAAGTGATTTTCTCATATCTCAAATCGTCATAACTTTGAGACACTTATGAAATCTTGCGATATTTTCACACACAACACGCAATACTTTTTGATATTCTTGATACATGTGCAGGTACAATGTGATTTGGCTATCACAAGATTTACATGTGTTAATGTATGCTCACTAAACTGTCTTAACTCATTTTTGAAATATAAAATTGGTTAGATTTGTTTAGTGTGTGTGTGCGTGTTTTGGGATCCATATGCTTTAAATTATTTTTGAGAGATGATTTTGAGAGCATAATGTGTTGCTTGGATCTTTGGTTGAGTTACTTGCGTGATTGCATTCATGTCTGTGTTTTTTCACTCTTGAAAAACTGTTTTTAAGGCAATCTCGACACCTCCTCGACAGCTTCTCGACACCTAGCTGTCTGTTGAGCTTCTTAGTCTTTTTCTAATTGCAGTCTCAACACATGCTCGACACCTGATGGATCGATCGAGAAACTTTCTGTCTGCTTGATAGATTCTCGACAGCTTCTGGATCGATCGAGATTCTTAAGTGGTTGATCTCTCTTTCTCGACACATGTCCTCGATAGCTGTATCTGTCGAAGTGCATTTTTTCGATACCTACCTCGATAGTTGTCTCGACACCTCTCGATACCTACATCTGTCGAGAATTATTGAATGGCTATATAAGGATTCTGTCGTGATTTTCTCTCATTTCGCTCGATCTCTCTCTCTCTCTCGATACTTTGTGTTTTCTCTCCCAAAACCTCTCTCACTCTCTCCAAACCCCTTCCTAAGGATTCTTCAAGTGTTTTTCTAGATCTTCCTCACTTGGTAAGCTTCTATCCTCTCTTTCTTCATGCATTTCATGTTTTAAAAACCTAGGTTTTGAAGTTTTTGGAAATTTTTGGGGTTTTTCAAAATTATTGAGAGTTTCGTGAAATTTTTGGGCTGGTTTTATAGATTTGATCTTTAAAACTACATGCATTGCATCACATTAACATTCTAATTGTATTTTCATGCATTTAGATGTGTGCAAACTTGTTGTGTGCTGTTAGGTTTGGATTGAGCTGAGCTCATGATGTTTTTACATTGCATGTCACATGTTCATGCATTTCCTATGCATACGTTCTATCTTTTCAATATTTCTCTTCCTATATTGAACTGTTTGAGACTTTTCTGTGTGTTTCTCTCTTTCTCCCTCTTTCTATGTTTGCGTTAGTAGTGTCTATGGCACCTAAGCGTAAATCCATTCCATCCCAAAACCCTCTGCGTTCTAAGGGATCTTCTTCTTCTGACTCCACTCCTTTGTCTATCTGGTTCCGTGATGAGAAAGCTCAAAAGGACTTCTCAGAGAACTTCTCTAAACGAGGTGTTCATTCAGAACGCCACGTTGTCCTAGCAGACTTTGCCGACACTGACCTACCCGATGTCATTCACAGTTGGACTTGGGAGTCACTGTGTGACGTCCCGGTCACTTGTCTTCTCGTGTTGATACAGGAGTTTTACTCCAACATCCACAGGATTGATTCTTCAGTACCTTTCTTCTATTCTAGCGTTCGATGTACGCGCTTTGTTATTACTCCAGAGCTGGTCTCTAAGGTTCTTCATGTCCCGAGGGTGGATCATCCTGATTACCCCGGATGTGAGCATCTATGGACTGTGTCCAAAGACGAGATGATCTCTGCGTTCTGTGAACGCCCTTCCGCTTGGGGAGATCATCAGTACACACCATGTTGGCCTTTTGCTAAAGGTTCTCGTTTCCTTAACATGGTGATGACTTTTGTTTTGCACCCACTTTCTCACTATAACTCTATCACAGAGCCTCGTGCTCGATTTTTTGTTGTCTCTTCTTAAGCATCTTACTATAGACTTTTCTTCACACTTTATCTTCTCTATCATAGATGTCTATAGAGATACGGCCACCCGTGATAAGCTCATTTGCCCTTCCGCTATCACAAGGTTTCTTCGCCATTTTTCCATCCCCTTTCCTTCGTCCGATCCGTTTCATATCATGTCTGCCATATACACCGCTACCGTAAAACGTAGCGAGGCACAGTTCAGATCGAGACAGTCGGATGCTGCTGCTCCTTCCTCCCGGCCGACTACATCCAGATCTGCTAGAGCGACATTTGTTCCTTCTTCTTCTTCGAGCGACGTCACTCTTGGAGACATCATGGCGCAGCTTCAGCGCATGGATGCTCGCCTCGATACACTCTCCACGGAGTTGTATCAGGTGAACGTTCATGTTGGTCGCATCGCCAAGCGACAGGTGACCTTGGGCGGCTTTGCTCCTGAGGCTTCTCCTCCGCCACCTCATGTTGCTTCTGAGACTGAGGATGATGATGACGATGATGCTTCTGATGATGCTGATGGAGATGCGAGCTCTTCTGATGAGATGTCTACTTGACACTCTACCCTTTGTCACTCGTGACAAAAAAGGGGAGTAGTTTTGGTGTATGAGAGTAGTCATACTTAGGGGGAGAGCTAGTATATGACATTTTTGATAGGGGGAGTGTTGATATGAGGGATGTAGTGAGGATTATATGTATTTCTTTTCTTTTTTATCTTTTTAGAGATACATTGATCATGTACCCCGGTCTTGTGACCATTTAGTGACATACATTGTGTTTATCTCTTGATATATATATTGATGTATGTTTCTTTCATCTATCTCTCCATGTGTTGTTTCTTCTCTGTCTTTATACATATGTTTCTTTTACTTGTATGCAATCTATTATTTCTGCTTCACACAAAGATGCCTTGATGTGTTTTGTTTAAAATTGTTTCAGAAATACAGGTTGTCAAAGTCTTCTTGCTAGAAACTCTCTTCTTGCAAAGTTTTTCAAGAGTTTGTGTTAGGATAGATTTTATTGTATTTAACAAGTGAATGTGAGTTAAAGTGTTTTATGACTTCTCTCATATCTTCGTTTGTTTGTTGTGGTTTTGTCATGGATTGCCAAATGGGGAGATTGTTAGGACATATGTAGTTCAAGTTGTTGACATATGTCAGTATTTTATGTAATTGGCTTATCCTTTGACAAAACACACTTTACTTGTAAATGGGTAGATTTAGGATGTGTTTAACGCTTCAAAAAACAGTGTTTCAAGATTAAGTGTTGAAATCATCAAGTATGTCCAAGAAACAAGCTGGAAAGTGCAAGTTACTAAAGCTCGACACCTGGTCTCAACACATGCATCTATCGAGTTTTAGAAGCTGTTTCAACCCCGAGGCTCGACAGCTTCTCGACAGATCCTCAACACCTCTATCTGTCGAGATTTAAAGAAAACAGATTCCAAGTTCTGTTTTAATTCCAATTCGTGAATGTGTCTTTGAGACTTCTTTTCTCCTAACCCTAGACATATAAAATAATTGTTTTAAGGGCCGTCAAAGTTATGCAAGTTGCACAAGTATTGAGTAATTCTTGTTCATGCAATTTGTGATCAAAGACAAAGTTCATGCCCTAGTTCATATCTTGTGAAGAAGTTGCTGTGTAATGTGCATTGTAGGGTTTTGTAACCAAGCATCTTCTTGATCTTCATCGTGTGGATGATTTGAAGAATTTTGCAGCCAACAACTCTCTCTCTCTCTAGTTGGTGAATTGAAGTCGCGTACTAGGATCCACGTAATTGGTTAGTCACGTACTCGGAGCCGTGCATCAAGAGAAGAAACTATCACTACAGAACAAGTCCAATTGGGTATTGGGGTAAGGGTTCAACTGTAGGTTGGTAAGGTACTCGGATTCCTTGCTTGTAATCGCTTGTTGTGATAATAGTGAAGTTTCGAGAGTGGTGACCTTAAATCACCCGGTGGGGTTTTTGCCATCAGGTTTTCCCCATTCGTAAACAAATCACCGTGTCTTTTATTTTCCGCTGCATACTTTAGTTTTGGTGATTTGTTTGTGCTGCCACGTGAATTTGTATGTTAACTTGATTAATTAATAATTTGGCTAATTAATCAATTTAATTAATCACAATGGGTCAACGCGTTTATGGCCTATCAAGAAACAAATTTGTATCTTTATATAGAGGTTTAACAAATTATAAATGCGTTTGAAATTATGGTACTATGAGAAGGTATAGGGCACCCAAACCTTTTGAAAGATAAAAAAGCCTTGTAGAGGTGTTTGCGTATTGTTGTTCAAAATGATGTGAAAACTATAGTTTAAAAAGTGCTTTCAAAATACATATTTAAAATACTTATAATGAAAAAATGTGTTTAATACTGTATTTTTAATAATGTCTTTTCAAAAGTAAAAAAACATAATTGTGTATTTAGTTTGTGTGTGTGTGTGTGTGTGTGTTTATTTTTTATTTTTTATTTTTTTTTAAGTTATGGCATGTAGTCTAATCAACGGGTCCTACAGTTTTTAAAATATTTACAAAGTGTCATTGAATAACATCATTAAAATTTAAAAACTAGTAAGAGGAGTTTTCCATATTCAGTATTTAAATACTCTAAAATGAGCAACATAACTCAAACACTCATAAAAAACACTATTACCAAACGTTTTTTTTTTTTTTTTTCCAGTATTTAAACATTGAAAGTTGTTGTTTGGAATCACATATCAAAGCCGACCTACAAATATGTTTCTAACAAGATCTAAACATTCTAAGCACCACCCGAAGGCTGCATTTCTTAAAGAGCCTACCTATGAATGACTGGGATGTGTACACATGCCCCCTAGGGAGTAAATGTAAGGCCGAGGTTGCATAACACACCCTAAGGTAGAAACCCCTATTCTAGCCTAAACATGCTACTAGTCATAACACCTAAAACTAGAGAGGAAAAAAAAAAAAAAAAACTAAGGCTAAGAAAAATAAATAGCAAAACCCTAAAGAAGAAGTAATAAAAATAAAGAACATTTCTAAAAAAATTTAAAGAAAAAAAAATTGTTAGCTATACTCTATAAGAAAGAAACAAAGCTTTGATTTGATCGCTTTCCTTTTCCGTAGTGAATGGACAAAAAAGAAAAGACGTTGTCAACGTTGGCAATAATTTAAATTAAATAGATACAAAAATGATGATGGTTAAATTTTTCCTTTTTCTTTTTAATATATTGATAATGTGGTAAAATCTAATCCACATATTTCAAAATGTATGAATATGAATTTATAAACTATTCCATAAAATAACTCTAAAAACTCTAGATCTTCCGCGTTTAATTTTTTTTTTTTTTTGGTTTTAAAATTATGACAATATCTTTTTGGCCAAAGGAGTAGAAATGGAACCTATGTACTAGATGCTAAGATTAGATGCCCTACGGAATTTGCACCAGCTGCAGCCCTCCTACCCGAAAATAACTCCAGCCACCTCAATAAGTTCAAAGCATCAAAGAATTCCCATGTTGAAATCTCAGACAAATTAGTTTGGGCACAACTTATTTTTGGACAGGGTTATCTTCAATTGTTGAAATCAGACAAATTAGTTTTGGCACAACTTACAGTTTGGATAGGGTTGTCCTCAAATTTTCAGAGTCATAAATTTATACGTAACCTTTTACTCTTTTAATCATGGTAATGTGTTGAAATCAAACTAGATGCTTTGTCTCTACCTTACCTCACATGCATGTTAAGCCATCTATTTTCGAAAATATTTTCTCAGAAATTAAAAAAATTGTCAATACTTTTCCAATTTTCAAGAAAATTTTTTTCAAATATGAAAATTATTGTGTGCCCTTAAAACCCGCATTAGTAAAATCCAAATACAAAAGTCTGTTGAACATGACAGTACATACTACTGTTACGTTCGAAAACCCGTTTTGTAAACGACTAATTAATTCCCACTGGCACTACTTCCCAAACCAAATACTGACACATGTAGATTACAGTCGCTGACTCACACTAGCGGTAGCGACCTGATTCCGTAATGGAAAGATAACAACCAAGTGGGTCAATAATATAAGAATTCCTAGAAAATCCAAGTCCAATTTTCCGTATGTTTAGCCTTTAAATCCGTGTATAAACCACTATATATACCACGCTAAGTTCATTGGATTAGCACCAAGCCATACCCAGGGGCAGAGCCAGGAATTTTGGTTTGGAGGATAAGTTGCAATTTTAATATACTTATCAAGACAACTCCACGTATACGTACACACTTTTTTATTATATACACACACTTTTTTATTTGATTAGTTATATACATACACACATCAAACAACAACAAAAAGAACTTAGTAATTTCAATTAAAATTATGTTTGATGACGATCTTTCATAAAATAAAATTCATTTCTACTATTTTTATAGTGAAATTCTTAAAAAAATTCATTTTCGATATAAATTATCAAATTTTATACTAAAGAAAGTAAAAAACTTTCAATTAAACTAATGAAATTTTCAAAAACATGAATGATCCAAAACTTGGAGGAATAAGTTAAGTTTCAAACGTATTTGAAGTTATCTTCCTCTAACCCATTATGTAGTAACTAAAGGGGCATTTTATGTGTAGTTTTAGTGACATTATTTTTTTAATGAGTCAATGATTTGTTAATTATCACATAACTGGTTGAAAAAGATATAGATTCAAATATATTTGGTGCTAAACTTTATCAAATATTTAACAGATATAAGAGCATATTTTACAATAAAAAATAGAATTGTGAAAAATAATGTTATGTCTCTATAATTATTAGACAATTTTTTTTTAAGAGCATCATTGAACTAAATCAAATATTTGGGGGGGCCAACTCTTATTTTTTAAGACTAAATTTTGAAAATATTAAAAAAATTATATATATTTAAAATTTTTTTCAAATTGGGGGGTGGGGTGGGGGGGTGCCATGGCCCCCCCACCCTTACACATAGCTACGCCCCTGGCCATACCAAACCCCAAGTTCATCATTCATCATATATACTTGTTACCTCCAAATTAAGCAACAAAGATGAAAACCCTGGCACTCTACGGCCTTACCTTGGCCTTCTTTTTCTTATTTGGTATGCCTCATTAATCACTATCTACTTCTGATATTAACTACCATATTGCTTTTGTCAGTAATTTTCATCTTTTCTATTCACAATAATATTTTAGATTGCAACACTTTTTTTTTTTTATTCTTGAAAACTCGTGGACATGCAATCTCCTATCGGGCGGCTATACAGTAAAGCCATGAACCACACGGATTAAGATTTCATTATAATATTCACTAATTTTTCACATGAAACATATTTTAGATTTTATGTACTGGACCCTTGTTCTTTCTCTCTTGATCTCTTCTAACATATAGTCCATAGAGGAATAGACCTCTAATGAACAGGTCACATAAAGGCAAGTATACTAGATTTCATGCATATTCATATCATTGATGATTCTTATTTATTTATTTATTTATACGGACACGTCTTATATATCAACTGCTTAATATAATTTTCATACCTACGATTATAAACCTGAGTCGTCAGGTCTTTTATTAATAAAACACTTACAAACAGAACCATCATCATGATAATGATCTGGCTGCATATAATTTACGAAAGGAAATCAGTGCAAACAAATAAGGGAATAAATTCTTGTATATTGTTAGGACATATGTAGTTCAAGTTGTTGACATATGTTACTATTTTATGTAATTGGCTTATCCTTTGACAAAATACACTTTACTTGTAATTGGGTAGATTTAAGATGTGTTTAATGCTTCAAGAAACAGTGTTTCAAGATTAAGTGTTGAAGTCATCAAGTCTGTTCAAGAAACAAGCTGGAAAGTGCAAGTTACTAAAACTCGACACCTGGTTTCGACACATGCATCTATCGAGCTTTAGAAGTTGTTTCAACCCCGAGGCTCGACAGCTTCTCGACAGATCCTTGACACCTCTATCTGTTGAGATTTAAAGAAAACAGATTTTCAGTTTTGTTTTAATTCCAATCCGTGAATGTGTCTTTGGGACTTCTTTTCTCCTAACCATAGACATATAAAAAGATTGTTTTAAGGGCCGTCAAAGTGATGCAAGTTGCACAAGCATTAAGTAATTCTTGTTCATGCAATTTGTGATCAAAGACAAAATTCATGCCCTAGTTCATCCCTTGTGAAGAAGTTGCTGTGTAATGTGCACCGCATAATTTTGTAACCAAGCATCTTCTTGATTTTCATCGTATGGATGATTTGAAGAACTTTGCAGCCAACAACTCTCTCTCTAGTTGGTGAATTGAAGTCGCGTACTAGGATCTGCGCAATTGGTTAGTCACGTACTTGGAGCTGTGCATTAAGAAGAGAAACTGTCACTACAGAACAAGTCCAATTAGGTATTGGGGTAAGGGTTTAACTGTAGGTTGGTAAGGTACTCAGATTCTTTGCTTGTAATCACTTGTTGTGATAATAGTGGAGTTTTAGGAGTGGTGACCTTAAATCACCCGGTGGGGTTTTTGCCGTCAGGTTTTTTCCATTCGTAAACAAATCACCGTGTCCTTTATTTTCCGCTGCATACTTTAGTTATTGGTGATTTGTTTGTTCTGCCACATGATTTTGCATGTTAACTTGATTAATTAATAACTCGGCTAATTAATCAATTTAATTAATCACAAGGGGTCAACGCGTTTGTGGCCTATCATATATATTCCAGCCCATATGACACACACGTGCACATCGGTTGCCAAGTCCGTTTTGTAGAGATAAAGTAATCAGAAATAGCCTACCATCTCATTTGCTTTCTTTTTATGAAAAATGTTCCCTTCATCAGTTGACTAAGAAATTTGTCAACAAATGTTTAACCACGTAGCATACAGTTGTCGAGCTCTTGGTCCTTAACATAAAAATTATCTAGACAATATATAGCAACTACGGTGGAGCAATAACTTTCCCATAAATAATGTTGCTAAGAGGAGGGTGTAATATCTTCCCCCACATTATGGTGGTTCAAATACTTTTTAGAATTTTCTCTATTCTCAATAAAGCAAGTAATGTTATAATATAAATAAGTGGAAATTCAGATATAAGGACCTGACCTGATAGAAAAACACCTGCAATATATATTCTCAACAATTATTGCAGGTCCATGTGGTGCCTACACTTTGACCTCTTTCTGTTGGATGATTTATTTCATGTCAAGGTTTTTGTTGATCGTCCTTGAATGATGAACTTAATGTGAATGCTGTCTAAGACTCTAAGGAGCACTGATGAGACCCATAATTTTCATTATGGAATTAAATGTAGAAAAATACATTCATTTCCTTTGTTGAAGAGCTTTTTTTGAGATACGAGTCAAATTTCTAAAAAGATATTTGAATAATTTCTGGTTTTATCAAACTTGGAAAGGCAATAAGTTTTGAATCCACTTCTTTAATGTCAAATTTTGGCTTCACTTTTCTCAAATGGTAAAATATGAGATTTCTTACCTTTGACGAGGCCCGTGCAATAAAGTTTGACTTCAATTTTCCTATCTTAGCCTGATGCATTAGGAAAGAAAAGTAGAGATATAAAAAGCTATAACGCATAAATATTAATCAATTATTTAATTCTATAAAGAGACACAAACAGCTCAGGTTATAATAGGAAATGTAGTAAAACTCTTTTTGATGGCCATAATTAGGATATCAGGGCCATAATGTTTGACTTAAATTTGGCTTTAATGGTGGGGATATTAAAGAGAAAATGGTGAAATTCTTTGGCCACATATCTCTTTGCATTCTCTTTTCCCCTGCCATATATATATATATATATAACACGCGCGCGCGCACACACACACGCACATGTTGCGTTCTTTGAACGCGTATAGGCTGTAACTATAAATCCTCTTCGTTGTATAGCTATTCAAATCCAGACTTTAGCACCCAAATTTGGAATCTTAAATTCAACAATCAAGACTATTTAATGCTGTCATATTTTGCTTGAAATATCTCTAGATGGTATATATCCATTTTTCCTAAAATTGATTATCATGAATTCACACTTTTCTAATTAAATTATGGAACTGTTCAAAAATAGCTTAACATAGAACTTGGGAATTATAATATTGTCTAACTTTTTGCATTCAATGATGGAAAATTACTATAATAATTTATTTTGTTAATTCTTATTTCTCTTACTCACGTCTTTTGAGAACAATGCAACGAAAAAAGCTTAAATATTGTTTGCAAATACTTGGAGAGAAGAAAGGGGGAAACACATAGATTTGACCTTTAGACCATAATGTGTTCTTTGAACTGGGCCATACTCTTGAGGACTGTCGAGATCGCTCGAATTTTTGTGGTCGTCCTTTGTTTAGTCCGTGCCTTATAATGAACAGACCATCCAATTGATCTCCTCTCCGCCATAACACCCAAATGGGTGCCTTGTTTCTCTACTTTTGTAGCGTGGACCCTAAGGAGAAAAGGTAAAGGCCGTAGGGTTTGAGACCTTTGATTTGGGTTCTCACATCTTTGTCTACGTGTTTGGCTAACAAGTCATGCCTTGATGATGATGGTGTCTCAACGATGCCTCCTTATCTCCTTTATCTCAACCCAATCTTGACAATGACACTACTTCAGTATAATATTTTTGAATTAGACTATCTTTTGTAAGAATTGGAGAGATTTCATTTGGGTGTTCATATCTTTTGATTGAACTAAATGACCCACTGTCACAGGAACAACTTAATGACTTGTCGAGTCCCTACAGACGGCGCCAAATTAATTGATGATGCCAAAATTGTCAGTTGGGTCACTCGTTCAATCGGAGCATTAGGCGATCTCGTAGGACTTAGAAGATAAAAGAGAGATAGATCGAAGAGACCATCGAGTTGTGCCCGATGGGGGAACCTCCGATGCTTAAGTTAGTATTAGCCCATATATTTTGTATATAGATAGTGTTTTGTAGTATTTTGACATACATTAGCAAATGGACAAATTGTCCCTTTTATAGGTGACTTAGGTAGCTGTTGGACATAAATAAGGGTGATTATTACCCTAATTGTAACGTTCTTTATCTTGATGAGAGGGTTTAAGGCCTTTGATGATCATTATTAAAGGTGTTGGGTGGTTACTCATCTATCTTTGATGGCCTACTAATGACGCAATGACCGTCCATTAAGATGGATGATCTTAATAATTTTTATGGACTCATCATGTAGTATAAAATAGATAATTTAATGTAGGTGTTTTTGAAAAGTAATAAAAGCATATTCACACGCAGTAGTAGCTCACAATGAAAAAGCTAGTGCTACAAAAAATTTCATACTTTTGTCACAACTCATCTCTATGTGGTGAGTTGTGAGTGGTGGCGATGTGGAGCTTCATGGACCCTTACTATTTTTTTTCCACCACTCACAACTTGCCACGTGAAGATGAGTTGTGGCAAAAGTTGTGAAGTTTTTTTCTGTCACTAGCATTGTTGCTCACAATATCAGATCTAATATGAAAAATCAAAATCTAACCATTCACCACACCTCGACACACACCACCAGAATCACCATGGATCGGAATTTGTGGTAGAGCTTTCTTACTATGCCCATCACTTAAACCAAAAACAGTGACTCTCAAATCCAAAATCGTCACCTCTCTCTCTCTTTGAAATCTAAGCTCAAATCATTTAAAGTGATCAAACACATAACCTCAAAGTCTCACTCTTTGAACAAAGGCCTATTGAGGGTCTATAGGGCGGCTTGAAAAAAAAAATGCCGCATTCATTGAATCTCCAACAAAGGACCCAACACCATGGCCCATCTTCCTATCCACCTTTGATGCTTTCTCCCGAGCATGTTTCAGGTTGGCAAGGGCAATAAGATCCAAAGGTTTGCAATTTCTCAACCAAACCAAATTAAAAAAATTATTTTTGTTTTATTTTTTGGATTTTGTCATTTGAGTTTTGTCTAGTTTTTGAAATAGGCTAATGCTCTGTTTGTTTTGTTGAAAAACCTTCTGTAAAAATAGTTTTTCACATTTTCTAATGTTTGGTAGCACAAAAAAAAATTGGTTAATTAAAAACTATCTTTAGTCAACAGAAAACACAAATAAAAATAAGACTTATTTTCTATAGGTTTTCCAAAAAAAAAGTTTTTGGAAAACAATATTTCTCTCATGCGTTGCATCTCCTATAAATATTATCTTCATTTATAGCCATGGGAAACATAATTTTTTGGCGCCTTCTCTCTCACAGTAAACTCTCTCACTTTTTCTCTCTTCCCTTTGCTTTTTCTCTCTCAGTTCTTACACCCTCAATGCCATTAACTCTGATCTATCTTCTTCCCATAGATCTTTCTCTCTCTCTATCTGTCTCTCATCTCTCTTGTCTCCATGTTTCTATTCCCCTCTATCACATAGTTCTTTGATTATATTTTTTTCCCCTCACTGATCAGTCAATAGCTCTGACTTGCTAAGGAGAACAAATTAGCAGTGGTAATTATTTCATTCCTCTCTACTAAATCTCAATTCTTTACTTTGAATTTCAAGCTTGATTTTATTTTATCTCTAAGAAAATTTCGGTTTGATACATTCCAGGCATAAGTTACTTCTTTTTGCACGTAAAAGTGCCAAAAAAAAAAAAAAAAAAAAAGAAGAAGAAGAAAGAATGAATGAAGTAAAAGACAAAAAATTTAAATATCATGGCTATATGGCTCTAAATTGCTTTTGCATAGGACAATCTTTATAGTAATTTAATAATATTGTTATATAATAAATGATAATTGCATACTAAACATCAAAAAACATTATTAATCTCATTTTCAAAGTTGGTATTAAACACTGGAAAATGAGATAGTTTTATAGAACATGCTTTTTGAAAAATGAACAATTTTTCAGAAAATGTTAATGTTGAAACAAACATTAATATTGATTTTTATATATTTTTTGGTTTTTGGTTGCTTTTTTTTTTTTGTTTTTTGGTTACTTATTTGAGATAAGCAGTATATAGAAATGAGTTGGGTCTTATGTTTTTGCTATTTTTGTTTGTAAATTAGGCTTAGTGGAGTGGTGGTGCTTGGATTTCTTAGCCAGGTTTCCTTTTCTTGAATTTGCCCTTAATGGTGATGTGGTGCGGCAACTTTAGTGTTTTCTAGGCTTTGAAAGTGACTTGGTTGCCTTGTGTGGCGGCATGTGTGGTGGGGTGGGGTAGAATTGTGGAGGTCTGGTTTTCAACATAAAAGGTGGGTTAGGTTTTGAGTTTTGATTTTGTTTTGAATATATATGGTATTGTAAGTTGTTATTGTGTGTAGATGCTTGTATTTATATTTTGGTAAAATGCTAATGTAATACGTACTCTGTTAACTATTCTATAAAATAGAAAAGTAAATTTCAATATTAAAATAGACATGAATTTTAACACGAATGGGTATGAGCGCACTAATTAAGATAATAAGATGGTGATTAATAAATGTCATTTCAACAAAAAAAATAGTATAAATGTCATTTCTCCCAAGAAAAAACTTTTGAATTTCATACAATTTTGATTTACTTTATTGTTATTGTAATAGCAATAAAGCATTCCCATTTGTTTATGCCAATCAAAATTATATTTTATCTTATAATATACTTTATTGTTATTGTAATATTATTTTACGTAACCACTTTTACAACCCATCCTATGCTCTATTATATATTTCATAATATATCATATTAAAATAATTGAGTATTAAGGAAGAGTACACAAATTTTGCATGTTCAAAAAAAAAATACTATGACAATTTATTTTAATATTAGAATAAACATGAATTTTTATACGAATTGGTGTGAATGTATTAAGATTGTACGATGGTAATTAGTAAATTTCATTCCAACCAAAAAAAAAAAGAAAAGTATAAATGTCATTTTAATCAAGAAAAACCTTTGAATTTCATACAGTTTTAATTTACTTTTATTGTTAGAGCAATAAAGCATTCCCATTTGTATACCAAAAAAAAAAAAAATCCTTTATATATTTTATTTTACATAAGCACGTTTACAATCCATCCTACCTTCTATTCTTTATTTCACAATATATCATATTAAAAAAATGGAGTATTAATATTTATTTTTCTTATTCCTTGGTTGAATTTGAATAGGTTGCTAGCTAGTTGTACTCGCTATATAGTAGTATATATTGGAAAAATTATTAAATACTTTGGAATTACCATAGATGTGTACCCCCTCTCCCATGAATTGTGGGTCCCAACATAAATTTAATTAATGGAATTCATAATTATGTGAGAGGATGAAGTATACATTTATGGTACTCTGGGAGTACCTAATAATTACCCATATACATTGTGTTGTCCATAAATATCATTAATCAACACTAACCTTGACCATCCAACATGGCCAAGTTGTTGGGAACTTGTGATGCTATGCATATGAAAAACCCAACTCAAATTTCTTAGTAAACACTTGAGAGGGGGAATGGGATCCTGGGTTAAAAGGAGTAGGTAATTCATGGTAGGTATACATGAAGCTGGAGAATCAAGGTGTGATTTTAAGAAAAGGCAATTTAGGACAATGAACAAGAAATGTTTTGGATTTCGACCAATAAGTGACCATGCGATTCTTCTTACATCCAATTGAATTAAACAATTCATTATGGATTTTTATTACAAAGATTGATTTTGTTTTGTGATGATAGTATTCAAAAGAAAATCTGCAAAAAAATCATTTCTAATAATCATATGAAAAAATAAGAAAAAAGAAAAGGAGCTCATTAAAAATAATGTTGAAACTTGAAAATAACATGTTGCAGTTACAGAGTTCCACTTATGAACTCAAAATTTTTACAGTACAATCAATCAATAAAAAAAAAAAAAAAGGATATAACCGATGCCTACAAAAACTAAACTAAACTTTAAACTTGTGAAGTACTTCCCATCTAGCATAAGCTTCTTGGAAGGTCGTCAACCTCTAAGTGGAACTCTGTAACTGCAACTGGGTTTAAATCCACTTCTCACCATTTAAATGGTGAGAAGTTGATATAACTTGTGAAGTACTCTCACCATTTAAATCCTTCATCCAAATCTATGCAACTGGGTTTAATCCAAGTGCAGTTGGGTAGTTCTCTTCCGTGAGATTTATTTCTACTCGAATAATCAGTAAAACAAGAGCGGTACTTCTTAGTTTCGAGAGAGTAGAATATGTTATTGTTGTCTTGAACACTTGGCACGTAAATCTTATTACTCATACCTTTTGCCACACTCAATTCAAAGAAAGAACCCCCAGAACTAACACATAACATTTTATTTCCAATATTTGTCACCTTATGCCACTTCATCCTTGGTCCAATCGAGGAGAGATTCAATGAGTAAATATGAATACTTGGCTCACTTTCATGGAGCTCAAACACTACAAAAAGCTTTCCATCACTTTCCAACAAATAACTACTTCGGAGTGAGTAATCGAAATCTTCCAGAGGAGGAATATAGGAAAGATACTTCCATCGACATTTGTATTGATTAGGATGACTCAAGTATTCATGCGGATCAAATACTCCTACTTTAACTGGGAGGCCATCCCCTTGTAGACCCAACCGGTAGCAACGACCTTTGTATAGTAGGGGATTGTTATTGATGAAATGACCCGTAGGTCGAAAATAATCTGTAAATTCGCACAAAGTCCAAGCTACTTCACCACGCCTAATGATGCTGAATTTGGATCCATAAAATATGATTCCAATAACAAAACAGTCAGTAGAAGTTGGGGGAGATGAAAAACTCATTGATTCAAATATTTCCTTGCAAGGATAACTTGGAAGTTCTATTTTAATTCTATCAAAGGGATGGAAGAAAAAGATACTTTCATCCATTTTAGACAAGAGAAGCCAACCATACTTTGAATAACGAATAAATGCATCCTGCAACTCTGAAATATCCATTTGATAACTGCCATTATCATGCATTGGATGAAAGAATGTGCATTTGTGTTTAGCCAAGTACATCAGACATGGAGAATGAGAATATGGGGGTTCCAATAATGGTCGAAGTGGACTCATAGGACTACTTAATCGCCATGATTTGCAAATGGCACGAAAAGTATTTAAGTCTTTGAGAATGAGGTGTGCTGAAAATTGACAAAGAAGATGAAGTGGAAGCTCAGACCATGATTTATCTAGCTCTTTTTTCTTCTCTTTCTCTTCCTCTTGCTTGAAAGATTGAACAATATTTTCAATCATATATTTGGAAGATATATCGTTGTCACCTCCTTTAAATTTAGTACTTCTGTTGAGGAGGTACTGTATTGAATATTTTAGAGAGAAAACAATAAGAAAAATTACTCAAACTCAAAATGCCAAACAATCATGAAATAAAGTAATTCTTTAGAACTCTGAAATATGAATAGACGACGTGAAGGTTATTGAACAACAAAAGAATATATATTTAGACTCTAAAAGAGTCCAGAGATCAGTTTAGCAGTATGACACAATGAAAACAATAATCCTACTCCCTCTCCTTAAAACTGACGATATTATTAGAAATACATTACAAAAAAGAGTTTTAACTAGTACTGCATAGCGGAATAATTATCGATATAAAAAAATAAGCAATAGTAAATACCACCCAAAAGTATAAACAACTATGGTTTCTGATTTCTTTGACAAATTAATGTCTTAAGGCTATAAATCAACAACAAAATTTATAAGAAAAGAAAACGTACCATCTTCAGTTGAGGGTCGTGCTCGTGCAACTGCGAAGGACACAAAGGGTTGAAGGGCATGATGGAGCTGTATGTGAGAGAACCTTATTACTTGAGAAAAAAAAAAGAGAGGAGAAGGGCCTCTATATATAAACGATGGAATCAGCTTAGTTTTGGAGGGAGGGGTACTTTTGGTTGGGGTTGGGGTTTTTTTTATAATACAACCTTGAGTCGGTTAGGTACAAATTCCAATACGACTTCAATTAGTAATAGGAAATCCTAATCCCAGTTCCAATTCTATATGTTAGGATTAGGAAATCCCAATCCTAATTAATCTAGGATTAGAAAATTCCAATCCCAATTAATCTAGGATTAGGAATTTTCAATCCCAATTAATCTAGGATTAGGAATTTTCAATCCCAATTAATCTAGGATTAGGAATTCCCAGACTCCAAGTGATGGTGAACCTCCAAAAAAATCGTTATATATAGACCCAACCTAGCTAACAAGAGCTCACGAAAAAATTAAAAGAAAAACTTACAAGAGCTCTATCAAGTGAAACCAAGAGAATCAGAAGGTACGCATATAATTAAATTTCTAAGACAGTTTAATCTTCATTGTTTATTTGTACATCCCAAAATTTGTTTAAGAATAATTTTGATTATTTTGTTCTTTTCATAATTTTGACTATCGATTTGTTGTTTGCTTAATTGGATTTTGTTACGTGCTTCCTCTTACATTTTTAATTTTACAATACTTATTTAGATTCTAATACTCAATGAATTAAACTGTTGGTTATGTTGTTTTAGAGCCAAAAACCTTCAGCTAAATCTTTTTGACGATCAAACTCCATGTACAGCGCTAAAGGATGTGCTACACATTAACTATAACATATTCTTATTTAACATATTATTATAACAATGATGCTATTGGCTATTGCCTTGATGTTATAATGGATTCTGTTTTATTATCCCTTGGATTATGTCTTTCTGTTTTACTATTTTTACGAATTTGCACTTAAATTATCAATGTTTTATGAATTGATTACCTGAAATATTCTTCCTTCCGAAGGCAATAAAGTAACGTTGCTTGATTGAAAGTATTTTAAATTAGGAATGCAACAAATAATAAGACTCAAAAATTTGCTTTTCATTAGGTTTCCTAGAAGCCAAACTCTATATATATGCTTTCTCAAAAAAAAAAAAAAAAAAAAAAAAAAATCTCTACATATATATATATATATATATATATATAGAGTATCAGCATGTTAAAGAACATTAAGAATATTGGCATTCTTAAATTTTTTTTTTTTCAATTAAGTTTGAAAAGTTGGTGTTTCTCAACAACAAAAATAAAAATAAAAAGAGTTTAAAATGTTGGAATAAAGTTGTAAAATTAGGGAAAATTATTGAATACTCCGATAATGCTATAAATGCATACTTCTTCCTTTCACATGGATTGAGAGTTCTATCATAAATTTAATTAGTGAGACTCAAAATTATGTGAGAGGAGTGAGTACACATTTATGGTACTCCGGGAGTACCTAATAATTACCCTAAAATTAGTGCGGAATAATTTGTCATTATAAGAAATAAAGCTTGCAATAAATATGTCAATCATTGTTTAGAACAATATATCAGTATATATACTTTGATTATTTTATATAGTTGTTATATGAGAATGGTTGGTCTCAACACTCAAAAGGACTTAATTCTTGAACGTGTAGTTCAAGGTAGAGGGAAGACGATTTCTAAAAGACTTGCAATAGTGTACACACTCAAAGGGCCTAACTATTAAATGTGTAGGAAATTCTCACGCACTCGACTAAATTATACTATTATATTAAGAAAATAATAATCTTGACTTTCCTTATCCAAACCTCCTCCTTCTTCTTATTAATTTATGCTTGTTCATTTTGTCTTTTTAAAAATTGCTTAGCTTTTGCTTGTTTTTTTTCCTCCTTATAAACAGAGTCTTGGAAATGGAAGGTACAAATCATCCTCCTCACATCCCTCTATCATATCCTTGGCTTATAATTTGTGATGGGAAAGATCAAGAAAGACAAACTTTTGTTGACATATCAAATAATAAGTTTAACACAGGAACCATTTCGGAGATGCGCAATAAAACAATATGCACTAGCACAAGGGAATGGTTGGTGTTGAAAGATCTTGGCTCAAAGGATCTGTGCCTTTTGAATCTTACCTCTAAAGAGGTGGTGCAGCTCCCACGGTTAGATACTATTACCGATGTTGATATCTGTGTTCTATCCTCATCATCAAGCGAATCCAAACACGATTTTCATGTAATGTTCATTGATCATTCAAGATGCAAATTCTATTTTTGTCAACCCGGAGATATGAAATTTCGTGAACAAATGTTTGAATTTCATTGGGAGAATGGGAAGACAACAATATGTGCAGCAACAGTATATGGAGAGAAGGTTTACTTTTTGGCATGGTTTTCAGGACAATCACCTATTTATGAATTGTTTTGTGCTGAATTTGTGGGTTTGAATCTTCATTTTACAAAGATTACAAGAGAGAACTTGCCTAGTCCGACAACTCCAGAAATAAAATCTATCAATGATTATCTTGTTGAATGTGGAGGTGAGCTCTTATTTATTCATAAGATGAGTGATGGATGGAAAGCTAACACGCTTCTTGGTTTTCTCATATTTCGAATGGATTTTTCAAGTCAGGTGTGGGTGCAAGTAAGCAACATAGGAGGGTGGACTATTTTTCTTTCTCAGCATCTTAATGTGGGGCGTAAGGCTATATCTTGTTTTGCAGCAGAGAAGGGAATTAGACGGAACTCAATCTATTTTACGAAGTGTTTTGATAGGTTCCTCTATGTCTTTGATGTAGAAGATCATAGTATTTCAAATTCATTACCTTGTCCCATTGTAAGCAAACATCATTCACAACTTGATTGGGTTATGATTCCTACAATTAGTATTAGCGAATTATGTTATGATTTGGCTTAGGTTGGTCATTAATTGTGAAGATTTCGAGGATATTCTTATTTGTGAACTCTCTATTCTACCAATTGCTCACCTTCAGCTTACATGGTTATGTGGGAAAACACCAATGTTGAAACAATCAGTGCTTCGCTCTGCGTACCCCTCACCTCATCGTTGATCAATTGGTGCGTGTGTAATATTGTTACATAGAGGTGCCGACAGTCTTGCTGTAGGAACATGTTCCTTATTAGCTGATTTTGTTATTTTAGATGTACCTCCCACTACTGAATTAAGTGTAATTGTGAACTCTGATGCTTATGACTTGTATTCCCTAAAGCTTTTAGCCATTACTTCGCCTTATATGGCTAGTTAATTTTAATGCATTATCCTTTTAACCTAATATATATATATATATATATATATATATATATATATATAGAGAGAGAGAGAGAGAGAGAGAGAGAGAGAGAGAGGTTACATTAGCTAGAATCAGTCATTTTGATTTTTGTTTTTTGTTTTTTATATAAGTGATGTGGTGGTGCAAAACTCTTTGGCATGTTGCCTTTCAAAGTAGTGGACAAATTCATTTCTTTGTTCTTGAATACGACTTTTCAATAAAATTGTCCTTTCTTGTGTATGCACATGTTTAAAATATTTTTCTGTATCAATTTTTGTAAGGTTGAATTTATTTAATCATGTGTTGGTTTTATTCCGTGCCAAATTTGCTCGCAATTTAGCAATTAGATACCTTGTATTTAGGTGAGATTTATGTAAGGGTTGTGTGTGAGAGAGTGTGAAGAAAAACTCAAGATGTGTGCACTTCAAAGGAGTCTCATGACTGGATCTCGCGATTGGTAAGTCGCCAGAATGGCACATGTGTGAAGCAAGTAGGGAAGCTGAAGGGTCACGACAGCTAGAGCACTACAGGACAAAACTTTCAGTCTAGCCAGACAGTTAGCTTGCGACTCAGACTCACGACTCGTTCCAGTCGCGAGGTTAAGTTGCCAGAATATCCTGTTTGATGAAAACTGACTTTTCGCATTTCTCATACACGCTACTATAAATACCCTTATACCCACGAAATGTAGAGAGCTTCCAGAGAGAATTTTGAGAGAGAAACCCTAGAGAAAAATAAGATTGACTCATCTACAATCTTTATCATTTGATTCTCCAAATTCTTGTACTCTCACTCTCTCCATTGACATATCCTTGAGATGTACATTTGCCAAATCCTTATCTCATCATACCCATATCAGTGAGGAGGTGTTTTGGTCCTTAGGAAGCAGTTCAGAGAGGACCAATTTATTTGCTTAATGTAATAAGCTTATTGCAGGATCCGGTAAGCTAGAGAAGACAAGGTTCGGCGTAACCTTGTTGGAGCAAGAAGCTTAGAAGGCTTAGGTGCACTAGGTAGATTAGGCTTGAAGGGTATTCTGCTATTTATGTATCCCAGCTTCATTCTCTAGTTGATTATTGACCGCTTAGAGGCAGCGGAGAGGTTTTTCGCCGAGTACTTTGGTTTCCTCTTCGATAACACATCGACGTTTATCTTTGTGTTTGCATCTCTCTTTCCTTTCTCTTTACTTTTTAATTGTTCTTGTGTTTGTAATTAATTATAGTTTAGAGTGTGTTACCAATTTGGTCATAGCTTATATTTCATATTCCGCACATATACTATTTGATTATAAGCTTGTGTTGGTACTTTTGTAATTGGGGGTCTAAACGTTCATTGGTGTTTTATGTACTATTTGAACTTTCAATTAGTATCAGAGCGGGTACACTTGTTTTGGTTTCATTATCTAAGTGTGATCCTTGACCTTTTGTGTTTTTGCCATGGATAGTGATTTGTATGATTCTTTGGTTGTTGATGATTGTAACATGCCATGTGTTTGTGAAAATGCCTCTATGAGTGTTAACCATCATGATTGTGATAACATGTTACTTGATTCTTTGGGTATTGTTGATATTCTTAACATCAAACTCTTGAAGAAAAAGGTTAAGAAGTTTCATGAGAATTTCAGCAAGTTCATTTGTGAAAAGGATGATTTGATAGTTAAGCTCAATGAATTCAATAAATTGGTTGAAAAGTACAAGAAACTTGCTAAACATTCTCTTGAAAAACTAAAGGATTTTGAATGTTTGAATATGGACTTAGATGCTAAACTTGTTTGTCTAACAAACTTGTTGATGAGCTAAAATGTGAAAATGAATCTCTTAAGATGCATGCCAAGTGTTTGATTGCTGAACCTATTGCAAAAATGGATGAAAATATATGTTGCAATCATATTGTGGTACCCGATTTTATGCCTATTGTGTGTTCTACCTCAAAGAACAAATCGGTGTACATTTCTCCGCATAAAAGAAATCAAAATGTGAAGAGAAAGGCTATTAAGTCAAAGCCTCTATTTAGGTCTCAACCTAAGATTTTGAATGGATCTAAGTTTGTTTCAACTTGTCACCATTGTAGTGTGATTGGTCACATAAAACCTCAATGTCATAAGTTGAAGAGAGAACAAAACAATGTTGCTAGATCCCTTCCTAAAAAGCCTAGTGAATCTAAACGCATTGTTTGTCACTATTGTGGTGTTTTTAGTCATCTAAGATCTCATTGCTCTAAGTTTTATGCTCTTAAAAGAATAAAAAGAAAAGAGAAACTTGAGCCTCTTAGAAGTTGTGCTAAAAAGAGTAAACCAGATTTGAGTGAAAATAACATGTTGTTAAAGAAAGTGTTTAATGCTATTAATTCCTTGTCTATGTGTATCTCCGATTCTCATTCTTCCAACCCTCGTCTCACTTCTCATGAGACACTCATTCCAAACAACTGTTCCATTTGGATGAGGAAGGGTTTCTATGGTTGAGCTTTTGTTCTTTTGGTTCTTGATCTAATTCTTTTGATCATTGTAGGACCCTTCATGCATTAGATGCTATATATTCATGCATTTATGCATCTTGCATTTATTTGTATGCATTGCTTTTGTTTTTTTATCTTACTTTTATGTTTTGCTTTTGTGTGAGTAAAAAATTCAAAACCACATAAAAAGTGAAAAATTCAAAAAGTTTGATAGTATATGTGTGAGCACATATCACATATGTGTTTGGCCTAATACCTTCGTACAAATGACTTAATGCATTTATGAGCTTAATTTGTTATATATGCATATCTATCTTTGTAGGAAAAAACATTTACATCTATGTGTGATTATTGTAAATCGATCTTCGAGCTTGTCATGAATGATTAGTCAATAGTCACGTTGGTTTTGATACATGCGTAGACTTGTGTCTATATATCTTTTCACTCTTTTATATTTTTGCTTAATAGCTCAACCAATGTTAAATCTCGAAAAGAGATATTGAGTTGAAAAAGTTGTCGCATAAACTAGTATTTGACTAGGAAAAAGGGAAAGCGGCATATATTGAATTGTATGGTGTCCAAAAAGCCAAAGGCTTACTCATCAAATTGAAATATCTAAAATTCCAAGCATCAGTCTCAAAAAGAGGTGTAAAGTTCAAAAATGATCAAATGTTATGTAAGAAGCCAAAAGATTAGCTTCAAAGTTATGTAATCAAGTTTATGTGGGAGACCATATATGTTCATTTCTATAACTGAGATAGACCACTTGACTTAGTACTAGTTGTGTATAACTTGATTGAATTGATCATTGAAACTTCACTCTAAACTAAGGACTATTCTACATTTGATACACACATAACACACATGCCTAATGTTCAATGAATGCCTTATTCATTTGTTTGATTGTACTTGTTTAAATGTGATGTGTGTATGCTCATTTATATATGGATCAAAACAAAAATATTTTTTGATCATTTTATATCTATTTCGAAGTGATTTTTATCACTCTTTGTGTTCATGTTTAATGATTACTTTGTTTTTCATTACTTTGTTTTTCATTGTTTTAAGCAAGTTTTGTGTTGAAAAACAGGTATCAGAATTTTGGGCTACTCGTTTTGGCTACTCTCACGAGTAGCGAGTTTTGGCTACTCGTTTTGGCGACTCGACTAGGTGTGAGTGAGTCACGAAAGCGAGTTTACACAGAATGGTCTGTGACTCACTCGCGACCCGCCAGTCACGAAACGCCCAGAATCTGCTTTTTAAAGGGCTTTTCGTGGGAAACCTGTTTTAAACTTCTCCCATCCTCTCTAAAACCACTCTTTCAATATTTTCTTATCAAAACCCAATCAATTTGAATGGTTTTTCATTCCATTAACATCTTTAAGGTAATTTTAAATACTTTTCATTGATTTGAATCCTTAGATTATGTTTTGGAGAGTTTTGTGCTTTTCGTTCGAATTTTCATAATAGGCGTTAGGAAAACTTAATTTTTGTATGTGATTGGTTTCTTTTGATGATTTGCTTTAGATGTTGGCCCCTTGTGGCAAAAAGAACATGTATTAAGGGTGGATTTCATGATATTCATGCATTATTTCACATTATTGTTCATAGTGTGCACGCTAGGTATTTGATAAAATGCCTCTTATGCATTTTCTCACTTGTTTAAACTCCAATGAGTACCAAACTTTAGGAATTCTCATGTTTCCTCATGAGGAACATGTTTGGTTCATTGGTTGTGTATTTAACACACCTTGCCCACATGTGCATTTTCCATGTTTTGTTCATGCACTACACATAGCCACCTCTTGCACACACCTTTGCTACCCTTGTCATGCATTGGTCTATACCTTGGGTCTTCATCCTAGCATGTCATGTTTACCTTATACTTTGTAGCACTTTGTTTTGTCTTTTGTTTAAGTTTCATTTTTTATTCATCTTGCACACCTCATGCACCATTATCCTTGTTTATACCCCATCTCTTGCCCTCATTTCTCCTTGACCCTTTGTCTATTCGTGTCAAAAAGGAGGAGAGTATACTCTAGAGTAGTATACTAGAGAGTTTTGTCATTTCTATATGACTCTTGTGCACATTCTTAAGGAGAGAAATTCTACTTCTCGTACATATTTGAAGGGGGAGAGATATTCTATAGGGGAGATGCATATACAAAGGGGGAGAAAACATTGTATTAATAAGAAAACTCTATTTGGTTTGTTTTTCTTTATGTCTGTTTTCTTGTTTGTTTATAGTACTTTTAGTTAATGTTTTTGCATTTTTCTTTAATACCCTTGTGAAGTTGTTGGATTTTATATCCTTGATACAACTACTTTGTATTTTTTTGTATCGGTTAAGTGTTGGACATGCAAATGCTACTTCGCATTGAACTTATTAGCTTGCATGTCTGGATGTTCATTCCTTGTGTGAATGATTATTGTGATCACTATTTAGAGTGATTATTCTTGTTTGGTCAAGCCACGCTTTATTGCTTTTTTCTTTACTACTTGATCGCATTGTGCTTGCTCTATACGCATTTCAAGATTTCTGCTTACAATGATTGTCTTTTGTTATTGTTTTCAGGAAAAACTTATTGTATGATTCAAGAGCTTCATAGTCTCTAGAGTTAGGTGTGAGTGAGTTTTGGCAACTGTTCCCAACTCACATGTTAAGTCTAAAGTCTATTTTAGGGTTTTGTCATGGAATAGCCAAAGGGGGAGATTGTAAGGTTGAATTTATTCAATTATGTGTTGGCTTTATTCCATGTCAAATTTGCTTGTAATTTAGCAATTAGATACCCTGTATTTAGGTGGGATTTATGTAAGGGTTGTGTGTGTGAGAGTGTGAAGAAAAACTCAGGATGTGTGCAATTCAAAGGAGTCTCGCGATTGGATCTAGCGACTAACAAGTTGCCAGAATGGCACACATGTGAAGCATGCAGGGGAGCTGAAAGGTCACAATAGCTAGAGCACTTTAGGACAAAACTTCCAGTCTGGCCAGACAGTTAGCTTGTGACTCAGACTTGCAACTCGTTCCAGTGGCGAGGTTGAGTCGCCAGAATGCCCTGTTTGATGAAAACTGACATTTCGCATTCCTTATACACACTACTATAAATACCCTTATACCCACTAAATGTAGAGAGTTTTTAGAGAGAATTTTGAAAGAGAAATCCTAAAAAAAATAAGATTGGCTCATTCACAATCTTTATCATTTAATTCTCTAAATTCCTCTACTCTCATCCTTTCTATTGACATATCCTTGAGAGGTACATTTGCCAAATCCTTATCTCACCATACCCATATCAGTGAGGAGGTGTTTTGGTGCTTGAGAAGCAGTCCAGAGAGGATCAGTTCATTTGGTTGATACAATGGGCTTATTGTGAGATCCGGTAAGTTAGAGAAGACAAGATTCGGAGTAACCTTGTTGGAGCAAGAAGCTAGGAGGGTTTAGGTACATTTGGTAGATTAGGCTTGGAGGGTCTTCTGCTATTCATATATCCCAACTTCATTCTCTAGTGGATTAATGGCCGCTTGGAGGGCAGCGGAGAGGTTTTTCGCCGAGTATTTCGGTTTCTTTTTCGATAACACATCGGCGTGCTATATTTGTGTTTGCATCTTTCTTTCCTTTCTCCTTACCTTTAAATTGCTATTGTGTTTGTAATTAATTATGGTTTAGAGTGTGTTACCAATTTGGTTATAGCTTATATTTCATATTCCACACATATACTGTTTGATTATAAGCTTGTGTTGGTACTTTTGTAATTGAAGGTCTAAATGTTCATTGGTGTTTTATACGCTATTTGAAATTTCAAATTTAAATCTATAAAAGATTGAATGAGAGGAAATACAGGACATACATATGCTCCCATCTAACTACCATCCTACTTTTCTTGGTTTAACTTGAAGATCATGAATAATTATGATAGCTGTAAATTAGAAAAATTAATAGTGACAGTTCACGTTTAGGCTCCAACTTGCTACTACCAGTTAAATCCAAAAATAACCTTAACGGATTAAACAAACCAAACCAAGTTGCAAGCACCAAGAATAAGTAAAAACTGAGCACAACATAAATTACAACTCACACGCGCATAGACAAAATCTTATAATATAGAGAAGTCTAAGAGAAAAAATTTCTCCAAAGAAATTTAATACTGAGAAAGTTGCAGACTTGCATAAAATAACGACTTACAAAACCTCTAGTCATGCAATTCACTTGAACTCGAGCCTTCAGCTCCTGCTAGCAATAGAGTGCACCTATCAGTTCTCTCCATACTCTCCAAACGCAAGTCAGGTATGCTAACCGCAAGCATGATTTTTTCAAACACTCCAAGGTCTCTTAAAGACTTTTTTTTTTGGTGTGTCTTTGTGGTTTTTAGCAAACCAAAGCACTCAAGGTACCAAGGTATTTTGGGGAAGTTTTCCTTACAAGGATGGTCAATGGGAGAAAGTAAGGGAGAATAAAAGGAATTCTACATGAATTAGGGTTTCGCGCATAAGCACTTGTAGGGTAACAAGATAATTTGGGGAAGTTTTCGTCACAAGGATGGTCAATGGTGGAAGGAAAGTGGGTTTTAAAAAAAAAAAAAAAGAATTGAACAACTTAAAAACTAATGAGTAAATCCTTAAATGAAACTAGCCTTTGAGCATGAGTTCACGCGCATGCTCAAAGGCTCTTCTACTTTTTTGGTAAAAGTTAATAATTTGAACACATTATAATTTGGGATCACTACATTTTTCAATCACAAAATTCCTAGGGGTGTGATGAAAAAAATATTTCATCTACAAACGTATAACACTCAATACATTCCTAGGTATTTTTTTCATCACATCCCTAGGCATTTTGTGATTGAAAAATGTAGTAATCCCAAATTATAATGAATTCAAATTATTAACCTTTACCAAAAAAATAGAAGAGCCAATAAAACATTGATTATTACATAAAAAAAATTGCTAGAAATTGAAGATAATTACAGAATACTAGTCTCTAAGCACGCGCTTGAAGATGATGCTATAATTTAGTATTAATCTTTAGTGGGAGGAAAAAAAAAATCCTCTTAATAAATCTTATAAATTTACTTTATATTGAAAATTCATAATGAATTTGTAACTATAAAGCTACTTCAAAATACATGTGAAAATATTTACAGAAGCTATTATGAAGAAGTTGATAGATCAATGTAAAAAATTTAAATATTGACATTAGGTAAAACTGTAAAATAATTCACTACATTTGAAACATGAAATATGTCAAAAGTTTGATGAATGAAAATTATTGCTTTGGATTGTGAACTTTTTAGTGACATAAAAAGATATATGGGTCATAGAGTGTCACAGTTATCATTTGAGAGCTATCAAAATTTTAAAAAAAAAAAAAAAAAATCCTAAAAGGCAGCCACTTAGTCCTAAAAGATAGCTAAAGACTCTTAGTTATTGCACATCCATAACAAAATTTTCAAATGCCAAAGACTCTTAGGTTGTAAACTCAGATTTTTTTTTTAATTAAAATTTTAAAAAAGGTAGTATTTAGTCTTAAAAATAGGCACTTAGTACATATCCATAACCACATTCCAAATATGGATTAAAAGAAGTTCACAGATTTCTTCCACGATTCTTATGTTTCTCATCACATGCACGTTGAGCTTTACTTGGAAACAATTTTTTTTGTTTTTTTGGATAGGGGAGACAATTTCTTTAATACTACACCTTGACATCGTAGGTAAGCATCCATTTTTTAAAGACCAATTTTTCAAATTAAAAAAAAAAAAAGGACAATATTAAATTTCATATAGTAGGATAATTACAAAAAATGGTTATTAACAACTACTTGATAGATTGACTACCATTTCGTTCACCTAAATTTATCCAATGTGTCAGCTATGCAATCTAACAAAATTGTTGATATGTCACCCTAAAAAAATACAAAAAAATAGAGAGTAAGGCTTAAATGTAAGAAAAACAATAGAAAAAATAATAGGAGAAAAAGAGAGCACCACTTAGAGCACATACACTAAAATAATTAGTCAAACCTGATAACCACAAAAAAAATAGACAAAAATATATACCATTCCCACTCTTTAAAAAAGAGTCATTAATTAAAGAAAATATTAAACACTTATCAAACTGACCAAATAAAATAAAAGATTAAAAAAGAAAAGTGTGGTCCTATTTTGTAGGCAGCATTTTACATGGGAATTAAAAGAATTTATTTCTTTTTTCTTTCAGACTCTAAATCACATAAAAGAATTAGTTTTTTTTTTTTTTTTTCCTTTTTCTAAACTCTAAGTCAGCGTTCAACTAATATATTTTTTGTAAAATATCAATTTGAGTTTTAAAAAAGTAATTTGATTTCAAATAGAACTCATATTTGAAAATGTAAATATAAAAAAATTTGAGCTCAAATAGTACTCTTTTTTTTTTTTTTTTTTTTTTTTTTTTTTTTTGAAAACGTGAATATAAGAACTTGTGTTCACATTTTCAAATTTGATTTATGCTAATATGATTTCTTATATTAACGTTGTCAAATATGACTTCAAAACGTGAATATAAGAACTCATATTTGAACAAAACAATAGGAATACAAGAAAACGTGAGCGTAATAGGAATATAAGAAAGTGTGAGAGTTTTTATTTTTATTTTTTTATTTTAAGATTATAACAAAGTAAGGAAACCAAATATAGGAAAGAAAATACTAAATGGCAACTCATAAAAGCAAACGTAACACAAAGAACCCAACACGCATGAAGCATCTAAATAAAGGTGATCATAGATACTTACATTTTTTTCATTGACTACACTTCAAGTCCAAAGTCCAAACAGTTTGTTGGAGTTGGAGGATAGTATATATGAAAATCTTGCAGATCAACACCCCAGTGCACATTCTTTGAAGTGTAGATACGAAATTCTTGAAGATAGACACCCCAGTGCACGTTCCTTGAAGAAATATGTGGAAAAAAAAAAAATTAAAGGTGAGGTTGAAATATAAGGGCCATTTTACGTGAATATTTTATTTGTTTCTAGAATATAAGAAGTTGTTCATGAATAAGAAAACCAAAATAGAAAAAACCCATGTACATTGACATACACATACTGTTACTTAAGAGCAAATTTGAGCAGACAAATAGAAAACAAAATGATGATAATGGTGAAAAGATGATTAACACAGAATTAAGAGAATTGAAAAACTGAAGAAGAAACAATTTGAGTTTGAAAACCGACGTAAGTGTACTGGGAGTGTGGTCCTATTTTGTAGATAGTATTTTACCTAGGAGTTAAAGAAGCATTTTTAATTACCAAGTTTTGCCCTTACTTATATGTAGGTTGTAGGGATATTTTGGCCCAAAAAAAAAAAAGAAAAAAGAAAATTGGCCCAAACAGGAAAAGCTCTTTCAATAGTAATATAGATATAGATAATCAAAAAGCAATTATTTCCCAACTTGTACCCCCATCTTTTTCTCAAGTCTCAATTGTCCCTTCTTTTATTTTTCCTCCACAAATTTATTTATTTATTTATTTTTGTGGATTTTATTTGTTTGGGTTAGGTTTTTTTGGATATATGATTGTTGTTGTTTGGACAGGGTTGTGATATTATTCGGGTTAGATTTGGATTGTGGTGTTATTAGGGCTGGGTTTTAATTTTAATTTTGTGGAGGGGGCCAACCTTTTGGAAGCAAAGGGGCCTAATTCTATTTTTACTTGGGCCCAAGTTGAAGTGGGTATACTACATATATTATTATTATTTTTTGGGAAGAGCCAAGGGGGCTCGGGACCCCTACTGGTTCCGTCCCTGTACAGTTGGACTTGAATATAAAAAATAATATCATTTCAAGTTGTTTGTTATCAGGGACTCGTGACTTGTGAAAATTTTGAGTTGCAAAAACTTTTTTTTTTTTTTTTTTTTTTTTTTTTTTTTTTTTTATGGCCAGTAATGGGTGAGCGTTGGCGGGGGGGGGGGGGGGAGTGGGACCTTTGTGGCGAACCCCATGGGTATGACCATTGGGACACTCATCCACTAGAGAATATTGGATTGAGTCATAGTTACTGTTGTCTGGGGTGATAATAGACCTCACCCTAGCCCTACAAGAAGGCTAGTACACTTGGGCTAGCTACAGGAGGGAATTCCCACGTTTCGCCCATTTGGGTTTGAACATGGGACCTTCAACAACGCTGCACTCTTGCGTTCGCACTAAGACCAGTAGACCAACCTTCTCAGTGGTTGAGTTGCAAAAACATTAAATCAAGGTACTACTTCAATGCAGATTTTTCAGTTGACTATTTCGATACCTGGATAAGTGATTTGGTGATAAATTATTTCCTGCAAACTCAGATTTGATTTCATATTTTTATGTGATTGAACAAAAAATAAAAAACTAATTGCTTAGTATTTTTAATCCTTAACTTATAAACAACAATGATCAAACCCTAAAATCAGTTAGTATCACTATTTTAATCCCAAAAGAGAATTGTCAATTTTAAAAATACAAAAAGAATGAAAATATAGACGATTGCTCTCCCGTTACCAAATCTGGCTCTACCACAATCAATTCTACAGATATAACACAGCCCTCACACCTTTTTGCAAAGTCTCACTCTCTTCAGTCCTACCTCTTAGTCACACTACAACAAAATGTGTTTTCAATGAGGAAAAAATTGGTCACTAAAAGTCCAGTTTTTTGTCACTAAGAACTTTTAGTGACGAAATCGGACTTTTATTGACAAAACTCATTTTGTCCCTAAAACCCCGTCACTAAAAGTCCTAGCGACAAAAAATTTCGTCACTAAAAGTCTGATTTGTTTTTTAAAAAAAAATTTACACGCATCTAAAAATGCTCTTTTCTATAAGCATCATAAGTTTCTACACCTTCTTCTCATAACTCCTTCAACTCGTCAACCAATGGTTTCAAATATATATCAATCTCATTTCTCGGTTGATGAGGACCAGGAATAAGCAATGACAACATAAAATATGGCTCCTTCATACCCAACCAAGGTGGTAGGTTATAGGGGATAAGTATGACAGGTTACATACTATAGTTGTTGTTCATATTCCCAAAAGGGTTAAATCTATCTGTAGCCAACCCCAGCCTTACATTGCGAGGTTCGAGGGCAAAATCAAGATGTTGCAAATCAAAATCCTTTCACTCCTCACTATCAGCCGAATGCCTTATTATCCCATCATCCACACATTTGTCTGTATACCATCTTATGTCCTTAGCTCTTTGGCCTGACATGTACAACCTCCTCAGCCTTGGTGTCAACGGGAAGTAACGCAATACCTTATGAAGAATCTTCTTTCCTTGGGCACGTGTATCCTTGTACCTAGGCGCCTCACACACCGGACATTTATCAAGGTTTTCATTTTCCTTCCAAAATAGTGCACAATCATTTTTGCATGCATCTATATGCTCGTATGACATGCTCAAGTCATGTAATATCTTCTTTGCTTCATAAGTTGACTTTGGAACCAAGTTACCTTTTGGTAAAACCTTTGTCAGTAATTCTAGCATCATATCAAGTCCTTTGTTACTCAAGTTGGTTATTACCTTTACATTCAACATCTTAATAGCAAACTTCAATATACTATAATCAGTGCAACCCAGATACAACTCACGCTTTGCATTTTCCTCAAGTTTGTCAAAATTACGCACTTCCTCACCTTCGGTTGCATTTCTTGGTTCCCCTTTAATTCGGTCACCTACCAAGGCATCGAAACCATCCATATGATCACCATCTGACATTTCATTATCATGAATGTTCTCGTTCAATACACGAGGTTCTCCATGATTATACCAATTAATGTAAGATTACATAATCCCACGATGAAGCAAATGAATACGCACAGTTTGAGGAGATTGTCGATAGCAATTCATACAGTGAATACATGGGCACAGAATATTACCACTCAAGTCCACAATCGCTCTTGCGAAATTAATAAATGCATTGACCCCTTCAATATATGGATGACTTAATCTGCCATCAGGTGTCTTACCCAATGTCATCCAACTTTTATCTATGTTTGACTATAATAAAGTGAATGCTACTTTAGTAAAATAAGGACAACTCATGCATAATGTATTGCAACATCTAAGTCTATAAGCTACCTGGATAAAGTTTTATCTCATTCATGAATGCACAAGTCTATATTAATACTTAAACAAATATACATTGCACACTCAAACACTCCCAATATGAATTTAAATCACCTTATAACACCATACAAGCTACCCGCTTGCTCCAACATAACAACCCACCACAAAAGCAATCACAAACATCATAAGTATAGAGTGTTTACATGTATTGAAATAAATTAAAGTGCTATTCATCACATCTAATCAACAAGGTTCATTTACATTTGTAAGAAACTAAAAACACTCCCAATATGAATTTAAACTACCTTATAACACCATGCAAGCAACCTGTTTGCTCCAACACAACAACCCACCACAAAACCAATCACAAGCATCACAAGTATAGAGTATTTACAAGTATTGAAATCAATGAAAGTACTATTCATCACATCTAATCAACAAGGTCCATTCACATTTGTAAGAAACTAAAAACACTCCCAATATGTATTTAAACCACCTTATAACACCATGAAAGCCACCCGCTTGCTCCAACACAACATATCACCACAAAATCAATCACAAACATCACAACTATAATGCTTACAAGTATTTAAATCACGTAAAATATTATTCATTACATCTAATCAACAATACTCATTAACATTTGCAAGAAATGAAAAATGCTCCCAATATTAGTTTAAACCAGCTTGTAACACCATGCAAGCCACCCGCTTACTCTAACACAACAACCTACCACAAAACCAATTTTCAACATCACAAGTATAGAGTTTTATAAATATTTAGATCAAATAAAATATTATTTATCACATCTAATCAATAATGCTCATTCACATTTACAAGAATTGAAAAACACTCCTAATATGTATTTAAACTACTTTATAACACTATGCAAGCCACCCGCTTACTCCAACATAACATACCACCACAAATTCAATTTCCAACATTACAAGTATAGAGTCTTATAAGGTTTTTAACTAAAATTTACTTACTTTGCTCAAGCTAAGCTTACAACTTTCAGAAAACAAAATCCAAAATTATTGCAAACAATGTGTATTTAGCCTGCAAAAGAAAAGTTAAATTTATAAGTATTTCAGTCTTAAAAATGATCCTCTCATAAATTACTACACAAATGCATAGCTTACACATGTAATACAGGTAGTGCTTGCTACAATCAGAAAAGTGATGAGGAGAAAAGCCTGAATGAGTTGCACTTCTATTGCAAAAAGCGACACATTGTAGGTTCCAATTGTCAAAGAAAAAAGAAGCACTCTTACCTTTCTAATGCACTTTGCATTTCCACTTTCTACCTTCCCCTCATAAGCTCCACATGTCTTAAAAGACACATGCAAACTAACTTACTTTTTTAACAAATACATTTTAACCAGGAAATTAAATCTTAAAGAAAATACTTTTTTTTTTATTATTATTTGGGATAAATAAGAACAACCTTTTTATTTATTTATTTATTTATTTATTATTATGTGGGTTTCACAATATTCAAAATAATATAATGAAATTGGAGCTTCAAGATCAAAACAAAAAGGCCACTTGGCAAGTTCTCCAATAAAGAACTTAAAACACAAAGGAGCAAATGTTTGTGGAATCAAGAATTAGCTCACCTGGCAAGATAAGTAAGTCCAATTAGAAACGCAGGGACATTGAAACGAATGATCACAAATTGTACTTAGTATTCCACTAGTGTCTGTGTCCAATCTCTCTAACATTCACACACCAAACCAAAAGAAAACCATACAAGAATTAATTCTGAACTTTAATCCATACCAAAACATAAATGAAACCAAAAAAAAAAACTCTAACACATCAAAGTTATATGAATTGATAGCCATAGTCTTTCACAAAAGGTAACCACTTAAACGTAAAACCCCAGCTCCCACATTTTCTTTGCAACCAAACAAAACTCAAAAACATCAAAAAAATTAAATCTTTTATACATCAACCTCACAAAAGCTAGGAACTTAAACATACCCAAAAAAACAAAAACCATTCTTTTTATTAAAGCACGGTAACAACAAGAATATAAGTACAAAATAATCACAAAATCAATTCAATTCCATACTCAACCAAGATCAAATTTTCACAAAATTGAACAAGCAAAAAAAATCGAAAATTATAAATTATAAATTAAGAAAATCAATCCAATTGCTATGAATGCCACAAAGATCAAAATCAAGCATAGAATACTATCAAATTAAATTGAAAAAAAAAAACAGAAAAAGAATAGGATTGAAGAATCACTAACCTCTTGGACATGGACTCACCAAGACAAACAGGGCAAGTAGGCAACTTGGTACACTCGACAGGAGCTCGGACGCTGGATCAGTGAAGGGTCGGAGCTCAAACTTGAGGAAGGCAAAGGATCGAACTTGGAAGATGAAGGGTCGGCGCTCGGAAGGCGAAGGGTTAGAGCTCGGAAGGCGAAGGGTCGGAATCGGTGGTGAAGACTTCGGGATCGTCGCGAAGGGTCCGATTCAGCGACAAATGGGTTCGAATCGTCGTGAATGGGTTTTAATCGTCACGAATGGGTTCGAAACCATCGCGAATGGGCTCTTATCGACGACGGTGGGCTATTATTGACAACAGTGGGCTCTCAACGGCAATGGTGGGATGGGGTCTTTTGGGAGCTGTGTCGGTTGGGGTCTTTTAGGATCTATGTTTAGGAGCTAAAGATAAAAATAAAACAGGGGATGGGGTATTTATAGTGAAGTCTTTAGCGACGAATTGTTCGATCGCTATTGCTTCAATTTCATCACAAATGGTATTAGGATTTTAAGTTTTTAGTGACGAAGGTCAATTTCGTCACTAAAGAACCTAGATTTAAAAGATGTTTGGAGACGAAATTCATATTTCGTTGCTATAGAGTACTTTTAGTGGCGAAGTTTAATTTCATCGCTAAAACATATAAGTGTAAAACTATTATTAATTTTAGTGACGAATATTTTTCGTCGCTAATTCTTCCTTATACCGACGAAAATATTTTCGTCACTAATACTATCCACAACAATATTTTGTCACTAAAAATTTCAACTTTTAGTGACGAAAAATTTCATCATTATAGATTAATTAAGCTAGCACCAAGGTTTCCCTCCGTTAGTGCCCATTTTTCAGATCACAATAGCGACGAAATTTATTTTTCGTCGCTAAATGTTATAATTTTTTTCATTATTAGTGATGAAATTCATATTTCGTCGCTAAAGTTATATTTTTACCGATGAAAAATATTTCCTCGCTAATTTTCGCCACTAAAAGTAAATTTTGTTGCAATGTCATAACAAATTGAAGCCTTCATCAGCCCATATGGAGCTCGAATTCCTCAGAATCAGGATAGTTTGAATAGCAGTCATAACATATTGATGAAGTATGAATTCGTCAGTCCAAGTAAATGAGTCCAAATGGAACCAAACCTTTGTTCCTACAAGTGTGGAAATGGTGGGGAAGACTTCCCTAGAGTGGTCACCGGTGTGGTGCCTGCCAAAACACCTTTGACGCTCAAGTTAGTGTTAAGAAGTTTTTATGGGAAGACAAACAGAATGGTAAAGAAATAAGTGTGTTAATGTATCTCTCTCTTACCCCCTACTCGTGTTTGTGGGGGCTTTATATATGCTTCTCCAGCCCCTAGCTGTTGTGACAGTTATTGTGGCTTTAATGCCTCTTTTGGTAATGCTTCCTGCTAAATAATGGGGCCTTAATCCATCTTCAATGGGTAGTACAGCTGGTTTTGCCATTGTCTGTGGCATTATTGGTGATATTGAATGACCTTGTTGCCTTCGTGGCTACTTGCCTTTAATTTTCCTCGTCTGTCTTGCTTTCCTTGTCTGTATTGATTTCCTCGTCTATATTGCTTTCCTTGTTGGTAATCGAACTCGTCAGTCCCATCAGCTGCCCCCGAATTTTGTGGTCGTTAGGACAGGTCATGACGACCATGGAAGATGAAAGATCTTACAAGTGACTCTTGGGATTTCGTGCCGTATTAAATGCGTAGTGGCGGCGCCGCACTGGTCGTGGCCACGTGGCGCGCTCCGGTTGGTGAGGTTTAATGTTCTCATCATATGACTCTTCGGTTTTCCCGTTGTTTTTCAGTTTTTCTATACCTTGGTTTTAATCCCTCCTCCTTGTCTTTTACTTTTCTCAAAAAAGCTCCCATTGCTCTAAGTTTTTTTCTTTCTTTGCTAAAACTCGCTCTGCAACTTCCTTTTCTGACCGGTGTGCTGCGCGGTGGTGCTTCCTTTATCTGCCATTTTCCAGGTAATCACTTCTTCTCTTTCCAATTTTTGCTTTTCCCCCTTTTCATTTCACAGCCTTTGATTTTTCTTTTTCTCTCCTTTTTTTTTAAAAATTTTTTTATGGGTTTTAGTTCGTATTGTTCCCTTTGTATTGTTTGGGATTTCCATGGTCAGTAGTTCTGAGGTTTGGATAGTTTTTCCATCAATTTTCTTCCTATTTGCATGCTTAGGGGGGTCTTTAGGCATATTCCCACACCTTGAGAACTTTGTTTTTTAGGGTAATTGTTTGGGCGTTGCTTTCGCTGACCTGTTGCCTTTACTTCGTTAGTCAATTGATTGGTTTAAAAGTCGGGAAAGAGTGTGAGGGATGATGTCTGAGATTAGATCTAGTGAACTCGAGACTGGATTATCGTCTAGTGATGATCTAGCAGGGGGGATACTGCTGTTTCGGCTCTTCCAGAAGTTAGGGCATTTTACGCCCTTGAGGAGGAGTGTAGTCTAGATGCTGAGACGCTAGGGAGATTTGGGGATAGATTCCAATTCTCAGAGTGAGTGAGGCTTTGTCTGCTCGGTGGGAAGGATCGGGCTTGTACCTTCTTCCCAGGGGAGGTATGTTTTTATGAGGCGGCCTTCATCTGTGGGTTGAGGTTTCTTGTTCATCCCTTCCTAATGGAGCTGCTAGACCATTTTGGCATCACTCTTGGGCAGCTTATGCTTAACTCTTGGAGAATTGTAATCAGCTGTATGGGAATATGGCTGGCAGCTGTAGTCGGTGACATGCTCAAAGTTGACGAGCTTGTCTACTTGTACTGTTTAAAGGCGACTAAAGAGCATGGGTACTATGAATTGGTGCCCTGGGAGAGGAAGACTAGGATCGTCAAAGGCTTACCTTCGTCTTTTAGGTATTGGAAGTCAAGATTTTTCTTTGTGTCTGGGGATGATATTGAGAACTTCTCGAGCGAGATTTGGGGTAATCTCCTGAGGTTACATCGTTGGTGGGGAATCCCGACTTTAGGTGCGTCAATATTTCTTCTCGTCATTTTGGTTCCATTGCGTTCACTGTTATTGCAATTGATTCTTTCACTTCTTGGATTTTTTTTTTTTTTTTTTTTGTAGTTAAGGGACAACCCAAACTTAAGAGTTGGTATAGGGAGAGGGTGCAGAAAGCCATCAAGTACGCGTAGACGATTGAAAACTAGGATGACCTTGTGGATCTAAGGACTCTTGCCTTTTACTGTCTTGGACCGGAACCCTCCTCCTTCGTCCTGCGGAACGTTGACATTGAATGAAAAAAAAGTAAGTGTCAAATTCGTGGGTAGTGATTTTGTCGTGGTGTCTTGTATTTGCTAACATGTCTTTCCTCTACAGAGATGACGACGAAATTTAACAAGGACATGTACGCCAAGATGAGGTCAAAGAAGGGCAAGCCTTTGTCCAATATAGGGAAGAAGATGGTGCGTGTCACCGGGAAGGGTACCTCTGTCTCTCTAGCCGTTCACATCACTCCTGTCACTTCCGGTTCTGGGGCAACGAGGACGGCTTCTCCCTTGACTTCAATTAAGGAACTCTCCACTTCTGCCTCTAAGAGGCTGTGTTTGTCCGAGAGGGAGAAGGAGAAGGTCGTTCCTCATCCACCCACCATCTAGGATGACAAGAGGCAGGCAGTGGATAGGGCTCATGGGGCCGTGGCTGTTGAAGATCTTAAGGCCCTTTTTGGAGTGCCTTTCAACCGCGTCGTGAGTCGCCATGTCCAAAAGCTTGCTCAGGTGAAATATTTTGTGTATGGCAGCCCTTTTTTATTTTATTTTTTAATTTTTTAACTACTGATGATTTTGGATTTCGTTTCAGGTGTTGGGGGAAAGTCTCTATATTACTTCTGAGTATTTAGCTCAAGAGGCCAAGGTGGCGTCCCTCATATCAAGTATGGAGGCTTTGGAAGCGGAGAACTCCACGCTAAAAAAGAACCTAATCGACTCCATGGGCGAAGCCACCGACTTGAAGGAAAAAGTGAAGAGTTTAAATGACAACCTCAAAGCTGAGCGCCAGCTGACCTTTGAGAAGGATGAGCAACTCCTGGCCTCCAAGGAGAAGCTGAAAACCATTGCTGCCAGGTCCATTGAAGCCTTCCAGACCATAGATGAGTATAACATGGTCCTGTTCAGCTGGTACTTCAAGGGCTTTGAGCTCTTAAGGAGGTACCTCGTCAAGCATCCTTCTGGAGTGGACTTGGAGAGTCTAGATTTAGAGGAGGTTGATTAGGAGATGGCTGCCGACGAGGCAGCGCAATCTTCTACTACTGAGCCTGATGCCCCCGAAAACGCCATTTGGTGGTCCCCCCATTGTTGACAGTGCTGCCCCTGTTTTTTTTTTTTTTTTTTTATATTATGTGTTTTTGGTTTTGTAACTCTAATTTCGTAACAATTTCTTTTTAATCTGTTTTAAGAACAGCATTTTGGCCCAGCGTTTATGGGCCTTTAGATGTAAAAACAGTGAAATTCGCCCGTTGTTTTTGGGCTTTAATCAAACTTGTGGCTACGTACCTACTTACTTCTGTGATTTGTACACTTATTGGCTCTTTGATGTGTCAGTAATTCGCGCTTATTGCTTAGAAATTCTTAGCTTCTTGTAAGTACCTCGTTGGTAACTTACATCCGTCTAGGCAGAATCTTGTTACCTAGCCGTTCTTGGCTTTGGCTAGTAACTTACATCTGTCTAGGCGGAATCTTGTTACTTAGCCTATTTTTGAGATTGGTTATCTCTTTTCTTCGTTAGTAACTTACATCCGTCTAGGCGGAATCTTGTTACTTAGCTGTTTTTGAGATTGGTTATCTCTTTTCTTCATCTGTAATTTACTTCCGTCTAGGCGGATTCTTGTTACTTAGCTTTTTTTGAGATTGGTTATCTCTTTTCTTCGTTTACAACTGATTAATCCTGCAGAGATAGAGATATTAGCAGAATAATTCCTTTATTAATTTATGCAAGAATACATTTATTGGTTACATCTATTGGTGGTACTTCTTCAAGTGCTCAATGTTCCATGGTCGTGGAAGTCTCTGTTCGCCTAGGGATTCCAGGTGATAACTCCTTTGCCTGGAATAGTGAACGACCCAGAAGGGTCCTTCCTATGTGGGGCCAAGCTTTCCTTGGGCAGAGTCTCTGGTAGCCATGGTGACCTTGGGCAAGACGAGGTCACCTATTTCAAGTCGTCTGAGTTTTACTCTCTTGTTGTAGTATTCTTCCATCTTTTGCTGGTACTTCGTCATTATATTGGAAGCTTTGTCTCTTATTTCGTCCAAGCAATCTAGGTTGATTCGAAGTTGGTCGTCATTACTTTCCTCGTGAAATACCTCTCGCCTGGTACTAGTCACTCCTACCTCAACTGGGATTACCGCCTCGGTGCCATAAGTAAGCCTAAAAGGGGTTTCTCCTGTTGGGGTTCTCACCGTGGTTTTGTAAGCCCACAAGACATTGGGCAACTCTTCTGGCCATGCACCGTTTGCGTCGTCCAGTTTGGCTCTGATGATCTTGAGCAATGTTCGATTCGTCACTTCCGCCTGTCCGTTGGCCTGCGGATGACCTGGGGATGAGAACTGGTTCGTGATGCCTAGGCCTGAACAGAAGTCCTTGAAGCCTTGGCTGTCGAACTGCCGCCCATTATCTGATATGATCGTCCTTGGAATCTCGAACCTGCAAACTATTCTTCTAGATGAAGCTCCAAATTTGTGCTTCGGTGATTGTTGCCATCGCTTCTGCTTCAACCCACTTCATGAAGTAATCAATTGCAACCAGTAAGAATTTTACCTAAACTTTACCTAGGGGTAGTGGGATGACGATGTCGATCCCCCATTGTGCGAATGGCTACGGGAGTGATATTGTCATCATTTTCTTTGCTGGAAGTTGTTGGACGTTCCCGAACCTTTGACACTTGTCACATTTCTTGACGAGTTCAACTGCGTCTACCTGCATAGTTAGTCAGAAATAACCTGTTCGAATAACTTTGCTTACCAGGGATCTAGGACCGGCATGGTCCCCACAGATTCCTTCGTGGATTTCTTCAAGGATGTATTTGGCTTCTTCTTTGTCAACACACTTCAAGTAAGGCATGGAAAAGCCTTTCTTGTATAGGGTGTCATTTAGGATCGTGAATCTAGCTGCTCTTTTCTTGATCTTTCTGGCTTCCTCGGCGTTTTGAGGGAGGTGCCCATCTTGCAGAAAAGACATGATCGGGGTAATCTAGTTGTTTGCGTTTTGGATCGTGAACGTTGGAACTTCTTCAATGCTGGGGTGCTTCTGGATCTTTATTGCCAAGTGTCTGCTCTTCGCCGCTTCTTCTGACGATGCTATCTTTGAGACTTCATTTGCTATCATGTTCTGGCTTCTGGGGATCTGTTGAAATTCCACTTTATCGAACTCCTAAGTTAGCTGTCGTGTTAGTTTGAGGTATTTCTGCATCCTTTCCTCCTTTGCTTCGTACTCTCCCTTGATCTGCCCAGTCACTAGCTTTGAATCATTTTGCACCAATAGGTTCTTAGCTCCAAGCTCCTTCCCAAGCCTCAGTCTAGTCAGTATTCCTTTGTATTCAGCCTCGTTGTTGGTAGCCGGGAACTTCAGTTGGACTCCATATTTGAGGATTTCTCCGTCAGGGGTGGTTATGACGACCCCTACTCCTCCCCTCTTTTGGGCCGATGATCCATCAGTCTGTATCGTCCATAGCTCGTCCTTGTTCTCGAGACTGTCTTCGTCCGTAATGGTAAATTCAGCGACGAAGTCCGCCAGGGCTTGTGCCTTAATGGTTGTCCGGGGATGGTATTCAATGTCAAATTGGCTGAGCTCAATTGCCCACTGGACCATTCTTCCAGCTGCTTCAAGTTTGTTCATGGATTTTCTGATAGGTTGGTCCGTCATCACGAGGATAAAATTCGCCTGAAAATACTGTCTCAGTTAGCGTGAGGCCACTATTAGCATGAATGCAATTTTATCAATCTTTGGATACTTGAATTCAACCCCTTGGAGGGCTTGACTAACATAATAAACTAGGAGCAGTTTCTTGCCTTCTTCTCTAACCAAGGTTGCACTCACGACTGTAGCAGATATGGCCAAGTACAGGTGCAAGTTTTCCCCTGCTTTGGCTGGACTTAAGAGAGGCAGATTACTCAGGTAACGTTTGAGCTCCTAGAACACCGCTTCACATTCGTCGGTCCAAGCGAAGGCTTGTTTCAAAGTTTTGAAGAAGGACAGGCATTTGTTCGTCACTCTAGAGACGAATCTATTAAGAGCTGCGATTCTTCCTGTTAGCTTTTGGACTTCCTTAATAGTCCTGGGCGATGCCATATTAATTATGGCTTGCACCTTCTTTGGGTTGTCCTCTATTCCTTTCTGAGACACCATGAATCCTAAGAACTTCCCTAAAGCTACACCAAAAACACACTTACTGGGATTCAGCTTCATCTGGTTCTGTTTGAGTGTGACAAGAGTCTCTTTTAGATCGTCCAGATGAGCAAACTCTTCTTTACTCTTGATGAGCATATCATCCACGTATACTTCCATATTCTTGTCGATCTGTTTTTTGAACATCTTGTTTACTAATCTCTGGTAAGTGGCTCCTGCATTCTTCAATCCAAAAGGCATCACCTATAGCAATAGAGCCTTTGGCTCATGATGAAAGCTGTCTTCTCTTGATCTTCTTTAGCCATTATTATTTGGTTGTATCCTGAGAAAGCGTCTATGAATGTCAGCAACCTATGTCCGGCTGTGGAATCCATGAGTTGGTCTATCCTGGGTAGAGGAAAGCTATCCTTCGGGCACGCCTTGTTTAGGTTCGTGAAGTCCACACACATTCTCCACTTCCCGTTTGACTTCTTATTAGGACGACATTTGAAAGCCAATCGGGATAGTACACTTCTCGGATGAATCTTGCTGTCAGCAGTTTTGTAACTTCATCTGCAATCGCTTGGTCTCGTTCTGGGGCAAAAATCCTTCGTCGTTGCTGGACGGGCTTTCTCTCTGGGTTCACATTCAACTTATGATGAATGACTTCTGGAGATATGCTTGGCATATCCTCGTGGCTCCATGCGAAGGCATCTAGGTTTTCTTTAAGGAACTGCACGAGCTTTGTTCTCATCCCAAGACTCATTATCGTTCCTATTCTTGTTGTCTTGGTTGCCTCTCTTTCGACAAGTTCCACAGTTTCTAGGGCTTCCATTTTATCTTCTTCCTTTTCTTCAATCATCCATGTATGGTTCTCCTGTGCATCTAAGACGGCCTAATAGCATTCTCTGGCTAAGATTTGATCTCCTTTTACCTCGTCGACTCCATTATCCATTGGGAATTTCACCTTTAGGCAATAGGTGGAGGTGGCTACCTTCCATTTGTTGAGTGTAGGCCTTCCAATAATTACATTATAAGATGAAGGGCAATCTACCAGCGGAAAGTCCAGCTGACGGGTCGATTGTCTTGGGTGGGTCCCTACCGTTACTGTCAACGTCGTTATGCCCTTGGGGTATACCCTGTCTCCACTAAAACTGACGAGTGGGGAATCAAATGAATGCAATCTCCTTGGGTCTAGCTTCATTTGCAGAGAAAGGCAGGAAGGTAGATGATGTCTGCAGAGCTTCCATTGTCCACGAGTGATAGGCCACAAACGCGTTGACCCATTGTGATTAATTAAATTGATTAATTAGCCGAGTTATTAATTAATCAAGTTAACATGCAAATTCACGTGGCAGCACAAACAAATCACCAATAACTAAAGTATGCAGCGGAAAATAAATGACACTGTGATTTATTTACGAATGGGGAAAACCTGACGGCAAAAACCCCACCGGGTGATTTAAGGTCACCACTCCCGAAACTCCACTATTATCACAACAAGTGGTTACAAGCAAGGAATCCCAAGTACCTTACCAACCTACAGTTGAACCCTTACCCCGATATCCAATTAGACTTGATCTGTAGTGACAGTTTCTCCTTTTGATGCACGGCTCCCAAGTACGTGACTAACCAATTGCGCAGATCCCAGTACGTGACTTCAATTCACCAACTAGAGAGAGAGTTGTTGGCTGCAAAGTTCTTCAATTCATTCACACAATGAAGATCAAGAAGATGCTTGGTTACAAAACCCTACGGTGCACATTACACAGCAACTTCTTCACAAGAGATGAACTAGGGCATGAACTTTGTCTTCGGTCACAAATTGCATGAACAAGGATTACTCAATGCTTGTGCAACTTGCGTCTCTTTGATGGCTCTTAAAACAATCCTTTTATATGTCTAGGGTTAGGAGAAAAGAAGTCCCAAAGACACATTCATGGATTGGAATCAAAACAGAACTTGAAATTTGTTTTTCTTAAATCTCGACAGATAGAGGTGTCGAGGATCTGTCGAGAAGCTGTCGAGTCTCGGGGCTGAAACAACTTCTAAAGCTCGATAGATGCATGTGTCGAGACTAGGTGCCGAGCTTTAGTAACTTGTACTTTCCAGCTTGTTTCTTGGACAGATTTGATGACTTCAACACTTGATCTTGAAACACTGTTTCTTGAAGCGTTAAACACATCCTAAATCTACCCAATTACAAGTAAAGTGCGTTTTGTCAAAGGATAAGCCAATTACTTAAAATAATGACATATGTCAACAACCATTTGAACTACATATGTCCTAACAACAAGGACTCTTTTGGTGTTGAACCCCTCTATAGTCAATGATATGACCAAGGGGTCATTGTGAGGCTGCTTCACTCCTCTGGCATTTGCTTCGTTGAAGGACATATCCTAGTCAGTCCGTCGTTGCTTACACGGAGGTATCATGTGGACGTTGTGCACCTTTCTTTGGCATGCTTTCCTGAGGGATTTGAATGATCCTCCTGTGAAGGGCCCACCTGCAATTGTTTTTATCTCCCCGATCACATTCTGTGGAGGCTGGGGAGGACGCTTATCTCTTCTGGACATGGACTCTTGCTGGTTCTTATTGTCATTTCTGAACTTACCGTACTCCCCCTTCTTCACATACCTCTGCAGCTTTCTTTTCCGTATTAATTCCTCTATTTGCTCTTTTAGGTCTCGATAATCTTCTTTGTAGTGGCCATGATCCTTGTGAAACCGACAGTACTTACTTTTATCACGGACGTTGGGGGATGAATGCAAGGGTCTCGGCCACTTGAGATAATGCTTGTCCTTAATCTGTACTAAAATTTTGTCAACAGGCATAATGAGAGGGGTGAATTTTACTGTTCGCGGACTTTTATCATCCCTCCTTCTGTTCCTGTCAATGGTTCGACGATCCGGACGTTCCCTTTTTTGTTCCCTATGTCCGTCGTCTCTTCTTGCCGTTCCTCCTGGCTTCTCTTTGTCCTTTATGGCGGCTAATGCATCTTCAGCATTCGTGTACTTCTGTGCCTTCAAAAGCATTTCTGCCATCGTCTTTGGTGGATTCTTTGCAAGTGAAGCCACGAGCACCCTGGATCTCAATCCTGCTTTAAAGGTCATCAGCTACACCTTATTGTCTGCTTCATCTACCTCCAGAGTCTCTCGAGTGAAGCGTTTCATGTATGACCTTAAGGTTTCCTTCTCCCCTTGCCTAACGGTGAGTAAGTAATCTGCTCGCCTTTTAGGATGTTGTCCCTCGATGAAATGACGCAAAAAGGCGTTGCTCAATTGCTCAAAATTGTCAATGGATGATGTTGGCAGCTTTGTGAACCATTCCCTTGCAGCTCCTTTAAGAGTGGCGGGGAAGGAATGACACAATATCTCGTTGGGGGGCTGCTGAAGGCCCAATGTTGTTTTGAAGGTATTAAGTTGATCCTGAGGGTCCTTAAGCCCGTCAAACAACTCAAGTTGAGGCAGACAAACTTTCAGTGGTACTGGACATTCAAGGACTACTGCCGTGAAAGGCGAATCCATGGCCCTTATCATTCTATCCACGCTTCATTCCATTTTCCCCTTAATGGCATTCCTTAGCTCGTCCATCTCCTTCGTCATTTCTCAAAGAAGGTCCGAGTTTTGTTCATCTGGCATGGTGGGCCTTTGGCAGCTATTTCTTCCAAGACTTTCTCCCTCGTCCTCTGGGTTGCCCTCGGACCGATTTTCCTTCTGTTGGATTCGTAACCTCATTCCTGATTTTGCCTAGTAAGCTCTTCAACGGTGGCCATAAGGGTTTGGACTTGCTGAGCCAGGGCTACAGAATTTTGATTGGACACCATCTGAATATAAAAGTTGGAGGAAACCACCTCTTTTCGAATATGAATATGAAAATGTGATGTGAATTTCCCATAAATGGTGCCAAACTGATAAAGTATGAATTCGTCAGTCCAAGTAAATAAGTCCAGATGGAACCAAACCTTTGCTCCTGCAAGTGTAAAAATGGTGGGGAAGACTTCCCTGGGTTGGTCATCAGTGTGGTGCCTACCAAAACACCTTCGACGCTCAAGTTAGTGCTAAGAAGTTTTTATGGGAAGACAAAACAAAATGGTAAAGAAATAAGTGTGTTAATGTATCTCTCTCTTACCCCCGACTCGTGTTTGTGGGGGCTTTATATATGTTTCTCCAGCCCCTAGACGTTGTGGCAGTTATTGTGGCTTTAATGCCTCTTTTGGTAACGCTTCCTGCTAAATAATGGCGCCTTAATTCATCTTCAACGGGTAGTATAGCTAGTTTTGCCCTTGTCTGGGGCATTACTGGTGATATTGAATGACCCTGGTACCTTCATGGCCACTTGCCTTCAATTTTCCTCGCCTGTCTTGCTTTCCTCGTCTGTATTGATTTCCTCGTCTATATTGCTTTCCTCGTTGGTAATCGAACTCGTCGGTCCCATCACATATTATTTTGCCTTCTCTGATTTCTGTTATAGACGATCATTCCATGGGATTATATTAACTTATACTATCAACTCACAAATCATGTACACCACTTGTATCGATTAATGTAAAATGGTGAAAAAAAAAAGGGTAAATTTTGAACATCATTCGTTTATATCATGTAATAAGTTTGTGTAAATTTAAATTGTTGCTATAATAATTGTATATTTTAAATGATTATTATTTTACATACAAAATTAGTTTTTAATATTTTTTTTATATACAAATAAAAAGAGTAATAAAAAATGAAAAAAATAATATTTTAATAAAAGATATATGAGAATTTTTCAATATAAAGATATATGAGAATTTTGGAAGATTTCTCACTAAACTAATTTGAAGAGAAACTTTGTTCATGTCAAAATCTCATGGTTTAATTTTCAGACAAAGAATGAAATTAAATATTATCAGAAAATCCTATATATTTTAATTTGGCTTATTTTAAATTAAAAGTTAAAAATCATAAAGATAATAATATGGTTAGTAAGTAGCTAAAAAGTGGCTTTTAAACTTGTAATTATCCATAAAAAAAAAAAATCGGAAAATCAAGCTAAGATTGTGCAAACAACAAAATTGGAGATTGCCTAGGACACTAACGTTGATTTTGTCTAGCATCCTATCAAATTCGAATTTTGACAACTCTTATCGACTCAAAAACTCAGTAACCTACATACCTCATGCATGTTACTGAGTTTTTTGTTTTTGGTATACAAATGGGAATGCTTTATTGCTCTAACCATAAAAGTAAATTAAAATTGTATGAAATTCAAAAGGTTTTTCTTGGTTGAAATAACATTTATATTATTATTATTATTTTTGGTTGAAATGAAATTTACTAATTACCATCTTACTATTTGAGTACGTTCACACCAGTTTGTGTAAAAATTCATATTTATTTTAGTATTAAAATAAATTATCACGGATTTTTTTTTTTTTTGGAACATGCAAAATCTACTCTTTCTTAATACTCAATTATTTTAATGTGATATATTGTAAAATAAATAATAGAACATAGAATGTATTGCAAAAGTGGTTACGTAAAATAAAATATATAAAGTGATTTTTTTTATAAGATAAAATGCTAACTTTTTTTGGCACAAACCAGTGGGAATGCTTTATTGCTCTAACAATAACAATAAAGTAAATTAAAATTGTATGAAATTCACAAGGTTTTTCTTGGTTGAAATGACATTTATACTATTTTATTTTTGTTAGGACATATGTGAATGATGTTAGGAACATTGGTTATTTAGAATTAGCTAATCATTTGGAAAAAAAAAACGTACTTTACTTGTAATTGGGTAGATTTAGGATATGATTAACACTTCAAAGAACAAGGTTTTAAGTCTAAGTGTTAGAACCATACAAGTCTGTTCAAGAAACAAGAGAAAAAGTGCTGGATTTTAAGGCTGCGTTTGTTTTGGCTGAAAAGCATTTTAGGAAACTATTTTACACCTAGCTATGTGTTTGGTAAGTATAGAAAATTAGGTCAACGGAAATTATTTTACACGTTGATTGTAAAATACCCCATCCCACCCGTAAAATCATTTCCATTCTTATTTTACCTTCAAATCTCATTTTCTAGACTGAAAACAAAGAGAGAGAGAGAGAGAGAGAGAGAGAGAGAGAGAGAGAGAGAGAGAGAGAGCAGCCCAGATCGCACACTCCCAGATCGCACCACCACTCCCAACCCCAGATCGTATCGGTCTCGTTGCACCCCAGCATCGGCAAGATCGCGCCACCTGAAGCACCACTGCCGATTTGCCCTGTTTCTCTCTTCCTCCATCTTCCTTCCTTGGTTGACCCCACTGCCGATCTACCCTTTTTCTCTCTACCTCCCTCTTCCTTCCTCGCTCGACTCCACCGCCGATCTACCCCTTTTATCTCTACCCATGTTAAGCAGACCATCGCAAGACGAGCGACCCACTGTGCGATCTTGCCTTCGCAGCGCAACTTGCCTTCACTGCCTCTAAATTGAACCCAGTCGCCTCTCTCTCTTCCTTCTTCTCTCTCAATTTGACCGGATTTGATGAATGTTTTGGTTTGGTTTTGTTTGTATTGTGTTTATCTGTTGAGAAATGATATTATTTATTTGTTTGGAAGTTGAGAAAATGTGAGCATCAAGTAGAAAATGTGTTATATATAGTATTTTTAAGAATATAACCAAACACTTGAAAATATTTTTCAAAGTATTTTTTAAAATGCCACTAAACACCTAAAAATATTTTCGTTTCCTGAAAATATTTTCACCTAAAATTATTTTACACCTGGAAAATATTTTACATTAAAATAAACGCAGCCTAAAACTCAATAGCTAGCTCGACAGATAGCATCTATCGAGGTTTAAAAGCCAACTTTTGGTATAAGGTACTGTGATTCTTTTACATGTTGTGATAATAGTGAATTCTTGGGAGTGGTGACCTTAAATTCATCCAGTAGGGTTTTGCCTCAGTGATTTTTTCCCATTCGTAAACAAATCATTTGTGTAAACTTTATTTTCCGCTACATATTTGCTTAGTTGGTGATTTGTTTGTACTACCACGCATTTTGCATGTTAATTGAATTAATTAATTAGCTTGGCTAAATCAATTGGTTAGTTTATCACAAGGGGTCAATACATTCTTAGCCTATCAATTTTGTTGAAATGATATTTATTAATTACTATTTTACTATCTTAATTAGTGCGTTCGTACTAATACGTGTAAAAATTTATGTCTATTTTCATAATAAATTTACTTTTTGTATTTTATATAATAATTTAAATTTAATCTGTTCTTGGAGTAAAACCAAGAGTTTAAATAATTTAATAAGAGAGTGTTACATCAGCATTTTACCAAAATATGAATACAAGCACCTATACACAATAACAACTTAATTACAATATCATATATATTAAAAAAAAAATCAAAACTCAAAAGCTAACCCACCTTTCATGTTGAGAACCAAACCTTCACAATTCTACCCCACCCTAACACACACGTCACCACACAAGGCGACCAAGTCACTTTCAAAGCCTAAAAAACACCATCACTCCACTAAGCCTAATTCAAAAGTACAAAAATAGAAAAAGCCATAAAACCCATCTCATTTCTATATATTGCTTAATAAGCCAAAAATATATTGATCCCTTTGGCAAATTAATTAATTATTTATTAAAGTTAATTAATTAAGTCATAATATGTAATAAGCATGGTAGCACAAACAAATCACCAACTAAGTTAAATGTAGTGGAAAATAAACTTGATAAGGTGATTTGTTTACAAATGGGGAAAATCTCCGAGACAAAACCCCACTAAGTGAATTTAAAGTCACCACTCCTAAGAATCCACTATTATCAATCACAAACGGTTATAAGTAAAAGGAATCCTAGTACCTAATACCAACCTATAGTTGAACCCTTACCCCAATACCCAATTAGACTTGTATTGTAGCGGTAATTTATTCTTTCAATGCATGAATCTCAGTACATGTCTAATCAATGATCCATAGATCCAAGTATGTGACTATCACACCAACTTGAGGAAGATGTTGACTGCAAAGTTTTTCACTTCATCAACATGAAGATTAAGAAGCTTCTTAATCACAAAACCCTTGGCATAAAAACGCAGTAGCTTCTACAAAGAGAAAGATGAACTAAAGTAATTTCTGTCTCCAGTTACAATATGTGTGTAACAACAAGTGCAATAACCTTGAGACAGTTCTTAAAATAATCCTTATATATGTCTTGCATTTTGAGAAAAGAAACCCTACACAAATACTCAAGGATATGCTTTTGTCGATAGAGTTTATGTCGAGCTTTTGTCGAGCTTCAACATTAAATCTCGATAGATAGGATTCTGTTGAGACATTTGTCAAGCTTTAATGAGCAGTACTTCTTCACTTGTTTCTTAGAAAAAATTTCATGGCTTTAAGACTTGACTTGACTTAAACAACAAGTTTCTTGAAGTCTTACACCATCCTAAATCTACTCAATTATAAGTAAAGTGCATTTTGTCAAAGGATTAGCCAATCACATTGAATATGTCCCTAACATTGCTCATCTCAAATAATTAACCAAAAACCAAAAAATATATAAACATCAATATCAATAACAAAACAAAAACACATCAGCTTATTTCAAAAACTAAACAAAACGCAAATGACAAAATCCAAAAATTAAAACAAAAATGATGGTTTTAATTTGGTTTGGTTCAGAAATTGCAAACCTTTGGATCTTATTGCCCTTGGCAACCTGATACATGCTCAGGAGAAAGCAACAAAGGCGGCTAGGAAGATGACCATGGTGTTGGGTCCTTTGTTGGAGATCCAATTAATGGATGTGGCCTTTTTTTAAAGCCATCCTATAGACCCTCATTAGGCCTCTAATCAAAGAGTACATGAGATTTTGAGGTTATGAGTTTGATCACTTTAAATGATTTGAGCTTTGACTTCAGAGAGAGAGAGAGAGAGAGAATTTTGGGTTTGGGAGTCACTATTTATGGTTTAGGTAATGGGCATAGTAAGAAAGCTCTGCCACAAATTCCGATCCATGGTGATTCCGGTGGTATGTGTGGAGGTGGGGTGAACGTTAGAAGAGGGTTGGATTTTGATTTTTCATTTTAGATCTGATATTGTGAGTGACAATGCTAGTGAACATAAAACACTTCACAACTTTTGTCACAACTTATCGTTACATGAGTTGAGTGTTCAAAAAAAAAATAGTAGGGGTACATGAAGGTCTACATCTCCACCTTTCAAAACTCGCCAAGTGGCGAGTTGTGGTATGAAGTTTTTTATGGCACTAATTTTTTTCATTGTGAGCTATTACTGCGTGAATACTTTTATTACTTTTCAAAAACACTTATATAAAATTATCTATTTTATACTTAATTTTTTTATTGAAATATTATTTTTTTATCAATTTTTTATTACTCTATTTGGTGAGTTTCAATTCAAAGTTTCAAATTTTATATGCTTTGGTGGGTGACAGGCCACAAACGTGTTGACCCCTTGTGATAACTTAGATTAATTAATTAGCCCAGTTATTAATTAATCAAATTAACATGCAATATCACGTGGCAGCACAAACAAATCACCGAAACTAAGTAATGCAACGGAAAATAAATGACACGGTGATTTGTTTACGAATAGGGAAAACCTGACAGCAAAAACCCCACCGGGTGATTTAAGGTTACCATTCCCGAAACTCCACTATTATCACAACAAGCAGTTACAAGCAAGGAATCTCAAGTACCTTACCAACCTACAGTTGAACTCTTACCCCAATACCCAATTGGACTTGTTTTGTAGTGACAGTTTCTCCTTTCAATGCACGGCTCTCAAGTACGTGACTAACCAGATGCGCGGATCCCAGTACGCGACTTCAAACACCAACTAGAGAGAAAGAGTTGTTGGCTGCAAAGTTCTTCAAATCATCATAGATGAACTAGGGCACGAACTTTATCTTTCAGATCACAAATTGCATGAACAAGAAGTTCTCAATGATTGTGCAACTTGTATCATCTTGACGGCCCTTAAAACAATCCTTTTATATGTCTAGCGTTAGGAGAAAAGGAATCCCAAAGACACATTCACGGATTGGACTTGAAACAGAACTGAAAATCTATTTTCTTTAATTCTCGACAGATAGAGGTGTCGAGGATCTGTCGAGAAGCTGTCGAGGCTCGGGGCAAAACAGCTTCTTAAAGCTCGATAGATGCATGTGTCGAGGTAGGTGTCGAGCTTTAGCAACTTGCACTTCCTTGCTTGTTTCTTGGACAGACTTTGATGGCTTCAACACTGAATCTTGAAACACTGTTTCTTGAGGTGTTAAACACATCCTAGATCTACCCAATTACAAGTAAAGTGCGTTTTGTCTAAGGATAAGCCAATTACATAAAATAGCGATATATGTTCACAAACTTGAACTACATATGTCCTAACAATCTCCCCTTTTGGCAATCCGTGACAAAACCACAACAAGCAAATGAAAATATGAGAGAAGTCATAAAACACTTTAACTCATACTTCAATTGTTACATACAGTAAAATCTATCCTAACACAAACTCTTGAAAAACTTTGCAAGAAGAGAGTTTATGGCAAGTAGACTTTGACAACCTATATTTCTGAAACACTTATAAACAAAACACATCAAGGCATCTTTGTGTGAAACAGAAATAATATATTGCATACAAGTAAAGAAACATGTGTATAAAGACAGAAAAGAAACAACACATGTAAAGGTAGGTGAAAGAAAAACATACATCATCATATATATCAAGAACAGAAGTACAATGTATGTCAATACATGATCAATGTATCTCTAAAAAGATGGAAAAGAAAAAAATACATATGATCACCTCACTACATCCCTCAATCCACACTCTCCCTAACAAAAATGTCCTATGCTAACACTCCTTCTAAGCATGACTACTCTCATACCAAAACTACTCCCCCTTTTTGTCACGAGTGACAAAGGGCAGAGTGTCATGTAGACATCTCAGCAGAAGAGCTCGCATCTCCATCATCATCATTCTCAGAAGCATCATTGTCATCACCATCATCATCAGCCTCAGTCTCAGTCAACACATGAGGTGGCGGAGGAGAAGCCTCTAGAGCAAAGCCGTCCATGGTCGCCTGTCGCCTGGCAATGCGATCAACACGAACGTTCACTTGATACAACTCCTTGGAGAGTGTATCGAGGCGAGCATCCATGCGCTGAAGCTGCGCCATGATGTCTCCTAAGGTGACATCGCCCGAGGAAGAAGCAGCAAACACTCGAGCTGATCTGGATGTAGTCGAACTGGAGGAAGGAGTGGCACCATCGGACTGTCTCGATCGAAACTGTGCCTCGTTACGTTTTACGGTAGCGACGTCTATGGCAGACATGACATGGTAAGGATCGGACGAAGGGAAAGGGACGAAAAAAGGGCGAAGAATCCTCGTGATAGCAGAAGGGAAAATGAGCTTATCACGGGTGGCCGTATCTCTGTAGACATCTATGATGGAAAAGATAAAGTGTGAAGGAAAGTCTATAGAGAGATCCTCTAGGAGGGACAACAAAAACCGAGCACGAGCTCTGTGATAGAGTTGTAGTGCGAAAGTGGGTGCAACACAAAAGTCATCACCATGTTAAGGAAACGAGGACCTTTAGCAAAAGGTCGACATGGTGTGTACATATGATCTCCCTAAGAGGAAGGACGCTCACAGAATGCCGAGATCATCTCGTCTTTGGACACAGTCCATAGACGCTCACAGCTAGGGTAATCAGGATGATCCACCCTAGGCACATGAAGCACCTCGGAGACTAACTCCGGAGTGACAGCAAAGCGCGTACCTCGAACGCTAGAGTAGAAAAGAGGTACTGAAGAATCGATCCCGTGGATATTGGAGTAAAACTCCTGTATCAGCACAAGTGGACATGTGACCGGGATGTCACACAGTGACTCCCAAGCCCGACTGTGAATGACATCGGGAAGGTCGGTGTCAGCAAAGTCTGCCAGGACAACGTGGTGATCCGAATGAACACCTCGTTTAGAAAAGTTCTCTGAGAAGTCCTTATGGGCTTTCTCATCACGGAACCGGATAGAAAGAGGAGTAGAATCTGAGTAAGACGATCCCTTAGAACGCAAAGGGTTCTGGGATGGAATGGACTTACGTTTAGGTGCCATAGACAGTACTAACGCAAACATAGAGAGGGGCAAGAAGAGAGTAGTTCAATATTGGAAGATAAATATTGAAAAGAAAGAACGTATGCATGGAAAATGCATGAACATGTGACATGCAACATAAAAACATCATGGGCTCAGCCCAATCCAAACCTAACAGCACACAACAGATTTGCACACATCTAAATGCATGAAAATACAATTAGAATGCTAATGTGATGCAATGCATGTGGTTTTGAAGATCAAATCTATAAAACCAACTCAACAATTTTATGAAAACCTCAACAATTTTGAAAAATCCCAAAATTTCCAAAAACACAAAACCTAGGGTTTTTAAGACATGAAATGCATGAAAATGAGGGATAAGATGCTTACCAAGTGATGAGGATCGAGAAAGAACACTTAAGAAAGCCTTTGAAAGAGGTTTGGAGAGAAAGAGAAAAGTTTTAAGAGAGAAAACAGTTCTGTCGAGGAAGAGAGATCGAGCAAAGTGAGAAAGAAATTGCGAAGAACCTTCTTATAGACTTTCAGTAATTCTTGACAGCTACAGGTATCGAGAGGTATCAAGCCTACTATCGAGACAGCTATCGAGAAAAACACTTCGACAGATGAAGCTATCGAGGTCATGTGTCGAGAAAGAAGAATCAACCATGAAGGAACCTCGATCGATCTAGAAGCTGTCGAGAAGCTTTCGAGTAGACAGAAAGTTTCTTGATCGATCCACCAGGTGTCGAGATATGTGTCGAGATTGCGATAAGAAAAAGTCTAAGAAGCTCGACAGACAGCTATGTGTCAAGAGGTATCGAGAAGGTGTCGAGATGCCTTTAGAAACAGTTTTTCAAAAGAAGAAAAACACAGACATGAATGCAATCATGCATGCAACTCAACCAAGGATCCAAGCAACACATTAAGCTCTCAAAATTATCTCTCAACAAGAACTTTGATGCACATGTATCTCAAAACACACACACACACACTAAACAAGTCTAATCAATTTTATATTTCAAAAACAAGTTAAGACAGTTTAGCGAGCATACATTAACACATGTAAACCTTGTGATGGCCAAATCACATTGTACATGTACATGTATTAAGAATAGCAAAGAATATTGCGTGTTGTGTGTGAAAACATCGCAAGATTGATAAGTGTCTCAATGTCATGACGATTTGAGATATGAGAAAATCACTTTAACTCACACACAATCATAACTGCTTGATGGGGACTATCACCTTTGAGGTATATCCTATAACTCCCACATCTCCTAGAAAACACGCTTGCAACCATATTTTAAAGCATTTTTGATCTTTTTGCTATTTATTTCTTTGCATATTTTCTTTTATTAAGCATATCATGCATGGGCATATAAGAGAAAGAAAAGAAATGCCCAATTATGTTAAGCTTTTGACATTGCACTTTTGCTATGCCGAAGCATACAGATGTCATATTATGATTGGTGAGTAACAGTGGTGAGATGGTTATTTATACCTTTCTCTTAGGATTTTCTAATTCAACCCGTCAAAAAGAGTGATATGAGTGTTAAGAAGAAGAGATCACTTAACATTACTCATCACAAACAAAGAGCTACAAAGCTCACTTGATTAGTTGTGTAGAAGAATGCTCATCTAAGCTACTGGTGCTACAAAGTTTAGAAAACTCTGTTTCAATGGCCATTTCAAAAATTCACATGAACCAATGCACACAAACACACACTGTTTTTGTATTTTTCAATTTTTCAATTTTTTTTTATTTTTTTTATCAGAAGAGCAAAAAATAAAACACAAAACTGAAAACATACAAACAAAAACAAACTAAAGAAAACAACATAATGCATAAAACTAGACTGACTCAAAACAGTAAAGAATCACACAAGTAATGCAACACAACAAAAATAGGATAGAGAATAAGAAGTGACTAAAATCACTTAGATCCCTTTGCCTTCCACACCTTGGAAGAACCTTTCCTTTTTGTCGTCCCTTGAACCGGTGAAGGGGGGGAGGAATATGAACCGTTCAAGTTTGAAAGGAACATGAGGGCTTTAAGAATGTCTCCAAGAGGAGCGAGAGAAGATTGAAGCTAATTTTGGCTCTCAGATGCTATCATGCCATTGCTCTGTTGAGTGGCAAGCCACTTGTAGCAATTTGGTCGAGTGTGACCGGCAACACCACAATGATAACAGAGATGTGGCTTCTTCTGTTTAGGCTTTTGAGAGATAATCTTCTTAGTCCTAGGGTTTCTAGTTTCCCTTTTCTCAACTTTAGGGGGTGCTCCTAGAATGGACTTGCCCTTGTCTACGTTCTCACTAGCTAATTCAGTTTTAACATTTTTATCTTCAGTTTTAATGTTATTAGCAGGTGGAACAAACACAGTTGTACTAGTAGTAGGAGTATTAGAGATAGAGAATTCATACCCTAATCCAGTATGATCTGAAGAAGATTTCTGAGCACTTAGCATCTCGTTCAGCTTTACACTTGACGTCCTCTCCAATTGTGCTCTGACTTGAAACAGCTCCGCTTCAAGCTTCTTGGTCCTCTCAACCAAGAAATTGTTTTCGAACCTCAGTACTCCAATGGTTTGATTCGCTTCATCAACCTTTGTGGACAGCTCCTCACGGTTGAGTTCCACATCACTGAGCTTCTTGGTGGCCAACCTATAGAGTTTCTCATGCTTCTCAGAAAGCTTTTATAGTTTCTCATAGGCGGTATGGATATCATCTTGATCATCCATAATCTCACACTTGGAATCCACCAATTCCTTCTCTTCATCCACTTCTTCAGTAACCCCATCAGTAGGATTAACAGTGGCAGTGAAGGCATTCAAAATTCCGTCGTCTTTATCTTCGGAATTGTCCTCGGACTCCGTGTCGCTTAAGGTAACAGCAAGTGCCTTGCTCTTCCCTATGCTCTTAAGGTACGTAGGACACTCTTGTTTCATGTGTCTGAAGCCTTGACACCCAAAGCATTTTGGCCCAGCGGGAACAGTGTACTGACCGCCATCCTTGACATCCTTCTTCCCTTTATCAGAATTCTTGAATTGTGAAGAACTGGATTGTCTACGGTCTTTGTTGAAGCCCTTTCCATTGGCATTCTTCATGAATTTCTTGCATTGCCTTATGATGTAGGACTTCATCTTGGAATCTTCATCATCTAAAGAATCATCCGTATCACTGCTCTTGGCCTTTAGTGCCAAGCTCTTGCCCTTACTTGACTTGCCTAACCTAGTCAGCCCTAACTCATAGGTTTGCAAGTTTCCAACCAGCTCAGTCAGAGGAATTCTGTCAATATCCTTTGATTCCTCGATCGCCGTGATCTTAGCATGGAATCTCTCGGGCAGCGGTCTGAGCACTTTCCTTACTATCTTGGGTTCAGGGATGGTTTCCCCAAGATTGAAGGCTAAGTTTACTATGTCCTTGAGCTTGGCATAGAACTCATCAAACGACTCATCCTCCTCCATCTTAATTTCTTCAAAGCGTGTGGTGAGCCTCTGTAGCTTTGAATCTTTGACAGCCTTGGTGCCCTCATAGGTTGTCTGAAGGATGGTCCATGCTTCCTTAGCAGTTTCAGTTGAGGAGATTTTCTTGAATTCCTCATTGGTGACTGCACTGAATAGGGCATTCAATGCTCTGCTGTTGAAGTTTGCCGCCTTGATCTTAGCATCATCCCAGTCGGCCGGCACTTCTGTAGGCTTGGTCCAGCCTATCTCCACAGCTTGCCACACTTTCTCATCTAAAGACTGCAAGAAAAGTCTCATGCGTACTTTCCAGTATGCATAGTTAGTGCCATCAAATAAATGAGGTATAATAAGAGATTGTCCTCTATCCATGACAGCAGGGGTCAAATGGATCACACACAATAGATTAAACCCTAATTAGAGTGTGCTCGCTCTGATACCACTTGGCAGGCCACAAACACGTTGACCCCTTATGATAACTTAGATTAATTAATTAGCCCAGTTATTAATTAATCAAATTAACACGTAATATCACGTGGCAGCACAAACAAATCACCAAAATTAAGTAATGCAGCGAAAAATAAATGACACGGTGATTTGTTTACGAATTGGGAAAACCTGACGGCAAAAATCCCACCGGGTGATTTAAGGTCACCATTCTCGAAACTCCACTATTATCACAACAAGCAGTTACAAGTAAGGAATCTCAAGTACCTTACCAACCTACAGTTGAACTCTTACCCCAATACCTAATTGGACTTGTTCTGTAGTAACAGTTTCTCCTTTCAATGCACGGCTCCCAAGTACGTGACTAACCAGATGCGCGGATCCCAGTACGCGACTTTAAACACCAACTAGAGAGAGAGAGAGTTGTTGGCTGCAAAGTTATCATCAGAGATGAACTAGGGCACGAACTTTGTCTTTCAGATCACAAATTGCATGAACAAGAAGTTCTCAATGATTGTGCAACTTGCATCATCTTGACGGCCCTTAAAACAATCCTTTTATATGTCTAGGGTTGGGAGAAAAGAAGTCCCAAAGAAACATTCACGGATTGGACTTGAAACAGAACTGAAAATCTGTTTTCTTTAATTCTCGACAGATAGAGGCGTCGAGGATCTGTCGAGAAGCTGTCGAGGCTCGGGGCAAAACAGCTTCTTAAAGCTCGATAGATGCATGTGTCGAGGTAGGTGTTGAGCTTTAGTAACTTGCACTTCCTTGCTTGTTTCTTGGACAGACTAACACTGAATCTTGAAACACTGTTTCTTGAGGTGTTAAACACATCCTAGATCTACCCAATTACAAGTAAAGTGCGTTTTGTCTAAGGATAAGCCAATTACATAAAATAGCGACATATGTTCACAAACTTGAACTATATATGTCCTAACAGTGGGAGTGATGACTAGCTCAAATCGATAAATTGTTCACCAGCAAATAGACAAATTATAAGGTCCTCATGGTGGACAAGTGATGTAGTCTACCATTCCACTAAAAGACTCTCATTTGTTTAAAATTGCTGAGTTAAAAAAAAAAAATTTAAAACAAAAACTAATTACAGACTCAACAATTTTAAATAAGTGTGAGTCTTTTAGTGGAATGGTAAACAAGTGATGTGGTCCACCAGAGGACTGTATAATTTTTCTACCAAATGGCTACAACTTTTCCAAGGTCGTATTGCGAGAAATTAATGCGACTTTTTGGACCAACAGGGCAATAGTCAATAGGTGCTCGTCACCAATTTCTTTTTTTTCCAAAATTTATGTACAATGTAGCAAGCTTTTCCTATAATAAAAAAATAAAAAAAAAAAACGAAAAGAAAAGCCGACTGAGTGACTGACTATATAAGTGAAAAAAATAGCAGTAATTTAAAAAATTATTACCTTAGAAAGCCTAAGGTAATATATATATATATATATATATATATATATATATATATAGGGGAAAATAGGCTTTCGCCCGTATTTTTTAAAATATCCAACAAATTGTCCCCGTTTTGAAACTATTAAGCACTGTCCCTGTAGAAAATGAAGTTTCAATGTAACTAGATTTTCTAAAAGTCGAGTTTCAATGCAAGTCAATTTTACGATTATCGAGTTTTAGGTTAGTTTTTCCATAGAACTCGATTTCAGTAAAATCCAATTCCGGCGAGTTCTTTTTTTTTTTTTTTTTTTTTTTTTTTTTTTTTTTTAATAAATAAATTGGGAAAAGCCATGAGTGCTCCTCCAGCATTGCAAAAACTTACCTAAAACTCGATAATCATAAAATCGAGTTCTATGGGAAACTCGATTTTCTAAAACTCGAGTTTCAAAATAGGGACACAGTGCTTAATTGTTTCAAAACAAGGACATTGTGCTAGATATTTAAAAAAATCAGGGCAAAAGCCCACTTTTCCCTATATATATATTATAAGCTTCAATATCATATAACTAAAAGGAAGAAAGAGCAGAGGGGATGTCTGCCTTACAAAAAGTGGCTAGGGCTGCTAGCATATTATTCTTAATGAAACACAAAGACAAGCTAGAACCCAAGGTATGCTTGGAGCATTCACATTAAGGATCTCAAAAAATATAGCATTTAACAACTCAAAAGCCTATTTAATCAATTTTAACAACTCATTTTATAATTCATCTCACATCAAAGTTTCTATTTTTTACCATTTAATTTATAATAATATAAACAACTCATTAAAAAAAAAATAAAAAACAGTCACCACAAAAACTAACCATCACAACCAATCACTACAAAATCATGAAAAAATAATAGTAAGTTGATACAGTGAGCTCTCATTTATGAGAGTTCATTGTAGCAGGCTTCAAATTTTTTTAGATATGACATCTTTGATGGAGTATGATTTTTGTGGTTTAAGATGCTAAAAATAACTTTTGAGTGGGTTTGACACCTTTGTTGTGAATACCATTAGTTGCAATATGGGCAGCAACATTACCTGTTCTTCTGACCCAAATAAAAGAGCAACATTAGCATCAGCAGTGCCATGCCAAATGCCAGTTTAACATATAAAACAAGTATGATTTTTGTGGTTTAAGATGCTAAAAATAGCTTTTGAGTGGGTTTGACACCTTTGTTGTGAATACTCTTAGCTGCAATATGGGCAACAACATTACTTGAAGTTGTGTGTTGAATCTTTTGTGATATCTAAAAAGTGTTTACCTTCATACACACACATAGATTTATCAAGATCAAGATTTGCATTAAGAACTTGAAGGTGAATTCAGTTGCTGCATAAAGAACTTTCAAGAAGATCTAAAACCTTTGAGATGTATCTCAAAGTCATAAGTAGGAGAACTGGTGGTTGCTGCAGATCGAGGAAAGAAGTAGTTCGTAAACTCAGAGCTGTCATGTGATCATGGTAGTAAGTTTTCTACATGAGGTAGTAATAAGATTTTAGTGGTCTAAGTCCTATTATACAAACTTCAATTCTTTCATAGTGGATCTGTTTTTACCTTGAGGATAGCTTGGTTAAATCATTCCTAGGTTTTTTACCAGTTAGGTTTTTCTAGGTCATCAATCTTTGTGTTCTTTACTTTCCGCATTATATTTGTTTTACACATTTGTTTAACCTAGACTTAATTAACAAATTTTTTAATCAACTTGGTTGAATATTAGATTAAACATATTGTGATAAGGGGTTTAAAACTTAACAAGTGGTATTAGAGCGGGTTAGCTCTAGTGTTAGATCTCTTGATCTATGAGTTGATCCTTGATCCCTGTTGTCATGGAACACGGTCACTCTCTTGTGATCTCTCCACACTTTGATGAGAATAATTATGCCTATGGACAGTTAGGATGAAAGCCTTCTTGAAATTTATAGATGAAAGAGTGTGAAATTTTATTGAATACGGATGGGAGAAACCAACTACTCCTGTTAGTGAGTGGCCAACATCTCAAATAGAAGCAGCCGCTTTCATTAATAGCAAAGTCATGAATGCTATTTTTAATGCTATTTCTATGGAGGATGACAGGCCACAAATGCGTTGACCCCTTGTGATAACTTAGATTAATTAATTAGCCCAGTTTTTAATTAATCAAATTAACATGCAATATCACGTGGCAGCACAAACAAATCACCGAAACTAAGTTATGCAGCGGAAAATAAATAACACGGTGATTTGTTTACGAATGGGAAAAACCCTTTCGGCTGTTGACACCTCATTTTGCAACCCGCATTTAACCTCACTTGGAGGGTAAAAGGGTAATTCCACCTTGGAAATATGCATCTCAATTTTGGTCATTAGATCCTTAATCTCATTTCACCAAAATGATCTTGATGTTGTAACGATCAAATCGATTAGTTATAAGCCCTAATCGAACCATCAAATTGAAAGTTATCATCAAATCAAGTTTTAATGGCCGAGATGCACTATCACAAATTGAGTCCGACCTTATGTGATTATGAACAATTGATTCCAATTGGTTATAATTATAATCAATTTGAAATTAATGATGTGTCATAATTTGATTGGTTAAGACTACATTTTATGGTAAGGTTGCATACACTTAATTAATTAGATAGTTAAACATTAATTATTCAATGAGTAATTTGTGCAATTATCTTTTAATTAGGGTAAATTTGGAACTAATTAGGTCTGAAATGGGAGTGATTGGAGCCTATTAATGTTAATTGGAAACTAATTTGGGACCTATTAATGTTAATTGTGCTGAAACCATTTTTCTAAGAAATGACTTCTGCTCACTATTTCATTGATATCTCTCAGAATATTTTGAATCTGAGAATGAGGTTAATTTTCCTAGAAACTAGACATCCGGGGCTTCAATTTGAGCATAAGAACGAGACAATTCCAATCAGAATTGAGTCAGATATGATTTTTCAAAGTTGGCCTTACAAGCTGTTACAGTAGCTACGGGAAAACCGAATTTTGCCTTGCTCCTTACTCCCACCAATCTTTCCATTTAATGCACCAAATCTCTCCAAAGGCTAAAATGAGGTCTAGGTTCATGATTCTTTGTCAGCCCTCATTAATGGCCTTCCATTCATATTTCCTCCACCACTACTATATAAACCGCCCTCTCCTTCATTCCAAAGGACAAAGAACAAAAAAAGCCCCCTCTCTTCTTTCTCTTGAGTTCTAGGAAGTTGAGTAGTCTTGTCATATCTTGGTCTTCTTGAGACTCAAGGTATTGAGTGAGACTCACTCTTCCTCTCCTAACTCTTCTTTTCCTCCATCTATAGGACCCTCAAGAGTCTCCTCATCCATCATATGGATATTGCATGAAGGTATAATCTCTTTCCCTAACTTGTTTTTTTGTGTTGTCATGATAAGAATTTAGGATTAAAGCATGATAGTACTTATTTAAATTCTCTTGAATGTGTTTGAATGTTCTTATGTGTTCTTCATATGTTCTTATTGTTCATCACATATTCATGCATAAACACTAGTTTTGATCTTAAATCCACATCAAAAATATAAAAAAACATGTTTGTTTCATAATTCTTTTAAATCTTTGAATCTAGGATATCACCATCCACACACATTCACTAGAATTGATTTTTCAATCCAAATGCAATGCTTAATAAATTGAATTAGGGTTTATCACATGCACACACCTTAAATTCAACATGCAAATTGATTAACATATTGAATGATGTGATATGCATGTTGGCCACCATAATCTAGAAGACCGGTTTCACCGGGCAAGGTGGGTGCCTAACACCTTCCCACCTTGTAACATAGCCTCCGAACTTAGATCAAGGGTTAGTAGATCAAATGCTTGTCCATGTAATTTTTAATTTTTAGATTGTAACTAGGAAACAAAGCCATGTACTTTTTCTTAGATTGTATCTAGGACCAAAGCCATGTAATTTTCCTATGACCAATGTAAATTCAATTGGAAATTAATAAAATGATGAATTTTTCAATTTTGGTTTTCTTATTTTTTCAATAATTAAATAAGTGGCGACTCCATTGTAAAACCCTTAATCTAAAGGGAAAAATATAACTAGTCGAACCTCCATTTTGAGAGACAATAACACGACTCCACCCATTTACGTGGGTTTGGCCCAACACTCATAATAAAATGGGCCGGGGGCGCGGTCTCTCACAACGGCAAAAACCCCATCGGGTGATTTAAGGTCACCACTCTCGAAACTCCACTATTATCACAACAAGCAGTTACAAGTAAGGAATCCCAGTACCTCACCAACCTACAGTTGAACTCTTACCCCAATACCCAATTGGACTTGTTCTGTAGTGACAGTTTCTCCTTTCAATGCACGGCTCCAAGTACGTGACTAACCAGATGCGCGGATCCCAGTACGTGACTTCAATTACCAACTAGAGAGAGAGAGAGTTGGCTGCAAAGTTCTTCAAATCATCAGAGATGAACTAGGGTACGAACTTTGTCTTTTTGATCACAAATTGCATGAACAACAAGTTCTCAAAGAATGTGCAACTTGTATTTTCTGCTGCTGCTTGACGGCCCTTAAAATAATCCTTTTATATGTCTAGGGTTAGGAGAAAAGAAGTCCCAAAGACACACTCACGGATTAGACTTGAAACAGACTTGGAAATCTGTTTTCTTTAATTCTCGACAGATAGAGGTGTCGAGAGGTGTCGAGAAGCTGTCGAGGCTCAGGCAAAATAGCTTCTTTAAAGCTCGATAGATGCATCTGTCGAGGTATGTGTCGAGCTTTAAAAACTTGCACTTCCTTGCTTGTTTCTTGGACAGACTTTGACGGCTTCAACACTTAATCTTGAACCACTGTTTCTTGAAGTGTTAAACTCATCCTAAATCTACCCAATTACAAGTAAAGTGCGTTTTGTCTAAGGATAAGCCAATTACATAAAATAGCGACATATGTTCACAGACTTGAACTACATATGTCCTAACAATCTCCCCCTTTGGAAATTCGTGACAAAACCACATCATACAAATGAAGATATGAGAGAAGTCATAAATCACTCAACTCATATTCACTTGTTACATACAGTAAAATCTATCATAACACAAACTCTTGAAAAACTTTGCAAGAAGAGAGTTTATGGCAAGAAGACTTTGACAACCTGTATTTCTGAAACACTTATAAACAAAACACATCAAGGCATCTTTGTGTGAAACAGAAATAAAAGATTGCGTACAAGTAAAGAAACATGTGTATAAAGATAGAAAAGAAACAACACATGAAAGGTAGGTGAAAGAAAAACATACATCATCATATATAAGAAGAGAATAAATACAATGTATGTCAATACATGATCAAAGTATCTCTAAACAAGTGAGAAAAGAAAAAAATACATATGATCACCTCACTACATCCCTCAATCCACACTCCCCCTAACAAAAATGTCCTATGCTAACACTCCCCCTAAGTATGACTACTCTCATACAAAACTACTCCCCCTTTTTGTCACGAGTGACAAAGGGTAGAGTGTCAAGTAGACATTTCATCTGAAGAGCTCGCATCTCCATCATCATCATCGTCGGAAGCATCATCATCATCGCCATCATCATCAGCCTCGGTCTCAGTCGACACATGAGGTGGCGGAGGAGAAGCCTCTGGAGCAAAGCCGCCCATGGTCGCCTGTCGCCTGGCGATGCGACCAACACGGACGTTCACCTGATACAACTCCGTGGAGAGTGTATCTAGGCGAGCATCCATGCGCTGTAGCTGCGCCATGATGTCTCCTAACGTGACGTCGCTCGAGGAGGAAGAAGTAGATGCACGAGCTGATCTGGAGGTGGCCGGACGAGTGGAAGGAGTGGCACCATCTGTCTGTCGCGATCGGAACTGTGCCTCGCTATGTTTTACGGTAGCGGCGTCTATGGCAGACATGACGTGGTAAGGATCGGACGAGGGGAAAGGGATGGAAAAACGGCTCAGGATAAACGTAATAGCGGAAGGTAAAATGAGCTTATCACGGGTGGCCGTATCTCTATAGACATCTATAATGGAAAAGATAAAGTGTGAAGGAAAGTCTATAGAGAGATCCTCTAAGAGGGACAGCAAAAATCGAGCGCGAGGCTCTGTGATAGAGTTATAGTGAGAGAGTGGGTGCAAAACAAAAGTCATCACCATGTTAAGGAAACGAGGACCTTTAGCAAAAGGTCGACATGGTGTGTACATATGATCTCCCCAAGAGGACGGACGCTCGCAGAACGCCGAGATCATCTCGTCTTTGGACACAGTCCAGAGACGCTCACAGCTAGGGTAATCAGGATGATCCACCCTAGGGACATGAAGAACTTCAGAGACTAACTCTGGGGTGACACAAAAGCGCGTACCTCGGACGGAAGAGTAGAAAAGAGGTACTGAAGAATCTATCCCGTGGATGTTGGAGTAAAACTCCTGTATCAACACGAGAGGAGATGTGACCGGGACGTCACACAGTGACTCCTATCCCCGAGTGTGAATGACATCGGGAAGGTCGGTGTCGGCAAAGTCTGCCAAGACAACGTGGCGTTCCGAATGAACACCTCATTTAGAAAAGTTCTCCGAGAAGTCCTTATGGGCTTTCTCATCACGGAACCGGACAGAAAGAGGAGTAGAATCTGAGGAAGACTGTCCCTTAGAATGCAGAGGGTTCTGGGACGGAATGGACTTACGCTTAGGTGCCATAGACAACGCAACCATAGAGAGGGGGAAAGAGAAGGAGACACACAGAAAAGTTCCAAACAGTTCAATATAGGAAGAATATACTGAAAAGAAAGAACGTATGCATGGAGAATGCATGAACATGTGACATGCAACATAAAAACATCATGGGCTCTGCCCAATCCAAATCTAACAGCACACAATCGATAGGCACACATCTAAATGCATGAAAATACAATTAGAATGCGAATGTGATGCAATGCATGTGGTTTTGAAGATCAAAACTATCAAACCAACCCAAGAATTTCATAAAAACCCCAACAATTTTGAAAACTCCCAAAAATTTTCAAAAACACAAAACCTAGGGTTTTAAAATAATGAAATGCATGAATATGAGGGATAAGACGCTTACCAAGAGATGAAGATCGCAAAGAGCACTTGAAAACACCTTGGAAAGAGGTTTGGAGGGAAAAGGAGAAATTTTGAGAGAGAGAACAGAAGTTTCGAGCGAGAGAGATCGAGCAAGTGAGAAGAAAAATCGCGAAAGCTCTATATATAGCCTCTCAGTAATTCTCGACAGATGATGCTATCGGGAGGTGTTGAGACTGCTGTCGAGGTCATGTGTCGAGAAATACACATGGACAGATGAAGCTCTCGAGATCAGGTATCGAGGAAGAAGAAACAAACAAGAAGTAACCTCGATCGATCCAGCAGCTATCGAAAAGCTATCGAGCAGACAGAAAGTTTCTCGATCGATCCAGCAGGTGTCGAGGTATCTGTCAAGACTGCGATAAGAAAGAGTCTAAGGAGCTCGACAGATAGCCTATGTGTCGAGAGGTATCGAGGAGGTGTCGAGATGCCTATAAAAGCAGTTTTTCAAAGGAGGAAAAACACAGACATGAATGCAATCATGCATGCAACTCAACCAAAGATCCAATCAACACATTAAGCTCTCAAAATCATCTCTCAACAAGAATTTTGATGCACATGTATCTCAAAACACGCAAACACACACTAAATAAGTCTAACCATTTTTATATTTCAAAAACAAGTCCAGACAGTTTAGTGAGCACACATTAAAGTATGTAATCCTTGTGATGGCCAAATCACATTGTACTTGCACATTTATCAAGAATAGCAAAGAGTATTGCGTGTCGTGTGTGAAAACATCGCAAGATTGCATATGTGTCTCAATGTTATGACGATTTGAGATATGAGAAAATCACTTTAACTCACACACAATCATAACCGTTTGATGGGGACTATCACCTTCGAGGTACATCCTATAACTCCCACATCTCCTAGAAAACACGCTTGCAATCATATTTTAAAGCATTTTTGATCTTTTTGCTTTTTATATCTTTGCATATTTTCTTTTTAACAAGCATATCATGTATGGACATACAAGAGAAAGAAAAGAAATACCCAATTATGATAAGCTTTTGACACTGCACTTTTACTATGCCGAAGCATACATGTGTCATTGACATTGCACTTTTGCTATGCTGAAGCATACAGATGTCATTTTATGATTGGCGAGTAACAGTGGTGAGATGGTTATTTATGCCTTTCTCTTAGGATTTTCTAGTTCAACCCGTCAAAAAGAGTGATACGAGTGTTAAGAATAAGAGATCACTTAACCTTACTCATCACAAACAAAGTGCTACAAAGCTCACTTGCTTAGTTGTGCAGAAGAATGCTCATCTAAGCTACAGGTGATACAAAGTTTAGAAAACTCTGTTTCAATGGCCATTTCAAAAGTTCACATGAACTAATGCACACTAACTCACACTGTTTTTGTATTTTTTTTTCAATTTTTATTTTTATTTTTATTAGAGAAGCAAAAATAAAACACAAAACTGAAAACACACAAACAAAAACATGTAAAGCAAAACAATGCATAAAACTAGACTGACTCAAAACAGTAAAGAAACACACAAGTAATGCAACACAAAAAAAAAGAGAAGAAGAAGTGACTGAAATCACTTAGATCCCTTTGCCTTCCACACCTTGGAAGAACCTTTCCTTTTGGTCGACTCTTGAACCGGTGATGAGGGAGAAAAGTTTAAACCGTTCAAGTTCGAAAGGAACATGAGGGCTTTAAGAATGTCTCCAATTGGAGCGAGAGAAGACTGAAGCTGATTCTGGCTCCCAGATGCTATTGTGCCATTGCTCTGTTGAGTGGCACGCCACTTGTAGCAATTAGGTCTTGTGTGACTGGCAACACCACAATGATAACAGAGATGCGGTTTTTTCTGTTTAGCCTTTTGAGAGTTAGTCTTCTTAGTCCTAGGGTTTCTAGATTCCCTTTTCTCAATTTTAGGGGGTGCTCTTAGGATGGACTTGCCCTTGTCTACGTTCTCACTAGCTAATTCAGTTTTAACATTCTTTTCTTCATTTTCAATGTTATTAGCAGGTGGAACAAACACAGTAGTACTAGAAGTAGGAGTATTAGAGAGAGAGAATTCATACCCTAATCTAGTACGATCTGAATAATGTTTCTAAGCACTCAGAATCTCGTCCAGCTTTGCACTTGACGTCCTCTCCAATTTTGCTCTGACTTGAAACAGCTCTGCTTCAAGCTTCTTGGTCCTTTCAACCAAGAAATTGTTTTCGAATCTTAGTGCTCCAATGGTTTGATTCGCTTCATCAACCTTTGTGGACAGCTCCTCACGGTTGAGTTCCACTTCACTGAGCTTCTTGGTGGCCAACCTATAGAGTTTCTCATGCTTCTCAGAAAGCTTGTATAGCTTCTCATAGGCGGTATGGATATCATCTTGATCATCCATAATTTCGCACTTGGAATCCACCAATTCTTCTTCTTCATCCACTTTTTCAGTAACCCCATTAGTAGGACTAACAGTGGCAGTGAAGGCATTCAAGATTTCGTCGTCTTCATCTTCGAAATCGTCCTTGGGCTCTGTGTCGCTTAAGGTAACAGCAAGTGCCTTGCTCTTCCCTATGCTCTTGAGGTATGTGGGACACTCTTGTTTCATGTGTCCAAAGCCTTGACACCCAAAGCATTTTGGTCCAGTGGGAACAGTGTACTGACCACCATCTTTGACATCCTTCTTCGCTTTATCTGAATTCTTGAATTGTGAAGAACTGGATTGTCTACGGTCTTTGTTGAAGCCCTTTCCGTTGGCATTCTTCATAAACTTCTTGAATTGCCTTGTGATGTAGGACTTCATCTTGGAATCTTCATCATCTGACGAGTCATCCGTATCACTGCTCTTGGCCTTTAGTGCCAAACTCTTGCCCTTACTTGACTTGCCTAACCTAGTCAGCCCTAACTCATAGGTTTGCAAGTTTCCAACCAGCTCAGTCAAAGGAATTCTATCGATATCCTTTGATTCTTCGATCGCCGTGATCTTAGCATGGAATCTCTCGGGCAGTGATCTGAGCACCTTCCTTACTATCTTGGGTTCAGGGATGGTTTCCCCAAGATTAAAGGCTGAGTTTACCATGTCCTTGAGCCTGGCATAGAACTCATCAAACGACTCATCCTCTTCCATCTTAATTTCTTCAAAGCGTGTGGTGAGCCTCTGCAGCTTTGAATCTTTGACAGCCTTGGTGCCCTCATAGGTTGTCTGGAGGATGGTCCATGCTTCCTTAGCAGTTTCGATTGAAGAAATTTTCTTGAACTCCTCATTGGTGACTGCACTGAATAGGGCATTCAATGCTCTGCTGTTGAAGTTTGCCGCCTTGATCTTGGCATCATCCCAGTTGGCCGGCGCTTCTGTAGGCTTGGTCCAGCCTATCTCCACAGCTTGCCATACTCTCTCATCTAAAGACTGCAAGAAAGCTCTCATGCGTACTTTCCAGTATGCATAGTTAGTGCCATCAAATAAAGGAGGTATAATAAGAGATTGTCCTCTATCCATGACAGCAGGGGTCGAATGGATCACACAAAAAAGATTAAACCCTAATCAGAGTGTGCTTGCTCTGATACCACTTGACAGGCCACAAATGCGTTGACCCCTTGTGATAACTTAGATTAATTAATTAGCCCAGTTTTTAATTAATCAAATTAACATGTAATATCACGTGGCAGCACAAACAAATCACCAAAACTAAGTTATGCAGCAGAAAATAAATAACACAGTGATTTGTTCACGAATGGGGAAAACCCTTACGGCAAAAACCCCACCGGGTGATTTAAGGTCACCACTTCCGAAACTCCACTATTATCACAACAAGCAGTTACAAGTAAGGAATCCCAGTACCTCACCAACCTACAGTTGAACTCTTACCCCAATACCCAATTGGACTTGTTCTGTAGTGACAGTTTCTCCTTTCAATGCACGGCTCCAAGTACGTGACTAACCAGATGCGTGGATCCCAGTACGTGACTTCAATTACCAACTAGAGAGAGAGAGAGTTGGCTGCAAAGTTCTTCAAATCATCAGAGATGAACTAGGGCACGAACTTTGTCTTTCTGATCACAAATTGCATGAACAACAAGTTCTCAAAGAATGTGCAACTTGTATTTTCTGCTGCTGCTTGACGGCCCTTAAAATAATCCTTTTATATGTCTAGGGTTAGGAGAAAAGAAGTCCCAAAGACACACTCACGGATTAGACTTGAAACAGACTTGGAAATCTGTTTTCTTTAATTCTCGACAGATAGAGGTGTCGAGAGGTGTCGAGAAGCTGTCGAGGCTTAGGCAAAATAGCTTCTTTAAAGCTCGATAGATGCATCTGTCGAGGTATGTGTCGAGCTTTAAAAACTTGCACTTCCTTGCTTGTTTCTTGGACAGACTTTGACGGCTTCAACACTTAATCTTGAACCACTGTTTCTTGAAGTGTTAAACTCATCCTAAATCTACCCAATTACAAGTAAAGTGCGTTTTGTCTAAGGATAAGCCAATTACATAAAATAGCGACATATGTTCACAGACTTGAACTACATATGTCCTAACAGAGGAGTTTAGGAAAATCTCGAATGTTAAGGTTGCTCCATTGCTTGAAAAATTCTTCAAACTGTGCATGAAGGCACAAAGCTAGTTAAAATAAATAAATTACAGCGGTTAATAACTAGGTTTGAAAGCATTAGGATGTCTAAGGATGAAAGTTTTGATGAATTCTATGCTAAACTGAATGATATTGTTAATTCTGCACTTAATTTAGGTGAAATTTATGATCAACCTAAGATTCTTAGATTTAGATCCAAAATAACTGTCATTACTGAAAGTAAGAATGTGGACTCCATCCCTGTTAGTGAACTTGTAGGATCTCTTCAGTTCTATGAGTTAAACCTACCTAAAACCAACAAATCCAAATTAATGGCTCTTAAGTTAGTTGATAATGTTGATGAATATGGATTTGATGATGAACTCTCTTCTATAGAGATTGCATATCTTGCTAAGAACTTTAGAAACTTTCTCAAGAATGACAAGGGCAAGACATAAAAGCAATGTTGAACCTAAGAACTTTAACAAAAATGAACCAACTAAAATCAATAATACTGAAAAATTAAAAGAAAAATTTGGTCAATATTCTGGTTATTCTTTAGGTCAATAATGTTTTAGTTGTCAAGGGTATGACCATAAGAAATCTGAATGTTCAATATTCTTGAGATTTGACAGGCCAAGAATGTATTGACCCCTTGGGTAAATTAACCAATTAATTAGCTAAGTAAATTAATTAAGTCGATTTGACATGCAATATGTGTGGTAGCATAAACAAATCACCAAATAACTAAATGCAGCAAAAATTAACTTTGACATGGGTAATTTATTTACGAATGGGGAAAACTACTGAGGTAAAACCCCACCGGGTGAATTTAAGGTCACCACTCCCGAGAATTCACTATTATCAAAATAAGCAGTTACAAGTAAAGGAATCCCAATACCTTATACCAACATACAGTTGAATCCTTACCCCAATACATAATTAGATTTGCAATGAAATGACAATCTCTCTTTTCAATACACGGCTTCTAGTACGTGACTAACCAACTGATGCATAAATCCCAGTACGCAGCTCACACACCAACTTGAGAAGGATGCTGCAAAGTTCTTCAGTTCATCCACACTATGAAGATCAAGAAGCTCCTTAGTTACAAAACTCTACGGCATACAAACGTAGTAGCTTCTTCAAGAGAAAGATGAACTAGGGCAAATTGTCTCTAGTTACAATTTGAGCAAATAATCACTTTGCATCAAGTTGCATCACCTTAGACGGCCCTTAAAATAATCCTTATATATGTCTAGGGTTGTGAGAAAAGAAACCCTACACAAATAGCTTGGATATGTGTGAAATACAGATCTGAAAATTTGATTTTTGTAAACCTCAATGGATAAGTTATCTGTTGAGCTGCTATCGAGGTTCAGGCTAAAAGCTCCTTTTAAACCTCAATAGATACAATCTATTGAGCTTTCTGTCGAGATTTAAAATACAACACTTATTCACTTGTTTCTTAAACAGACTTGCATGGCTTTAACTCTTGACTTGAACACAATGTTGCTTGAAGACTTAAACCATCCTAGAACTACCTAATCACAAGTAAAATGCGTTTTGTCAAAAGATTAGCTAATTTTAAATGACATACGTTCATAACAAATTCCACATATGTCCTAAGAAAATCAAAGTGTAAAGCTATGACTGTAACCCTTAATGATGGTGAAGTTTTTTTCAACACTAGAGTGCTAGAGTTGAGTTAATTATACGTACCTTGATTTGTGAGGGTTTTGGAGTATATATAGTAGTGTAGAGCCGAAATCTATGCCTTGGTTAAGAAGTCATTTCATTCTAAGAGAGTAACTCGTGGTTAATCATTTTCCTTATAGGAGTTTTCTTTGTTAGGGTTAGGCGTGTAGGTCAAGCAAAACCATGGTAGTCCTTACATAAGCCGCAAGTTAATCCTTCTTTAAAAGACCTTGGAGCCCAACACCTGCCACGTGTCACATTCGTCCGTCCACAAAGGGTCCGTCCTCCTTATATCCATCATATCATATTTCTTCCTCTTCAGTTGCCCCCCATTCCATGAATCCGTCAACTATTCTTGCCGGGTTCATGGAATAACAGTCGTTTTGTCCCCACGAATCCGTCATGTATTTTCTGTGGAAGCATGTTGATCGCCAGGCTAGATTAGAGTCATAAATGCACTGAGGACACGTGGCGAGTCTTGATTAATGGTTTACTACAGTCGAGACGTCCCTTCGTTTGTCGCACCGTTCTTACTATATATATATATCACCTGTCCAAAGTGACGAGCTTCGCCCACGTCCTCTCTGACAAGTCGGTTTTCTGGAAAATTCTTTCAAGGAAACCAAATTGCTCAGTGGTAATTTCTAGATGGCTATGCGCTGCCAAAAATGGACGGTTAGAATGACATCAGCAATAAAACAAATAAGGACGGACACACACTAGACAATAAAATAAATAAGGATGGACACATACCGGACGGTGACAATATGCCCCATGTCTTATCAACGGGCATATACTCGGGATCATCAAGACGACCCATCCAATCATCCCCTTGAAGGAAGAAATATCGACTTTTCCAATTACAATTGGAGTCTGGGGTCTCAGACACTAACCTAAGTACCGGACTCCTCGGTGTGAAGCTGTACATACCCTTCGACTTAACGATCTTAGATAGACGGTAATAGTTAAAGAAGTCCTCCACTGTCAACCGTCTCGTCCCATGAGAAATGACGCCATACAAAACCTCAACGCTTAGGAAAACTCTCTAGGCGTTTGGTGAGATTTGGGTAACGGCCAAACCCAAGTATTGAAGAAGGCGACGGTGCAAGGCACTTAAAGGAAAGTGAAGGCCCACTCAAAGCATCTGCTCGTACACACCAACATCTTCAAGACCCCTGTAGTAGCACTTCTCGGATTGGAATGGTGGACGGATGGGTATAGTGTTAGGTATTTGGTATTTCTCCCTAAGGGTGTTGAAATGTTGTGGTTTGATAGAAGAAGTGAAGTCATTCACCATCCACGTAGGGAGCAGGACGAATTCTCTTAACCCATCTTCATCTATCACGGACTGGATGGGAGGATCTACATCGTCTACATCGTCATTAGATTCATACTCCGACTCGTCTTCACCTCACCCTTCATCTTCCACATAGGAAGGAGAGCTGGATGACAGTTCCCTCTCCTCAACGGAGGTGCCCGGGTCTGCCTGACCTGACAGGTACACCTCCTCATAGCCCGCTCCCTCACGGACAAAAGACTGATCGCTGGAAGTCTCACCAGACATCGAACACCTACAGATGACGGTAAAAGAAACCTAAGACTCTAGTTCTACACGGACGACGAACCAACATACAAAGTAAAAGGAAAGAAAAGAACGAAGAAATATACTCACAGTTGGACGGAGCGAAGAAGCGACAAACGAGAGCTGAGTAAATGGTGGAGCGGTAGCTTCGTAAGGTGACGGTCACATAGAGAGGACGGTTGCGCTCTGGTCAGCAAAAATTCTTTCCAAAATGCAAAAATGAAAGGGATAGGTGATATATATATATATATATATATATATATATATATATATATAGTGAGAACGGCGCAACAAATGAAGGGACGCCTCAACTGTAGTAAACCATCAATCAATACTCGCCACGTGTCCTTAGTGCATTTATGACCCTAATCCAGCCTGACGATCAGCATGCTTCCGCAAAAAATACATGACGGATTCGTGGGGAAGAAGCGACTGTCATTCCATGAACCCAGCAAGAATAGTTGACGGATTCATGGAATGGGGGGCAACTGAAGAGGAAGAAATATGATATGACGGATATAAGGAGGACGGACCCTTTGTGGACGAACAAATGTGACACGTGGCAGGTGTTAGGCTCCAAGGTATTTTAAAGAAGGATTAACTTGCGGCTTACGTAAGGACTACTATGGTTTTGCTTGACCTACACGCCTAGTCCTAACAAAGAAGACTCCTATAAGGAAAATGATTAACCACGAGTTACTCTCCTAGAAGAAAAGGATTTTTTAACCACGGCATAGATTTCGGCTCTACACTACTATATATACTCCAAAACTCTCACAAATCAAGGTACGCATAATTAACTCAATTCTAGCACTCTAGTGTTGAAAAAAAGGTTTCTAACTTGACCTTCGGAGGGTTTTTGGCCAGCACCACACCGCACCGGTGCTCTCTGTTAGGCCCTTTCTTTTCGCTGTGCAGATTGTGTTTCGCTCTCGTGAGGATCACGTAGCTTACTAATGAATTTCGACATCATCAGTTAGTATAGTATTAGACAAGGATCCTGTACTTTTTATTGTTTGTTTTTTTTTTTACCCACTCTTACTGCATCATTGCTCATTAATTTGCTCCTGATATATATTAAGCTTAACAGCTTAGGCCATGGCTGTCACGTCCCTGTCAATTTAAAAAAAAAAAAAAAAAGGCTTTTATGGTTCCCACGTGCACCCACCTACCCCCACTACCCATCATTCTCCACCATTCCTTTTTCTTTTACCTCTTCTCTCTTTTGGCCGGCTCTCCTTTCTTTCTTTCACTTTCTTTCTTATCTCTTTCACTCCCTCAAACTCACTGCCGGCCTCCACCCCAAAACACACCATTTCATCATCATTTTTCCGGCAAGATCACCGGAAAAATACTTAGGAACCCCTAAGCATCTTCATCATTTTATTTGAGGTAAAAATTTCTAATATTTTTGGTAGGTTTCACACTTTTATTTGAGGTTATTTTTATCTAAACTTGAATAATTATACACATGTGATTTATGAGCATTAGAAGTGATATTTATGTGTTTTTATGTATGGGTTTTGTGTTGGTAGGATTATTTGATGAGTGAGTATATATTTTGTGCTAAAAATAGCTACTTAAGGTTTATGTATGGTGGAAAAATTTAGGGGTTTTAAGTTATAGCATGTGATGGTTGGTAAATTTTATTTTCCATTGCCATTGGGTTTATTTAGAGTTAGTTGAAGTTCTAATTTCTTGTCTTGGAGGATATTGTGATTTTTGCTTTCATGAGTCTCTTGATGAAGTAGTATGAATTTAGGGAAGTTAGTTATAATTTTGGAGATGATAGTAAATGAGTTAACTTTATAAATTGGAGTTTATGCCTTGTAAATCAAATTGTTGAGAAACTTTGAAAGTGGAATATATTAAAATTGATGAGGTGAAATACTAGGCTTGCCTAATTTAGTGTTTATTTGGCAATTCCTAAATTGTGGCTAGATACAATTTCAAGTTCTATGCTTATTGTGATAGGTTTACTTGATATTGCTTAGGTTCTAGCTAATCTTCTTAGAGCTTAGAAAACTAGGATTTTGCGGTTGCGAGGTAAGTAGCCTTTTTAATGGGATTTTTGGAAAATAATCACATTGCATATTCATTGTTTTTGGGTTAGACACACTTTTGGAAACTACCTATGGAAATTATATTTTCTTAAAAACTATTGTGTCGTAACCTTAATATATATATGATTATATATATATATATATATATATATATATATGAAAATGCATTATATTTGGTATTGCATTTGGGGAAATGCATGAAGTGTCGACATGAAAAATATGAGCATCTTTTATTTACTCTTTGATAAGGGAATTATGAATTCTATAGTTTATTAGAAAATCTAAAGATGCTTATCTTGTCTTGTTATTGGGATATTGATAGAAATCTTTTTGACAAGAATGGAGTTGAAAACCTTACAAACCTTGTGGAAGTTAGATTATTTAAGATTTTCTGAAACTATCTGGATATAAACTGTATTTGAAAGGAGATGTATACTGTGAGCTTCATGTAGTTTTAACACCAAACCATAAGTGATTTTCCGGTGATCACCCGATTTGGTTTTCTTAGTTTTTGTGACAACGGAATCAAATTCAGGTTAGTGCCTTTTCACTTTGGATGACGTGTTCTTCCCTGCTGCCCATGGGGGGAAGAGGTTTCTTGATTGTGTGTGGGTGAGGCTGCTGTCCATGGGGCCAAGAGACCACATGCAAGAGAGGGCCTATTTAACGCGCTCTCTCTGCTACCCATGGGGGGAGAGAAAAACCTTGAGGGTATGGGTGAGGCTGCTATCCATAGGGTCAAGAGTCTGCATACCAAAGAGGACAATATCATGCCAGTTGTGAATGGGTGGATCCCCTGAGCAGTCTATATGGTTGTGTAGTATATTTGTGATAATTTATCTTTTGTTAGATATTATGGTTTTGGAAATTATATTGTTGATGCTCACAGATTATAGTATATAGTTTCAAGATAGTTACTTAGAGAAATTTTGTATTTCATCAGTTAATCATTCTTATCATATTACTATTATTGAAGATGAAACTTGCATTTCACCCACCCCCATTAATTATGCTACTTACTGGGTTTTGTCTCATTCCATTATTTTTTTATAAACTTTTCAGAGTAGGCAACACCTTTTTGAGACAGCTTTTTGGTGGCTAATAGTAGTTAGACTAACTACTGATGGAGGCTGAACTTTTGTAATGGAGTTACTAGATGATGTACGTCTTAGTTTAGGCTTGACTCATTCTTTTGTATATTGTGGTGGTTGTGACTGTATTTCCACTAATGAGACAAGTTGTTGATATGTAATCATTTATTCAGACCTCTATTCTTTTGTGCCCAATGGTCCTTGTATTTAATACTTAGAGCTCTGACTTGCTTTAAGAATATATCCAATGGAATTATTATGATAATTCTTGATGTTGATACTTGATAGGATTTATGTGGATTGAATTGTCAAAAAGTAAAATTTTACAGGTACTTGAGGCGTATTTCTCACGCTTTGGACCCTTTAGGGTTTGGGGCGTGACAATGGCTGTTAAAGCTTCGCACTATTTTAAATGTCTCGGTACAACATGAAAAGGAAGTGATAGAGTATTCTTTTACAGTATCCATCTGTTATGTATTATTCAAATAATTATTTCGTTGGCACATACATACATGTGCCTTAGTACATGAAACTTATCAGCTTCTTATTACTATTTAGAGAGAAGGGAACACATAATTCCTCTTCTTAATTCATGGACAGAAAGTGATAACATAGTTGGGTGCACCGGAGCAAGTAAATGTGCTGTTCTGGTCATCATAAGCATAGCTATAAGCTTGAGGGCATTGGTTCTCAAAGATCCGAGAATAGTCTGTGGGTGGACATGTTTCTGGGGTGTTATTTGGGCCAGTGCAACAATACTGTGGCTGATTGAAAGCAGTACAAGCACTCTTGCAAGCAATAACACTTCCATCAGACCCTTTCACTTGCAGTTCTGCTGGGCAAGCTGCATTCACATTGGCCGGACAGCTTGAGGCCTTGCATTCACCAGTTCCGCCTTGTGTGGCTACTGAAACAGGCAAATTGAACCCATCTACAAGGCTAACATCATAAAAGTCCATTCCACCATCGGCGGCTATGTTGATTTCTACCAAAGAAGCTGGCGGAACTGCACCGTTACCATTGCATGAAATCTGACCAGAGCTACATTCTGCAGTAGCACAACTGAACCTTCCGGAGCTATCTGTGGAGCATAGAGTTCGGGCCCAGAATCGGCCTTTCCATGGAGCTTGGACATCTATTGCTGAGGACGCTGTAGATGCTAACTCAAACCCAGTAGTTGATAACTGAGGTTTTTGATCCGAAGTTAACGTTCCTGGCCAGACGGTATATGGACAGTTGTTTGTGAAAGTTATTCTAGCAGAGTGAGCACCTGCATGCAACATATATAAACCAAAATCCTTGTCATCATTTTAAAAATGAAAACAAAACCTGTATTGTAAGCAGCAAATATATGTAGCAGATGCAACATTAATTCTAACGTGTAGATACACGTACGTATCATGATGATGCATGGTTATAATTCAACGGGTTGCAATTATTTTTAATTATCAAAAGTAAATAAATAAGACTCGTGATGTAAAGAATGTGCAGGAACTCTATTCCTTCGCGGGGTTTCATGACTTTATTGCGTAGCGCATGTGATGATGAATGGGGCAAAAGAACCAGCATGATTTTCGATGTTTTCGAGAAAATGAATCATCACAAACAAGAATTTTGTAATTATTTTGGGTGTATATCAAGCACTTCTAAAGGATGAGAGAGAGAGAGAGTTTTGGACGATGCAATGTGGGATAGTGATTAGTCAGGAGGCATACCAGATAGGAAAAAAAAGGCCAAGGTAAGGCTGTAGAGTGCCAGGGTTTTCATCATTGTATGATATCGTTGCTTTAAATTGGTGGTATATAAGAACTAACAAGAATGATGAACTTGAATGTGGTATGGTAATAATAATCTGAAGAACTTGGTTGGGTATATATAGAAGCTTATTCGTGATTGCGGATATCAATGCGGTCCATGCGGGGAAACTAGGCTTGGATTTTTATTTTTATTTTTTTGTCATTTTCTTTGAGTGAAGGCTTGGACTTTTCAGTAGGAATGCTTATTGGCCTGGTGATCGTTAGAGTCTTTTATACGGCACCAAGGTCGGTATTACTGCAACTGTGTCATTAATTGGTACGTACGTAGAGGAACTTGGTATATATATTTACAACAACGGGTTCTCTAGAATGACTAATAGTATTATGTTGAATAGACTTTTCTTTTATTTTCAATTTAACAACGTGTGAGGTTGAGACGAAGTAACAGGTCTAGTTCACCCATAACTTAAGGTAGCGTCCATAGGTTTTCACTTGGGAAATTGAAGACAAACCTACGCAATCTGTAAGTCATGCCAACTCTAATTTTTCTGATTTCAACGTGAATTTTTGCGCATTGGCCGAACTTTGAACCCGGGCGGCTTGAGATGTTTTTGTGAGTTTTGCGGATGAATTTGGAGTGAAAAAAAATATTATTTCACATTTGTTCATATAACACATAAATGTAACTATGAAAAAAAGGAGGTGAAATATTGGATGTGTAAGAACCGAAACCCTTTGGAGTTAACCAATTCGTAAGGCTTCTAATCCTAGCTCTAGTAGATTCCTTTTTTAATTTCTTTTTCACCAAAATTATCTTGTCATAATTCAAATAGTAAAACTAAACCATCGATATAGTTGCGATCAAAGACATTTTTAATACATCCACATTCTAGAATATAGTACATTTTCTAGTAATGTTGTGGCATATTCTTTTCGTGAAAAAAATATTAAAGAACAACTCGCTTTTGTGGATAGAGAAGTGACTAGTGAGCAAGGAGCCTAACTTCTTTCGGCTTTTATATTCGAGGGTCTGTTTTTTCAAGATTTTAAGAGATGAACTACATGGTAATAATAATAATAATAAAAATAATAATAATAATAATAACAACAACAACAACAACAATAACAATGGATTTGGCTTGAATCTAGTGTCCTATGCATTGAACACGATAGGATGCTACCATGAGTCCAAAATTTTCCATATCCTAGTCCTCTTATTATAGCATATTTGGTATTTGGCATACTAATCACCAAAAAAGCTCTCACATCATATGTTTTAAATGCTAAAAGTTTTAGTATTGATTAAGAGTACAATTCTAATAATAGAACTGTATTGATAGAAATGCTAAACCTTTAAATATTTTTTTATTCTACTTTTCTCTCTCTTCTCTCTCACCCGTTTAATTCACTCTCTCAATCTCTCTTTCTCTCTCATTCACTCTTAGCCTCTCCACTCTATTTTTATAGAATCATCCTCTCCTTTCACTCTCACCTCCGATCTTGCCACCAATCTCTCCTTTAATCTCGTCACCTCGCATGCTGCCGATCTCACTCTCAGATGCCGCCGCCAATCTCGCCAACCTTGGCTAATTGCACCTCACCCAGTTATCATCGATCCCGCCCAGTCTCCTCTCCCTAAGTTGTTCTCTCTCTCTCTCTCTCTCTCTCTCTCTCTCTCTCTCTCTCTCTCTCTCTCTCTCTCTCTCTCTCTCTCTCTCTCTCTCTCTCTCTCTCTCTCTCTCTCTGTGGTTGTGGTGTTTGTGTGTGTGTGTGGTCATAGTGGGCTGATATTGGTTTTGGTGTTTTTTTGGGTGTTGCAATGGGCTGATATTAGTGGCCAACGGTTGATTTTCTGTGGTAATGGGTTATGGTGGGGTGTGCTGTGGGTGGTGAGGAATTTTGTATTTTATTTATTTATATATTATAATGTAGGAGACTTTTAAGGTTATTTTAATGTATTGTATATATTATTTTAATGTGTTGATTGGAAAAATATAATATCTTATGTAGGATGTATTGTAAAGTAGTATGTTAAAATTTATATATATATATATATATATATATATATATATATAAACTGGCATTTGGCATGGCACTGTTGATGCTAATGTATTGTTCTTTTATTTGGGTTAGAAGAACAGGTAATGTTGCTACCCATAATGCAACTAAGAGCATTCACAACAAGGGTGTCGAATCCACTCAAAAGCTATTTTTAGTATCTTAAACCACGAAAATCATACTTTATCAAAGATTGATGCCATATCTAAAAGAATTTGACATCTTGCTACAATGAACTCTCATAAATGAGAGCTCACTGTAGTAACTTGCTATTATTTTTAATGATTTTGTGGTGATTGGTTGTGGTGGTTGGTTTTTTTGGGGCTTATTTTTTATTATTTTAATGAGTTGTTTATATTATTATAAATTAAATGGTAAAAAATAGAAACTTTGATATGGGTTGAATTGTAAAGTAAGTTATTAAAATTGATTAAGTAGGTTTTTATTTTAGTTGCTAAATACTTTTTTTTTTTATCCTTGATGTAAATGCTCTAAGCATGCCTTAGGTTCTAGCTTGTCTTTGTGTCTCAATAAGGATAATCTGCCAGCAGCCCTACCACTGTTTGTAAGACAAACATCCCCTCTGCTCTTTCTGATTCCTTTTTGTTATATGAAATTGAAGCTTATAATTGTGGAGATTTCGAGGATACTCTTATTTGTGAACTCTCTATTCTACCGAGGTTATGTGGGAAAACACCAATGTTGGAATAATCAGAGCTTGGCTCTGCGTAGCCCTCACCTCATTGTTGATCAATTGGTACATGTGTAATATTGTTAGATGAGCTGGAATCAGTCTTTTTTTTCTTAATTATTAATTTTTATATAAGTGATGTGATGGTGCAAAACACTGGGCATGCTGCTTTTTAAAGTAGTGGACAAATTCATTTCTTTGTTCTTGGATACGACTCTTCAATGCAAGTGTCCTTTATTGTGTATGCACATGTTTCACTTATCTTGTATCAATTTCAAAACTATAAAGATTGAATGAGAAGAAATAAGGGACAAACATACACCCCTACTAATACATACAAAATAATTATTTTTCGGGTTGTGCTCTTCAGAATCTACAGTTTAACTTTCAACTCGTTTTCTTCTTGAAGACCAAAAGAACTTAACCCAAATGACACAAATACATGAAAAATTGTTGTAATTATTAGAAACCTTGGCACAAAATCAGCCAACAATAAATATGATCTCATGATGCTTACAAAAATATATTTTCTTATAGGGTTGGGTTCAAGTTACACCTGGTGTAACTCTAAGCAATGTTACACTACTCAATATTTTTTAATTGGATGCGAATATTGACAAATCCACCGTTAGATTACATTCTCTTTGTATAGTCTTTATACTTGCAAAATTTCAAGAGGATCAAAAATTAATATCTATGTCATCAATCAATTGTTAAAATTCAAATTTTTGTAGTCATAAAATTGCAATAAAATATGATTTATGAGAAGAAATGGTAAATAACATCAAATTGATATGAAATATTGGCATGCATGTTAAGAACATGTAATTTCAACGGTTGGATTTTCAAAACATTAATTCAATATGACAAGTTATTGAGTAGTGTAACATTAGAAACTTGGACAAACACTAACAATAAATATGATCTAATGATGCTTACAAAAATATATTTTCCTATATTGCAATTAATAAATTTGGGTTTAGAATAGGTGCTTTCAACCCAAACATATATATTTTCTCATTATGTAAATGCACAAAAAATGATCAAAGTGGATCAAAATAGATCGAATTGGACCAAATGAAACAAAGCGGACCGAATAGGACCAAAGAGGACCAAATAGGACACCACATAGGACTAAAGTAGACTGAATAAGAACGAATGAACAAATTAGAACCAAAGTGGACATAATGGACCGAATAGGACCAATGTGAAATGAAAAGACCAAAGTAAACAGAATGAACCGAATAGTACCAATGTGGACCAAATAGAATCAAAGTGGACAAATGGACAGAATGGCCTGAATAGGACTGAGGTGAACCAAACTAGAAAGAATGAATTGAATAGGATCAAAGTGGACTGAGTAGGACTGAAGTGGACAAAATGGTACAAAGTGGACAAATAGGACCAATGTGGACCAAATAGGGCTAATACGGAATGAATGGACCGAATAGGAACAAAGTGGACTAAATAAGAATGAATAAATCGAATATAATTTTAGTGGACAAAGTGGACCAAATAAAACCATTGTGGATCGAATAAGAATTTTGAATATTTATTATTTTTATAGCATTTTTAGTGCTCATATTTCTAATTTTTAATAGCTATTTTCTAAACTTGAGAATGGATTGAAGGGGATCGAAATTGACCAAGTGCACCAAATTGGACCGAAGTGCACTTAATTAGATTGAATAGAATTGTTTAATTTTTAGGGAAAATAAATTATCTTCAAAAAAATTTAGAGAAAAAATTAGACATTATATTACCATACAAAATTTTTTATTTACTCAAATAGTGTAAATAAAAGCCACTATCATTCAATGAGGCACTATTTATAGGGGTGGGTCAATGGGTTGTAAGGTTTAAATTTCCCAACTTTCCATCCCTCCAGAAGTTTTTTAACTTGTTTTGGCCTCCGTTTAGGAAGCGTATTTTGCGTTCCCAACGGTGTATTTTCTTTTAGTGGGTCCCATGTACTGTTCATAGAACTCGCAAACTACTTTTTTCAAAAAAAAAAAAAAAAAAACTTTAAAATTGGGTCTCACGGTACTATTCACACAATTAAAAATTATTATTTTTACAGTGTTTACAATTTTCAATTTTCAGTTTTCAGCAATAAGCGATATCCAAGTAGACCCTTAATCCTCATGCATGATACAGACTTTTTGAGTTGGTAAGAGTTGCCAAAATTCGAATTTGATAGGATGCTAGACACAATCGACACTAGTGTCTTAGGAAATCTCCAATTTTGTTGTTTGCGCAATCTTAGCTTGATTTTCTGATTTTTTTTTTTTTAAGGATAATTACAAGTTTAAAAGCCACTTTTTAGCTACTTAGTAATCAGATTATTATCTTTACTAAACTCATTACATGCGTTTCGCACATGAAATAACTATCTTTTTTATTTTTGTTTTTGTTTTTTTACATTAGTGCTATAATGCTTAAAAGTCGTAATTAAATAAATGTGTACATATTTTTTTTTTTTAAAGAAAGACGTAAGACATTGTGGAATAATGTTTAAAAATGAGATAGAGAAACATAAGAAATTGAAATGCAATGGGGCATTTGAAATTTATTTAAGATTAAGAAAAAATAATACAAAATAAGTAATTGTGATATGGAGTAAAAAAAGAATTTAGACATTTATACAAAATAAGTATGATAGTAGTTTTTAGTGTGGATGGATGGAAGAAGTTTTTTGTATTTTTTTTATAACTATAATTGAATTTTGAGACAAATAAAAATTTTAGGAATCAGTTTTAAAGATTTTTTTTTTTACGTTAGTATTACTCTTTTAAATTTTTTTGAAGAAGTTTTTGGAATTTGAAGAAATAGATAACAAATACAGATAAATACACATAGAAATAAGACATTTGAATACAAATGAGTGATGAGAATAACATTTTTTTTTTCCTATTGTACATGAGACAGCATTACTATTTTAACATTTTTTTTATTTTTTGTAGGAAAAAAAATATTAAACTAAAGGATATGTTATTTCAAAAAATGTATGAGTGTATTTTGGTATACCAAAAATTGAAGACGAAATAGGGAAATCTGCTTATTAATATTATAGATGATTTTTAACTTTTAATTTAAAATAAACCAAATTAAAGATTATATGATTTTAAGATAATTTTTAATTTCCTTCCTTGTCTGAAAATCAAACCATGAGATTTTGACATGAACAAAGTTTCCCTTCAAAATCCTCATATATCTTTATATTAATTATGAATTTTGAAAATCTAACCGTTGGATTATATATTCTTATTATATCATTCATGTTTGCAAAATTTCAAGAAAATCAAATACACACACATATATATGTGTGTGTGTGTAAGAAGTTTGTTGAGTTTCTTTCCAAATTAGTTTAGAAAGAAACTTTGTTCTCTTGATATGCAATTAACTTCAATTAATTCAATTAGAGATAAAATTGCATGCGATCAATAGTATACACTGTGAAGGTGTCCTTGGTTTGAGGGTGAGTTATCCTGTAAAAGTTAAAGGGAATTGGAAGGGTGCACGTATATAGTAAAGTTAAGGCTGACAACAGCCTCCTGTGAGGATATTAATTTGTTACGTTTTATTCAAATTTCATTGACACAAACATACATGTGCCTTAGTACATGAAACTTATCAGCTTCTTATTAATATTTAAAGAGAAGGGAACGCATAATTCCTCTCCCTAATCTATGATGGACAGAAAGTGATAACGTAGTTAGGTGCACCAGAGCAAGTAAATGTGCTGTTCTGATCATCATAAGCATAGCTATAAGCTTGAGGACATTGCTGCTCAAAGATTTGAGAGTAGTTTGTGGGTGGACATGTTTCAGGCTTGTCATATGCGCCAGTGCAACAATATTGTGGTTCATTGAAAGCGGTACATGCACTCTTGCAAGCAATAACGCTCCCATCAGACCCTTTCACTTGCAGCTCTGCTGGGCAAGCTGCGTTCACGTTGGCTGGACAGCTTGAGGCCTTGCATTCGCCAGTTCCGCCTTGTGTGGCTACTGAAACAGGCAAGTTGAACCCATCTACAAGGCTAACATCATAGAAGTCCATTCCACCATCGGCGGCTATGTTGATTTCTACCAAAGAAGCTGGCGGAACTGCACCGTTACCATTGCATGAAACTTGACCAGAGCTACATTCTGCAGTAGCGCAACTGAACCTTCCGGAGCTATCTGTGGAGCATAGGGTTCGGGCCCAGAATCGGCCTTTCCATGGAGCTTGGACATCTATTGCTGAGGATGCTGTAGATGCTAACTCAAACCCAGTAGTTGATAATTGAGGTTTTTGATCTGAAGTTAAGGTTCCTGGCCAAACGGTATATGGACAGTTGTTTGTGAAAGTTATTCTAGCAGAGTGAGCACCTGCATGGAATGTATATAAACCAAAATCATCGTCACCATTTTGAACATGAAAATAAAACCTGTATTGTAAGCAGCAAATATAAGTAGGAGATGCAACGTTAATTTTAACGTGTAGATCACACGTATCATGATGATGCATGGTTATAATTCGACGGGCTGCAATTATAGGAACTACCATATTATTCTTTTAACTATCAAAAGTAAATAAATAAGAGTCGTGATAAGAAGAATCTGCGTGAAGTCTATGCCTTATTAGTGAGGTTTCATGAGTTTATTGTGTAAGTTCCCATATGATGAAGAAAGGGACAAATCAAAACTGCCAGTGTAATGAATGATTTGTAGCAACCTAGAATTTTGTGACTCTTTTGGCTGTATATTAAGCACTTCTAGAGAGAGAGAGAGAGGGTGTGATGCTGCAAATAGTGTTTAGTGAGGAGGCATACCAGATAGGAAAAAGAAGGCCAAGGTGAGGCCGTATAGTGCCAGAGTTTTCATCATTGTATGATATCGTTGCTTTAAATTGGTGGTATATAAGAACTAACAAGTATGATGAAATTATGTGTACGTGGTATGGTGGGGGATGGTGATAATCCGAAGAACTTGGTTGGCTATATATATAGGCTTATATGCGGTTGCGGATTTCATGGCGGTCCATGCGGGGAAACTAGACTTTTACTTTTCTTCTTCTTCTTTAATTATTATTATTATCATTTTTTGTTTTTTTGTTGAGGGCAAGCTTGGACTTTTTCATTGCGACTGTATCATTATTTGTTAGTATAGGAGAAGCATGTAGCTGAGGAACTTGGTGTATTTTACGACAGCGGGTTGTCTAGAATGGCTAATAGCCTGATGCTGTAATGTTCAATAGATTTTTGTTTTGTAGTCAATTCAACAACGTGTGGGGTTGAGACGCACTAATGGCGGTCGATCTAGTTCTCCCATGACTTGAGGTTAGGTGCATAGATCTTTTACTAAGGAAATTAAAGACAACCCCATATGCGACTTGTAACTTAAGTTATGCCATTACTAATTTGTCTGATTTCAACACGACTTTCTGTGCACGGTTTGAACTTTGAACCCGGGGCGGCTGGAAATGTTTATGAGAGTTCTGCAGATGATTTCAATAGTAAAACTTTTTTTTTGGAAGTAAAACAGTAAAACACTTTTGTTTGTGAGTGCATGTTAACAGAGTTACCGTTGTATCCTGTAGGGCGACCGCTTGTGTCATTTGCACCGACGGATTCATTTCAGTGGGGGCGAAATCGCTTCTTAAGAATAGTGGATTAGTTTCGTGCCTCAGCGATAAGTTTTACTTAATTCTTAATTTTATACTCTTTTGCACTTGTCTATTTTGCTTATAAGTTAATCTGAGCATATCTTGTTTTGCTGATATATTATTGATATTGCTTTGTAACTTTGTTAACAACTTGGACAATTTTCAAACTATACTTTGAACACGTGAACATTGTTTTGAAATCCGGACCGGACCGTATGGTCCAACCAGAAAAGCCTCGAATCGCTCATTTTTGCGGTTCTTTTAGCATCAAGAACCACTCTATGGGAAAAATGCAGGGAGCCGTGCAAACCGCGGTCGGACCTCACGGTTCTGTGAATCGTGAACGGTTCTCACAGTTCTCATAGTTTTGGTCAGAAAAAAAATATCCAAACAGAAAACGTACAATGAAATCACAAAACGGAGGATCAGACCTAGAAAACGTTTGATCTTTGTTTCAGTCTCTTTGCTTCACTCTCAAAAAACATCTCACATAATCCAAACACAAAACAAAATCCAATTCTTACAATAAAGTTGAATTAGAACAAGAAATATGAAAAAAAGAAGAAGAAGAAGAAGAAGAAGAAGAAGAAGAAGAACAAGCCGATCTGACCTAGAGGGGAAGAGGCCGAGCGGCGGTGGGGCGGCGGACGAGGTAGTGCTACATGGGAAACGCCGATCTCCACCGGCTTCGGCGACCTCGATCTCCTTCGATCTCCACCGGCTTCGGCAACTTTAATCTTCACCGGCGCTTCAGATTCTCCTCTCTCTCTCTCTCTCTCTCTCTCTCTCTCTCTCTCTCTTTTCGCTGATGTGATTATGTGAATACTAAGTTGATAGACCACAAATGCGTTGACCCCTTGTGATGAATTAAATTGATTAATTAGCCAAGTTTTTAATTAATCAAGTTAACATGCAAATCGCATGGTAGCACAAAAAAATCACTAATAAACTAAAATATGTAGTGGAAATAAAATTGACATGGTGATTTGTTTATGAATGGGGAAAACCTACATGGCAAAAACCCCACTGGGTGATTTAAGGTCACCACTCCCGAAACTCCACTATTATCACAATAAGCGGTTACAAGTAAAGGAATCCCAATACCTCACCAACCTACAGTTGAACCCTTACCACAATACCTAATTGGACTTGTTCTATAGTGACAGTTTCTCCTTTTGATGCATGGCTCCCAGTACGTGACTAACCAATTGCGCGGATCTTAGTACGCGACTTCAATCACCAACTAAAGAGAGGGTTGTTGGCTACAAAATTCTTCAATTCATCCACACGATGAAGATCAAGAAGATGCTTGGTTACAAAACCCTACGGTGTACAATACACAGCAACTTCTTCACAACAAAGATAAACTAGGGCATGAACTTTGTCTTAGATCACAAATTGCTTGAACAAGGATTTCTCAATACTTGTGCAACTTGTATACCTAATGACGGCCCTTAAAATAATCATTTTATATGTCTAGGGTTAGAAGAAAAGAAGTCCCAAAGACATATCCACAGATTGGAATTAAAACAGAACTTAGAATCTGTTTTCCTTAAATCTCGACAGCTAGAGGTGTCGAGGAGCTGTCGAGAAGCTGTCAAGCCTTAGGGCTGAAGCAACTTATAAAGCTCGATAGATGCATGTGTCGAGACTAGGTGTCGAGCTTTAATAACTTGCACTTTCCAGCTTGTTTCTTAGACAGACTTGATGCTTTCAATACTTGATCTTAAAGCATTAAACGCATCCTAAATCTACCCAATTACAAGTAAAGTGCGTTTTGTCAAAGGATAAACCAATTACATAAAATAATGACATATATTCAAAACAACTTGAACCACATATGTCCTAACAATCTCCCCCTTTGACAATCCATGACAAAACCACAGCAAACAAATAAACATATGAGAGAAGTCATAAATCACTCAACTCATATTCACTTGTTGAATATAATAAAATCTATCCTAACACAAACTCTTGAAAAACTTTGCAAGAAGAGAGTTTATGGCTAGTAGACTTTGACAACCTGTATTTCTAAAATACTTTTAAACAAAACACATCAAGGCATCTTTGTGTGAAGCAGAAATAATAGATTGCATACAAATAAAGAAACATGTGTATAAAGACAGAAAAGAAACAACACATGAAAAGGTAGGTGAAAGAAACATACATCATCGTATATATATATATATATATATATATATATATATCAATGATAATACAATGTATGTAAACAAAAAAAAGTACAAGAGCAATGTATCTCTAAAAAGAAAGAAAAGAAAAGATACATAGAATCCTCACTACATCCCTCATAGCAACACTCCCCCTATAAAAAAAATGTCCTATATAAGCTCTCCCCCTAAGAGTGACTACTCTCATAACCCAAAACTACTCTCCCTTTTTGTCACGAGTGACAAAGGGTAGAGTGTTAAGTAGACATCTCATCATCGTCATCACCATCTGAAGCATCATCGCCATCGCCATCACCATTATCATCCTCAGTTTCAGAAGCCACATGAGGAGGTGGAGGAGAAGCCTCAGAAGCAAAGCCGCCCAAGGTCGCCTGTCACCTGGCAATGCGACCAACACGAACGTTTACCTGATACAACTCCGTAGAGAGCGTATCGAGGCGAGCATCCATGCGCTGAAGCTGCACTATGATGTCTCCAAGTGACACATTGCTCAAGGAAGAGGAGGGAGTAGATGTGGCTCTAATAGATCTGGATGGAGCCGGATAAGAGGAAGGAGCTGCAGAATCTGTCTGTCTCGACCTAAACTGTGCCTCACTACGTTTTATGGTAGTGGAGTATATGGCAGACATGACATGGAAGGGGTCAGATGAAGGAAAAGGGAAGGAGAAATGGCGTAGAATTCTTGTGATAGTAGAAGGGAAAATGAGCTTATCACAAGTAGTCGTATCCCTATAGACATCTATGATAGAGAAGATGAGGTGTGACGGAAAGTCTATAGTGAAGTGCTCTAAGAGATACAACAAAAATCGAGCACGAGGCTCTGTGATGGAGTTGTAGTGAGAGAGAGGATGCAAAACAAATGTCATCATCATGTTTAAGAAACGAGGACCTTTAGCAAAAGGCTTACATGGTGTGTACTAATACTCACCCCAATAAGAGGGGCGCTCACAGAACGCAGAGATCATCTCGTCTTTGGACATAATCTATAGACGCTCACAATCGGGGTAATCAGGATGATCAACCCTCGGAACATGAAGCACATCGGAGACCAAGTCCGGAGTGACAGCAAAGTGCGTACCTCGAACGTGAGTGTGAAAGAGAGGTACTAAAGAATCAATCCCGTGGATGTTGGAGTAAAATCAGCACGGAATGACAAGTGACCAGGACGTCACACAGTGACCCCCAACCCCGACTGTGAATGATATCGGGTAGGTCAGTATCGGTAAAGTCTGCCAAAACAACTTGGCGTTCCGAATTAACACCTCGTTTAGAAAAGTTCTCCAAGAAGTCTTGTTGGACTTTCTCATCACGGAATCGAATAGAAAGAGGAGCCCTTAGAACGAAGAGGGTTATGAGATGGAATGGATTTACATTTAGGTGCCATAGACACTACTAACGCAAACAGAAAGAGAGGGAGAAAGAGAGAAAAAAACAGAAAAGTCCCAAAACAGTTCAATATATGACAAGTATATTGAAATGAAAAGACGTATGCATGGGAAATGCATGAACATGTGACATGCAACATGAATAACATTATGGGCTCAGCCCAATCCAATCCTACCAACACACAACAAGATTGCACACATCTAAATACATGAAAATATTGTTAGAATGCTAATGTGATGCAATGCATGTAGTTTTTAAGAAAACTATCCTAAAATTTCAACAAAAACTCAACAATTTTGAAAAACTCCAAAATTTTTCAAAAACCCCAAAACCTAAATTTCAAAATATGAAATGCATAAAGAAGAGAGATAAGAAGCTTACCAAGTGAAGAAAAACTTGAAGAAAGCTTGATGAATCCTTAGGAAGAGGTTTGGAGTGATTGAGAGAGGTTTCGGAAGAGAGAACAAGAAAGTGTCGAGAGAGAGATCAAGAGAAATGAGAGAAAAATCGCAAAGAATCAATATATACACCTTTAGTAAATCTCGACAGATGCAGATAACTAGAGGTATCGAGACATCTGTCAAGGTAGGTGTCAAGAAAGTTAGCTTCAATAGATACATCAATTGAGGAGGTGTCGAGAATGAAGGATCAAACTTCAAAAGAATCTCGATCGATCCATCATCTGTCGAGAAGCTATCGAGAGGACAGAAAGTTTCTCGATCCACAAGGTGTCGAGAAGCTATCGAGATTGTGATTTGATAAAGCTGAAAAGTTCGATAGATAGCCAAGTATTGAGGAGGTGTGAGCTGGCTTCAAAAAGCTGTTTTACGAGAAGAGAAAAACACAGAAATGAATGCAATCACACATGCAACTCAACTATTGATCCAATCAGCATATAAAGCTCTCAAAATCATCTCTCAACTATAATTTTAAAGCACAAGGATCCCAAAACACACACACACACACACACACACACACACACACACACACACACACACACACACACACACACTAAATAAGTCTAATCAATTTGATATTTCAAAAATAAGTCAAGACAGTTTAGCGAGCATACATTAACGCATGTAAACCTTGTGATGGCCAAATCGCATTGTACCTGCACATGTATCAAGAGTAGCAAAGAATATTGCGTGTTGTGTGTGAAAAACATCGCAAGATTGCATAAGTGTCTCAAAGTTATGACGATTTGAGATATGAGAAAATCACTTTAACTCACACATGATCATAACTGTTTGATGGGGACTATCACATTCGAGGTACATCCTATAACTTTCACATCTCCTAGAAAACACGCTTGCAATCATATTTCAAAGCATTTTGTTCTTTTTGCTTTTTATTTCTTTGCATATTTTCTTTTATTAAGCATATCATTCATGGGCATATAAGAGAGAAAAGAAATACCCAATTATGTTAAGCCTTTTGACATTACACTTTTGCTATGCAGAAGCATACAGATGTCATTTCATGATTGATGAGTAACAGTGGTGAAATGGTTATTTATGCCTTTTTTTTAGGATTTTCTAGTCCTACTTGTCAAAAAGAGTGATACGAGTGATAAGAACAAGAGATCACTTAACCTTACTCATCACAAACAGAGAGCTTCAAAGCTCACTTGCTTAGTTGTGCATAAGGATGCTTATCTAATCTACAAGAGATACAAAGTTTAGAAAAACTCTGTTTCAATGGCCATTTTAAGGTTCACAAGAACCAATGTACACAGACATACACTGTTTTTGTATTTTTCACTTTTTTTAATTTTTTTTATTTTTATCAGAAAAGCAAAAAAATAAAACACAAAATTGAAAACAAACACACAAAAACATGTTAAAGAAAGCAAAACAATGCATAAAACTAGACTGACTCAAAACAGTAAAGCAACACACATAAGTAATGTAAAAATAAAAACATGAAGGGGAGAGAGAGAGAAAAGTGAACAAAATCACTTAGAACCCTTTTCCTTCCACGCCTTGGAAGAACCTTTCATTTTCGCCAACCCTTGAACCGGTGATGAGGGGGAAGAATTGAAACTGTTCAAGTTTGAAAGGAGCATGAGGGTTTTGAGAATATCTCCAAGAGGAGCAAGAGAGGTTTGAAGCTGATTATGGTTCCCAAATGCTATCATGCCATTGCTCTGTTGAGTGGCTAACCACTTATAGCAATTTGGTCGAGTATGACCAGCAACACCACAATGATAACAAAGATGCTGCTTCTTCTGCTTAGGCCTTTGAGAGTTAGCCTTCTTAGTCCTTGGGTTTTTAGTTTCCCTCTTCTCAAACTACAGTTTTAACATCATGGTTCTCAATTTTAATGTTATTAGCAGGATGAACAAAAACAGTAGTACTAGCAGAAGGAGTATTAGAGAGAGAAAATTCATACCCCAATCCTGTTTGATCCGAAGCAGATTTCTGAAAGCTGAGCATCTCATCCAGCTTTGTACTTGACATTCTCAACAATTGCGCTCTAACTTGACACAGTTCCGCTTCAAGCTTCTTGGTCTTCTCAGCCAAGAAATTGTTCTCGAACCTCAGTGCCCTAATAGTCTGATTTGCTTCATCAAACTTAGTGGAAAGCTACTCTCGGTCAAGTTCCACATCACTGAGCTTCTTGGTGGCCAGCCTATAGTGTTTCTCATGCTTCTCAAAAAGCTTGTACAGTTTCTCACAGGCGCTATGGATATCATCTTGTTCATCCATAGTTTCGAACTTAGCATCCACCAATTCTTTTTCTTCATTTATATCTTCAATAATCCCTTCAGTAGAATTTACAGAGGCAGTGAAGGCATTCAAGATTCCGTCATCTTCATTATCGGAATCATCCTCGGGCTCAGTGTCGCTCAGGGTAGCAGCAAGTGCCTTGCTCTTTCCAATGCTCTTGAGGTATGTTGGACACTCTTGTTTCATGTGACCAAAACCTTGACATCTGAAGCACTTAGGTCCAGTGGTAACAGCATACTGACCGCCATCCTTAGTATCCTTCTTCCCTTTATCTGGGTTCTTGAATTGTGAAGAACTGGATTGCCTACGGTCCTTGTTGAAGCCTTTTCCATTGGAATTTTTCATGAATTTCTTGAATTGCCTGGTAATGTAAGACTTCATCTCAGAATCTTCATCGTCTGAAGACTCATCAATGTCACTGCTCTTGGTTTTCAGTGCCATGCTCTTTCTTTTGCTTGACTCGCCCATTCTTGTCAACCCTAGCTCGTAGGTTTGCAGATTGCCAACTAGCTCAGTTAGAGGAATCTTATCAATATTCTTTGACTCCTCTATCACTATGATCTTCACATGGAATCTTTCGGGTAGAGATCTGAGCACGTTTCTGACTATCTTGGGTTCAAGAATGGTTTCCCCAAGATTGAAAGCTGAGTTCACTATATCTTTGAGCTTGGCATAGAACTCATCAAATGACTCATCCTCCTCCATCTTAATTTCTTCGAAGCTTGTAGTGAGTCTCTGTAGTTTCGAATCCTTGATATCCTTCGTTCCCTCATAGGTTGTCTGGAGAATGGTCCATGCTTCCTTGGCAGTTTTCGTGGAGGAAATCTTCTTGAACTCCTCATTGGTGACCGCATTGAATAGGGCATTCAATGCTCTGCTGTTGAAATTAGCCGCCTTGATCGTTGTATCATCCCAATCGGCCGGCGCTTCTGTAGGCTTGGTCCAACCTATCTCCACAGCTTGCCACACCTTCTCATCTAGTGACTGGAAAAAAGCTCTCATGCGTACTTTCCAGTATGCATAGTTAGTACCATCAAACAATGGAGGTATAATGAGAGACTGACCTCTATCCATGACAAACAGAAGTCAATGGATCATACACAAGGATTAAAACCTAAGTAGAATGTGCCTGCTCTGATACCACTTGATAGGCCACAAATGCGTTAGCCTCTTGTAATGAATTAAATTGATTAATTAGCCAAGTTTTTAACTAAAATCACGTGGCAGCACAAAAAAATCACGTGGCAGCACAAAAAAATCACCAATAAACTAAAATATGCGGCAGAAATAAAATTGACACGGTGATTGGTTTACAAATGGGGAAAACCTACACGGCAAAAATCCCACTAAGTGATTTAAGGTCACCACCCCCGAAACTCCACTATTATCACAACAAGCGGTTACAAGTAAAGGAATCTCAATGCACTCCTGCATGAGATCTTTGCTTTATATATATTATGATTATTCCTTTATAACTCCTAATCACTAATCAGCATAAGTCTTAAATAACTTTGTGATAAGACTTTATCATACGTACAAAATAAGCATAGATTTTTTCTATCTTTTTTTTTTTTTAAAGATATTGCTATTGTGTTCATCCTTATAAGAATTTAAGCACAGATTAAATTTTAATTATTTTTGACAATTTTTCTTCGATTCCTTTATAATTTATAAATTGTGTTGGTTTAAATGAATTTTTTCTCAAACTTTCAAAGGATGGACTTTAGATAAGATATTCAACTTTTATAGGCCAAGCATTGACTGTAAGTCTTGTACATGGAACAAATCAAGATAAGAAATTAAGAATATGGTCCATTTTGGTCAGCCTTAGCTTGATTTGTCTAAACATCAACTTTTTCTCTTGCCAAAAATCCAACTTATTTTAGGAGGAAGTTTCCTTGATTATTGTATACAAAATTTCAGGATCATTAAATTGGAATAGGTCCTTTACTAACCTAACCAATTGGAATAGAATGAAATTTCTTCCCATCCACAGTAAACATTGTGTACACTCCAAATTTTTTGAGCATCTCATAATGATACGTTGTGAAAAGTTGTCATCCAAGTCCAACATGATTGAGAGAAAGGTGTGATGTAAGCACAGACAATTAATGAGAGATTAATGAGATATTAGTAAAATAAGTTAATGTAAACTTTTGAGTAATAGTAAAAAATACTTAATGGAAGAAGTAAAAAAATGCTAAATGCAAAACTAAAACGTCACTCGCCAAGACCTCATGCACTCCCGCATGAGATCTCTACTTATATATACATATATATATATATATATATATATATATATATATTCATTTATTTCTCCTAATCACTAATCAGCATGATTCTCAAATAACTTTGTGATAGGACTTTATCATATATTCAAAATAAACCTAGATTTTTTTTTATCTTTTTTTTTTCTTAAAGGATATTGCTATTGTGGTCATCCTTATAAGAATTTTAGCAAAGATTAAATTTTCGTTTATTTTGAAAATTTTTCTTTGATTCCATTATAATTTATATATTGTGTTGGTTTAAATGAATTTCTTCTCAAGCTTTCAAAGGATGGACTATAGATAAGATTGTAAACTTTTATACGCCAAGCACTGATTGTAAGTCTTGTACATGGAACGAATCGAGATAAGAAATTTTTTGGTCGGCCTTAGCTTGATTTGTGTAGACAACAATTTTCTCTATTGCTAGAAGTCAAACTTATTTTGGGCAAAAGTTTCTTTAATTATTACTTGTGTACAAAATTCCAAGATCATTAAATTGGAATAGGTCCCTTACTGACCTAACCAATTGGAATGGAATAAAATTTCTTCCAATCCACACTAAACATTGTGCACACTCCAAATTTTTTCTACACCTCATAATGATACGTTGTGATAAAGTGTCATCCGGAGTCCAATATGATTGAGAGAAAGGTGTGATGTAAGCTTAGACAATTAATGAAAGATTAATGAGATAATAGTAAAATAAGTTATTGTAAACTTTTGAGTAACGGTAAAAAAAACTTAATGAAAGAGGTAAAAAAAATGGTAAATGCAAAATTCAAAAGTCACTTGGCAAAATCTCATGGACTCCTGCATGAGATCTTTGCTTTTATATATATTATGATTATTCCTTTATAACTCCTAATCACTAATCAGCATGAGTCTTAAATAACTTTGTGATAGGATTTTATCATACGTACAAAATAAGTATAGATTTTTTCTATCTTTTTTTTTTTTTTAATTTTTTTTAATATTGCTATTGTGTTCATCCTTATAAGAATTTAAGCAAAGATTAAATTTTAATTATTTTTGACAATTTTTCTTCGATTCCATTATAATTTATAAATTGTGGTGGTTTAAATGAATTTTTTCTCAAACTTTCAAAGGATGGACTTTAGATAAGATATTCAACTTTTATAGGCCAAGCATTGACTGTAAGTCTTGTACATGGAACAAATCAAGATAAGAAATTAAGAATATGGTCCATTTTGGTCCGCGTTAGCTTGATTTGTCTAAACATCAACTTTTTCTCTTGCCAAAAATCCGGCTTATTTTTGGAGGAAGTTTCCTTGATTATTGTATACAAAATTTTAGGATCACTAAATTGGAATAGGTCCATTACTAACCTAACCAATTGGAATAGAACGAAATTTCTTCCCATCTACAGTAAACATTGTGTGCACTCCAAATTTTTTTACCATCTCATAATGATATGTTGTGAAAAGGTGTCATCTAAGTCCAACATGATTGAGGGAAAGATGTGATGTAAGCTTAGACAATTAATGAGAGATTAATGAGATATTAGTAAAATAAGTTAATGTAAACTTTTGAGTAATAGTAAAAAAAACTTAATGGAAGAGGTAAAAAAATGCTAAATGCAAAATTAAAACGTCACTTGCCAAGACCTCATGCACTCCCGCATGAGATCTCTACTTATATATACATATATATATATATATATATATATATATTCATTTATTTCTCCTAATCACTAATCAGCATGATTCTCAAATAACTTTGTGATAGGACTTTATCATATATACAAAATAAACATAGATTTTTTTTTTATCTTTTTTTTTTTTTTAAAGGATATTGCTATTGTGGTCATCCTTATAAGAATTTAAGCAAAGATTAAATTTTCATTTATTTTGAAAATTTTTCTTTGATTCCATTATAATTTATATATTGTGTTGGTTTAAATGAATTTTTTCTCAAGCTTTCAAAGGATGGACTTTAGATAAGATATTCAACTTTTATACGCCAAGCATTGACTGTAAGTCTTGTACATGGAACAAATCGAGATAAGAAATTAAGAATTTTTGGTCTGCCTTAGTTTGATTTGTCTAGACAACAATTTTCTCTCTTGCCAAAAGTCCGACTTATTTTAGGCAGAAGTTTCCTTAATTATTACTTGTATACAAAATTCCAAAATCATTAAATTGGAATAGGTCCCTTACTAACCTAACTAATTGGAATAGAATGAAATTTCTTCCCATCCACACTAAACATTGTGCACACTCCAAATTTTTTCTGCACCTCATAATGATACGTTGTGAAAAAGTGTCATCCAAGTCCAACATTGAGAGAAATGTGTGATGTAAACTTAGACAATTAATAAGAGATTAATGAGATAATAGTAAAATAAGTTAATGTAAACTTTTGAGTAACAGTAAAAAAAACTTAATGAAAGAGGTAAAAAAAATGCTAAATGCAAAATTAAAACGTCACTTGGGAAGACCTTATGCACTCCCGCATGAGATCTCTACTTATATATATATGATATATATATATATATATATGTATGTATTCATTTATAACTCCTAATCACTAATCAGCACGAGTCTCAAATAACTTTGTAATAAGACTTTATCATACGTACAAAATAAGCATAGATTTTTTTTTTTTATCGTTATTTTTTTAAAAGGATATTGCTATTGTGTTCATCCTTATAAGAATTTAGGCACAGATTAAATTTTCATTATTTTTAAAAAAATTTCTTTGATTTCTTTATAATTTATACTAGTCGCTACCCATGTGATGCATTAGCTATCATGGTTACTCAATGCTTTGACAATCTTGACCCAAGCATTTTCCTCCTAAAATCTCATCTCTTTCCTATAAACCAATTGAAGAAGAATGATCCATACATGAAACAAAAATGCCTATATTTAGCTGGAATATTGCAAGTAGAATAACAGAGACAAAGGCAAAAGCAAAACTCAGATGATATGATTCATACAGGCTAAGAACTACTATAATTTTTTGCATCGGAGTGGTAAAGGTTGAGCGTGAGAAAATCAATTCACAGCTATAAATAACTATAGATATAAACATGTTTGGAACTCTGTTTTAACATAGGAAATTACAAAAGGCTATGGATATAATTCCTATGATAGTATTTGCTGTTGAAATTGTAACTTGATCTAAAATATAAGTTATATAACTTAGTTATATATGATTATGTAGGATGGGCATAGCATTAGATATTATAAATTTGAGGCAAAAAGTTAGAGAGAGGGTTGAGAGAGACTTAACAAATAGCAAGCTTTAATGAACACCCTTATCACTATGCAAAACCAAAAGGCATATTACATATTTTTAAATGAATTTTAAGTTAGATGATACAAAAAAATTCAATACCAATGATGGAAACTTTTTTTTCTTCCTACAAAAGAAACAAAAAAGTGGTATTACAACAATTCTCCATTTATGGCTTGAATGAAACATACAAAATACAGATTGTGTTTGAACAAAGTAAATTAGTAAAACAACATGTTATTAGCTTCCAAAATTAAAACTAAACTCCTAATCCTTTACAGCTAACATGAATATTGGAGCAATATCATGCACTCCACATTCTCTTAGATGTTAAGCTCCAACAAATTACATCAGATGTAATCCCGAAAACAAATTTCTTTATTTATGCATTTATATATTTTTTGGCTTGTGGTAGACCCACTTCCTTTGTAACTGAAATACTCCATGCTAGTCTCAAAAAAATCTAAATACAAAAGCTACTACTCTTGGCGTAATACACAAAGCTTCTAAATTTGATTAGCACCTATCTTAAAATAAGTAAGATTGACAATTAATTAATTTCTACTTGACATACCAGCAATTTTTCAAGATTAGAGAAGGGATATTACCATTCTTCTCTTTGAAGGCTTATAAGATGCAAAGATAAATTGTGTATAGTGAGGCTAAACTACAAAAATAAATATGAACATAGTGAGTCTACACCATCTAAGCTGCTCCACATCAAACACGGGGTGAGGAAAACCATCTAAACAAAAACTAATTTGAAAATTACATTCAAACAAAACATACATGCACGCATTTATGTTACCAATTTCAGCATGTAATAAAAATTTTGAAGAGTATCAAACCAAACCCATAAAAAAAAGTGAACGATTGCTTTTTTTTTTTTTTTGCAACAATTAGGAAAGCAGCCATTTTTACTATATTCAATCCTCAAATAATAGGTTGAGTCAAAATAATATACAAATAGATAACATATCTTTTTTTATTTCAATGCCTTAGAACAAAGATTTACCAAGTAGGTAACTAAATTCGATTGCTTGAAACAACTGAAACTAAAACTCTTTTCAACTCTCAATGCATCTGTATGGCTACATTGTACTAAAACAGAATAACAATGACTACAATGACTCAAAGTTCAATGAATTCACCCCTAACATTGTGATAAAATAATTGTTCAACATCTATAGTATTACATGCAACAAAAACAAATTCTTATATATATATATATATATATATATATTATCTATTTCATTAATTATTTATCCAGATTTCTATCAACTGTATTTATTTTGTAAAATAACCCTAAAACTAATCTCAAAAACCAAATATTGCTGGACTTTGAACATATATCACACATTATCCTCCTCCTCCTCAACAAATGGCCTTAAATTTCATTGGCCAATTAATAGTAAAATTTAAATTATGTAAATACAAAATCAACCATTTATTTACAGAAGAATAAATTAAGAACCAGAAAAATAAAGGGGGAAATTTGTAAAAACTTACCTTTCAAAATCTTACAAATTCTCTCTCTCACTCAATTTTCTTTTTCTTTTTTCAGATAATTTTCGCTACTATGTATATTGATTCAGTTGTTTTAATTATTTTTAAAAAGTAGAATCAATTGTTTTAATTATTTTTAAAAAGTAGAAAATAAGTCTTGTTTCTGAGTATTTCTGCAAACAGGGAAAAACTTGTGTGGAGAAAATGTTTCAAAGTTGTTGCAGGAGAGAGAGAGAGAGAGAGAGATAGAGAGAAAGAGAGAGAGAGAGAGAGAGAGAGAGAGAGAGAGAGAGAGAGAGATAGAGAGAAGAATGTAAATAAACAGAGGGAGAAGAAAGAAGTTTTTTCTTTTTTGGTGGAAGAGATATGAAACCACAATTTTTTTTTTTTTTTGGCAACTACCTAGGTAGAACGTTGCTTCTATAGATTAATTTTTAGGCATTCTTTTGTTTCTCTAAAGATGCGCGACTGTGTGAGGTGTTTGAGAAAGTTTTCTGAATAAGACACCTTCACCCAATTTGGAAGTTTCAATTGGAGATCTGAAAAAAGTGGGTCCAGTAAAAGAGAATTAAAATTTCCTAGATTGAAATATGACTCAATAACTTGACAATAACTTGAATAAAAAAACTAAAATGGAACATAGCATTACAACCTGCAAAATGTTTTTGTAAAAACCAAAGGTTCACCACCGTTTAAAAAGAAGGGATGAAGAATCAGAACCAAAGTTGAGTTTTTGGTTTTTGATTTTTGTCTAAAGATATATAAAGTGAAATTTATTTGTAATTGTATAAAATCTATAATTGCCCACTGTAATGGTGTTTCCCTGGGAAAAACAAAAAAAAAAAAAGTAAAATGAGGAAAACAGAATAAGAATTGAAATCTATAATTGCAGCAAACCCTAATTAGGAACCCCAATTCCCAAACATTTGTGCCTCAAATTAATTTTGTCTTTCATCCTAATTCAAGAATGTTCAGAATGGAAACAAAAAACCACAAATTATTCATTAGCAAATAAATTAGGATAATTAAAAATGTTATGCTAACCTTGCAGAAATGAAACAAATAGAGTGTGAAGAGGGAAGAGTTTTTTTTTTTTTCTTTTTTTTTTTTTTTTTTGTTGAATGAAATGGAAACAGCGGATGATAACATTTTTGTTGAGATGCATCACCAAATTGATCCATGAAGATCTGAAGAGTAAAGACATATACCCAAAACAAATTGAACCCAAAAATCCCAAAGAAAAATTAGATAACTGATATTAAAAACCATTATAAACCAAATTCCTTACTCAAAACTGAACCTAAGCCAAAACCCAAATTCAATTCAATCATATTTGACCCCAAATTTAAAGAATCAAAAAACAAAAACTATACCAGTGGAGGGTACAGGGTTTGACGGAGGCAAAATTGTGACTGTCTTCTCAAAAATTTTTTTTTTTTCCTCTCCATTTTCTATGCCTGATCGCTGATCAAGTTTTTCTCTCTATCGTTCTCCCTTCATTTTCTGTTTGGATGGATTTAATGTTTGATTTTCCTAAGTGGTTAGTTTTTATACTGAAACCCTATCAAACGGAGTTTTGGCCTTCTGAAATAGTATAATTTATAGCAGTGTCGCTAGGGTTTTTTAGTTGCAATGCTTTTTTATTTTATTTTAACTGTTTTTTTTTTAAATATATATAAACAAAACTATCAAACAGTGTTACGCTTGTAAAACAATATAATACATCGCTTTTTAAAGTTGAATGTGTCTGAATTTTAGATAGCCACTTTTCTTATATGGCAACACCAAAGGGTGGATGCACGCATATATGAAATGCTGACCTTGGGTATAGGTGCTACAAAAAAGAAGCGAAATAGTATGGGTGTCAAATTAACAATTGGAAGGAGGGAGAGGTTTTATTTGGCTGGTTTTTCTTTTACCAACTGCCTATCCCTATGAATGCAGGCCATCTAATAACTTAGATTGTCCCTGATGACATTGAGCACCTTTGTTTAGTATTATCTCTAATTTTCTATTTCAAAGAAGGCAGTAAATAATCAAAGAATATAATAATTCCAATTTGGAAAAGATTACAATTTTAGTAAAGTAGGAAAAAAAATTATAATCTAAGGCCAAAACATTGAAAGAGAGAGAATAAACATCCGGATTTCAATTCAAATTCGAATGACAGTAAGGATGTGAAATAAGTAGAAGGGAGAATTGGCTAAAGAAATCAATTTGTAAAGACAGAAGCTGACTAAAACATGAAAATCAAAGTCAATTGACATATGAATAGAGTAAATGAACAAAATGTAAAACGAAGTATGAGATCCATGGACAAATCAAAAACATTAATCGAGGAAAATTAGTGAATTAGTGGATCAACAGAACTACGTAGATAATAGTTGTTCTTTGGTCTTTCAGGTGGAATCAATGTAAAACGAAGTATGAGATAAATAAAAAGAAAATCAGCATTCAAGCAAACTATAATAATAAAGATCCATGGACAAATCAAAAACATTAATCGAAGACAATTAGTGAATTAGTGGATCAATAGAAGTATGCAGATTATAGTTGTTCTTTGGTCTTTTAGGTGGAACTAAGAATGAAAGACGTTTGTAAAATATTTTTTTTGCTTTTAAAATAAAAAGTTTTTTTCTAAACATTAACAAACTAATCGAAACATTAATGTGTACACCACACAACAGTCTTTAGGAATTAATCCCTATATATTCAACGACATAATTTTAAGCAATATATTGGCTATTTAATCAAATTCAATAAAGGAAAAATAAATAAAAAAATTTACAGTAAAAAAAAATTTAATGATTCTTTAAAACAAATATACATTCCTTTAAACAAATATACAATCAAATGGGGAACATGATTTTTTAGCACAAACATTAAAAAGGTTTTAGACTTTTTAGTTTCCAGGTAATAGATGTGCAGAGCAGTAACATTAAGAAATCAACCATTATTGAACGACAAACGTGTTTTTTCCTACACATTTTCAAGGGCTTAACCCCATGATGCCACCCTTAAAAAAAGTGGACTCAAAGTAAAGAGTATAACACATCAAGTAAGAAAATGCCGACCTTAAGTATAGGTGCTACAGGAAAAGAAGCAATACAGAGTGGTGCCACTTGTTTGAGGATGTGACAATTTCGGGCTTTTATTAAGTGGTGTGAAATGGTGTAAGTTGTTAAAAAAAATTTATAAATACTTTCAAAAATGATTTATAATTGTATTTGAAATTTTAGATATCATAGAACAAATGGGTTTTTCTTTTTTTGGTAGTTGAGAGAAAACAGTAAAGAGAGGGGACAGGCAGTAATTCAAAGGGCTTGAAAAGTCATTAATTAAGTAAACGAACTTTCAAAAGCACAAAGATTAAAAACGTGATAGGAATCTATATAGGATGCATTTGTGATTTGGTTCTGTCAAGTTTGAAAGGTTTTCACTATTATGCATTTGTGAATGCAAATCATCTAATGGCTTAGGTTGTCCCTAATGACGTTGTGCACCTTTGTTTAGTATTATTTCTAAATTTCTATTTCAAAGAAAGCAATAAATAATGAAGGAATACAATTCACAATTTTCGGGTTCTGCCATTCCTGTCCATGCCGTAAGAATTTATATTCACAACAAAGCATCTAAAGAAAGAGAATGAACATTCGAATTTTAATTCAAATTTGAACACAGAGAATTGATACGTACCTTTCATTGGTCTATGTTTAGTTCCAATTATGTTAGTCATGGAGTTGCACCAATCTCTATCTCTGTATCTCGAATCCCTAAATTGACAGCAAACCCAAAGAAGACAATAGGGTAAGAGATTAAACCAAAGCTAACTCTTCTATTTACATAAATTAAACAAAACTACTCTTAGCCAAAAAACCTAAATCGTAACAAATCAACCAAGTTGTATCGCTTGTTAAGATTTTTTTTAGAATTATAACCATCCAAGTTGAAATTTGGCTATTAAAATCAAGGGCAAAATCCCTCATGTTACCAGTACTTAAAATCGGAAATTATTATTTTTGCATGGAAAAAGAAACAAACCCATCTATATCTCAAAAGGAGGCAAAGAAGAACCCTAGACAATTCGACGTGGAAAAATTTTTGAAATACAGATATAAAGAAAAGGAAGATGGTAATTCTTGTAGTATAAACATCTGGTCTTAAACTAAAAACATATACATATAGGAGATTTAATATGGTAATTTGAAAAGAAAAATCAATGGTGAAAAATTTCAGAAAACCAAAACAGTATTTGAAGAAGTAAAAAGAGTATGCTAACCTTTAGAGATATCTTGTTGCAGAGGAGAGATGAGGCAGAGCAGCGGATTAGATGGAGATGGCCAGTCGTATGAATCTCCACTGGATCAAAAGTTTTTTTTTTCCCTCCTTCCCTTTCTTTGTGTTGCAGTATTGGTAGGCGTTTTCTTTTAGAGAGAGAAGATGTTAAGCATAGTCTGATAAAAAGAGATGGCTAGGGTTTTTTTTATTGCAACGTTTTTTTTTTTTTTTTAATTTTAACCGGGTTTTTTTTAATATACCAAAAAAAGCAGTCAAACGGTGTTTTTTTTAACCGATTATTTAATTTATACTTTTTTTAACTGCAAGCGTGGTAGAGTTTTTAAAGGCCAAACATTGTAACATGTGGCTATTTTACTTAAAAACTGTATACGTGGCAGCACTGCAAGGGGCCTTTTTTCCTATTTATCAATACCTCCTTAAATGTAGAAACCAACTTTTTCTCAGTTTTTGCTATTATATATAGTATATGATTATCATTTTTTTTTTTTTTTTTTTGTTGAGGGCAAGCTTGGACTTTTTATTGCGACTGTATCATTATTTGTTACGTCTAGGAGAAGCGTGTAGCTGAGGAACTTGGTGCATTTTACAACAGCGGGCTGTCCAGAATGGCTAATAGCCTAATAGTGTTATGTTCAATAGACTTCTGTTTTGTAGTCAATGCAACAACGTGTGAGGTTGAGACGCACTAATGGTAGTCTAGTTCTCCCATGACTTGAGGTTAGGTGCATAGATTTTTTACTAAAGAAATTGAAGACAACCCCATATGCGACTTGTAACTTAAGTTATGCCATTACTAATTTGTCTGATTTCAACACGACTTTCTGTGCACGGTTTGAACTTTGAACCCGGGGCGCTTGGAAATGTTTATGAGAGTCCTATAGCAATACACCCCAATCAGAGTCCTAACATTGCCTCCTCCTTTAAAGTACCTTGCCCACAAGGTGAGGGTACTGATTCTGCAGTACATGAAGAAACTCCTAAGTTGCATCAGCTGGAGATGAGCCTTCCCAATGAAGTAAAACCTCTGTAGCAGCCTTGTATCTTCTTAGTTGACATGGCCTTCGTTGCAAGATAGCCTTTGGTTCAGGAGTGAGATGGCCCTAAGTACCTACTGGTTGAAGTGTTGGAATTGGAGTGACTGTTTGGCACGAATACATGAAAAATTGTTGCAATTAGAAACTTTGGCACGAAATTTGCCAACAATAAATTTGATCTAATGACCCATTTTGCAGTTAATAAATTTGAATTTAGAATAAGTGCTTTCAACCCAAACATATGTTTTATCATTATGTAAGTGCACAAAAAAGGATTGAAATGGATCAAGATGTACCAAATTGGACCAAATGGAACAAAGTAAACCGAAAAGGATTGAAGGGGACCAAATAGGACACCGAATAGGACTAAAGTAGGCTGAATGAGAACGAATGAACAGATTAGGACCAAAGTGGAATAATGGACCAAATAGGACCAATGTGAAATGAAAAGGCTGAAGCGGACAGAATGGACCGAATAGGACTGAGGTGAACCAAAATGGAAAGAATGAGTCAAATAGGATCAAAGTGGACAAAGTAGGACTGAAATGGACAAAATAGGACCAATGTAGATCGAATAGGGCCAATACAGACTGAATGGACCGAATATGACCAAAGTTGGCTGGATAAAACTGAATTGATCGAATATAATTTTAGTGGACAAAGTGGATCAAATAAAACTAATGTGGATCGAATAATAATTGTGAATATTTATTATTTTTGTAGCATTTTTAGAGCTCATATTTCTAATTTTTAATAGCTATTTTATTTGTATTTTTCAACTCAAAACTAAAGAGTTTAGCCCAAATATAATAAAATTTCATACTTTTCAACCCAAAAATTAAAGAAAAAATGAATTTTTAAGCTAAACTTGAAAATGGATTGAAGGGGATCGAAATTGACCAAGTGCACCAAATTGGACCGAAGTGCACTTAATTAGATTGAATAGAAATTGTTTAATTTTTAGGGAGAATAAATTATCTTCAAAATTATTTTAGAGAAAAAATTAGACATTATATTACAATACAATTTTTTTTTTATTCGAATAGTCTATATAAAAGCCACTATCATTCAATGAGGCGCTATTTATAGGGGTGGGTCAATGGGTTGTATGGTTTAAATTTCCCTCCTTTTCATCCCTCTAGAAGTTTTTTAACTTCTTTTAATCCTCGTGCACGTTACTGAGTTTTTGAGTTGGTAAGAGTTGCCAAAATTCGAATCTGATAGGATGCTAGACACAATCGACGGATGGATGAGTAGATTTTACATTGCGGGCAAGCTTCTTTTCCAAACTTCTTTTGTTTTTTTGTTGAGGGCAAGCTTGGACTTTTCATTGCGACTGTATCATTATTTGTTACGTATAGGAGAAGCATGCAGCTGAGGAACTTGGTGTATTTTACAACAGCGGGTTGCCTAGAATGGCTAATAGCCTAATAATGTTATGTTCAATAGACTTTTGTTTTGTAGTCAATTCAACAACGTGTGAGGTTGAGACGCACAAATGGCAGTCTAGTTCTCCCATGACTTAGGGTTACGTGCATAGATTTTTTACTAAGGAAATTGAATACAACCCCATATGCGACTTGTAACTTAAGTTATGCCATTACTAATTTGTCTGATTTCAACACGACTTTCTGTGCACGGTTTGAACTTTGAACCCGGGGCGGCTGGAAATGTTTATGAAAGTTGTGCAGATGATTTCAACAGTAAACTTTTCTTTTTTTTTTGGGAAGTAAAACAGTAAAACATTTTTTTTTTGTTCATATATCGAATATCCATAAATTGATAATGTAATTTTAAATTTTAAATGACATAATACCCTAGAGGGCCTATACATTGTTAGAATCGAGACTTTTTCAGTCTTTAATGTTGAACTCAATAAAGAGTCTTTAATGAAGAACGCTGTAAACTTTGAAGGCTGATCCTGGAATGAGTTTACCCATATATATGGTGGTTAATTGTAACTATGATTCTCATGACTCCCACTCTAATAGTCTAATGTCAACAAAAAAACACCATTTCTATTAACTTTAGTCCAGTCCCTGGATGGAAGAGGTCTGGGTTTGAGGGCTTCTTCTAATTGAGATTGAGAGGAAATGATCATAAGAATTGTCTAGTAGAGAAGATCTAATTTTGAAACAATCCTCGATAGTCCTCCACGGATTACAGTATGCAAGCCAAATATTGAGTGCCTAGCTATAACCTATATCATCTCCAGCATCAGCATCAGATTTTTTATAAACCAACCCGTACTGGCCCAATCATGTTGAGCTAGAATCGTAGAATGATATCGCTCGGCTTTAATTGTCACGCCCCAAACCCCAAAGGGTCCAAAGCGTGAGAAATACACCTCAAGTACTTGTAAAATTTTACTTTTTGACAATTCAATCCACATAAATCCTATCAACTATCAACATCAAGAATTATCATAATAATTCCATTGGATATATTCTTAAAGCAAGTCAGAACTCTAAGTATTAAATACAAAGACCATTGGCCACAAAAGAATAGAAGTCTGAATAAATGATTACATATCAACAACTTGTCCCATTAGTGAAAATACAGTCACAACCACCACAATATACAAAAGAATGAGTCAAGCCTAAACTAAGACATACATCATCTAGTAACTCCATTACAAAAGTTCAGCCTCCATCAGTAGTTAGTCTAACTACTATTAGCCACCAAAAAGCTGTCTCAAAAAGGTGTTGCCTACTCTGAAAAGTTTATAAAAAATAATGGGATGAGACAAAGCCCAGTAAGTAGCATAATTAATGGGGGTGGGGGAAATGCAAGTTTCATATTCAATAATAGTAATATGACAAGAATGATTAACTGATGAAATACAAAATTTCTCTAAGTAACTATCTTGAAACTATATACTATAATATGTGAGCATCAACAATATAATTTCCAAAACCATAATATCTAACAAAAGATAAATTATTACAAATATACTACACTACCACATAGACCGGTCAGGAGATCCACCCATTCACAACTGGCATGATATTGTCCTCTCTGGTATGCAAACTCTTGGCCCCATGGACAGCAGCCTCACTCATACCCTCAAGGTTTTTCTCTCCCCCCATGGGTAGCAAAGAGAGCGCGTCAAATAGGCCCTCTCTTGCATGTGGTCTCTTGGCCCCATGGACAACAGCCTCACCCACACACAATCAAGGAACCTCTTCCCCCCATGGGCAGCAGGGAAGAACGCGTCATCCAAAGTGAAAAGGCACTGACCTGAATTTGATTCTGTTGTCACAAAGATTACGAAAACCAAATCGGGTGATCACCGGGAAATCACTCATGGTTTGGTGTTAAAACTATATAAAGCTCACAGTATACATCTCCTTTCAAATACAGTTTATACCCTGATAGTTTCAAAAAACCTTAAATAATCTAACTTCCACAAGGTTTGTAAGGTTTTCAACTCCATTCTTGTCAAAAAGATTTCTATCAATTTCCCAATAACAAGACAAGATAAGCATCTTTAGATTTTCTAATAAACTATAGAATTCATAATTCTCTTATCAAAGATTAAATAAAAGATGCTCATATTTTTCATGTCAACACTTCATTAATTTCCCCAAATGCAATACCAAATATAATGCATTTTCATATATATATATATATATATATATATATATATAATCATATATATATTAAGGTTACGACACAACAGTTTTTTAGGAAAATATAATTTCCATAGGTAGGTTCCGAAAGTGTGTCTAACCCAAAAACAATGAATATACAATGTGATTATTTTCCAAAAATCCCATTAAAAAGGCTACTTACCTCGCAACCGCAAAATCCTAATTCTCTAAGCTCCAAGGAGATTAGCTAGAACCTAAACAATATCAAGTAAACCTATCACAATAAGCATAGAACTTGAAATTGTATCTAGCCACAATTTAGAAATTGCCAAATAAACACTTAATTTGACAAGCCTAGTAATTCACCTCATCAATTTTAACATATTCCACTTCCAAAGTTTCTCAACAAATTGATTTGCGGCATAAACTCCAATCTATAAAGTTTACTCATTTACCATCATCTCCAAAATTATAACTAACTTCCATAAATTCATACTACATCATCAAGAGACCCATGAAAGCAAAAATCACAATATCCTCCAAGACAAGAAATTTAAAACTTCAAATAACTCCAAATAAACCCAATGGCAATGGAAAAATTAAATTTACCAACCATCACACATTATAACTTTAAACCCCTAAATTCTTCCACCATACATAAACCTTAAGTAGCTATTTTTGGCACAAAATATATACCCACTCATCAAATAATCCTACCAACACAAAACTCATACATAAAAACACATAAATATCACTTCTAATGCTCATAAATCATATGGGTATAATTATTCAAGCTTAGATAAAAATAACCTCAAATAAAAGTGTGAAACCTACTAAAAAGATTAGAAATTTTTATCTCAAATAAAATGATGAAGATGCTTAGGGGTTCCTAAGTATTTTTCTGATGATCTTACCCGAAAAATGATGGTAAAATGGTGTGTTTTGGAGTGGAGGCCGGCGGTGAGTTTGGGGAGTGAAGGGAAAGTGTCATCGAAATGAAAAAAAAAAAAGAAAAGAAGGAAAAGTTGGAGAGGTGAGCCAGTCAAAGAGAGGAGATGAGTAAAAAATGAAAGGTGGAGAATTGTGGGTAGTGGGGTTAGGTGTGTGGGGGTGGGGGTGCACGTGGGAGCTTAAAAGCCTTACCCTTTTCTTTTTTTTTTTCAAACTGACAGGGACAAGACATTAATTTTCTCCTAGGTTGCCTAACAAACCCTCTGTCCAAGTCCAGCAGAACTCTCATTTGCAATTTGGGCAGATGGTCTGATTCTCACTCTACAAAAGTTTTTTATTGAACTCTAAAGAAGTACACTGACAGAACTATTGGGCCCATATAGATGGGACATCTTGTTGGGTATGTTTTAAAACTAATTAGGTATGTTTAAAGCTTAAGCCCATAATATTTTGTTGTAAAGCAAGCCCATGCTCTAGAATTTTTCTTGGCTGTTTTGGGAATTTTTTGCAGTAAACAAAACACTCAATCATCTCATATTTCCTTAGAAAACTAGTCAGCTGCACCTTCCCCTCTTTTGCAGAAAATACACTGTAACTTGCAGCATCAATGGGAAAGGAAAATTCCTTTATTTTTGCCTTTCCATTTTCACTCTAATCATCTTTAGCTACTTCCTTGTTAAGAGCCCTAAGACTATCAAATTCTGAAGATATGAGATTAGTTGAAAACAATAAAAGCAAATATCACTTTGATAGTTTTGCTCCTCTATCTTTTACTGAAAATTTTCTCTTGGTCATTTGTGACAAGTTCGAAACTCTATTTGTGAATGCACATTAACAGAATTGCCGTTGTATCCTAGAGGGCGACCACTTGAGCCATTTGCACTGACAAATTCATTCTAGTGGGGGCAAAATCGCTTCTTAAAGATAACAAATTTAGTTTCGTGCCTCGGCAATAAGTTTTACTTAATTCTTAATTTTATATGCTTTTACACTTGTCTATTTTGCATATGAGTTAATCTAAGCATATCTTGTTTTATTGATATATTGTTGATATTGCTTTGTAACTTTGTAAATCAATCTAGAAAATTTTCAAACTATACTTCCAACACATCAATCAAGTCTCATAACGTAATAAGTAATGTTTGTTACACACAGTGTTATAAACCCATTTTTGGAATTGAAATCATGTTTTCAGCTCAGAATTTTAGTTCAAACAATGTGTGTCTAACAATTTTTATCTTAATGTAATTTGAAATTTCTTTTCCACTTGGGGTAAATTAACCTAGACCTAGAAAATGCATCGGATTGATAGATATTAATTTCACTTGGCTCGAGTACTAGTATTTTGAGAGAATAGTGAGGTGATACTTCTTCATCCCACACAGTAGTGAGTTCCATTAATTAAATTCCTATTGATTTACCATTCATGTGAAAGATAGAGTACTGCGCCATAATACACTTAAAATATCTAATGATTTTTTGTAGGCTAGTCAATCACCAAACTCAAGTGTACTTTTTAAGAGAGATTTTGATTAAGATTGCATAATCAAGAGGGTGCTTGGATTGGGTGAAAACTAAGTTATATAACTCGTGCGACCCACAGAAGAATTTTTGTTTGGCAAGATTTTTGACTTATTTTCTAATCACTCAAAACTCAAAAATTTAAGTTTGAGTGATGAAAACTTGAAACAAGATTTTGGTGTTTTCGGATGATGAAATATGAGTTATAGTGGCAAAGTTGTAAGAAAACCAAACTTGTGAGACCCACTCTTCTGGCTTGTCTCTATCAACTCCGACCCACTCAATCACCATCGGCACTTTTTTTCTCTTTTTCTTCTTCTTCTTCTTTCCTTTTCTTTCTTTCTTCTTTAGACCTACTCCACCACCAATGCTTCTTCTTCTTCTTCTTCTTTCTTTTTTGATAGGCCACAAATGCGTTGACCCCTTGTGATTAATTAAGTTGATTAATTAGCCAAGTTTTTAATTAATTAAGTTAACATGCAAACATCGTGGTAGCACAAACAAATCACTAATAATCTAGAGTATGCAGCGGAAATTAAATGACACGGTGATTTGTTTATGAATGGGGAAAAACCTACACGGCAAAAACCCTACCGGGTGATTTAAGGTCACCACTCCTGAAACTCTACTATTATCACAACAAGCGGCTACAAGTAAAGGAATCTCAGTACCTTACCAACTTACAGTTGAACCCTTACCCCAATATCCAATTAGACTTATTTTGTAGTGACAGTTTCTCCTTTTGATGCACGGCTCCCAGTACGTGACTAACCAATTGCACGGATCCCAGTACGTGACTTCAATTCACCAACTAGAGAGAGTTGTTGGCTGCAAAATTATTCAATTCATCCATACGATGAAGATCAAGAAGATGCTTGGTTACAAAACCCTATGGTGCACATTACACACCAACTTCTTCACAAGAAAGATGAACTAGGGCATGAACTTTGTCTCGGATCACAAATTACTTGAACAAGGATTTCTCAATGCTTGTGCAACTTGTGTACACTTTTACGGCCCTTAAAATAATCCTTTTATATGTCTAGGGTTAGAAGAAAAGAAGTCCCAAAGATACAAGTACGGATTGGAATCAAAACAGAACTTAGAATCTGTATTCCTTAAATCTCGACAGCTAGATGTGTCGAGGTGCTGTCGAGCCTCGGGGCTGAAACGGCTTCTTAAAGCTCGATAGATGCAGGTGTCGAGCCTAGGTGTCAAGCTTTAATAACTTGCACTTTCCAGCTTGTTTCTTGGACAGACTTGATGACTTCAACACTTGATCTTGAAACACAGTTTCTTGAAGCATTAAACACATTCTAAATCTACCCAAATACAAGTAAAGTGTGTTTTGTCAAAGTATAAGCCAATTACATAAAATGATGACTTATGTTCAAAACAACTTGAACCACATATGTGCTAACAATCTCCCCCTTTGGCAATCCGTGACAAAACCACAACAAACAAATGAACATATGAGAGAAGTCATAAATCACTCAACTCATATTCACTTGTTGAATACAATAAAATCTATCCTAACACAAACTCTTGAAAAACTTTGCAAGAAGAAAGTTTATGGCAAGTAGACTTTGACAACCTGTATTTCTGAAACACTTTTAAACAAAACACATCAAGGTATCTTTGTGTGAAGCAGAAATAATAAATTGCATACAAATAAAGAAACATGTGTATAAAGATAGAAAAGAAATAACACATGTAAAGGTAGGTAAAAGAAACATACATCAACATATATATATAGAACAAGTAAACACAATGTATGTAAAACTGGTCACAAGACCAGGGTACATGAACAATGTACCTCTAAAAGGAAAGAAAAGAAAAGAAATACATGTAAATCCTCACTACATCTCTCATAGTAACACTCCCCCTATCAAAAATGTTATATACAAGCTCTCCCCCTAAGTATGACTACTCTCATAACCCAAAACTACTCCCCCTTTTTGTCATGAGTAACAAAGGGTAGAGTGTCAAGTAGACATCTCATCGGTAGAGCTAGCATCTCCATCATCATCATTCGAAGCATCGTCGTCATCACCATCATCATCCTCAGTCTCAAAAGCCACATGAGGAGGTGGAGGAGAAGCCTCAAACGCAAAGCCATCCATGGTCGCCTGTCACCTGGCAATGCGACTAACACGAACGTTCACCTAATACAACTCCATAGAGAGCATATCGAGGCGAGCATTCATGCGCTGAAGCTGCGCCATGATGTCTCCAAGTGACACATCACTCAAGGAAGATGAGGGAGCAGATCTGGCTCGTGCAAATCAAGATGAAGCTGGACGGGAGGAAGGAGCTGCTGAATCCGTTTATCTCGACCTAAACTGTGCCTCACTACATTTTACGATAGCGGCGTCTATGGTAGCCATGACATGGAAAGGGTCGGACGAAGGAAATGGGACAAAGAAATGGCATAGAATCCTCGTGATAGCAGAAGGAAAGATGAGTTTATCACGGGTAGTCGTATCCCTATAGACATCTATGACAGAGAAGATGAAGTGTGAAGGAAAATCCATAGTGAGGTGCTCTAAAAGAGACAACAAAGACCAAGCACGAGGCTCTATGATGGAGTTGTAGGTGAGAAAGTGGGTGCAAAATAAAAGTCATCACTATGTTCAGGAAATGAGGACCTTTAGCAAAAGGCCTACATGGTGTGAATTGACGCTTAACCCAATCAGAGGGGCGCTCACAAAAAGATGACATCGTCTCGTCTTTGGACACAGTCCATAGATGCTTACAACCAGGGTAGTCAGGATGATCAACCCTCGGAACATGAAGCACCTCGAAGACCAACTCTGGAGTGACTACAATGCACGTACCTCAAACGTGAGTATGAAAGAGAGGTACTAAAGAATCAATTCCATGTATGTTGGAGTAAAACTTCTGTATCAGCACGAAAGGACAACTGACCGAGACGTCACACAGTGACTCCCAACACCGACTGTTAATGACGTCGGGTACGTCGGTGTCGGCAAAGTCTGCCAGAATAACTTGGCGTTCCGAATGAACACCTCGTTTAGAAAAGTTCTCCAAGAAGTCCTGTTGGGCTTTCTTATCACGAAACGGAATAGAAGCAAGAGTAGGATTAAAAGACAAAAAGCCCCTAGAACAAAGAGGGTTCTGGGACGGAATGGACTTATGTTTTGGTGCAATAGACACTACTAACGTAAACAGAAAGAAAGGAAGGAAGAGAGAAACACTCAGAAAAGTCTTAAAGCAGTTCAATATATAATAAGTATATTGAAAAGATAGAATGTATGTATGAGAAATGCATGAACATGTGACATGCAAACTGAAAAACATCATGGGCTCAGCCCAATCCAATCTTAGCAGCACACAATAAGTTTGCACACATCTAAATGCATGAAAATATTGTTAGAATGCTGATGTGATCCAATGCATGTAGTTTTAAGACCAAATCTATAAAACTTATCCCAAAAAAAAAATGGCAACAAACACTCATCAATTTTGAAAAACCCCAAAAATTTTCAAGAAATCCCAAAACCTAGGTTTTAAAACATGAAATGCATGAAGAATGAGAGACATGAAGCTTACCAAGTGAAGAAGAACTTGAAGAAAGCTTGAAGAATCCTTAGGAAGAGGTTTGGAGTGATTGAGAGAGGTTTTGAATGAGAGAACACAAATGTATCGAGAGAGAGATCGAGAGAAATAAGAGAAAGGATCGCGCAGAATTTATATATACACCTTCAATAAATCTCGATAGATGCAGGTATCGAGAGGTATCGAGACATCTGTCGAGGTAGGTGTCGAGAAAAGCAACTTCAACAGATATAGCTATCGAGGAGGTGTCGAGGAAACAACACAAAGACACAAGGAGAATCTCGATCAATCCACCAGTTGTCGAGAAGATGAAAACTTCCTCGATCAATCCACCAAGTGTCTAGAAGCTGTCGAGATTGCGATAAGAAAAAAACTAAGAAACTCGACAGACGCCAGGTATCGAGGAGGTGTCGAGGAGGTGTCGAGCTGGCTTCAAAAAGCGGTTTTTCGATGAGAGAAAAACATAGATATGGAAGCAATCACACATGCAACTCAACGAATGATCCAAACAACATATTAAGCTCTCAAAAACATCTCTCAACAACAATTTTAAGCACATGGATCCCAAAGCACACACACACACACTAAACAAGTTCAACCAATTTTATATTTCAAAAATAAGTTAAGACAGTTTAGTGATCATACATTAACGCATGTAAACCTTGTGATGGCCAAATCACATTGTACCTGCACATATATCAAGAATAACAAAGAATATTGCGTGTTGTGTGTGAAAAACATCACAAGATTGCATAAGTGTCTCAAAGTTATGACGATTTGATATATGAGAAAATCACTTTAATTCACACACAATCATAATTGCTTGATGGAGACTATCACCTTCGAGGTAGATCCTATAACTCCCACATCTCCTAGAATACATGCTTGCAACCATATTTTTAAAGCATTTTGTTCTTTTTGCCTTTTTATTTCTTTGCATATTTTCTTTTATTAAGCATATCATGAATGGGCATATAAAAGAGAAAAGAAATACCCAATTATGTTAAGCTCTTGACATTGCACTTTTGTTATACCGAAGCATACAGATGTTATTTCATTATTGGCGGGTAACAGTGGCGAGATGATTATTTATGCTTTTCTCTTAAGATTTTCTAGTCATACCCGTCAAAAAGAGTAATACGAGTGTTAAGTATAAGTGATCACTTAACCTTACTCATCACAAACAAAGAGCCACAAAGCTCACTTGCTTAGTTTATGCATAAGGATGCTCATCTAAGCTACAAGATATACAAAATTTAGAAAACTCTATTTCAATGGCCATTTTAAGGTTCACTAGATCCATTGTACACAAACACACACTGTTTTTGTATTTTTCAAGTTTTCAATTTTTTTTTTTATCAGAAAAGCAAAATAAAACACAAAACTGAAAACAAACACACAAAAACATGTTAAAGAAAGCAACACAAAGTATAAAACTAGATTGACTCAAAATAGTAAAGCAACACACACAAAAAAAAAAAAAAAAAAAAAACAAGAAAGGGGGGAGGGTGAAAAGGTGAAAAAAAAATCACTTAGAACCCTTTTCCTTCCACACCTTGGAAGAACCTTTCCTTTTTGGCAAACCTTGAACCGGTGATGAAGGGGAAGGATTGAAACCGTTCAAGTTCGAAAGGAACATGAGGGCTTTGAGTAGATCTCTAAGTGGAGTAAGAGAGGTTTGAAGCTGATTCTGGTTCCCAGATGCTATCATGCCATTGCTTTATTGAATAGCTAACCACTTATAGCAATTTGGTCGAATATGATCGTCAATACCACAATGATAATAGAGATGCTGCTTCTTCTGTTTAGGCTTTTGAGAGTTAGCCTTCTTTGTCCTAGGGTTTTTAGTTTCCCTCTTCTCAAGCTTAGGGGGTGCTCCTAAGATGGACTTACCCTTGTCTAGGTTCTCACTAGCTAATTGAGTTTTAACATCATTGTTCTCAATTTTAATGTTATTAGCAGGAGGAACAAAAACAGTAGCACTGGCAGAAGGAGTATTAGAAGAAGAGAATTCATACCCCAATCTTGTTCGATCTGAAGCAGATTTCTGAATGCTGAGCATCTCATCCAACTTTGCACTTGACGTCCTCTCCAATTATGCTCTAACTTGAAACAGCTCCGCTTTAAGCTTCTTGGTCTTCTTAGCCAAGAAATTGTTCTCGAATCTCAGTGCCCCAATGGTCTGATTTGCTTCATCAGACTTAGTGGAAAGCTCCTCACAGTCAAGTTCCATATCATTGAGCTTCTTGGTGGCCAACCTATAGAGTTTCTCATACTTCTCAAAAAGCTTGTACAGTTTCTCATTGTCGATATGGATATCATCGTGTTCATCCATCGTTTCAAACTTAGCATCCACCAATTCGTTTTCTTCATCTACATCTTCAGTGGTCCTTTCAGTAGGATTTACAGAGGCAGTGAAGGCATTCAAGATTCCGTCATCTTCATTGTCGGAATCATCTTTAGGCTCAGTGTCGCTCTAGGTAACAACAAGTGCCTTGCTTTTCTCAATGCTCTTGAGATATGTGGGACACTCTTTTTTCATGTGTCCGAAGCCTTGACACCCGAAGCACTTAGGTCCAATGGGAATGGTGTATTGACCACCATTCTTGGTATCCTTTTTCCCTTTATCTGGGTCTTTAATTGTGAAGAACTAGATTGCCTACAGTCTTTGTTGAAGCCTTTTCCATTGGCATTTTTCATAAATTTCTTGAATTGCCTAGTAATGTAGGACTTCATCTTAGAATCTTCATCATCGGAGGACTCATCTGTGTCACTGCTCTTAGCCTTTAGTGCCATGCTCTTGCCTTTACTTGACTTACCCATCCTTGTTAGCCCTAGCTCGTAGGTCTGCAAATTTCCGACCAACTCAGTCAGAGGAATCTTATACATATCCTTTGATTCTTCTATTGCTGTGATCTTGGCATGGAATCTCTCAGGCAGAGATCTAAGCACTTTTCTTAATATCTTGGGTTCAAGAATGGTTTCCCTAAGATTGAAAGCTGAGTTTACTATATCTTTAAGATTGGTATAGAACTCATCAAATGACTCATCCTCCTCCATCTTAATTTCTTTGAAACTTGTAGTGAGCCTCTGTAGTTTCAAATCCTTGACAACCTTTGTTCTCTCATAGGTTGTCTGGAGAATGGTCCATGCTTCCTTAGTAGTTTCTGTGGAGGAAATCTTCTTAAACTCCTCATTGGTGACCGCTCTAAATAGGGCATTCAATGCTCTGCTGTTGAAATTAGCCGCTTTGATCTTGGCATCATCCCAATCAGTTGGCACTTTTGTAGGCTTGGTCCAGCCTATCTCCACAGCTTGCCACACCTTCTCATCTAGTGACTGCAAGAAAGCTCTCATGCGTACTTTCTAGTATGCATAGTTAGTACCATCAAATAATGGAGGTATAATAAGAGACTGACCTATATTCATGACGAACAGGAGTCAATGGATCACACATAAGGATTAAACCCTAATTAGAGTGTGCTCGCTCTGATACCAATTGATAGGCCACAAATGCGTTGACCCCTTGTAATTAATTAAGTTGATTAATTAGCCAAGTTTTTAATTAATCAAGTTAACATGCAAACATCATAGTAGCATAAACAAATTACCAATAATCTAGAGTATGTAGCAGAAATTAAATGACATGGTGATTTGTTTACGAATGGGGAAAACCTATACGGCAAAAACCCCACCGGGTGATTTAAGGTTACCACTCTCGAAACTCCACTATTATCACAACAAGCGGTTACAAGTAAAGGAATCCCAATACCTTACCAACCTACAGTTGAACCCTTACCCCAATACCCAATTGGACTTGTTCTGTAGTGACAGTTTCTTCTTTTGATGCACGGCTCCTAATACGTGACTAACCAATTGCGTGGATCTCAGTACGTGACTTCAATTGACCAACTAGAGAGAGAGTTATTGGCTGCAAAGTTCTTCAATTCATCCACACGATAAAGATCAAGAAGATGCTTGGTTACAAAACCCTACAGTGCACGTTACACAACAACTTCTTCATAAGAAAGATGAACTAGGACATGAACTTTGTCTCGAATCACAAATTGCTTGAACAAGGATTTCTCAATACTTGCGCAACTTGTGTACACTTTTACAGCCCTTAAAATAATCCTTTTATATGTTTAGGGTTAGAAGAAAAGAAGTCCCAAAGACACAAGTACAGATTGGAATCAAAACAGAACTTAGAATCTGTTTTCCTTAAATCTCGACAGCTAGATGTGTCGAGGCGCTGTTGAGCAGCTATCGAGCCTCGGGGTTGAAACAGCTTCTTAAAGCTCAAAAGATGCAGTTGTCAAGCTTTAATAACTTGCACTTTCCAGTTTGTTTCTTGGACAAATTTGATGACTTCAATACTTGATCTTGAAACACAGTTTCTTGAAACCTTAAACACATCCTCAATCTACCCAAATATAAGTAAAGTGTGTTTTGTCAAAGGATAAGCCAATTACATAAAATGATAACATATGTTCAGAACAACTTGAACCACATATGTCCTAACATTTTTCTTTCTTTCTTTCTTCTTCAAACCCACACCACCATGTTCACCCACACATAAATCTATACCCAGAAATAAAAACCCAGTTCTCATTTTTGTGATTTCAGTCTTTGATCTAAGGATTCTTGGGTTTAGGTTTGGGTCTAGGTTTTCTGTGTTTGTGGGTTTGGCAATTTTGGATTGCCAATCTAAAGATTTTGTATTGGTGGGTTTAGGTTTTCTATGTTTGTGTTTGTGGTTGTGGTTTGAAGCTGGGGCTGTGATGGAGGTGGGTTTGTGTGGTTGTTGGTGGTGGTATTGATGGTTGGAAACTTTTTCTTTTTGTGGATGTAGTTGATGGTTGGAGTTTTCTTTTCGTTGTTGAGATTTTTCTTTTCGTTGTGTGGCCGTTGGAGGTGTTGATGGTGGTGGGTTCTGAGTTTGGTATTGATAGTGGTGATGGACTTAGGTTTGGGTTTGTTGGGTTTCCTAGAATGTTTTACCGTTGGTGTGTGGGTTTCGCCTTCTTCATCCTCTAGGCTTCATTTCTATGGAGCATGAGGGAGTGAGTTTCGGTTTATTATGCGGGTTTTTAAGAAAAATGAAATGATAGTTCTAACTTGAGGGCTCCACAAAATTGAGTTAAAATTGTTTTTTTTTTTCTTTTAAACTGAAAAGTGAAAACTACGTAGATTTTTGATGCCAAACACATTCTAGAGTGAGTTAAGAGAAAATTGGGAATTAGAAATGAGATATGAGAATCAGATTTGAATTATGAGTGTATAGTTTTTAGACCCTTTAAAACACACTTGGATTAACCTAGTTAACAAGCCAAGTTATTACTTAGTCCAAATTCCAGATCTAGGTTAACATAATCATATAGTCATATCAATGTAAAGTGCAGAATAAAAAGAACATAAAGATATGACGACCCAAGAAAACCAAACTGGTAAAATACCTGGGGAGGATTTAACCTAGCTATTTTCAAGGTAAAACTGAATCTACTATGAAAGAATCGAAGTTTGTACAATAGCGACTTAGACCACTAACATCCTATTGCTACCCACCAATAGAAAACTTACTAACACGCCCATGTGCAAGCTCCGAGACCACGGACTCTTTCTTTCTTGGATTTTTCAACAAGTACAAGCACTCTCGTTTGTGTATCTTTAAGCTCTTATGGCAGCAACTGAATGATCATCAAGCTCTTGAAGAAATATCCTTCTTGATAATCCAAAGTTTGTGTGAAGACAAACACCTCTTAGATCTCACAAGAGATTCACACAAACAGCAATATGAGCAACCTCAAAAACGTGGCTAGGGTTTGCCTTTTATACCTAGGGCAAAACATAAAACCCTACATGTCATATGGGCTTAGGGCTGAGTTGGAAATTCTGCAGAAAAAACAATCTGCACGACTTTCAATTGGTCAAGTCTAATTCTCGATTGATCGAGCCAGATAGATTTACACAGTAACTTCTGTAGTTAATTCGATTCCAACTTTACATAAAAGACATACTTTGAGTAAGTCTAAAATAAGACTAAACACCTGTTTGGATCATAGCTTGCCAACAATACAAATTAGAGTTCTAATACATTAGTACCTAAGTACTTAGAACCTAATAATGAGTATTTAGATATAAGAAGTGAGATATGAGTGATGTGAGAATCAAACAGACCCCAAATCTTTCAAAATTTCATTCCATATCGTTCAATATCTGATGTTATTGCATTGACCATCATTTCTTTATTTGGTTAAATTCTTCTTCTCTTTAGGATCCAATTGCCTGACCGAAACTTTTTTTTCCTTTCATTTTCTAATTTTTTTGGTAAGAAAACACACTTAAAAGCAAAAACACTTTATTTGTTGTCAATAGGGGGAAAAATCCAATATAGAGGAATATGTTTTTCAAAAAATTACACACCAAATAAACAACCACAAAAAATACATTTAGTGATAACTTCTCTCTCTTCACCCGGTCTCTCCATTGATCGTTGATATATCAAATATTGACCAACAATCACATTTTTTCCTAATGACATTTCTTGCTCATATCAGTCGTTTCCCACCAGTATTTTTACTTGGATTACGAATTTGGGATATATATTCCGGTTTAATGCTCTTGAATGATAAAAAAATGTAATTTTTTTATCATTATTTGTTAAGTAGGGGATGGTGAGAAGCATGCAGCTGAGGAACTTAGTATATTTTACAACAGGGGTTGTCTAGAATCACTAAGAATGTTAAGTTCAATAGACTTTTGTTTTGTATTCAATTTAACATCGTGTGAGGTTGAGACGAACAGTAGTCTAGCTGACCCATGATTTAAGGTTACGTGCTCAATGGTGGCTCCAAGATATTTTTTCTCGGCGGGTCAACAAAAAATACGAAGATATATATATATATATATATATATTTTTTTTTTTTTTTGAGTGAGAGATAATTTCAACTTATGGCGTCTACTCCTGATGATAACTTTTTATCATTAGACCAAGACACCAATCAGTTTTTGGTGTAGACGGGGATTGAACCTCAGATCTCTTATACAAAAGACTCTCTCTCAAAAAATAAAAAATAAAATAAAATAAGAAGATATGAATCTTGAGTAAGAGATGGATTTTACAGTTTATGTGGTTTTCTTATTATAAATTTGTCCATGGTTTTGGAAAGAGAACAAAAGATAAACTATAAATTCATTTAATAATTGTTTCTTAATACAATAAACATATTAATTATTGTTACTAAGATTATATTTTAGAAAATATCTATTGTTTCTAAATAAAATAAACATATTAATCATTGTTGTTGTAAGTGAACTTTAATTATTATTGCTTAAAATGCTTTTGTCTATTAGTTTATGTCTTTACTCATTACAATTATTTTATTTTACCAATTAAACTCAACTTTGACAACTATTTGTCTTTATTATTGTATTGAGAACAAAATTTTCTAGGTTAACATTTGCATTTCTCAATCATTCCCCTATCCCATGCCCCATGCCCCTTGTCTATTTTCCTTTTTCAAGAATCACCCATGTCTAATTGTTTAATTGCTTTTAGTGTAACATTTTCTTTATATATATATATATATATATATATATATATACACACACATATATATAAAATAAAATAAAAACTAGGTTTGGGGTTCAAAATTTTATTTTGTGAAAAATGTTCACATACTCCTTGAACTTTGAAGTAGTGACTAAAACACCTCTAAACTTTTAATTTGGCCAATTTACTCCACAAACTTTATACACTTGCCAAATCAATACCTCTGTGAGTTTGGTGTTAAAAAACTAATAAAAACTCAAACTCACATAAAAGACACATGAGCATAAAAATTACCAAGGGAGTATGAATTAGCTCAATTGAGATGGAGAGAGAAAGCTTTAGAGAAAAAGAGATATTGTAGAATCAGAAGTCCAAAACCACGTGTCTCTCTTATTCTTTTTCGTTGTTTTGCTCACTTCTATTTTGTTTGTTTCATTAGAGCATCCAGTCGTGCTAAATAGCTATATTGTTATTTTTAGCACCGCTAATACTTAGAAAGCATGATGTAGTAGTGGTGCCATAGCTAAAATATTTTGGTTTCTTGCTACAGTCCACAACCACAAGAAGCTAAAAATATATATATACTTTATTAAATTTCTCTCTCTTCTCTCATTATATTCTCTCTCTCTCTCTCTCTCTCTTGCTTCTCTTCCTTCTTCTTTTTTTCCTTCTCATTTTTTCCCTCTCTAGCTCCTCCCTCATTTCCTCTCTGCCTCATCGGCCAGCTCGCCGACCGTAGTGGTGCTTGGGTCAATCGGCCTTCGATTCTAGTGGCCGCAGGTCAAGGGGTTTTGGCGGGTTGAGCAAGTCCTAGACACCCCTACCACCAAGACCCCATCTCCCCAAGCCTCATCTCCGATATGTTACCCAAGCCCCATCAGCACCGACTTTATGCTGGGTTTGTGTATATATGCTGAGTTTGTGTTTGTGTTTGTGCTAGGTTTCCACCGAGTTTGTCCTGGGTTTGTGTTTGTGTTTTCGTGGGTGTGGTCTGATTGGATTATGGCCTGTGGATTAGTGGGTTTCGTGGATGTGGGTTAGTGGATTGTGGCTTGTGGGTTAGTGGTAATGAGTTCTTGATCCGTGGGTTGCTGTGATGTGTTGGTGTGATTGCCGTAGGTGTAGTTGTTGGGTCACGACATGGTTTGTGATAATTGGGTTGATGGGTCACGGCATGGGTTGGGGCTGTTTGCTTGCTCTGTATCAGAGAAGAGAGAAATGAAGAGAAAGAGATAGAGAAGATGATGAATAAAAAATAATATTTAAATGAAGTAGCTAAAAAAATAAATCCATTGATGTCGGATGTGTTGTAAAATGGTAAGTTAAAATAGATAAAATGACTTTTTGAGGTGCTAAAAAACTAAAAATTTGCCTCCACTACTGTGGATGCTCTTATATTGTTTTTGTTTGGCTATCGACAAATACTTTTTTTTCTCCTTTTTTCTTTTCTTGGGAAAGTTTTCTCCATATATATATATATATATATATATATATATATGTGGTGGAGCTAAGATTTTGGTTCAAACGGGGCAAAATTAAAAGACAACATTTAAAGTGAAATTAATCTAAAAAATATTAATCGATAACAATAACAAAATAAATATATTTCATATCATAAACAAAATATCCAATTCATAGTTACTACAAAATCTACATCAAAAAGTTTACAAACTGATGTGGTAAAAATGTGATTAGAGTTATTTAAACAATACAATGAATAAACGTTTGTAATTATTTTTTGTGATTGGTGACATGCCCATTTGTAAGATATAAATAGTAAAATTTGTAGTAACTCTAGCATCACTTAACAATAAAATATTGCAAAAGTATCATTAATAGTGAAAATAATGATAGAAAATAAAAAGTAAAAAAAATGGTGAAATAGGTGTCAAACATGGGACAAGACAAAAGCTTACAAGGATAGTCAAGTTTCAACCAATTGAGAGTCATTTTTTCCTTTTCTTTTTTTTTTCTCTCTCACTCTCTCTCTCTATGCCAAAGTAACTACTTAAGATTACATATACAAGAAAATTTTAGGTGGAGTCGAGGGGGGGGGGGAGGTGCCCCCCTCGCCCCTCTCTCTGTTGGTGAATATATATATATATATATATATATATATAAGGGGGTAAGCTACGACTATTGCGGAAAGAGGCCGGCTGAGGCCATGTGGTTACAAAAGTAAAAATCGACTGGGGTATTACAAATGTAAACTAGGATTGCCATCTATTATAATACTAAGGGTTGTAAAGAAGAGGCAAAGCTGAGAGGCTTTCTGATAAATTCTGGAACTCTTCCTAGAATTAGACCTCTGAGATATTCTGAAACTTTTCCTAGAATTAGACCTACTGATGAATGAGTCCTTGGCTGCCTTAAATAGACTGGAGGGAGCTTTGGAGTCTTCTGCTGATTGCGGAAAATCCGGAAGGTGAATTGCTTTTACTGAAGGTGAATTTCTTTTCCACCGAAAGCAAGCAGTAACTTCTGGATGATTGTGTCTGGTACTGTTCATGAATAGTGTCTTGTCTCCCTACTTTTCCAGGATAATATTAATCTATAGTAACTATTACTGTGGATGAATAGTAACCTGACTGGGAATCTGCTAAGTGCGGGTACTGTTCAAATAGTGATTGGTGCTATTTTCTCGAATGGTAACCCACTTGGAATCTAATCCTGAATAGTGGCTAATGCTGGTCAGAATGATTTAATCTGTTGAAGGGGCATCAAATGGATACCCATCATAAGGATCCCATGCAGGGCCATAATCGTCCTCATGCTCATGATAGACGGCATACTTGTTGCATAATCCACAGTATATCAATGGTTCATAGTCAGGTTCCATTGTGATGAACTGACTAGGATCCGTAAAACTAACTCTGCATAGTTTTGGGACTACTAAGGAATAGGGTTTGGTAGTAAATACCGAAATTCTTCCAGTATTTCCTACGTGATGATAATCTTTCCATAAATCTTGGGTTCTGTCAAGAATCTCATTGGTGAAGTAATTTCTCCAACAACTTGCAAGAGCATATGGACTGTTGTAGGATAGGTAAGAGTTTCCCTCGCTCCAAGGGCCTTGATGGGTGTACCCATTGATGAGTACTAGGTGTTTGGAAGGCTGGATAGTCATCCAATTGTTTCTGTCCCACTATGGGATTGTGCTCTAGCATCTAATAGAAACAAAAGGACTTTTGATGTTAGCCACCACCTGCTAAATAATTTGTGGAAGCTGGCTGATCTGATCATGGCTTGATAACTTAATCAATCTTATGAAGCCATACTCAAACATCCTGGATATCCAACTGGAATCCCTTTCCGAGTCATCAGACCCTTCTTCATAATTGATAAGAAGTCCTGGAAAAGGATGCTTCTGCTCATAAACTCTAAGACTGCTCCCAAAGTAATCTTCCCATTTTGCCTAAATGAAGATGTCATCAGTGTCGTCTGAATTATCTCCATAAACTGGGAAAGTAGTGGTGACTAATATTTTGAAATGTTCAAACCATCTGTCGGATGATTCAAAAATTGCCTTGGATCCTAAAATACTATTTTATATCTCAGGAAGCAAGTTGGCAACAACACTTCTTAAGGTAGATTGAGTCTTAAGACTAAGCCTAACATAATCAGTGCCCATAATGGTCTTTTTATCCATGGAATGGATTTCCTCTTTGCCAAAAAGTTGACTAGTGATAGATTCTTTTCCTGCCTCAAGGTTCACGAGGTGAATTTCTAGGGCTCTGAGGGTTCTTTGGAAAAGGCTGGTGTTGCTTAAGGTGTAGGCCATTTGAAGGTTATCAAGGATACATTTAATGGAGGTTGGTAAACCTATATAGGCTCATTTTTTAAATTGGTATTTCCTGGATAAATCTTCTCGTAAAACAATAGTCATTTCACCACTAGAATATGTCACCTCTGTTGGGACAAATTTCTGAAGGGATGTTGACCCTCTTTGGTTTTCCTTAGAGGATGCGCCTTCATGCATTACAAAAGACTGTCCCACTGGTAGTCTCTTGTCTTGAGGATAGCCCATTACTGGTGCTTTCCCTTTGTTCTTCTTCTCTGCTGAAGAAGCCATTTTCCACATACTAGTGATATTAAATATTATTTGCTCTTTTTCCTGCCAAGAGAGATTTGGAAAATTCAAAGTCTGAAAATACTTATGTATAAATCTATTTTTGTTGAAATTTGAGGATGATGAAAAGCAAATATTTTTATGATAAATGTATGATAATGTTTGAGACTAGCTGGGGTCAAAAAGATCATCAACTGGGGGATATGCTAAGAATGAACCAAGGTTCTCAGCTTAGTCATTTGATGGAATGATTGGCACAAAAGGATCAAGTTGTTAGGCTTGATTGGTACCAATGGTTAGAAGGACTTGGTTGCTGATAGTATTAAGGTACTTGGAGACAGATACTTTCTGGAGGGTGCTTACCTTGCAAGGTTCTAGGCTCCTAAGGAACTTAAACTTAACAAGCAGACCAAAGGGATGTGTAGTGATACCTTCACTATCTGTGATGAAGGGATACAACAGACACATGAAAGGATTTTCCAAAATGACACTATCTGTCATATTTTTGACAAGGACAAACGGGATTTTAAAGTATGTGTTGTCCTGACAAACATGGGCTTTTGGAAGTTTGAATTCAATATGCATTTTTTTCGCCACTTGCGAATGTCAATCTCTCCTTAGTCTTTCTGAAGTACTTAAAGGGAATGAGTCCTTCTTGAATGCAGTTGAGGTCAGCACCTGAGTCTGTTAAGGCTACTACCTCGAATTCAAAGCTTTTGCTAATGACAATCCTGACTTTAGAATGCCATTTTTGGAAGTTAATCCTACTGGTGGTATCTAAGAACCTCTCACTGGATGGTTCTTGATCCATATCTACAGTAGGGTTAACTGTTACATCAACTTCATCATTAGAAGGGTTCTGAGATGAAGGACCTTCCTCATTGCCTTGATGAGAAGTATTTTCCAATTGCTGTACTCTTTGGTTAAGGAGATTGTGATCAACCCTAAGGATGGTTAGTTCTTGCTTAAGGGCCCTAATCTCAGATTTGTTCTCCTTAACATCTTTTTGAAGGTCGTTGGCTGTAACTTCCTTCTTGGTTTTGGTGAACCTGTCATAGATTTTCTCTAAATCTACTTTAGGCTGCTGGATCCTTAGTTCAGGTTTACTGGTTTCCTTTACTAAGGTTGTATGGAAGAGACTTAACTTTTGAGCTTTGATGACTGGGTCTTCTATCGCCTCTATAAGGTCTAAAAGAAGCTCTTCTTGCTTGCTAAGGGTGCTGATAGTCTTGTTCCTACAACAACTGTCCTTGCGTGGTATGGGTCCATCCGGGCCACTAGAGGTACTAAAGAACTCTCTAGAGGGTTCTAAGGATGACTGGTATAACTGCTGGATTTCTTAGTTACCAGAACTGCTAGTTAATTCACTATCTGAGTGATCAAGTTCTAATAACTTAAAGATTTCCTTTTTGCTGGCTTGGTCACTAATAAGAGTGCTAATAAGGGATTTTGCCTTGGCTCTACACTCCTTCTGGAAATGACCTACTTTTCCACAATTGTAGCACTTACCTGATGCCTGTGGAATGGTTTTCTTAGATCTTCCTTTCTTATAGAAATCATTAGTGTTGTACTTCTGTTTTCTATAATACTTGGTTGAAGTCTTCTTCTTATAGGATTTCTCAAAGGATTCCTTTGCTCTATACTTGGATTTCCTCCTTGAAGGTTTGATTGAAGTTAACCCATATTGTGTACAGAAGTCTCCTACTTCGTACTTGGCTTTGTTTTTATTAACCTGGTTTTGGATTTTCAGTTCTCTGCACATCTTCATTCCTTCACTTTGAATAGTGCTAGAGATATCTCCATAGGTTAGGTTATCATAGTCTATGATACCTAAGGGGCTGCTAAGGTTTTCCTTAACCTTCTGACCAAAGAGGGTAGGTAAACCATCAATGAATTTTTCCTTCCAAAATGGAGAGTTGCAATCACTTCTGTGCATGACCCTAGTGGTAAAAACATCTTCATACCACTTGTAATCTCCTAGGGTTTTGCATCTAAGTCTACTTAACTGTTCATAGATCTTAGATGTGATGTTGCTGGGTTTTCCTACGAAGTGTCTCATGATCGTATAGATCAGGGTATTGACTCCATCAGGAATTCTAGTACCTGGATGCTCTTGAAAGATAGGGAGTCCTTCCTCATCTTTCTAGATGGCATGCTTGATATTCTCTTTGGAATCTTCTGTTAGGCAGTTGTTACACCAATGCAAAAGTGTCCCTGTGAATCCTAGGGTTATGAGATCTATGACTTCTATGTGAGAACGACCTTCATCCAGGTAGTTGTTGGCTACCATAGTCATATGCTGGATCTTGTTTAAGATTTATTGTTCTGATAAACCATCTATGTTCCACTCATAGAGTTTACCAGATGATACTGAGAACTGGTTGCTAACATTCCTTTCCTCAAACTGGAGGTCAGGGGGTGTGGGTTTAGGGTACCAATTCTTGGTTAGGCTGGTTGGACTTACTTTTAGGTGGTAAAGTCGTTTTACCTACAAATCCTGGAACTGATTTTCTAGTTGTTCTATATCCTTGTCAGACTCTTAGGAGGCTTAACTACTAGAGGTTGTGTGAATATCTAAGACCTTAAGTTGGGGATTCTTACTAGTTGATACTGGGAAAGAGGTGACTGGTTCTATCTTCACTAGTTCTTCTAGCTTTTGGGTAACTATTTGTAAGGCCGTTTTCTCCTTAGTTTTAAGGCCGGTGTGCCGAGTTGTAGGTAACTTGATTAAAGGCTTCTCTATGGATTGGATAGGTTTGCTAGGGCTTCCTGGCTAAAGGATGACCTTGTTCTCGACCTTATCTTCTATCCTATCAAGCTATTTACCTATAACATCTAAACACTGGTTGGTATAGTTGTTTTATTCTATCACCTTCTTGATGGGTTTTTCCTCATCTGTAGGAACCTTGAAAGGTGAAGCAACAATATCACTTCTGCGATGCTTAAAGGTTATGGTCTCTAGGGGTGGGTGACTGGACTGGACAACTTCCTTAGTTTCCTTGGTCCATGCTCTGGTGACGACACAAGTCTTTCTGTGCCACGCAAAATGCTCTTCAAAGTATTCAAAGAAAGGGACATTGCTGGATATCTCTTTCATGAATGTTTTCCAAGCATTCAGCACTTCAACCTTTTGTTCTCTGGTATGGTTGGCTTTATAGGCTTCTCTTTTGAGTTTGTTCTTCTCAGAGTCAAATTCTTTACCTAAGGCGACCATATCAAGGGTGAAGGGTTTCCTAATAACCATAAGCTGATGGTCTATAGGATACTAGGGTTCTTGCTGAAATGGTTGTTGTTCCATATCAGTCCCAGATGGGGATGAAGATTCTTGCTCCTAGTTGTCATCCTCTTCTTGATTGACAACTGAATCCTATTTGGCTATGTAGCAAGGTGTGCTAACCCTGGGATCTAGTTTTGATTCCTTGGAGTTCTAGTCCTAAGTCTCGTCTAGATCTGGGGAAGGGTGCCCTAGGTCTGGATGTGCTACACTGGGATGCTGGTTTATCCCTAAGCAGGATGGGAGGTTGCTTGATGGGTTGGCGTAGATCTATTGGTGATCTAAACCTTGGATCATCTAAAGGCGACCTGTACGCGTAATCCAAAGGGGTACTGAATCTAGATCTATCGAAACTTAACCTAACCGTGCCATCGGCTAGTTGTTGGACAAAATCTAAATCTGGATTTTGAGCTGGGGCTTGGATTTGTAAAGGATGGTTTTCATTCTCTAGAGTCCAATGTGTAGGGACGGTGACTTCTGACCATTTGAGGGTCCTGGGAACCTCAATTTTGGCTCTAAGGTCAGAGGTTTGGATGAGGGTCGTCTCACCCTTTTTCTTCTTGTTAAGTGCTTGGATGTTGAGGTTTGTCTTCATGCACTTATAGCACACTCTGTATATCAAGGCGATTTGACTAGTTCCCTGTGTCATGAGGGTTCCATGGGTCTTGATATTGAGGGTAAGGGCCTGGATGACATTGTCATCATGGATGTAGACAGTGAAGTTAGGGAAGCAGTTGAAATGAACTGGTCTACTACTGAGACTGGTTTCTATGGTTCCTAAGAGACTGTCATGAAATCTGATATGACGGGTATCTTGGAGGGCCATAAGGATTGAATTGTTCAACCCTTCTCTCACAAGAGGTTTACCTCCAACCTGGACTAAACCTATTGTAGGAAGTTATGTCCTTTCTTCCTATGGGCAACTATGGTGGATGGGTTTAACAGGTAGCACGTTTCGTACTCCTTGTTTATACCATAAACCTGTTCTATAGTCTTAACATGGTAATCTGTCTTGAATGCCTTTTTCCAAGATCATGAGAACCTATAGATCTGATCTGTGGGTACCTTTGGGATGTTCCAATCTCCTATGTCTAATATATATATATATATATATATATATATATTCACCAACAGAAAGGTTTTTGATAGAAGCAATGGAAGGGAATAAGAAAACAGCGTCATCTTCTTCCTTGACTTCTGAACTTTTTAGGTCTAAAGAATCTCCTTTGTCATCTGGAATTTTTAGGTCTATCTTTGTGCCTTCAACCAAGGTATTGGTTTTATTCTCAATTCAACTCTGTTGTTTTGAGCTAACGTTTAGAATCTATAAATATGCGATGTATTTTCTTCGATTGTTTTGATTTGATTTTCATTGCTTTTATTGTGTTATGTTCGCTTGTTTTCTACATTTTATGGTATTGGTACCAATTTTGTTTTTAGTGTAGGACCTTCTACATTTTGTCTATCGCTCTCTAAAGCCTTCTACAGTTTCCGCTAGTTTTTTAACACCAAACTTAAGGTATTGATTTGGCAAGTGTATAAAATTTGTGGAGTAAATTAACCAGATTAAAAGTTCAGGTGGTATTTTGCCCACTATCTCAAAGTTCATGAGGTGTGTGAGCATTTTTCCCTTTAAAATAAAAAAAAAATTATTTTAAAATAATTATACATAATTCTTTTTTTTCCCCAACTTAGGGGGTTTATTTGAAACCCTAAGCTTCACTTGCCACCGTCCTTACGTGCTCAAATTTTTTACTAAGGAAATTGAAGACAACTCATATGCAAACTGTAAGTTATGCCATCACTAATTTGTCTGATGTCAACATGACTTTCTGTGTACAGCTTGAACTTTGAACCTAGGGTGGCTAGAAATGTTTGTGAGAATTCTGCAAATGATTTTGTTAGAAAAACATAGTTTGTATCACATACAAAACATATGCAGCGGAAAATTAAAGGATCTACTTCATTCGCAATTGATAACATGTACTATGTAAATTTCAAAATTCAAGAATAAGAGAGCGTACCTTGGCGCGGTGAAATTCAAAACCAAAGATTAGAAGTACTTGGGAACATTTTTAATCTTCACGTCAATTCCACTTATGCCCAAGAAGTGTGGTCTCTCAATCAGTTTACACGTATGTGTTCAAGGGAGAATAAGATAGTGACTTACACTCACATACATACCATTTCATTCTACCCAAAATTTTGTATGTTTTCCTTCTTATATCTAACTAATTATCTAATTGAACCAACCTTTTGGACCATTCCAATTGGGTTCAGTATGTGGCTTAGAGTGGGACCAAGGGGAACAAATAAAACTCTAGCTCCAATGGGCCTTGGGCTTATTTGTCAACTCTTGACAAGTCCAAAGTTACCATTAATTATATTTAATACCACTATATAAATCTAATTGCACTCTAGGCCTTATTAATAAATTATATCTCAGGACTTTATTATACATGCAACTCCTTCATTAAAATATTCGTAGTAATACAAAGTCATGAATATTGACTACCATTTTGAAAATTACTACATCTTAATCCTTGAGTACTCGGTTTAATTCTTTAAGTTATTCGTCATATATTTATGAAAAAAAATTTCATTAATATATACTTTAGTAACTTCTTACTAAAGTAGTTAAATCTAACATTCTGAATAACCAAACCTATTAAACTTATCTCAAGAGAATATTTTATATCTTTGTTAAAATATCATGAATTTCATTTTGAGAATATATGTTCCATCAACATTAAATGCGACTGCCCAACATATTGAGATTTTGATTGTGACTTTAAATCTCACTCTTGATATATCAAAGTAACATACACTTCATGATTAGGTTTATTATTCTCTCAGGATTGAAAGTTCATGTAAATAGAAGTCGTGAGATTTATTATTCATTTGACAGTCGTTAGTAGAATAATAAATCTTACAGCAATCCAGTTCAATATATCTTAGCTCTTAAAACATATCAACTAGAAATCTCTACTTCCATGATCAAGACAAATCATCTTAGTTGATATGTTATAATCTTTACAGATGAAATGCCCAATTTCATCACTGACTACGAACTAAAATTCTGAGTCTACAAAGAACTTGTGATTTATATCTTCTGTGACTAAATCACATACTATGCATCTCATAGACTATATGATAATGTCCAAATATTTATGTTACCATTATTTAAAATAATAACAAAACAACTTTATTAATCATAACATAATATCATACATAATATCATACATAGCATCATACAATAGGATTTAAAGAGCACATGTCCTAACAAATTCCTACAGTAAAATATTTTTGTTGTTCATATATTGAATAACTATAAATTGATAATGTAATCTTAATGTACTTATTAAATGACATAGTACCCTATAAAACCTATACATTGTTAGACATAAGAGATAAATTCATAACCGTGACTTTTCAATCTTTAATGTTGTTCTTATTAAAGAGTTTTTAACGAAGAACATTGTAAACGTTGATATGGTGGTTAACTGTAACTATGATTCTCATGACTCCCACTCTAATGTTAAAAAAAAGACCACCATTTCTATATATTGACTTTACACCAGTCCCTGGAAGGAAGAGGCCAGGTCAGGGTTTGAGGGCTTCTTCTATTGAGAGGAAATGATCAAAAGAATTGTATCGTAGAGATGTTAATCTAATTTTGGAACAATCCTCGATAGTCCACCACGGATTACATTATGCAAGCCAAATATTGAGCGCCTAGCTATAACCTATATCATCTCCAGCATCAGCACCAGATTTTTTTATAAACCAACCCGTACTGGCCCGATCATGTAGGGCTAGAATCATAGAATGGTATCTCTTGGCTTTAATTTTCTCCTAGGTTACCTAACAAACCCTCTCTCCAAGTCCAGTAGACCTCTCATTTGCAATTTGGGCAGAAGGTCTGATTCTCACTCCAAAAAAGTTTTGATCGAGACTGTGAAGAAGTACACTGACGGAACTGGGCCCATATAAATGGGAACATCAATCATGCCTCATGCCTCATTACGTAATGAGTAATGTTGTTACACACATTGTCCTAAACCCATTTTCTGAAATCAAATTGTGTTTTCAAAATACAATTTCAGTTCAAACAATGTGTTTAACAGGGTGTGAATAACAATTTTTATCCTAATATAATTTGAAAATTCGTTTCTGCTTAGGGTAAATTAACCTAGACCTAGCAAATGCGTTGGACCAATAGATTTCAGGTTCATCTGGCTCGAGTTTTAGTGAGAAACAGGTTGTCCTAAATAGGTTGCAAAACCTATGAATCTTAACTGGTATTTGTACGGTCTTGTCAATTCGATATGCCACGTATTTTTTTACATGCAAAAAATGATATAAAAATATAAATGAAACTTGATAATATTGCCTTGCACTCTTTCAAAAAAAAAAAAAAAAAAAAAAAAGAGAGAACAATGAACAAAAACAATCGAAAATAAAAGCAAAATAATAAAAAAATTCTTACGTTCACACATTTACTAAACTAAAGCCTTCAAGCCTCGACTTCATTAAGAAAGAAACTATGAATGTTTGTGAAAAAAAAAAAAAAAACTTGAAAAAGAAGGGAATAAAGAAAATGGTAAGAAGTGAAAGTAAGAAACAAGTTTATATGGAGTTAGATCCCCGGGGGGGGGGGGGGGGGGGGGGGGGGGGTGGCGCAAAAAGAATTACTTAGAAAATAAAAAGGATTATATTTTGTAACTAGATAGTTGACCCAACCCAACACGATTCCACCTGACATTTTAACAGGCTGACTCGTTTTTTCACTGGTCTAAAAAAACGCTATCCATATTCATATATTTCCTTTCAGTATGAGTCCAAGTTTGTTTGGTTTAGACCATCTAGTATAAATAATGCCCAGCTATTCCCTTATAAAATAAATTTTTTTTAAAAAAAGATATTATTTTGAAATAATTATTTAGTACTTTGAGAGCATAATGATGTGATACTTCTTCATCTCACACAATAGTGGGTTCTATTAATTAAATTCATATTGGTTTGTCATTCATGTAAGAAAATAGAGTACCACGTCATGATACTCTGAAAATATCTAATGATTTTTTGTAAGCTAGTCAATCACCAAACTCAGCTAACTCAGCTGTACTTTTCGAGAGAGACTTTGATTAAGAGATTGCATAATCAAATATTTCAAAATTTCATTCCATATTGTTCAATTTTGGTTGTTATTGCACTGACAATCCTTTCTTTTTTTGGTTAAATTCTTCTTCTATTTAGGATCTGTTGGTGCAAACACAATGATAATGGAAATAACACAATGAGAAACTGAATAATATTTCTGAATTTTATTAATTTATAGAGAGAAATTACACAACACTATTTGGACTGAGGCACGGCACTCGCTCTCTTGAAAAAGATTCAAGCCCTTGGTTGGCTAAACTTTGTAACCAGTGTAGACTGTCTCTGACTTGTCTCTCTCAAGATACAACAGCCTAACAAGTGTCATATGGCTAGAACAACCTCTGCACAAAGTGTTCAAGCCTAAAGCTTCACCAGAAAGAATACCCTTTTTTGCTAAGAACCTCTCTATTTTATTTTATTTTTTTGTATATTGTAATAACTTGGATTGGATCTGAGTGACTCTATTTATAGGCTTGATGGGCCTCACGAAATTACTACCCAATTTATTCTGATTAATTAGATCCGTTATTTTGATGTAGTGGGTGTTACAAGATTAATTGCTGGATATTAATCTGATGGGTTGGAGTTACACGATTAATGAAGATAAGGAGTTTCTAAAGAATGAAAATGCTCAAACAGATAGTCCATTAAGTGGGTTAGTGGCTCTTCATTTTCCATAATAAAAATGAAGTATTAATTCGGGTCATTTACTCACCAACGGATATGGTAATTATCCTGAATGGGTTGTCAAGTAGGAGGATCCAAGAAGCTGATTCATTTCTATTTTTGATACCTCCACCCTTCACCTCTCCCTTGCACACATATCTAGCCCAATATCTGAAACAATTCATGTTAGCCTATTAATCACCATAATTGAAAAGAATAAAATAGTCTCTCTCCTTTTCAATGTGAGATTAAAAATTTTCACTAACTCTCCATCTTCCATATTCACTCTCACATTATTACATTTATGTTATAACATTTATTCATTTTAATTATTTAATATTAAAATGCTCCAACAATCCTCCACTCATTTTAATATTAAATTTTTTAGTTAAAGAGAGATTATCAGACAAAGACGGATCACTAGGCATCATGAAGGTGTGCTCTGTATTAAACCTTCACTTAGCAAAATAGCGATCTCAACTCTAGAGTCGTAGTGGTCTTCGACTTGAACTAGGACTGCTTCAGGAAAATTAAGCATCACTGCTTACATATAATGACCTAGGTGTTGACATGAGCTCTTATAGCTAGCACTTTACAGCCGTGTGCTAATCCCAGTTTCATGAATGTATTTGAGATTAAGTCCAAATCTCATAGGGAGTGGCCCCACCCCCACACTCACATAGGTGAAATTTTTTCAAGAGTGCTCTTGTAATTTTGACACCCCACTCATACGAGCTACAAATTTCATTAAGAGTTTTTTACTCAACCTCTCCACATTATAGGATAAATGCACTTATATTATAGGGATGAAAAATTAAAAAATTATTTACAACATAAATAATTAAAAAAATAAATAGTGCATTTCTTACGACCATTGTATAATTCGTTTTTCCCATTGAAGCCAATTCTCAGGATCTCTAGTCCTTAGGTTGGGTATCCTCATACATGGCTCATGATTCTATGAACTTTAGTCCCATCCCTCTCGATGTATTCCAAACTCTATCTTTTGTCAAGGCCTTGGTAAATAGATTTGCAAGATTATCATTAGATTTAATATAATCCACAGTTATGATGCCACTATTCAAATAAGATTGCATGATTCTGTGCTTTCTTCTTATAGGTCTGTATTTACCGTTGTAGTAACAGTATTTAACTCTACCAATTGTCGCAGTGCTATCACAATGAATTAATATAGGAGGAATTGGCTTTTTCCAAAGTAGAATTTCATATAACAAATCTCTAAGCCAATTTACCTCTTCACTAGCTGAAGCTAATGCTATTAATTTAGCTTCTATTGTTGAATTAGCAATTATTGTTTTTTTTTTAGATTTCCAACAAATAGCACCACTACCTAAGGTAAAAATATAACCAGTGGTAAAGAGAGAATCACTTGACAAAGTATTCCAATCGGCATCACTAAAAGCTTCAATCACAAGAGGGTATTTTTTATAAAATAAGCCATAGTTTTTTATGCTAATTAAATATCTCATGACTCCCTCAATAGCTAGCCAATAATCTCTACTAGAGTTGCTAGTAAATCTGCTAAGCATTCCTACTGCATATGCAATGTCAGGTCTAGTACAATCAGTAGCACAACGCAAACTACCAATGATACTAGCTTAATCCTTTTGATTAAAAATTTCATCATCATTATTCATAAGAAATAAATGAACACTATCAAAAGGAGTAGCTACACTTTTGTGATCATGAAAATTAATTTTCTCAATATTTTCTCAACATAATGTGATTGATCAAGATATATTCCATCACATGCTTTTATAAATTTCATGCCCAAAATAAAATTAGCCTCTCCAAGATCTTTCATGGCAAAATGGCTTTTAAGCATATTTTTTTATCTCATTTATAACATTCATATTTGAGCCAAAAATCAACATATTATCCACATAGAGGCTAATAATAACATGTAAATTATTCCATGATTTAGTATGAATACATTTATCACATTCATTTGATTTATAACCATTCTCAATCATGCAGGAATCAAACTTTTCATGCCACTGCTTAGGTGCTTGTTTTAAGCCATATAAAGATTTAGTTAGCTTACATACCTTACTTTCTTGTCCAGGCTCTACAAAGCCTTCGGGTTGATCCATATAAATCTCTTCCTCTAGGTCCCCATTTAGAAAAGCAGTTTTTATATCCATTTGATGAATTTTCAAATCAAAGATTGCAGCAATAGCAATTAACAATCTAATAGATGTAATTCTTGTTACTAGAGAAAATGTATCAAAGAAATCAAGATCAGCTTTTTATTTAAAGCCTTTTGCAATAAGTCTAGCTTTAAAATTTTCTGTCGATCCATCTGGTTTCAACTTTTTTCTAAGGACCCATTTATAACCTATGGTCTTACAACCCGATGGAAGACCTACTAATTTTCAAATTTTATTAGAAATTAGAGATTCCATCTCATTATTTAAAGCCTCTTTTCAAAATATAGTATCAGGTGATGTTAAAGCCTCTTTTAAATTTTGGGGATTTTCCTCAATGTTAAAAAGATAATAATCAGGACCAAAATCCTTTCCAACTCTAGCTCTTTTACTCCTTCTAGGTTCCATTTCAAAATTTTCTTAATTCTATACAAGAGAAGTAGAAGAACTAGGTTGTAACAAAATATTTTCTTCACCACCACTATTTTTCAGTTTAAAATGAAACTTTTCTTCATGAAAAATCGCATCACCAAATTCAAAAATTATTTTGTTTCCAAGATCAAAAAATCTATAGGTTGCACTATTAATCGCATAACTAAGAAAAGCACAGGTAGTAGCTCTTATACCTAATTTAGGTATTTTAGGGTCAGTAAGCCTTACATAAGCATGACAACCCCATACTCTCAAATATCCCAAATTTGGCTTATGTGGCACCCTATTCAAAACATGACATGCAGTTAAAATAGCTTCACCTCAAAAATGTAAAGGTGCACCAGACTCAATTAACATGGCATTTTTTAACTCAATTAAAGTTCTATTTTTTCTTTCAGCCACACCATTAAAAGCAGGTGAATATGGGGCAATAGTTTCATGGATAATTCCCAAAGATTGAACAAATGAGTTGAATGCACTTAATTCATACTCACGGCCTCTATCACTTTTTATTCTTTTTATTTTTCTACCGAATGGATTTTCAACTTCTTTTAAAAAATCTTGAAATTTTTCAAAAGCATTACTTTTATTTTTTAACAAATAAATAGTTGTATATTTTAAGAAATCATCAATAAAAGTGATAATATATCTATTTTCTCCATGAGTTAAAATTCCCTCAAATTCACATAAATCGGAGTGAATTAACTCAAGTAATTCGGTATTTCTTACAACACTTTATAAGGCCTTTTTGTAACTTAGCTTGACTACAAGTTTCACATTTTTCAAAATCTTTTGATAGTCTTGGAATTAATCCTAAACTACTCATGATTCCCACATATCTACTATTTATATGGCATAGATGAGCATGCCAAAAATTAATAGAAGAAAGCATATAAATTGAACCAGTAGATGCTTTATTATTCTCAACATTTAATTTAAATATTCCATTACAAGCATACCCCTTGCCAACAAATAATCCCTTTTTAGTGATTACATAATTATCAGATTCCATGGTTTGCTTAAAGCCAGCCTTGTTAAGCAAAAAACTTGACATCAAATTCTTCCTCATAGATAGAGTGTAAAGAACATATTTCAATGTTAGCAAGTGTCCAGAAGTGAATTTCAATTCAACCTCACCACCTCCAAGAACCTTGGTTTTGCTAGAGCCACCAAGCATAACAATTTTTTCTTCTTCAAAGGAGTGTACAATTTGAACCAATTTTTGTCATAGCAGACATGCCTATTAGCACCAGAATCTGCCCACCATCCTTCAACATATTGCACCATATTGATATCTATAATCATAGCCACTAAAAGCTCTTCGGTGACGTTAGCCTGCGAGACAGATTCACGTTTTCGAAATTTGCAAAATCGAGCAATATGCCCACTCTTGCCACAGACAAAACAGGATCTATTAAATTGATCTTGTGAAGGGGGTCCTTGGTTCTTATTGTTATTCGGGTTTCCCCTTCCTTGAGGTCTATTATTATTTTAAAAGACTCATTTTTTTAGGCTTCAATTTACCATTTCTAGGAAAATAATTTTTTGGCATATTATTATTGGCTGAAATAAGGTTTATCTTTGTGGTGGAATTACCATTGCTCTCTTGTGTCATGAGTGCATCTTGTCCTCTAGCCTCCTCCTCCACACGGATGCGCATGATCAAAGTCTCCAAGGATGTCTCCTTTTGTTTGTGCCGCAAAGTCTTTTGGAACTCCCTCTAAGATTGTGGTAGTTTGTCAATTATGCCAGCTACCACCAAATTGTCTTCAATCATTATGCCTTCGAATCTCAATTCTGCTACAATCATTTGGAAGTCTTGTGTTTGATTCTCCACCGATTTTCCATCAACCATTTGGTAACGGAAAAATCTATTAGTAGCATACTTCTTTGCACCAGCCTTCTCGATATCATACTTGCTTTGTAAAGCTATTCAAATTTTCTTCGTAGAATTATAAGTTGTATCCTAATAATCATAGAAATGATGAACAAGACAATTTAAAAGATAAGAGCGACAATTATATTCATCTTTTGTATACTTATCTATTTTTTCTTAATGGAGACTAAATTCTTCCTCACTCATCTCATCGGTAGAAACTTTTGATGGATTCTTGTCAGTAAGAATGTAGGTGACTTTGAGAAGACTCAAGTAGAAGAGGACCTTTACTTTCCACCTCTTGAAGTGGGCTCCCTTAAAGCGAAAGGGCTTGTTAAGATCTCCAACAGACTCATTTGGTTTCTCTTATGTAGACTCCATGTATTGAATCTCCTTAAAATTGTTGGTGCAAACACAATTATAATGGATATAACACAAAAAGAAACTGAATAATACTTCTGAATTTTATTAATTTAAAGAGAGAAATCACACAACACTATTTGGACTAAGGCGTGACACTCGCTTTCTTTAAGGAGATTCAAGCCCTTGGTTGGCTAAACTCTATAACCGGTGCAAACCGTCTCTAACTTGTCCCCCCTAGGATATAATAGCCCAACAAGTGTTGTATGGCTAGAACAACCTCTGTACAAAGTATTCAAGCCCAAAGCTCCATCAGAAAGAGCACCCTTCGTTGCCAAGAACCTCTCTATATTTTATTTATTTATTTTTTTGTATATTGCAGTAACTTGGATTATTTTGATGTTGTGGGTGTTAAAAGATTAATTACTGGATATTAATCTGATAGGCTAGAGTTACATGATTAATGGAGATTAGGAGTTTTTGAAGAATGAAAAGGCCCAAACGAATTGTCCATTAAGTGGGTTAATGGCTCTTCATTTTCTATAATAAAAATGTAGTATTAATTCAGGCCATTTACTCACCAACAGATGTGGTAATTATCCTAAATGGGCTGTCAAGTAGACCTCCCCCTTGCGCACGTATTTAGCCCAATATCTAAGACAATTCATGTTAGCCCATTAATCACCACAATTAAAAAGAATAAAATAGTCTCCCTCCTTTTCAATGTGAGATTAAACATTTTCACTAACTCTTCATTTTCCATATTCACTCTCACATCTTCACATTTATGTTATAACATTTATTCATTTAAATTATTTAATATGAAAATGCTCCAACAAGATCCATTTGCTTGACCGAAACTTTTTTTCATCCCTTTCATTTTCAAATGCTTTTTGGTATGGTGAAGAACACACTAAAGCAAAAACAGTTTTATTTGTTGTCAATAGGGGGAAAATTCCAATAAAGAGGAAAATGTTTTTCAAAAAATTACATATTAAATAAGCTAGCACAAAAAAAAAAAAAAAAAAAAAACATTTAGTGATAACTTCTCTCTCTTCACCCGTTCTCTCCAAGTATTGATTGTTGATCAAATATTGACCAACAATCAATTTTTTCCCTAATGACATTTTGCTCATATCAGTCATTTCCCACCTATATTTTTACTTGGATTCCGAATTTGGGATATATGTGATTATTTTCTAGTTTAATGCTCTTAAATGACAAAAAAAAAATTTAATTTTCTTTTCATTTATTAAAAGTTTTCATGAATAATTTTTTATATTATTATTTGTAATTACAAGAATAATTCATATTTTCATGAAAGTGAAATAACTAAACATACTTTGTAGCCAATACAAAACACGCAGGTCTTGGGCCGCGTTTTTTTCAGCCGCGTTTTCAAAAATGTGGCTATAGATTGTGTTTGAGCCGCATGTGTCAAACATAGCCCAAGGTCAGCATTGTAGTCACGTTTGTTGGTGTTTCAGCTGCGTTTAAAAAACACAGCCATGGGCACCCTTGAAGCTAATTTTATGTAAATGCAGCTACGAGACCGAGTATAAAAAATAAAATACCCCTAAGCCACTCTCTAAGTTTTACCAAAAAAAAAAAACTCTCTATCTAAGCCCTTCGAACACCCTAAGCGACTCCCAACAATCTCCACCACCAATCTTACTCACCGGCGCCGACAAAGCCCAGTCCTCCATCACTGGCGCTGCCTTGGGTCTCTCCCTTTCTCTCTCCAACTCTCAATCTCACTCAAAACACTCACAAGGCTGACTAACAGTAAGTTTTTTAAATTTATTGTTTTGATTTTTGTTTTAGGGTTTCGATTTTAGGTTTAGGGTTTCGATTTTTGGTTTAGGGTTGAAATTTTTGGTTTAGGGTTGAAATTTTCAATTTAGGGTTTTGATTTTGGAACTTTTTTGAGGGATTTGCAAAAGTTGGAAAGGTCTATTAATTATATTGGAACTTTTTTTTTTCATATGTATGTTGTAAAAGATGAAATTTTTTGGTTTTGGTCAGTGTGGAGGGGTTGTTTTATGGGTTTTAGGCTTACTAGTATGGTTGCAGTGCTTTCTTTAATAAATTTTTTTCAGAATATATACAAATTTTGATTTAGGTTCTCTGGGTTTTGGGTTTAAACTATGCTTTATGGCTTTTATTGGGATTTCTTTGTGATTTGTGTTTCATTGTTTCTTGTGATATTTTTTTTCCCTTTTTGTAACTAATTTTATGCATACAGAGTTACCAACTTTTGAACTCAGACGAACATGCATATTGAGAGCATCAATTGATGGGGAGAGGGAAAGGTGGGACTTCAATTGATCAAGGAAATGGGCATTTAAGGTCTAAAGTTTAGGAGAAGAGCAGAGTAAAGGATGAAGCTTTGAAAACTTTGAAGCCTTTGTGGGATGGATATGGAATTGAGATTGTCAGAGATCTCTTTGATATGGCCGAAGACATTGTTAAGCATGATGGCGGGCCGCCATGGTGGTTTTGCCCTGTTTCTTGCGGACGCCCTTTGAGGGATTCTCTAATTCTTCTCTTTTTACTAGGTAATGGATGCCTGACCATGGTTGATCAACTCAAAAATGATTTTTGAATTTGCTTTATGCTTTGTGTTTACTAGTTATGTGTAGATGCTAGATTTTAGTGAACGTGTTTCTTGGTTTCTTTAAGCGATTTTGTTCCTTGATGTTTAAGGTGTTTTTTGGTGGGTTAAAACTTTAGAAATATTGTTGTTATTTTTTTCATATTTAAAATCGCTAGCCGTTGAAACTTTGTTGGTATGAATGCATGCAGGGATGGATGTTACTAGTTTGGGACTATGAATGCTTCTATGTTTACATGGATTAACACCTTTTAAGTTAAACATCTCAATGGTAATCACTTTAAATTAAATTCATTATTATTTATCAAAAAAGAAAAAAAAAAATAAGAAATAAAAGAAAGCATCTCAAAGGTGAGAATAGAAGTTAGTTTAAACTTTTTCAGCCAGGAATATAAAATAGATGCCCTTAACATTCAAACCTGGGAAATTTATAGGTTTTTAATGAGATGACTCTTTTCTATTTGGGAAAAAACTAAATAGATTTTCTTGCTTATTAGTTCTTTTCCAACAATGAGTTCCACTTCCAAAAGGCTTGGCTTTTAAGTCAGCCTAAGAATAACAAGAACCAATTCACTCTGTGTAAGATTTGAACCAACAGCATCAGTTTTTGAGACCCATGTTCTACTAAACTGAACTAAGAGTGCTTTATTATCAGTAAATAGTTTGTAACCGTGTTGTCTCCTTCCAATTCTTAGACAAAACTAAAGTGACGTTCTCAGTGTGTGATTCTCATGGAATGTGTGTTGATCACAATGGTGGCGTAATTGTAAAGCTACCCTTTCCTTTTATCTTTGAGATAATTAATTCCTTGGAGATTCATATTAAAAATTGTATGCAGCAAAAATAGGTGTGTTCACATTCAGGCATGGTAGACAACTTTACTCTGCCTCTATGCTGCATTATGCAACTTCCCTTAAGAATATTTTTGTTCCCATTTCATGCCAATTACATTCCTCCTGCTTGTATGCCATGAAAGGATTCTGCATAATTACAGTCAAGCTTGTATCCCATTTCATGCCATAGAAGTTGAATCAGTAGAGTACCTGACAAGCTTATGTAAGCATTATCCCATTTAAGGAAATATCATGATGCTTGACTGGATTCTGCATAATTACAGTCAGTCACAAGTAAAATTACTCTCAACGACTTCTACCTTAAAATGGCTTTCATGGCTCAAATTTTGTTGTGTTGATACTACCTAATATGTGTAGTTAGATGTATCTGTACCATTCTGCTTTGGCTGCATGCCTCTTATTTGTAAATATATCAAAAATGTTTTGGCAAGGTGATACTTGTGTGGATTACTGAGGAAAAAAGGTCACCAATTTAACAAAAAGAGAGAGTTGTGCAATTTTTTATTGCAGTTCAAAGTGTTTTCTCTAATCTTCTTTATTGCAATTTAACACGTCATAATTTTTTATTGCAATTTAACGTCATAATCTTCTTTGCTATTGTTGTCATCATTGCCATTGCCCTTACCACTATTGTTGTTGCCATTTTGATTGTTGTTGTTGTTGTTGTTGTTGTTTTTGTTGCCATTGTTGGCATTACAATTGCCTGCAGCCTGGACAAAGATGGTATCCATGGATAGCAATAGAATAAAGAAAGTGTAGGTGAAGCAAATGGTCTTTGGAAGAAGAAAAAATATTATGCAAATTCTAATGCTATTTTTAGTTAAATGGATTTTCCTCAACAAGTTTCACCATTAAATGTCTTATTTTAGTCTTAGTCACATTCAAATAAAGCTAATTAGGGTGACTTCTTTATGGATATTTTTTTTTCTTCTATTAAGGATTTCATTTTATTTTTTATTTTTTGTGCTAATTAAGAAACTGACTCACACATTTGTATATGATATATTGTTTTATTGATTGGGAGACCACTTCAGTAGGATTGCTGAAGTGGTCCTCCAAAATAATAAAAAGACCCCTTATGCAAATGTGGCAACACTTGGTAATTTTTTTATTTTTTATTTTATTATTTGCATTAGTTAGGAAGTTAACTCGAACATTTACATATGTTATGTTATTTCATTGATTGGAAGGACCACTTCATTAGTCCTACTAGTGGATCTAATAATTTCTAGAAATTATTAGGTACACAGGATGATTGCTGAAATGGTCCTCCCAACTAAAAAAAGATGCTAACTATGCAAATGTGACATCACTTGGTAATTTTTAATTTTTAATTTTTGTATTGATTAAAAAGCTAACTCACACATTTACATACGTTATATTGTTTCATTGATTGAAATGACCACTTTAGCAGTCTTCTTGGTAGACCTAATAATTAACATAATAATTAAAAATTATTTGGTCCTCTAGGAGGAAGTAATCCTTCCTTATTGTTCTTGGATCTATGTTCAGAAAATATGCCACTGTAGTGGAGGATCAGGGATAGAAATCTAAGCATTCTAGATACATAGATATGCAAGTAAAAAATAGATATTTTTTTTTTTATAGAAGGAAAATTTCATTAGAAAGGCTCAAAAGGCATCATATGTGTCTATGGCCAATGGGGCATGTACAACAGGTAAAGCAAAATTAAACACTAAAAGTAGTTCATGAAGTTCTTTTCCTTATCCGTAGATTTTATTGGATATAGATAATGGGGATAATGGGTCGCCCTACCCCAAATACTAGGACCTAAAATAAAAATACACAATTGATGCCCAAAAAGAAATAAAGCTAAATTAAAACAAATCTTTGGGATTAAAAATAAAATGGTCTTTATAAGCTAATTGAAATTTATTGTATTATTTCTACCCTTTTATATCCAATTGGATATCAATATAATAGGTGCAAATATGTGAAAGCTAGGCTACTGTGTAATAGGTGCAAATTTATTGTATTATTTCTGCCCTTTTACATTGTTACATGTTACTGAGTCTTATCTCATTTTCTTATGACTATTTTGTGCAGTACGTATGGCAAACCAATTCCTATCAAGGAACTTACTGACCGTGTTGCTAGTTACGTGCATCTGTGTATGCTTTATTAGTGGCTGAGGTTTGATGAGAAAATACCAATTCTTGTTATTCATTACTTCCTCTACCCTATATTTTGTTGGTTCTCTATTCCACTTTAGGATGTTCTAAAATATGGCTCCCTTTGAAAAGTCAATGAGCAAAATATTGATAACTTTCCCAACTCACCCTTTGCTTTATTTGAAAAGTCAATACCCTTTGGTTAATTGTCTTTTTTGAATTTAAATTAAGGATGGTAGTTTTGGAAACTTATTGCTTTTTTTTTTGGAAAGACAAATAATGATTCTTTACAAAGTAAGATTTTGTAAACAGGACCAAATGGGACTGAGGGAGCATTTTTCCTCTCCTTGTTTTGTTCCTAATGGGAATATCTAATAATGTTGCAGACCTTTTGGATGTGGAGTTATTCTTGGAGGCTATGACAGAGATGGACCACAACTATACATGGTTGAACCATCTGATGTGTCATATGTGAGTTAATTTTTTTCATATATTACAATAAGTGTACCAGCATTCAATCCTCTTGCTTTTACATCGACATTATTGGATAAAGTTGGTTTATGTTAGTGTGTTTTGGCATTTGTTCTAGAGGTACTTTGGTGCTGCAATTGGCAAGGGCAGATAGGCAGCTAAAACGTAAGTTGATTTATATCTTCATCAAATTCTAAACACAACTAATTAATGTCATTATAATAAGAGAATTTCTTTGATAAAATATTGTCTAAATGGCGTTAGCATGCACACTGCTAACTTTACCAATTTTCCTCTCTAAGTCCCCCCCCTCCCTAAAACCCCATTTCTTCTCTATATAGCTCAATTAATGATTTGTCATACCTTGAGCTTGCCCATTGGGGACTGCACTCCAACTGAAAGATACAACTTTAGTGGCTTATTTTTTTTAAAGAAAAAGGGAAAGGAAAACACAAAGAACACACAAATGGGAACCCTTCTCTCTGGGATGTGGTTGTGCTGTTCAGGCATGAGCTGAAAAGGATGCTTGGCCCTAACGGGTGAAGTGGGTCTTGAGGAGGCTTAATAGTAGGGGAAGAAGTTGAAGGGGTGATTATAGAGATTGTTCATTTACAACTTTTCCCTGACAAACTCTCCAAATTCTTCCTACAACTGGAGTTGTATTATATCTTGCTCTTTGTTGGCAGTGAAATTGATTGAATCTTGATATGTCTACAGATGGGGAAGTTGTGATTTACAATCTTGATCTTTTTACAGCAAGGAAAATGGTGATTTAGTTTACAATAGAGTGCATAGAAGTCTTGAATTTTTAAATGAGCACCTCAAGTAATAATCTCTTTTTATCCATTTATCTCATCTTTCTTTCCCCAATATGTGAAGATTAATGTTTGTACTGGAGTTTCATTACAATTCTTGTTTTCCTTAAGAATTGTGCCTTTTACTTTCCAAGTTTGGTGGATAGAGAGCAATGGCAGTAAGTTTATTGGTCTTTTGCTTTTTTAAGTAATTCTATTTTTGTTTTGAATGCATTAGCTTGAGAGAACTCGGGGAAATAAAAGAAATTTGAAGATTGAGTTTTGTTCCTTAAAGGGTTCTGAGTGAACATCTTGAAGGAAAAAAAAAAATATATATATATATATATATATATATATATATTGATTGGTTTGGATGAAAATGGTTCATTTTTGAACTTTTTCATATATTTTGACTTTTGACTGCTCTATGTGTTTTGGATAGATTTATTTGGCCTACGAAGATGGTCACCCTGTTAATGTTAAAGGTGTTGGAAGAAAAGTGATTGATAGGGTGCAGGAGACTTATGATACTGAGTTAGCTGGGAAGGTCTTTGCTTATGATGGGGAGAAGAGTTTGTTCATTGTTGGTCCACTTCCTCGCAACAAGCTTGAGTTTACTGTTGTACTTGAGTTTACTATTGAGCTCAACCCAAACCACCTCTTGTATATAAACTACTTAACTATAAGCTAAAGTCGCGTTTTTGAAACACGACCATAGTTGCAGGCTAAAGCCGCGTTTTATAAACGCGGCCATAGTGATGGGCTGAAGCTGCGTTTTTAAAAACGCGGCTTTAGCCTACAACTATAGCCTCGTTTATAAAAACGCGGCCATTAGGCCGGTCCTATAGCCGCATTTGAAAAAATGCAGCCATAGACACCTTAAGCCTATAGTTACGTGTTTTAGGCCACAGTTTAAAACACGGCCTAAAAAAACGCGACTATAGGCTAAATCGAGCTATAGCCACATTTTTTTGAGCTATAGTCGCGTTTTTAAAACGTGGCTATAGAACCTTTTTTTTTTTTTTTTTTTTTTTTTTTTTTTTTGTAGTGAGCTCACTTTCAAGGTCACAATCCAATGCAAGAAAATGACCCTTTAAATGTACTCTTTCCTAATAAAAAAAGTGTTAATTAAATTTTCTAGAGAATAAATTCAAAATGCAAATGATGTACAATAACAAGCATGCAATGATGAATGTCCATCTGGTAAATGTTAAAATGGGAGTTGGAAGGGCGAACAACGTAGATGTAAGTGTTAGGACATATGTGGTTCACTTAATATGAACATATGTCATTCTTTTATGTAATTAGCTAATCCTTTGACAAAACGCACTTTATTTGTATTTGGATAGATTTAGGATGAGTTTAATGTTTCAAGAAATCTTGTTTCAAGATCAAGTGTTAAAGCCATGCAAGACTGTCCAAGAAACAAGCTGAAAAGTGCTCTTCATTAAAGCTCGACAGTTGCATCTACTGGCTTTAAGAAGCTGTTCCAGTCTCGTGGCTCGACAGCTGCTCGACAGTACCTCGACACCTCTAGCTGTCGAGATTTAAGGAAAACAGTTTTTCAGTACTGTTTTGATTCTAATCCGTGGATATATCTTTGGGCCTTCTTTTCTCACAACCCTAGACATATAAAAGGATTATTTTAAGGGTCGTAAATATAGACACGAGTTGCATAAGCATTGAGCAAAGTCTGTTCAAGCAATTTGTGACCGGAAACAAAGTTTGCCCTAGTTCATCTCTTTGTGAAGAAGCTGTTGTGTCTTTGCACCGTATGGTTTTATAACCAAGTATCTTCTTGTTCTTCATTGTGAGGATGAACTGAAGAACTTTGCAACCAACATCTTTCTCAAGTTGGTGATTGAAATCACGTATTAGAATCCGCACAATTGGTTAGTCATGTACTAGGAGCCGTGCATTGAAAATGAGAGATTGTCACTACAGAACAAGTACAATTGGATATTGGGGTAAGGGTTCAACAGTAGGTTGGTGTAAGGTACTAGGATTCCTTTACTTGTAACCGCTTGTTGTGATAATAGTGGATTCTCAAAAGTGGTGACCTTAAAATCACCCGGTGGAGTTTTTGCCGGGTAGGTTTTCCTTATTCGTAAACAAATTACCGTGTCAAATTTATTTCCCGCTGCACTTTAGTTTATTGGTGATTTGTTTGTGCTACCATGCGTTTGCATGTTAAATTGATTAATTAATTACAATTAGCTAAATAATTAATTAATCCATCACAAGAGGTCAATACGTTTTTGACCTATCAGTAAGAATGATAGAAGCCTCCTGTGGGATCGTGATACAAGGCCAACCCAGTTTGTTAGTATAGTATTACACAAGGACCTTTTATTGTTTGTTTATTTTTTTACCCACTCTTACTGCATCATTGCTCATTAATTTTCTCCTACTACATATTAAGCTTAATAGCTTATTCCCTGGCAATTAAAGATTCAGACTATTTTAAACAAAGGTAAAGCCAGGATCTGAGTTGAAGGGGCAAAAATTATATTTGACATCATATTTACGCATGTGCAAGCAAACGCGCACACGCACACACACACACACATAGTATTCGAGATCAATTTGCAAAATAACAATTCATTCATGTGTATATTAAGAAATATTTGATTGCAAGAAAATTCAAAATAAAATAACATATTCATTATATTATTTATCTATTAGGGGTCTATTTACATAAAAAAAAATTGAAATTGTAATTATAAAATATGTTATATTAGGAGGGTATTGGTTTTGGTTTAAAAAACCATCCTATTTATTAACCATTTATTTATATAATTTTTAAATGCATTTACTGTATATATATAATATAATAGAAGAAATGCATTTAAAAAGTCACCAAAGAAAGAGAGGAGAAGAATCAAACAATATTAGATTATAAGTTAGATATATGTTATGGTATCCATTTGTTTTATTTTATTTTTGTTTTTTATATAATAGAATTGGGCAATATTAATATAGGATGAGCTATTTTGAGATGGTATAAGTGGGCCATGCTCTCAATCCATGAAAGCAGCTGCTTGTATTGTGCATATGGTTTAATAGTTTTTCATCATTAATAATAATTTTACATTTTTACCTAAAATACATCTAGACTAGTTAGTAAGTAAATATTAATAGATTTTTGGGTTGGGTAAGTTCACCCCCCCCCCCCCCCCCCCCCGGGGGGCTTCGCCCCTAATTTTAAATGTCTCGGTACAACATGAAAAAGCAAGCGAACGAGTATTCTTTTGCAGTATCAATTTATTATGTATTATTCAAATAATTATTTCGTTTACACATACATAAATGTGCCTTAGTACATGAAATTGATCAGCTTCTTATTACTATTTAGAGAGAAGGGAACGCATAATTCCTTTTCTTAATTCATGGACAGAAAGTGATAACATAGTTGGGTGCACCAGAGCAAGTAAATGTGCTGTTCTGATCATCATAAGCATAGCTATAAGCTTGAGGGCATTGGTTCTCAAAGATCCGAGAATAGTCTGTGGGTGGGCAAGTTTGTGGAGTGTTATTTGCACCAGTGCAACAATACTGTGGCTGATTGAAAGCAGTACAAGCACTCTTGCAAGCAATAACGCTTCCATCAGACCCTTTCACTTGCAGCTCTGCCGGGCAAGCCGCGTTAACATTGGCTGGACAGCTAGAGGTCTTGCATTCGCCAGTTCCGCCTTGTGTGGCTACTGAAATGGGCAAGTTGAATCCATCTACATTGCTAACATCATAAAAGTCCATTCCACCATTAGCAGCTATGTTAATTTCTACCAAAGAAGCTGGTGGAACTGCACCGTTGCCATTGCATGTAACCTGACCAGAGCTACATTCTGCAGTAGCGCAACTGAACCTTCCGGAGCTGTCTGTGGAGCATAGAGTTCGAGCCCAGAATCGGCCTTTCCATGGAGCTTGGACATCTATTGCTGAGGACGCTGTAGATGCTAACTCAAACCCAGTAGTTGATAACTGAGGTTTTTGATCCGAAGTTAAGGTTCCTGGCCAGACGGTATATGGGCAGTTGTTTGTGAAAGTTATTCTAGCAGAGTGAGCACCTGCATGCAACATATATAAACCAAAATCCTTGTCATCATTTTGAAAATGAAAACAAAACCTGTATTGTAAGCAGCAAATATATGTAGCAGATGCAACATTAATTCTAACGTGTAGATAAACGTACGTATCATGATGATGCATGGTTATAGTTCAACGGGTTGCAATTATTTTTAATTATCAAAAGTAAATAAATAAGACTCGTGATGAAAAGAATGTGCATGAACTCTATTCCTTCGCGGGGTTTCATGACTTTATTGCGTAGCCCATGTGATGATGAATGGGGCAAAAGAACCAGCATGATTTTCGATGTTTTCGAGAAAATGAATCATCACAAACAAGAATTTTGTAATTATTTTGGGTGTATATCAAGCACTTCTAAAGGATGAGAGAGAGAGAGTTTTGGGCGATGAAATGTGGGATAGTGATTAGTCAGGAGGCATACCAGATAGGAAAAAGAAGGCCAAGGTAAGGCTGTAGAGTGCCAGGGTTTTCATCATTGTATGATATCGTTGCTTTAAATTGGTGGTATATAAGAACTAACAAGTATGATGAACTTGAATGTGGTATGGTGATAATAATCTGAAGAACTTGGTTGGGTATATATAGAAGCTTATTTGTGATTGCGGATATCAATGCGGTCCATGCGGGCAAATTAGGCTTGGATTTTTTCTTTTCTTTTCTTTTTTTTTTTTTTTTTTGTCATTTTCTTTGAGTGAAGGCTTGGACTTTTCAGTAGGAATGCTTATTGGCCTGGTGATCGTTAGAGTCTTTTATACGGCACCAAGGTCGGTATTACTGCAACTGTGTCAATATTTGGTACGTAGAGGAACTTAGTAAATTTACAACAACGGGTTCTCTACAATGACTGTAATAGTATTATGTTGAATAGACTTTTGTTTTGTATTTAATTTAACAACGTGTGAGGTTGAGACGAAGTAACCAGTCTAGTTCACCCTTGACACTTAAGGTAGCGTTCATAGGTTTTAACTAGGGAAATTGAAGACAAACCTATGCAATCTGTAAGTCATGCCAACTCTAATTTGTCTGATTTCAACGTGAATTTTTCGCATTGATTGAACTTTGAACCCGGGCAGCTTGAGATATTTTTGAGAGTTTTGTGGATGAATTTGGAGTGAAAAAAATATTCTTTCATATAACACATAAAAGTAGATATGAAAAAAATTACCTGAAATAGTGGATGTGTAAGAACCAAAACCCCTTGAAGTGAACCAATTTGTAAGGCTTCCATCCTAGCTAGGATCTGGTAGGTTACTTTTTTGATTTCTTTTTCACCAAACTTACGTTGTCATAATTCAAAGAGTAAAGCTAAACCATTGATATACTTGGCGATCAAAGAGTTTATTAATACATTCACATTCTAGAATATGGTACATTTTCTAGTAATGTTGTGGCATATTCTTTTCGTGAAAAAATTAATAATAAATAACAAATCGCTTTTGTGTATAGAGAAGTGAGCTAGGAGCCTAACTTCTTTCGGCTTTTACATTTGAGGGTCTGTTTCTTCAAGATTTTAAGAGATGGACTACATCGTAATAAACAACAACAACAATAGACTTGGCTTAAATTCAGTGTCCTATGCATTGAACATGATAGGACACTACCATGTGTCCAAAAACTGCCATATGCTAACATCCTATCAGGTGCAGTGAACTCAAGTCTCTCCCAACAACAATAATAATAATAATAATTTATAATGTATATCAATTATACAAAAAGAATATGTTAAATGTTAGCATCGGTGCAGTACACAGGACATAGTGGCCGGACTCAAGTCTCTCCCAACAACAATGATAACAATAATAATTTATAAAGTATATCAATTATACAATTTAGCGTCTGCATCTATATCATAAAACACTAAATAGGTACATCTTACTATTGAAATTTATATATTATAGTGGATCCATGGATGGATATAAATAGTATGAGCTATGCTAATAGTAAACTAATTAGGACTACGTGTCAATTAGGACCAGAAGTCCCAGTATAGTTACGACTAGGGTAAAATAATGTGCTTAGTTCTAAACCCATATCTCCAACACCTAGACTATGTCATGTGACTATGCTATCACACCCAAGCAATTAAGGCGCCATGTGATTTGGATCAAATGCAATTACCAGTTACCACATGGTTGTGAAATGTAAAAATTAAGATAGGAAACAAAAATTAATCTTTTTACTTTTTTACCGTTTTAACTTTTGCATCTCACAAAAAATAATAATTAAATGGATCTAAATCTGTGGCCAAATGGCATAGGTGCCAAATCGCACTAATTTAAATAAGGTACCACAAGCCCTTGTAGGCTATCATAACTTCTGCTTTGGCATTAATTTAAATGTAAGACATGACACAATGAGGGGAAGTTTAAGAAGTCAATTGTATTGCCATCATGATTAGGAAATCTTGTGGAATGGCTTTGAGTAAAGGTTAAAAGAGATCGATGAGAGAGAGAGAGAGAGAGAGAGAGATTCCAAACAAAATTGGAAGCCTAGACCCATGAGATAACACTTATCTAGAGGTAGGTAAACCAAATCCTGTTGGAAACCCTTTTAGAATGCTAATTGCTTATGTTCAATGTTTTAAGCCCTAAATTAATGTTCAACAACACACTAATTCACAATGTCCTGCCATAATGAGAACATAAATGAGGTTATTTAAAGGCAGAGATTTCCAAGAAATAAGGACGCTCCCTTCATGGATCCAGTGAGGGGCTACATGTTACTCAGTAAAACATTGTTAACGTCTCCTCACTCATGAGGCCGGGCTTGTCAGGAGCACCAATTAGGGCAAGCATTAATTAATGGTCACCTTGACAACCTATCCTTTAATTGAAATCCCTGCAAATCTTGATCCTCATGAGATACTCATTCGTATGTCATCATGCCCTTCGAGCATCCCAAATCCTTATTCCTAATTCTTACCCAAAACCATAGAAAGTAACTTCCAAAGCTAAGGCACCGATCATCCAATTTGCCTTGGTCTGCTAGCTTACATAGTAGCCTCATATAAGGATCGTGATACAAGGCCAACCTAGTGGGACTTTTTATTGTTTTATTTTTTCTTACCCCATCTGCATATCATTGCGCCTAATATTAGACTTAACAGCTTAAGGACCCTGGCTGTTAAAGATTCGGACTTAATCTCAGCGACTGAGTGTCTCGGTCCAACATGAAAAAGCAAGTGAAACAGTAGCTCGGAAAACTTTCTTGTCTATGTTGTCGTAAATAATAAGCACAACCACACCGCTACTCGAAAAAGTTAAAGAAACTTTTTGCAGCATTAATCTTTTGTTACGATTTGTTCAAATAATTATTTTATTGACAAATACATCGATGTGCCGAGTACATTAAACTTACTATTTTCTAAGAGATATGCTACGTCCACAACATTTTTACAACATTTTCACAACAAATCACAAGTGGTTAGTTGTTATTGGTTTAAATTTGAACCTAATATGAAGATTACTTTTTTGCCCCAACAATAACAACCAGTAACCACCTGCCATATAGAATTTGTTGTAAAAATGTTGTGAAAATGTTGTGGATATATCATTTCTCATTTTCTAATTTATATATATATATATATATATATATATAACCGAAGCTCTGCTTGCTCCACAATTTTCCGCGTCATCAATACTTATATAAATAATAATAATAAATATTTTTTTTCACCAAATACAAATTACAAACCCGACTCTTTTTTTTTTTTTTTTTTTTTGACTTTGTTAAAACCCAGCTATAAAAGGAGCCTCTCCTTGAAAAAAAAAAAAAAAAAAAAAAAAAAAAAAAAAAAAAAAAAAAACCACAAAAGTAGCCTAAATGCAGAAATCAGCCGCAACCTTCTCAAACCTCTCTCAAATGCAAAATCAGCCCTAACAAAACCCTCGATCAAACTCTCTCTATTTCAAACTCACTCCCAAAAACCCTAATGAAAGAAGAAGGCGGAGTAGCAAGCATAGGTAAAGAAGGGAAAGGGTTTTTCGCTTGCTATCTGTTGCTCTCCCTCAGCCCATGCCACAAAGGCCACACCTTCATTGGGTAAGGGTTTGCCTTTTTTTTCATTTTGCTCAATTTGGTTAAAGTTTCAATCTTTCTTTAATATTTTGATTCTTTAGATTACAATTTTTTTCATTAGGGTTATTTTGTTCTTGAGTTTTTATCATTTGGGCATTGATTATTTTTTGGCTCCCTTTCTGGGCATTTGATTTTCAGGACTGACTTGAAGAATTTGGATCCTTTTCCATTTCTGATGTTGGACAATTTTTCAGGTATGAAGAATTCCAATCTGATCTTTTTCAAGTTTCAATTTTATTTGATTGATATGGGTTAAAATTCAGATTGAAATTGGTTTAAATGGAATAGAGCCTCAAAGTTATGTTTTAATTATATGTCTTCAATTAGGTTTTTTTTATTGATTTAGGGATTTCAAATTCTACAAGTTTTGTAAGAAAATATTGTAAATATCGATGGGTTTCATAGTGGAGATAGTATCAATTTAATGGGTTTTTTTTCTGTGTTTTTGAAAGGCTTGAGATAATTCATATTGATGTAGATTGTGGTTTCAGAATTTTCAGTGATATGTATGGGCTGTGTGTTGCAGATGGTTATGGTTTGTTTCAATTTCGGGTTGTTGGAGTTTTTAATATCGTTTTTTATCTGAATTTGTTTTAATTTAGGCTTATGTTTGGGCATGTGATTTTTTGAAAGAAAAATCCTTTTTGTTAAAAGAGAATGTTCATAATATATGATTGTTTAAGGTCCTTAGATATTGTCAAGAACTTTTTTCTTTTTTCTTTTTTGTTTCTCTAAAACTACACAGTAAATTAAAACATGCATTTCTCTTTACAAAAACAGTCCTATGGACATTGAGATTGACATGTCTTTCCATTTGATTTTTTAATTTGATTGTGATTACCAATTTTTCATATACTTACTAATATATCTATTGTTTCTATGTCTTATTGTGGTACAAATCGAATACTTTAGTGGGGTTTTTCAAACTTGGGCTTCTTCCCAATTAAGTGATGGTATTATGATTTCTTTTGATTACATTTTTGTTTATGGTATCTTAATTTCTAATGTTGTTTCCACTTTGCAATTTTTATTTCATGTTAAATTATGTTTGATATAACTTTTGATTTTAGTTCTAATATCACATTAGCTACTGAGCATGTGAATCTGTTTCCAACTACTAAAGCTTAGAATGGCCTGTTTTTTGTGCTGTCTTCCAGATCTTGCACATTTGTTTGCTGCCTCCTAAAGATTTTTGCGTGCTTGGAGTTGCAAAAGATGTAGGACTTAATTCTCTTGCTGTTGTTTAGGTGGTCATTTACTGCACTATTATTGATCTTTGTTATTCTGTTTTTTACAAATTATTTTAATTAAAAGAACTAAAAAAAATACTTATTTTGCAGGTTCTACTTTCATTTTTGGATAAAGAGCTACATACTTAACTGCATCGACTCAAGGTTTGTTAACAATATCTGTAAAAAAAATTTAAAAAAAGTTCTTGTTGCATAAAAGTTATATATAAATAGTTAATATAAAACCATTAATCAGATCATTTACTGCTTTGCTACTAATACATGTATTGCACTATTTGTCTGATGTAGATAGTTTTGTTTATGGAATCTATATTTGTTCATTATTCTGTTTAGTTGCTAAATAAAAGAAAAAAGTGAAACAAAAAAAAAAATGACTCTTTTGTTTTTAAACTATTTTCACTTTAAAATTTTTTTTTAAAAGTATATTTAACTCAGCTGAGTTGTTATACAAAATATAAGAAATATTTCTTTTAAATGGTTGGAACATATTGTTTATTGCGATTGTTATACTCATTATAATTGTTTTTAGTTGTTTTTCTAGTAATTCATTGTGAGAAGGTAAAATATTTCCTTTAAATGGTTGGAAGGTAAAATATTTGTTTTCAATCATACAACCTGCCCTTCAATATTTTGTATCTATAAAAATTCTTCTCTTGGCTTCAACTCAAACTTTTCTCATAAAGAATACTACTTTTGTTAGTGGGAAAGAAAGGAAAAACATCTACCGTACATCAACTGTAAAGGAAAAACCAAACAGCTCGACAACCCAATTTGTTCTGTGTTAGACAACACCTTTAAGATAATATACCCGACTGTTTTGTTCTTATAACAAAATCTGAATCTAAATTCCCAAATTTTTGAATGTTTACATAAATTTATGATCTTTTTCACTCATTTTTATCATGTCCATGCTTTAATTTAAAAGATATTACATTAAACAACGTCGTTGGGTTATTTTGGCATTTTAAAAGGTGCAGGAGTGATGGAGAAAGTAGAGTTAAAGGTGGTGATAAAGGAATATAAGTCTGAGGAATTAGTTAAAGCCCTTGAAAACTTTAAAAATAGGTATTATATCTTTCTATTCTTTTTGTTTGTTTATCTAATTCTTTGACTGGATTGAAAGAATTAGATTCCCATAGGTGTATAAAATTTGTTAACCCTGACAAACTTTAGTAGTTTTGGAAATCCTTAAACATTTTTGGCAGTCATAAATAAACAGTTAAGTTCTTTCTCAATCTAACATTTCAATCTATTTAGATTTTTATAATTTTGGGTGTGTTATTGATGGTTGATATGCGTGCGGATTTGTTTGGTCTGTTATCTGCTCATCCTGTAACTCCCTTGATATCCTTGGTCCAAGAGGTATAAAACAACGCAAGAAAGCTCGGCGAGCTAAAACTTTTAGAGTTACTTCCTTTCCAATTTCAGGTAAAATCTTAACAATTTATGCTAGGTTTATAAACTTTGCTTCCAACAATCTCCCTCTATGTTCTTGAAATTTGGTTCTTCATTTTGTGAATTTTAATTATTTTTATTTTGCTTCATTCATCTCTCTTCAAATATTATGATTATTTGTTGGCGATATTTCTGCATTATGGTGTTTTTAAAACAAGGCTGCTTTTGAATCAATTTGTATCTATGCTAATGGTGTATATATTTAGAATTTTAACAATAAAGGCATGGAAGATTTTGATAAAATCATGAATTTAAACTTTTGTTGAGGGTTGCAAAAGTAAGAAATGAAAATTCTGGAATTCTGTTTTTGTCTGCACAGTTTTGCAAGGCAGGAAGCTTATGATGGGGGAGTTTTAGTTGTAGAGTAGAGAGAAGAATGAATCAATCCAAGAGAAACTCTTTGTAATACAGTGTAGAGTCAACAACAATATATATTGCACCTGTTTTCTCATATTTAATATGATAACTTAAACAAGTATTATAAAGAAGGTTATTTTTATTGATAAAATATAGTTAGCGAAGCTGTCCCCAGCAATTTAATAAAATTTTGTTATTGATTTACAAAACTCTTTGAATATTATGATCACTAGCTTTTAACCCGCGCAATGCGCGGGATCATTTTATGTATTAATAAACTTAATATTCAATACAATCTTAGTTCTCATGCTTCCACTGCTGCATACAAGTATAAATGTTGCATTTATAATTTGTTCTGATATTAAATTTCTGTGGCCAACAATGCTTAGCTTCATTTAAAGTCACACATAACCAAGTATATATGTTGAAGGAATATCTTTTAAGGACCTTTCCCAACAAATAGATTGAGCATATCTTCCGCAAAACCAATTGTTTTGTGGACATTTGCAAGATTTCGATAGTTTAAGACTTATTACTTTATTAACCCTTGATAAGGAGGGTATAATGCTGTCATTATTTATTAACCCTTGGAATTTTTTTTTTTTTTTTTGAGAAGTTTGGATGACATTTAAAGAATAAAAATTACAAAAATTACACCATAGTGTTCCATTAAGCAACTGAACATGCATTCAACTACTCAAAAGATTTTCTCAAAAAAAAAAAAAAAACAATACTCAATAGATAATGAGAAGAAAGCAATAGCCTATATAATATGACATGCAATACCAAAACAACTTGTATAAGATTATCAAACTTTTATATCAAGATTGTGCTTTACTGCTTTAAAAATTTACCTTAAAAATATGAAAAAACTGGTGAACCATATTTGACATCACTACATTATAGTCATGATACAAATTCTTATGCAAAATTCAATAGATAGCATAAGGAAAATTTTGATGCATTCAAGCATATATATAACTGATACAAATAGCCACAATACAATTAAATACACTATATTTACTTAGTCGAAAATTAAAATAACTAAAAACATAATAATCAAAGATGAAATAAATCCATCCACTTTCAAGCTACAAATTCCCTCTCAAACTTTGATTTTGACAGTAAATACTGAGTTTGGCATCAGGATGAAGCTGCAAACAAAGAAAAGAAGAAGTTCAATATTGTTTACTCAAGGAAGAAGAAAAAAAAAGAAGCCTAAATTGGGAAAACAATTCCAAATGATAGATTAAACAGTCTACATAATTCTTTGAAGTAATCCAATATTAAATCCTAATTTATGGTCAAGTGCAAATTTCTTCTTGGCATTCTTTATTCTTTAAAAATACTTTTGAGAGAGGGCTTGGTTTTTTGTTCTTTTGAGTCAAAGTAGTGTAAATATCATTCACAACTCTAATTTGAGTCTAATTGACAACAATAATCAAACACATTCAAGGCAATTCATCAAATGACAAAACACCCAACTCATATTTGCACCAAATCTAAGCAGCCTAACTCACTGGCTTGAAGAAAGAAAAATCCAAAACCTTAGTTGATATTTTTTTACTACAAAGAGGCAAGTACTTCTAGCCGAAAATAAAAATGCAAGTCTAAAACTCCTCCTTAACCTATATAAAAAAGAGAAATAAAAAAAAATGAAAGAAACGATCATCAAAGTATCCTTGACTGTAAGTCCAAAACCACCGTTAGAATCATAAACTCAAATAAACTTTTAAGAAACAGAAAAACCAATTTGTGTTCCTAAATTTTAAGCTACAGATGTTATGAAAATTAAATAAAAAGCTCAACAAAAGTAATTCAAAACCTTTTTTCAAGTTACCAAAAAAAATATAAATAAAAGGCTAATCAAAATTAGTTTTCCCAGCGCAAAATATTGCTTTCTTGATTCCATAAGACCAAAAAAATAAAACATAAAAACTTTTAAACCTCAGTTCTATTTTGCTCCAACATTTTCCTAATAACCAAATACAGCTTAAATGAAAACTATGTTAAATTTTTTTTAAAGAAAACTTAAATGCAAGGAGTTCAAAAGAAAAGATGAAGTATATTACTTGTCCAATGCCTCCAAAAAGCTCCCTTAATTCTTCAGTTGTCACTACTGGGGCCTCAGCAGAATCACCACCATAACACTACGCCCACCATTATATCCACTTGATGGGTCAGATAATGATAAGGTGCAACCACAAATGGAGTCAGCCTACTCAAATTCAAAGACTACATGATCACAATCATTTTCAATTAGAATAGATAAGATAGAAAGTAACTGAAGCTATATTCTAGGAGTTTTGTTTATGTTGATATTGTAGTTTAAATTTAAACATCTATATTGTAGTTATCCAAATCTGTAAATCGAATCTATCGTATAATATCTATATAGAAACCTTAACCATTATTTTGGTAAGGCAGAACATTACCTCAGTGACTATGCTGCTGCTGCCAGTATATTTCAGAAAATCCTAGAATTGTGGTATGTTTGTGGAAACTTGCACGGTGCCATTATAAGCTGTTCAATGGGCATTAGACAGAAGGGTATATACATAGTGTGTGATTTATTGCCATAAACTTGCATTAAAATCATGGTAAAGCATATAAATTAAGATTAGCTAGTGCTCCCTGTACGGCTCCCTGGTGTTTTATTTATTTCTAATTAATTTGAAGATATGGTAATGTAAAGGAATAGATACCTACAAATTATATTCTTTAGTTTATAATTGGCAATTTAGGTATTAGAAAACTGATTTTGATGCTCCCAGTGCTTGTTTCTTTTCGTAGAGTTGTAGTCTTGTAATTTAACCTAGGTTAGGACTCTGTGCTGCTATCTTGTGCGACAAAGCTTATGATCTGCCCTTGTATTGTGGCCTATCATATGTATGGCTGACTACTGATCACTGGGTCTTTTTGTAAACTTCCTCTGTACTCGAGGTCTCTTCTTTTTCTATTAAAATTTACTTTTGAAAGAAGGTTTTCTTATCATTTAATCATGTCAAATTGTTCTTAAATGCACATTTCATTTGCTAGTTAGACCTCCCTTCTCCCCCTTCTCCCTCTTTTTTCCTGTCCTTGTTTTCACCTGTGAAGGTTTTTCTTTTGTTTGTTACTATTACCATGGTGTTTGAAATGGCTTGTTTTCTCCTTTTTCAGTGCATTGCTAAATTGAGTTGAAACTTCTAGTACATCTCGTCTCAAATTTATTCTTCAAATAATCTCCACTTGTCTATATTTGGTAGTATGGATTGCAATTCTGACATGTATCTCTCCGCTGGCAGCCCTAATGTTCAATATCACACATGGTTTTCTTTGGAAAATAAAATCCAGCTTTACTTGTCACCAAGTACCTAAATCATATACGGATCTAAGAAAATTCTAGAAATATATAGGAGAATCAAATATGGCGTGCTGAGAGCTGGAAAAAAAATCTGGCATCTACAATCTTAAGCTACAGGAGGGACAGCTTAATCCCTTTGAGACATCAGCCTTTTCCCTCATTCCAAATGCTCCACATCAAACACATTATGACTGTAGCCCATCAATAGTACTCTTTCCTTTCCCAACAACCCTTTTTCACATTCCTAAAGGTCCAATATGGTTTTGAATGTGCAGAACAAAGCAAAGATCATAATCTATACTATTTCCATAGAAAAATAATAGTAAATTGTTGATTTTAAAAACAAAGAAATAAGGTGTAATTTATAAAAAACCTATACTTGCTTGGTAAAGTTTCTACATGCCACACATAATTAATAGAGCTTCAAACACACAAAGTCAGAAATATCAAATTGATGTGTCCCCTCCTCCATATAAATAAGTGTTAAATTATATATAACTTACACCCACATCAATCTCAATTGTCCCCTGCTCCAGATCATCATTGTTTTTGCATTGGTTTAGAGCTTCAAATAGACAAAGTCACAAATATAAATCCTCACCAGCCAAATTAAATTGCAATGGTTTGGATTGTAGATAATATATAGAAGGGAGAATGAGAGGTGAGAAAAGAAAGTTGGCATTATGAAGATTGAAGAGATCAAAGGAATTGCCATCCTAAAAAATAAAACGATTCAATAGAAAACATTGCTCTGTTCTAATTTTTTTGTGATGAAGTCATGAAATAACTTCTGCCAAAAGTTACAACTAACATTTTGTCATTTCTAAAGAAGGATAAACCTCTGTAATAATCATGCAATAAACGGAAAGGAAAAAAATGAAATAAAAAAGCTTGAGCAACAATTAGAAACCCCACAATTTCAATCCCGCTTACCCATAACAGAATAGAACACACAAGAAAAAGGCGTAATTTCAAAACCTAGCAACTTAAAAAAAAAAAAAAAAAAAAAAAAAAAAAAAAAAAAGGAAAGGAAATTATAAAATAAGCCGAGTAATTGATAATTCTTAAATAGCATTAATTCAAAAGGGTGAGACGAAACATTGGCAACCATGCAGTTGGAATGTGACACACCTTCATAATTCTCTTCTACCTTCCCCAATTTCGTCCAGCCAACCATCTTTATTGAATAATATTGATAATACTCTTTGTTGTGGAAAACCAACTCTCTCTCTCTCTGCCCTGGATTTACAGTTTCAACTCCAAACAATCAGACACAGTAATCAAATCCAACCAAAAAAAAAAAAAGAACCAAACAATTTTAGAGGAAAGACCTGTAAAGTTGCGTCAAACGGTGGTTGACGCAATCAAAACCAAGATGAAAAGCCAGAACTAAAATCAATTTCTTTTTTTTTTTTTTTTTTGTAATGTCTGTAAGTTATAAAAAAGAAAAAAAAAATCCTATCAAAGAATTTTAAAAAAAAAATCAAATTTCATACCTAAATGTTAAAAAAAATTTCATACCTCAATCAAAAAAGGGAGAAAGAATGTACCGGCGCTAGTTCTGATAATCTGATGGTGGCAGCGACATTCACGAACACTATCTCTGTATCTCTCTCAAATCTCAATCATTCTGTGTTTCAAAAACCTGAAACAAAAACAAATCAAATCTAAACCTATCCAACAGAAAACTCAAATAAAAGTAACATTTCATAGCCAAATCTAAAAAAAATTTACCGGAGTTGATGGGCCATAGATTTTTCTTTCTATGTGCTTGTGGTTCCGGTGGTCTGATTTTGCCTCTTTCCCTCTATTTCTATCTGTGTAAATCGCATCTCTCTTGGCGCTGTACGAACTCTGCCTCTGTTTCTTTCTCCATGTCCCTGGATCGCCTCTCTCTTTCTCTGCTTCTTTCCCCGTTTCCTCGTCGCCTCTCTCACTCTCGTCGCCTCTTTCTCTATTTCTCTCCATGTCTCAGGCTTGTCTTAGGGCTTGCGGTTTTTTATTTATTTATTTATAAATAAACGTTTAACGAAAGTGAATCAAAAACGTTTAATGAAAGTGAGTGGGTTGGACGCACCGTACGGCTTTTTCTGGCGTACATGTCAACATCTCCGTAGTTATAGCAAAAGGCCTCCCAAACAGTATTTTAATGTATAGTGAAACATTGCACCGTACGGTTCTTTTTTTGCTTACGTGTCAACACCTCCTTAATTGTAGCAAAAGTCTTCTGCTATTATATATAGTATTAGATTAGTTATTAGTGCATGTCATATATTTTACTTTCTGTTAGTGTTTCTTTTAAATGTGATATGTAATCTTTTGATTTGAAATTTTACCCTTTTTGTTGTGAAGGCACAATAACCAGTGATAGAACATCATATTATTTTTCATCTACTCAAATTGTAAATCACAACAACAAAAAGTATGTAAGCTTCTGCCTAGAATGAACATTGTAAATTGCTTCAAATGAAGATTTCTACCAAAGAAGCTGGTGGGATTGCGCTATTACCATTGCATGCAACCTAACCAGTGCTACATTCTGCAGTAGCGCAACTGAACCTTCCCATGCTATCTGTGGAGCATTGGGTTCAAGTCCAAAACCGGCCTTCCCATGGAGCTTGGATATCTATTGCTGAGGATGCGTTGGATGCTAACTCAAATCCAGTAGTTGATAATTGAGGTTTTTGAGCCAAAGTTAGGGTTCCTGGCCAGATGGTATATGGGCAGTTGTTTGTGAAAGTTATTCTAGCAGCGTGTGTACCTGCATGCAATATATACATATATATCAAACTTCTTGTCGCCACTTAGAATATAAAAATAAAATAAAATAAAATAAGAAGAAGAAGAAGAAGAAGAAGAGCACCATTTTAACATGTATTCCCATGATGACAGTTATAAATAAAAATCATGATGAAAAGAATGTGAATGAAATCTAATTCTAGCCCTCGATCAATTCCCTGTTCATTAGAGATTCATAGACTAATAAAAATGGCTAGTGACTTTGCAATTTGCCAATGCTGATGCATATCAGTAGATAGTGAGGCATACCAGATAGAAAAAAGAAGGCCAAGGTAAGGTCGTAGAGTGCCAGGGTTTTCATCATCGTATGATACTGACACCATTGGTTTAAATTGGTGGTAAAAACTAACAAATGTTGTCACGCCACAAACCGAAAAGGATCCAAAGCATGAAAACTGAGCCTTCAAGAGAACCTGGATGGTATTTTTTTTTTGTTTTCCATTGACGAAGTAAATAAATATATTGATCTCTCCACAATACACGTCATAGCGATATGACACATTTACAAGCAATACAAACTACAAATCATGTGTCTCCAAATACACTTAACAATCCAACGCTCCAAATAAAATAAACACAAAGTCACAATCCTTTCTAAGGTATGCAACCTCAACAGAAAATCTAGGCCTACCACACCCAAGGCTAACAAACCTCAAGTATCCAACCTCCAATAGAATTAATTATGATCTCATTGAACTTTACAAAATTGAGTCATCAACCATTAATGACCCGAGTCTCCCAATTTAATATAACACTCCAATCACCACCAATAAATTAAGCTCCATGCCCGACGTGTAGCTAATTTATCTGAAAAAATGTTGGAGATTGGGATAAGCTAAAGCCCAGTACGTAGTATAATTAATAGGGATGGGAGAAATGCAAGTTTCATTATTATAAATAGTTTGCAAAACATGTTTTAGTTTGGGAAGTTGCTAATTGAATACTACAAAATCTTTTTCAATAATAATGTAACAAGAATGATTAAATGATGAAACACAAAATTTCTCAAAATAATACCATGAAACTATATATTATAATCTGTGAGCACTAACAATATAATTTACAAAGCCATAAAATCTAACATATGCTAATTTTATCACAAATATATCATATTACCACATAGACTGGTCAGGGCATGCACCCATTCAAAACTAGCATGATATTGTTCTTTCTGGTATGCAGACTTTTGGCCCCATGGACAACAGCCTCACCCATACCCTCAAGGTTTTTCTCTCTCCCCTTGGGCAGCAAAGAGAGCGCGTCAAATAGGACCTCTCTTGCACGTGGTATCTTGGCCCCATGGGCAGTAGCCTCATCCACACAATCAAGGAACCTCTTACCCCATGGGGGGCAGGGAAAAACGCATCTTCCAGAGTGAAAGGACATTGATTTGGATTTGATTTCGTTGTCACAAAGACTACGGAAACCAAATCGGGTGATCACTGGGAAATCCCACATGGCATGGTATTAAAATCACATAAAGCTCACAAGTTACATATACTTTGAAACACATAGTTTATATCCAGGTAGTTTCAAAAAAACTTTAAATAATCTAACTTCCACAAAGTTTGTAAGGTTTTCAACTTTCATTCTTGTCAAAAAGATTTTCTATCAATTTCTCACATAACAAGACAAGATAAGAATCTTTAATTTTTTAATATACCATAAAATCCATGATTTTCTTATCAAAGATTAAATAAAAGATGCTCATTTTTTCATATCAATAATTCATGCATTTCCCCAAATGCAATAACAAATATGATGCATTTTCATATATAATCATAAATATATTAAAGTTACAACACAATTAGGAAAATATAGTTTCCATAGGTAGTTTCCAAAAGCATGTCTAACCCAAAAAAAACATTTATGCAACATGGTTATTTTTCAAAAATCCCATTAACAAGCTACTTACCTCAGCAGTCCACTCCAAATTTACCTTAACCGAGCACCGCATTCAACCAATCAAGTTACTAGTTCCGTCACCAAGTACCTTGGAACCTAGACACACAAGTGTCAAGCCTATTAATAACAAGGCCAACTACAAAAATTACGGTATCAACTTTGTCTCCAAAAATCGGAAAGGATTCCCTCAAAAATCAAACCTAAGGCCCTAAAGCCTAGCTTAACCAGCCCAAGACAAGTATCCCTACCCAAAAGGGAACCAAAAAAGCATACAAGAAACTCATAGGACTACAACACAGCCAACGCCTTTAATTTCCCTTTTGCAAACAATGTGCATTTACCAACTTGATACAACGTATGTCACTACCAACCCATGATAAAATTAGCCAAAGTAAAACACCTGTCTAAGAAAGCACATATAGACTCACAAGCTAAACCACACCACAAAAGCTCAGATTAACTTTTAAAGTCTCAACATCTTAATCATACTTTCAGATAACTTCCAACAGGTCAGCCCTTATTATAAAATTCGTTTGGTCCACTTGATGTTATCCGAAAATCTTGAAATTAAATAGGGAGAAGCCTTTATATGTCTAGTATGTACCACCGAAGATTCAGCTCAAAATAATTTTTCTATAATTTATTAAAAATCACACATTGTGGCTGACTCAAATCTGTCATGACAGCTTTAGAAAATTCCTATAGTTCTAAGACTAGCCCAAATTATTTGAGAATGTACTCACATTAAAACCACCAGATTTAAAGCATATTAAAAATAAGGAATCAAACCCAAAATCTTATATAAACAACTAGAATTACAACCCATAACCTAATATGACAACCATCACAACACAAGTCAAGAAATTCAATCCTATAACTTATATAGGCAATTCATCAAACACTTGGTAAGCAAAAGACACATGCTCACATTACTTGCACAAATATATAGTTAACACCACAATCACAACCACAAATGCCAAAGACATTTCAAAATGCAAGGAAACCCTCTTTCAAAAATTGACCCCAATATCCCATATAAATCAAAAACCTAAATGATTTCTCAAGAAACCCAACTCACATGGTTGCCAAACAATAAATCCATTTCACCCCATTAAATTAAAAACCTCCAATTAGCTCTTAAATGTCCCAACAAAACAAACCGTAAAGCAAAACCCACACAACAAAGAGCAATCTTAACAACTATAAGACAAAAACCCAAAGATTTTAGGAGGTGGGTCATGGAGATTTTACCTTACATTCATGTTGGGAGAAAACAAACCACGGAGAAGAGTTTGATGGCTAAAATTTTAGAAGCTAACCGAAAGACCAAGAGGGAGGAGAGATTCGGGAGAGAGAGGTGGAGGGATTTCTGTGTTTGTGTTTGTGTTTTGAGTTTGAAAGAAGAGAAGCAGCCGGTCAAGAGGGAGAGAGATATTTGCTAGGAAGTGTGGTTGAGAATAGACATGGAAAAACAGGTCAAAATTTTCTGACCCGACCCAACCCAAAAAATACCCGGCCCGAAAAATACTCGACTCAAACCGGATTTTTTTAACCCGAAACAAAAACGGTTGACCTGTGACTCGACCCGAGTTTTTCGAGTTTTTTGCGGTTCAACCCGACTCGACCCGCAACCCGACCCAAACCCGAATGACTTTTTTAAAACTTTTTTTTTTGGGTAAAAAAAAAGTAAAATTAAGATAATAGTAGTTTAATTGTTTATTGTGAGTTTTAAGGAAACAATTGATACATTTACATATGTAAATTAATTAAAAGATAAAAGGTTAAGCATTCTGTAATGAGTACAGATTTTAGATATTAAATAACAAAGTACATGTCAAGATAATATGATTACAGTAGAGTTAAAAATATAGATTTAAAATTGTAGACATGTATGAGAAACATTTACAAGTGCAAAAATAGTGAAGCCAAAGTATTGAATTAGCATAAATTATGAATGCTTGGACTCATTTTTTAACAATTTATGTCCAAAATAAACAGCTTTTCAAAATAAACTATGATATTTCCTAGAGCGTGTGTTGCTTAACAATGATATGATATTCATAAAAGAAACCATGTACAAATAAGTAAGCAATCCAATTTTAACGTATATCTCAAATTGAAATAGAGTGCCAACCACAATTGATAATAGATTATAAAATTAATTTTCAAGATTATAAATTTCTTATATGTTTTTATTCTTTATCAAATGAGTTATCCAATAAGTCATTTGTAATTTTTTTTTATATTTTGGAATGTTGATATTGTGTAGAAATAAAACATGTGTATTTGTTTTACTTATGTTTATGTTATTTTGTTTTAGATAGCAATGTTAGGATTTGTATAATTTTAAAATTATTGAATAAGTATTAATAAGTTTAACTGAATTCACTCTTGATATAAGTGGTGAAGTCAAAATTACATAAAATAATTTGTTGCATAACTTTTCAAATGACAAATGCATGTTGTTTTATTTAAAAAAAAAAAAAAATTCATGTGAAAAATATGAGTCAATACGGATCAACCCGACCCGACCCGCAACCCGATTGACCCGAATCCGTTTTTAACCTACTTAAGATGACCCGTTTTGACCCGTAACCCAATTGACCCGACCCGAACCCGACCCGACCCTCCCGTTTTGCCATGTCTAGTTGAGAACAAGTGGGTAGGTGGGGGGTGTCACGTATGGGTCTAAAAATCTGACCTTTCTTCTTCTTTTTTTTCTTTTTTTTTTCTTTTTGTGTGTGGTAAAGGTTGGGGTGTTACAAATGTAATGAACTTGTGCATGGTATAGTGGTTGCTAATTCGAAGAACTTGGGTTGGTATATATAGAGCCTTATAAGTCAGATATCAAGCGATCCAGAACAAGACTTTGGGTTGGTGTCAATATTTCTTTTTGGTGTTAAATAGACTTTTGCATTCAATTTAACTACGTTTGAGGATTGAGAAGAAGCAACCAGTGATCTAGCTCACCATGACTTATTAAAGGTTACGTAGATTTTTCACTGGGGAAATTGAAGACAATACATGCTAACTCTAAGTTATGCCAACACTAATTTTTTTTTATTTCAACATATGCGTGCCCAAAACCCCTCGCCTAACGGGATCTAATGTTTGGGCTCACAAGCTACTTGTACAATGGGTATTGGATATCCTACTATGGGTAGTTCCTGGGCAAGCCTGAGAATAGAATACACTCATAAACTAACTTCTCTTCGTCCCTCTCTCAACTTTGATGCATGCTCGGTTATTCTCTCGAGTTCGCTCTCAATTGTCTAACCCCTCCTGCATTGTACCTTCTAGTATTTATAGCTTAAGTTTAAAGGTGGAATATGATTACTTTCTGATTCCACTTGTGTGGGTGGGGCCCAAGTTAATTATTCCTAACAATGAATATGATTCATTGGGAATGGGGGTTGGCACATTGGAACTAGCGTTGACCACCGAAACTTGGTCAGCAACGTAATCTCCCAGGGCACTCTAGTCTGCCAAGATTCAACCGAACATCATCGGCATATAGACCGATCATGAGGTCCCCAAGGTATATCCGAATACCTAGATCATGAGTAGTGGGCTAATGTTTTTGGGTCGCTTATGGGCCGATCATGACGGGATAGGCCCATGGGTGGTACCATTCATGGGCCTACCTTAACTTGGGCCCAATGGATGTGGGCTTCTCGCCGAATGTTGTATATAGCATAAGCTATACTAATTATAATTTTATATGTTATGTTTGTTTTGATTAGACTCCTGTACACTTAGATTGTTTAACATAATTAATTAACCAAGTTGATACTTAGGTTCATCATGAGATTAAGGTTGAACATAAACAATCATATCACAAAGTGCGGAAAGTTAAAGAAGATAGTAATATGATGACTCAGGATAACAAATGAAACCAACTGTTTCAAGGAAAAAATCTGGGGATGATTTAACCTAGTTATCCTTAAGGTAAACAAATCAACTATGATAGAATGGAAGTTTACAATAGATTTAAACACTAAATCGAAAAATATCTCTTGTAAACTTACTAACATGACTATGTGCAGCTCCAACTCCACGGACTCTTCAATCTTGAATTTGCTAAACACAAACTCTCACGTTTGTGACTTTGAGATCTCACTCAAATATTTCAAATCACTATCAGTAGTAGATCTTTATGCAGTAACTTGTTTCCATCAGTTCTTGATTGTAGATCTCATTCTAGTAGACGCTTGTAGAGTTAGAAGGTATAGAAACCTCACAAATCTCACAGGATTAACTCACAAGTTGTCTAAGAGCTTCTAAAATGTAATTAGGATTTTCCTTTTATACCTAGTAGTGTTGGACTAAAACCCTAAAATTTTTTGCGGGCTTGGGCCTAATTTAAAATCTACAGAACATGATTTTTGATCAGTCAAACCTATCTTTCAATCAGTCGAGCTTCACAATAGCTTGCTTCTTCTTTCTACAACTTAACAGTTCTTGAATCTTAACTTGAACAATTTTAAGCAATGTCTAACACCTAATTTAGACATGTTTTTGTTCTCAGTTTCCCAACATACATAAATTAAGAATCTAAACATTTAATTCTAAATATTTAGAACCTAACATATTATAATGTCCATTGAAAGGATATAAATAGTATGAGCTATACTAATTATAAACTAGTAAAATTTCTTATTCTTGAATAATAGATTTAAAAGTCAAATTTCTTATACAAAAATTAATTAGTGTCTTAGCCTAATGATAAGAGCAATTAAATCATGAACTAAATTATACCATCTGTACTGTAAACTTGTAATTTGCAACTATTATGTGTTGGCTTTAATTACGTGCCAAATTTGATTATAATTTTGTTCAATCTTTTGTACCCGGTACTTTATGTGGGATCTATTTGTAAGGATTGTGTGGGATCTATTTGTAAGGATTGTGTGTGTGAGAGAGAGTGTGAAGACTCAAGACAATTGAAGATCAAAGTTGTTTTTTGCGAGTAGCTCATAAGTAGGCTTCCCTCGAAGTGATGCATGTGCCCAGCACATGACTGGAATGCGAAGAGTCAGGACAGGATGGAGACAGCTGGTTTTCACAAGTGTCTCACGGGTAAGGCCTTCCCGCGAGATACCCGTAAAACGGTCTATTTTGCTATTTTGTCATATCTGCTCCACTACATCCTCATACACACTATAGATACCATCATTACCCACATATTGAGTAAAGAGTGAGAGATTGTCACTCTTGAGAGTGAGAGATTGTTATACCCATAATTCTCTACACCATCCATTGTAATTTTCTTCTACTCCTACCTCTTCATTTTCAAATCCTTGAGAGGTTGATAGCCCAAACATTTACCACACCCATACTGAGTGTCAAGTGAGGTTTTAGTGTTACTGAAAAGTATTGGAAGAAGCCAAGTTTTAGCGGATACAATCCGGAAAGCCAGACAAGACACGGTTCCGAGAAGCCTTGTTGGAATAAGAGTTTGGAGGGCGGCAAAGAGGTTTTTCGCCGAATTCTTCGATAACACATCGGCGTGTTATTTTGTGTTTACATTTCTCTTCTCTGCTCTTTTAGCTTTCATTTTACTGCTGTGTTGTAATGAATATGGCTTAGAGTAGTTGTATTGTTTGTTCGCTCGCATTTACTCTATTCTGCACTTAGTTTAAGTTAGAGTAAAATCAACCAAGCTGTAATTTATTAATTTGGGATCTAAACAGCTCTAGTGTTTTTAACACAAATCCGAGCTTTCATGTACTATTAGATTATGACTCTAATACAATTAAGACTAGCTAAGGTAAAATGATGGGCATAAGTCAGAACCTATATTTTCTAACCCATAAATTATATAGCCTAAATACGTCACATGACTATATAATCGTTCATAATAAAATTTAACACTTAAGGTGCTTTGTGTTGGAATTTATATATATATATATATATATATATATATATAAAACAAAAAAAAAGGCACTATTTTACTTTTTGTTGAGCAGTGGTATAAGGGATGTTGTGGCCAAATAGTGTAGGTGCCCTTGAGATCTGCCAAAAGCTAGTGTACTAATCTGATTAAGGTACTACAAGCCCTTATATATGCTCTATCATAACATTTGCTTTGTTATTAACGAGATCACTAAGGAGGATTGCTCGCAGCTCAATATGAATTGAGACGAAAGCTTTATAAAGCCTTTTGTAAGGATCCTGATCTTCCTAATGATATGTGGGTCAAACATCATTATAAGTTGTCCAAGAATTTAGAGGTATGATATATAGGCCACCGGAAGCAGGTTCCTGGAGTCGGTTGCATAATTGCATTGCCATCATGATTAGGAAATTGTGAGGAATAGCTTCGAGAAAAGGATAAAGAAGATGGGTGAGGTGTGATAGGGGTAGGTAAATTAACCAGATCCTGCTAGACGCACTTTCAAAATGCTAACTGGTTATATTTGATGTTTTATGCCCAATTGCTTTAACACACAGTTCACAATGCAATGCTATAACGAGATCATAATTGGCTTTATTTATATGCAATTATTTCCAAGATATAAGGATGCACCCTTCATGGAAGATGTGTGCGATATCCATACTTGTGAGAGTTCCGAATAAACACATCGTGTCTCCAGCTGCAAAAGGCCATTAGCAATATTCTAATACTGGGCCTTTTAACTAGATGGAGGACCATTTGTGTGGGTTTTATGGGAAGATAGTACCTTGGAAAGACTCCAATTGAGTAGTAATTTTAACATATACAGACATACTTAACCCAAAAGGCCTAAACCTAATTCTCAACTATATTATATTAACCACTCATTATTCTCATCATTATTTAATGTGTGACTTCACTTGTACGTGTATACCCAATACTAATCAAACTTGTCAAGAGCACCAATCAGGGTGAGTAAAAATTCCTGGTCGCTTGACAACTTATCCTTTAATTTCAATTCCTCCAAATCTTGATTATCATGAGATTCCCATTTTTAATTATGAAATCATGCCATTTGGGGCATCCCAAATCTCAATTCTTACTGAAGATCAACCTACATAGGAAGTAATTGCCAAAGTTTTTCCTAAGGCGTAAGTGCAACCAATCCGCCTTGGTCAAGCCACTTACCTACCTTCCAGTCCTTTCGTTAAAAAAGAAGCTTATACCTTACATCTAAGAGGTGAATTATATATAGGCTTGACCAAGGCGGATTGGCTGCACTTACCCACCTTCCAGTCCTTTCATCAAAAAAGAAGCTTATACCTTACTTCTAAGAGGTGAATTATGGAGAAAATGGGCTTTTGCCCTTTTCAAAAAACACAATCCAGCATTTTCGCCCCTTTTCTAAACTAATTAGGGAAATGCCCCTCTTTTGAAACTCGATTTTCTTAAAATCGAGTTAAACCCTATAGTGGCATTTTTAAGGAGCCTATAGTGACGTTTTAAGAACCTATAGTGACGTTTTTAAACTCGATCTTCATGAAATCGAATTATAGGTTAAAAAAAAAAAAAAATTGCATGTAACTCGATTTCATGAAGATCGAGTTTAAAAACGCCACTATGGGTTCTTAAAATATCATTATAGGCTCTTTAAAACACCACTATAGGGCTCCAGAATTTTTTTTTTAAACCTCGATTTTCTCGAGTTTCAGAAGAGGGGCATTTCTCTAATTAGTTTGGAAAATGAGGCAAAATACTAGATTGTTTTTTTAAAAAGGGCAAAAGCCAATTTTGTTCGGTGAATTATATTCCAAACCGCTAGCATAGGTACAATCATGATAGAGTTTTTCCTTACTAGCAGCAAGCATCTTAACGACAACCAAAGCGAGGTCATGAATCCTTGGTTTGTGGTTATGTCACTAGTGGTGGAGCCATCAAATTTTTTCAAGAGGAGCCAAGTTAAATATAAATAAAAAATTGAAATCCAGAGAATAACCTATATATGTTTGTACACATAAAATATGTTTGTAACATGGTTTAACATATGTTATTTTCTTGCAATTAACAAGGTATTTACATATATATATTATTAATAAAAAAATCAAAGGATTCTCAACTCCTAACCATGAAATCCATATTCATGCTCTATTTGGATGTTAGAGAAAGGAGGGGGAGTAGAGTAGAGGAAGGGAGAGTAATTAAATTACCTTATTTGAAAGCTTTTTAAGGAATGAGGGAGAGGGATTTGGAGGGGTTTTAACTACTTCTAAGCCCTCATTTTTCATTCCCCAAAATTAGAGAAATTTGGAGGGAAAGTAGAGTACATAAATTATTGACCAAATGAATTACCCAATTTACTCTTACTATATTAACAACATTAATCATAGACCAATGTTGCAAGTCCATTTTTAAATAGGGTTAAATTTGTTTACTTAAAAATATTTAATCGTTTCCTCTTATTTTTATCCTAATTTTTAAAACATCCAAACAAAAGGAAGGATTAATTACTTCATTCCCCCTTACTTAATTTTAAAAACATCCAAACGAGGTAGATGATAACTATTCACCTCTACTCTTCTCCCTCTCTAAACTTCCAAACAGGCCATTATGGTTTATTCTAAAAAGAAAAAAGAAAAAAAGTAAGTATCTCTAATTTTCTAAAAACATTAAAAGATAAATAAATAAGTTTTTTATTAAAAATATTGACTTATATATTTCTAGGATTTCTACTAAATATTATTTGGTTCAATGAGATATTATTGTATGAGTAATTAGAGGAAAAATAAAGTGCATTAATAGTTTATAAACTTTTATATTTTTATGAAATATACATTGTAGACGACTAAATTTCTAATTTGAAATAAATCAAACAAGAAAAATAGTTTCACAAATACGAATTTGTATTGATGAATATGTGGTACAATTATCTAAAATTACAAAAGAGTGATCCTCTTATTTGATCTTCTTGAAAGACTTATTAATTAGAATTGTAATAATGTGATTTTGACTCAAACACCAAATATCCTTCAATTTGGCTAAAGGATGGATCGAATACTCTTAAAATAGAATTATAATGAATCTCTGGCTATAAGCTTATTAGAAATTCTTTGTTCTTCGTGTGTTCTTAATGTTCTTGGTGCATTCTTTGTGTTCGAAGGTTTGTGGTGGAGGTTTTTTGGTGCTTTAGAGGCTTGGATCCATAGAGCTTTGCTGATTTATGGTTTGTTGAGATTTCTGGAGGCTTTTAAGCTTGATTTTGGTGAACTTTGAGATCTAGGAAGATAATTTGGATGATTTCTCTTCAAATATTCTTCGTATTCGAAGTTTTGTGGCGAAAGTTCTTCGAGGCTCTAGAGGCTTGAATCCATAGAGTTTCATCGATTTGTGATTTCTTAAAGTTTCTGAAGGCATATAGGCTTGATTTCTTTAAGATCTAGGCAAGTAGTTTGGATGATTTTGCTTCGAATGTTCTTCGTATTCGAGGTTGAAGTTCTTGAAGTTCCTAGAGGCTTCAAGGCTTTATTCCAGCAGAGCTTTTATACCTCTAAATCTTCTTTGATGCTGCTTGTGGCATGGATGCCTTGGTGTGTAGAAATGCCTTAGGAAGGCTTCTATTTATAGGAGTTTGGGGTTGGGTGAGCGACAATGGCAAAGTTTGATTGGTGACATGTGTCACAGTCTGATTGGAGGGGCTTTAAATATTTTTCTCTTTTTCTCCAAGACACGTGGCATCTTTTGATTAGCCGTAATGTTTTGATTTTTAAGATGACACATGTTAGCACCTGATTGGATTGTTTGTGTCGTCACTTACACGCGTCAGGCTGCTTATGTCATTGCTTACACGTGCTATGTGTGATTGGTTTTTGTATGCATTTTATGCCCCTATTTCAATGGCACTCGACAAATTTATGTTGGTTTCTAAATAGTGATAGTAAAACCTAGTACAATTAAGTGGTGCTTTGCAATTGGCCGTACTTTGTGGACTTAGTAGTATGATAACGCCTTAAAATGAATGCTTGTTATATATTTATGTGGGCGTTATCTTCTTATTACTATGCATAATTTATATAATTAAGCTATGATTTGCATTAGTCTCTATTATTTATCTTTACATAATTTCTTGAATAAGATGTAATTCATTGCGTGTAATTTCTACTTTCAGGAAATCATGTGAAAATGATGAGTTTACAAGAGTCTGTAAGAGAATAGAGACCAAACTAGAATTAAAGAGGAGCTAAAGGACCATGCTTAAATGTCTAAGGAGGTGCAACTAGTGTGCTTGGGCCGCCTACCATGTTTGGAAGCTTCAAATAAGGGGAAAAAAAAATCAAAGAGGCAGAATCTAAAAAGGAAAATTCAGATTTGAGCACTGATCAGTATTTTAGGAATATCTCTCTCCTCAAAAATCCAATTGACACAAGACTAGATGGGTTGGAGCCGTGACTTAAATATTTACAACCTTTCAGTATTTAGTTTTTTGAAATTATCAAATTTTGAAAGCCGAATTAACTCACAAGTTACTATTATAAACCTGGACGAAAATTACAATAGTAAAAGTCTTATTGTCTTTGGGCACTTGGACGTTAGGGTTTTAAAGGGAGGCTGTGTAGAACGAATTTTGGAGAGAAAACCTTGTATTTTCCTTTCTCTAATGACAACTTAAACTCTTTGCTAGGGCTAGGGATTATGTTTCTTCTATACGGTATGAATATTCAATGTAATTCTTTCTACGATTTTATCAATAACATATTTGAATATTCAATTAGATTTCTTTTGATGTATTGGTTCTTCCATGCTTTCAATAATGGCAATCATTTTTTTCTTATTGTTTAGATGAATTTCAAATATTTTCAAATAGAAATCAGGTTTTAAAGTGAATGGGTTTTTCTGAAAACGTTTCTGACCGCAATATTAATCTAAGTTATCATGCGTTCTTGTATTGTCTCAGTTCAACCGAATCATAAGTATTTAATTGTATAAGAACAATCAATTATGAAATATACAATTTCGTAGATCACAAAGAATTTCATATCAATAAAGGAAAACACCCCGATGCCCTAGTATTTACATTAATAGCTTAAATTAGTTATCATTGTTATTCACTTATTCTTGTTTACAATTATCAAGCAGAAATTATTCTTTATCTTCACTAAAAGTTTTTGTTTAATTATATTTTCTTTGAATTTATCCTACTCCTTGCGGTTCGACCTTGATACTTCAAGAATTATATTACTACGATCTCCTGCACTTGGGAGTGAGTAAGCAATTTTGGAGCCGTTGCCGAGGAGGTGCTGTGTATTCAGAGGCAATTTTTTTCAAGCAAAGCATAGCTAGTGGAAAGTCTTCTATTGGTAACTTCGTTCCATTTTTCCCTTTTTTTTTATTTTTATTTTTTTGTTTTATTTTATTGTGCATTCATTGTTGCATGAGCATTTAGATTAGAAACAAGGGAGGCAGATTAGAAATTTGTGAAACTTACTTAGGTAATCTTTTTGACACACCATCACCTTCACCTTCTTCATCAATCATGGGTGATGAAATATGTAATAATCATAAGGAGAATAGAAGAACTATGTATGAATTGTTGCATCCAACACAAAATTTTGTTCCTTAATGCATCATGTCTTTTCCTAATGCACCACATGTAGAACTGAAACAAGGTTTATTAGCAAAACTTCCAGACTTTAGGGGACAAGAAAATGAAAATCTTATGTCCATGTTAGAGTTTTTGAAGAGGTAATTAGTAGTTTCTATGCACAAAATGCTATTGCGATTGCTAAGTTACGTTTCTTTCCTTTTTCACTTAAGGATAAGGCAAGAAGTTGGCTTTACACCTTAAAACCTAGTTCTATAGGTAATTGGGGGGAGATGGCCCAAGAGTTTTTTAAGAAACATTTTCCTCCCCACAAAGTCCAGCAAGTGAAAAGAAGGATAGCTAGTTTTGTCCAAAGAGAAAATGAGACCTTATACCAAGCTTGGGAAATGTACAAAGATCTTTTCAATTTCTACCTAACTCATGGGTACAAAGATTAGAGATTAGTTAGCTATTTTTATGAAGGACTTACACCTAGGGACCGACAGTTTATCCAACTCTCATGCAGAGGGGACCTTTTACAAAAAGAATCCGAAGATGCAACGGATTATCTTGATAAGATAGCTGAAAACTCACACATGGGCTAGACCTAGCTCAGTGTACTCCACTGATAGGACTAGAACTAACACTACCACTTCTAGTGGAAGTGTTTTCAAGTTAAGGGAAGATGATAACATGAGTGCAAAAATCATCATGTTAATTAAAGAAATAGAGGCACTCAAAATGAAAGAAAGTAAGAGTGTTAGTGCTACCTTTAGAGAGGACCCAATGAAGGTGTGTATAATCTATCATGAGATAAACCATGCTACATATGAATGTGCATCACTTTCATCATTCTTAAATGTGCCAAAAGAACAAGTACATGTGTTTAATTCATATTAGCCAAATAATTCTTTATATTCTAACTATTATAATCCAAATATGCGAAGCCATCTGTATTTGAGTTATAAGAGTGACAATGTGCTAAATCCTCCAAGGAATTTTAATTCACCACATGCATCATCATCATCTAGACCTTCCTTGGAGGATGCACTTAGTACTTTCATTCAAAGGCAAAGTAAGCAAAATCAGAAATTTGAATCCATGCTCACTAGGCTAGATGAAGAGGTAAGAGAGATCAAGAGTCATATAACTAGGCTTACAAATTCTTTGAGGGGGATAGAGAGGGGGAAGCTTCTTTCCCAAACTCAACCCAATCCCATCAATCAAAATCTAAAAATTGACTCTAAGGATAAATATGAGGACGTAAAAGATGTGACCATTTTGCGGAATGGTAAAGAGATTGATAAAAGTTCTCCTTTAGTAACTAAGAAATCTAAGGAGACCCTAGTTGAAAAAGAGAATGATGAAATTTTGTCACTTGGGCTTGATGACATTGAAAAATGCCCAATCCCTCTACCATTTCCACAAGCCTTAAAATTACCTAAGAAATTAAACACCACATCTAAGATATTAGAGCATTGGCATCAAGTCAAGACAAATTTGCCATTATTGAATGTTATCAAACAAGTGCCTGCATATGCCAAGGTAATTAAGGATCTATGCACCATCAAGAGAAAGCTTCATGTGAAAAAGACTGCATTTCTAACAGAACAAGTAAGTGCAGTTATCCAACATATGACCCCACCAAAGTATAAGGATCCAGGTTGTCCTACAATCTCTTATACTATTGGAGATTACATCATGGAGCATGCATTGCTAGATCTTAGGGCAAGTGTTAATTTGATCCCTTCAGTGTATATCAAAAACTTGAACTTGGTGAGTTAAAACCTACTTCAATAACTTTACAGTTGGCTGATCGCTCTGTAAGGGAGCCGAAAGGGATTGTTGAGGATATGTTGGTAAAAATTGAACAATTTTATTATCCTATTGATTTTATTGTTCTAGATTACCAACCTGTTTTACATCCTAGTGTTCATAAACCTATTATTTTGGGTAGACCTTTTGTTACCACAGTTAATGTTTAATTAATTGCAAGAATGGAAGGATGCAACTCACTTTTGGTTCCATGACTTTGGAGCTAAACATATTTCATGTTGCTAAACAATCACATGAGGATGATGACTATGCTTATGTGAACCTCATTGGGGCGGTGGTTCAAGAAGAGTTTAATAAGAATTGTTTTTGATCCTCTTGAAACTCTTCTTAATAATTCTGTTGGTTCTTATGATTTAGAATGTGATATTCATGTATCTGAAAATTTTTCTTTATTGGATTCATCACAGGTTTTGGAAGAATAGATGATGGCAATTAATGAAGGATGGAAGCCTTGCTTTGAGGAGCTACCAAAGAATGAAAAATCTTGTGCATTCAAATGAAGAGGCATTACAATTGGAGCTTAAGCCACTGCCCAATGGTCTTAAATATCCATATTTGGGCCAAGGTAAGCTAAAACCTAGGTGGGATGGGTCTTTCATTGTAAGGGAAGTGTTTAACCATAAAGCTGTAGTAGTTGAGGACCCTAGGGATAATAGGATTTTGAAAGTAAATGGACAAAGGAAAACCATTCTTAGGGGGAGTTATACCAGAGGAGGAGACTACGTCACTAGAGATCCCTACCTATTAGGATGCTATGTGAACTCTGAAACAGACTTATAAAGTTGTACCATATTTGTTTTAATTTTCTTTTTACTCTTTTTTTTTTTTTTTTTTTTTTTTTTTTTTTTGCCTTTTGGTTTTGTTTTTGTTTTTGTTTTTTGTTTTGTTATTTTTATTTTTTATTTTTTTGTACTAACATTTGAAGGTGTGAAAGAAATTTCAAAAAAAAAAAAAAAAATTAAATGCTTAAGGTAACTTCTTCCCTCAATACTTGAATTTATTTTGACTTTGATATATTGAGGACAATGCCATATTTTAGTTGGGGGGAGAGGTCTGCACATTTTGCTGCACCTTGCATGATTTTTTTTTTCTTTCTTTTTGGTTGCAACTTTTCAATTCTAAAATAAAAATTAAATAAAAAACCTTAAATTTGAATACAGAAGAATTATAAGCTTTATTTTTAAATCATGTGATGGAATGAATAATGCTGAGTTAGTTATACTATTTGTTACATTAAGGCCTTTTCATGAAAAGCACAATTGGAAACTTTTGAGCACAATTGCCGGGTTAGCGGACAGTTGGATGTTGGATATGCATGGATTAGAACAAGCTAGATATAAGCTAAAACTCAACCCACATAGAGAGTTTTTGAGCCTTGCTTTTTCTTTGTGAGAGTATATCTTTATTTGAACTCTTAAATTTCTCTCATATGCTTCAGTTTTTGAAAAGATATCTATATTTTTTGGTTGACTACTGGAAACATTATGGGAAGATATACTATGATCATACTTATTTATGTCCTTAGGCATGTTGGTTTATATGAAATTTTAGGAAATGAGAGCTTAAGGCCATCAATCTTTTGTCACCAGCTAAACAAATATTCAGCCTACCTTTACATTAATCATTGTTACCATCATTTGAGCCAGGAGAAATACTTCTATAATACCACAAAACTTTTTTATTTATGGGTATTCTCTTGGGAGTTCAAGTTTTGAGCAATTGACGCATTTAGATACCACCATTGTCCTATCTTTTCTTCTAAAAAAAAAAAATTCAAAAAGAAGAAGAAAAGAAAAAAAAAAAAAAGAGAGAGAGAAAAGAAAGATTAAAAAAAAAAAGAGGAGACATAATAATCAATCAATAAATCATTAGTATCTTACACATCTTTCATGTATTTTAGAAGGGTTATATGGCTGAGTAAATGTTATTTTGATTCAAGTTGGTTGTTATTGCTATGAGTTGGGTTTGGCTTGAATTTTCTGCATTTGATTCATATATCTCATATTTCAAAGAGAGCAGTTTTGCCTTTACCTAGCCATAAGATTATATTACTACTAAGCTTAAAGTCCTACTTGATCCTAAAGGTGCATAGCTGGTATGTGTTTGGGATAAAAACTAGGGATGAGAATGGTACTAACCTCATGTTTCCAAGAATTCAACATTCATTCCAAGAGATATTTTTCTGTTGTTTTAGCAGGTGTTTTTGTATACATATGTGATATTCTTAAAACTTTTTTTTTTCGTTTTTGTTCACATGTGATTTGAAGAGAGAGAGAGAGAGAAAAAAAAAAAAAAAAAAAAAAAAAAGCCATTACTTCTATGTGTTTTTTTCAAAGTGTTGAAGACATAAGAGAGGTTTTGGAGTAGAGGCTCTAATCTAGATTATTCTTAGTCTATGCATCTTTGGAAAAGCCGGTTTGATTGGATGGGCGTTATCTCCTTATTACTATGCTTAATTTGTATAATTAAGCCATAATTTGCATTAGTCTTTATTATTTATCTTTACATAATTTCTTAAATAAGATGCCATTCATTGCATTTAATTTTCTACTTTCAAGAAATCATGTGAAAAAGATGAGTTTACAAGAGTCTATGAGAGAATAGAGACCAAACTAAAATTAAAGAGGAGCTAAAGGACCATGCTTAAATGTCTAAGGAGGTGCAGTTGGTGTGCTTGGGTCATCTGCCATGTTTGGAAGTTTCAAATAAGGAAAGACATCAAAGAGGTAGAATCTGTAAAGGAAAATTCAGATTTGAGCACTGATCAATATTTTCGGCATATCTCTCTCCTCAAAAATCCAATTGACACAAGACTAGATGGGTTGGAACCATGACTAAAATATTTACAACCTTTCAGTTTTTAGTTTTTTGAAATTATCAAATTTTGAAGGCCGAATTAACTCACAAGTTACTGCTGTAAACCTGGACGAAAATTACAATAGCAGAAGTTTTATTGTCTTTGGGCACTTGGACGTTAAGGTTCTAAAGGGAGGCTGTGTAGAACGAATTTTGGAGAGAAAACCTTGTATTTCCCTTTCTCTAATGGCAACCTAAACTCTTTACCAAGGCTAGGGGTTATGTTTCATCTATAAGGTATGAATACTCAATGTGATTCTTTCTAGGATTTTATCAACAACATATTTGATTGTTCAATTAGATTTCTTTTGATGTATTAGTTCTTCCATGCTTTCAATAATGGCAATCATGTTTTTCTTATTGTTTAGATGAATTTCAAATATTTTCATATAGAAATCAGCTTTTAAAGTGAATGGGTTTTTCTAAAAACTTTTCTGGCCGCAATATTAATCTAAGTTATCATGCATTCTTGTATTGTCTCAGTTCAACTGAATCATAAGTATTTAATTGTATAAGAACAATCAATTATGAAATATATAATTTCTTAGATCACAAAGAATTTCATATCGATATAGTGAAACACCCCGATGCCCTAGTATTTACATTATTGACTTAAATCAATTATCATTGTTATTATTGTTTACAATTACCAGGAAAAAATTATTCTTCATCTTCATCAAAAATTTTTGTTTAATTATATTGTTTTTGAATTTATCCTACTTCTTGTGGTTTAACCTTGGTATTCTGATAATTATATTGCTACAATCTCTTGCACTTGGGAGTGAGCAAGCATAGTATGATGTGTTAGCTAGTGATAGTCCGGGAATTTTGCCTCTCTGCAAATGCCCCCTCGAGACTCGTTCGTGCACACAGTCTTGGAGTGTGGTGAGTGAATGAGTATAGAAAAAGATTTTTACACTTGACTCTTCAAGTGATTTAGTTGGAGGTGGTGAAGCATTTAGCAGAATGAAGTAATTTCAGTAGAGTAGACCCACCCACATGAAAGGTTTTAATGAGACCGAAAAGTAGTTAACAAGTAGTTGAATGTACCTGTGTGACTGAGCCTTTTCAACAGATTTTAAGTTGAAGTAATTTCAATAGAGTGTTCCATGGTATTTAAAAAAGGTCAATGGGACAAAAATTCAATTGCAAGTAGCTGAATGTACTTGGTGATTGAATGATATCGGTAGGGGTTAAGCTGAGGTAATTTCAGAGGACTATTTTGGATCGTTGGCGATTTTCACAGGGTGTAGAAGATGGTGATGAGGCGAGGATGTTGGCTGGGTATAGCATGCAGAGCTACGGGGCTAGCCTTATGTTTTTAAGAACTCCTGGTGAAGTTATCTCAGAAGAATATACTTCGGATTATGGAGAGGACACGTGGGAAAATGGTTGTGTGTGCGTGCATCATTGTATCACTCAGGTTAAGTTGAGGTAATTTTAGAAGCTTATAGATTTTAGATTTGCTAGTGGTGGTTGTGAAGAAGATGGAGATGAAGCAAAGTGAATGGGTGAAACATATGACACCATGGAGCTAGCCTTGTACGCCGGGGACTTTTTGGTGTAGATATTTATGGGGAGTATACTTTGGAATACGAGACTGACTGCATAAGGTCTAGCAGCAAGTCATCGAATGTGCTTGTGTGATGGTACCATGCCAACGGACGTTAAGTTGAAGTAATTTCAGAAGTATACTTTCTGAAATACTTCAACCAAAATTTAAGTTGGAGTAATTCTAGAAAAATGTGTTCTGAAGTACTAGTAATGATGACCTTTGTGTCCTGAGTTGATGGCGACATAGACTGAGGCTTTGGTGGAAACACATCCTTGATTGACCAACACCAGAGGTTGATTTTTGACGTGTGGGACCTTGGATGGGAGAAAATTTGTAGGATTCCTCAACACTTTTAAAACCCCTATATGATGTCACTTGTTGAAAGATATGACCAAAGTCGGGAGGTTGGTTAAGAGATATAGAGTTGTGGTTAATGGCTAAAAGTATTGGAGTTGGTTGAATGTATTTACCAAAATAACCTAATCCTTTTTTACTAAGACCCGCATAGAAATATGCTACTGACGTGAGTAAAGCTAAAGCAACAGTAGTATTTATATCATTTGTAGGCGCGGCTAATTCCCCATGAGGTAACTGTATGATTTCCAACCAAGTTGTTGTTTGTTCCGAATCTCTACTTCTGCTAGAAGACCAAGCAATTGGAGAGAGACTGATGTCCTCAAAGCAAGTAGGAGGCTCCCTGAGCTTAGAAACAGGTGTGTCTGTTGGACTTAGATGTCCTGGCTAGGTAGATTTGAGACTACAAGGAACAATGATGCGGGCTATGTTATGTGAAATTTTATGGACAAAGGTGGTTGTTAAGTGAAGACACAAACTTTGTTTGGATCTTAAAACTACAATGATGTTGTGAGGAGGGTTTCTACTAAACCATGAGAAGGTTGAATTCCAGCTGATTATGAAGTAATATTGGTTGCTAGGTATTGAGAATGATGAAGCTATAGCAAGAAATGGCTGTGAGAAGGAGGATTTGAAAATTTGAAAGAAGCAAATCTTCATCTCATGATTCAGTGTATTTTTCTTAGTGAGTTTCAATGAATCCCAACCTTCTATTTATAGCGAAGAGACTAAGAATGGTAGATGGGTATGTTAGATGAGAATAATGGATGAGAACTTTTGGTGAGAATGGTAGGCACCAAACGAGAATGGAAGGTGGGAGACCGATAGGCACCAAACGAGAATAGTAGGTGGAATTAGTGACTCAATGTAATTTCAAATTTAAGACACACTTGTGAGAGTTCATTATGTTCTTTGAAAGAGAAGTCTTGATGAAGTCTGGAGGATAACTTTGAGGGAATCCAAACTAAATGGATGAATCTCAAATTTTGATTTTGGGAGCTTGAGCTTTCTAAACTACCAATACTTCGAAGAAGTAGGTTAGATTGGTTGTTTCCAAGTCCTAAACAAATAAATGGATTTCAAAATCAGAATCTTCACAAAAATCTAAATGGGACAAGCTTTGCTCAGACATCTTAATTCCTAGTCAAAGTTCACATCAAAGCCAACAGTAGTAGAACCACACTATTTAAACAATTTTAAACTCTCAAATGAAGAAATAGACCCCAAACTCGGAATGTACGTGAAAAACCGAGCAAGATAGGTCCTATCTGAAAATTTTGACTTTTGGTCAAGATTTATGCAAAAGTTAAGTTCCTAGAAATTGAATCGTTAGCACAACTTCCGAGTCTCAAATAAAGAAATGAATCCCAAAATTGGAATGTACTCAAGAAATTGAGCAAGACAGGTCCATTATGAAAATTGACTTTTGGTCAAGATTTATGCAAAAATAAACTTTCTAGAAATTGGACCGTTAGCACAATTTCCAAGTTTCAAACAAAGAAACAGGTCTCAAAATCGGAATGTACTTGAAAAACTAAGTGGGACAAGTCCGTTTTGAAAATTTTGACTTTTGCTCAAAGTCAAAGGTCCAACTTGGTCAAAGCATTTTCTTTTTCTTTTTCTTTTTCTTTTTTTTTTTTGTAAACGGTTTGGATCCAGGTCAAGATGAACGGGTCAAACCAGGTCGGCCTGGACAAACGAGTCAAACTGGGGTATGGGAGATGACGTCATGGCGCTGAAGGGCGCGTGTCAGTGCTTGGTGCATATACGTGCTTGAGCGAATGCCAGTGCATGTGAGCGCGTGGGTAGTTAAAGTGGCGTGTGCTTTTGAAGGAAACAACACCAGATTTTCTAGCGGTGCGTGGCAGCACATGGCAGTGATTTTGGATCCAAAATTTTCAGGTTTTGCAGATCTGGGCCTCTAGATCGACTGGTAATGCCACTTCCTTGAACTAAAGTCTAGATTTGTACGAATATGAAGGAGTAGGCTGCGATCTCCAAGGCTTTTAGCAGTGTGTGAAGGTGCGTGGTAGCTCTGTTGAGATTGACTTCTCTGGGTTATAGAGGTCAAAGTCCATTTAAGATCCTTTCTAGGTTCATTTTTGCAGAATGATGTCAGGACTTTTACAAATTTGAAAGAGAAGGTTGTGGGTGACCATTTGTCTTGTATTGGCTTTTCTTGTTCTTTGGCGGCGGAGGCTTTGAGAAGGCAACGCCTGTGCTTAGACTTAAGGGTCAAAAGGTAGTTGGTGAGCTACCGTATTCTGTATGTCATCTTTCATTTCAACATTTGGTGCAGTTTTCTTTGATTTTGAGTGCTGTGAGCTTGCAAAATCTAACTTTGAACTTCAATTGTTTTCACATTTTTGAAACATGAATATAGTTTTTCTTTTCACTGGCTAGTTGGTGTAACCATTTGACTTTCTTTATATTTCTTGCTTGCCAGTTTAGCAGAAGTTCCCTATATAAGATATGAGATTGGCTTTGTTCATTACTCAGGCATTCTTAGCCTTCAACCTTTTTCTCCAGCTTTCAAGAGATTTTTTTTTCTTCTTATTTCTTTGCACTTGTTGGCTTCTCTTCTTGTAGATGATTTTTTTTAAGACATGCCATGAGATCTTTTCCTAACAATTTTTTTTTGTTGCCGCTTGTTTTTGATCTGTAGCATAGTTTCTTTAACTTTTGGGTTTTGACATCAAGCTTTACTCTAACATTCTCATAGTTGTGTTTGCCTTCATTTGTCAGCTTTGCATTTCATTGATAGCAACGTTCTTGCAATGGCGTATACCTTCATGTTGCCACATTCTTTTCCTGCAACAACAATCTTTTAGTGATATTCGTCTTTGCAACAACGTTTCCATAAGGATATTCATCTAGGCAACAATGCTATTGCCAATACTTGTCTTTGAAGTCATATTGACTCTGGTGTTGGCAATGAAGCAATACTAGTACTGGCCATTAATCGAACTATGCTAGCACTTGCTTTTGCAGGAACATGTTCCACACTTGTCTTCGGAACATAGCCACACCAATTGTTCTTATCATGAAGCCGCGCAAAGTTTGCATTTGTATTGAGGCTGCATCCATATCTTTCTTTGCATTGAAGTCGCGTCACCACTTATCTTTGTCATGAAGCTACGACAACTCTTGCATTTTCATTGAAGCATCACCATTACTTTGTCTACTGAAGCAATTTTTGCACTTGTCTTTTTTAATGAAGCCTTTTTAACATGAAGCCAAGTCAACACTTCACTTGCACTGCAGCCGCACCAACATTCATTTTTTCCATGAAGCCATAGTGACACTTCATATGCACTGAAGTCGCACCAACATTAGCATTTATAATGAAGTTGTATTATCACCAATTTTCAGAGGCGACAACGTTCAAACATAGAGGGTACATAACATTGTCACCAAACATCAAGATTTTAGAGATGCCAACAAGATTTTAAAGATGCAAAGAGCTCTCATTAAGACTTTGAAGATGCAAGGAGATGCCAAAAAAACCTTGAAGAATCAAGAAACTCCCATCAAGACTTTAAGGATGCAAAGAGATGCCAACAAAACCTTAAAGATGTGAGAAGAATGTTGCCAAGACTTTGACATTGCACAAACATGCACTTAGAGGAGAGATGATGCAACACCAACTTCAAATGCTGGAGGAAGGTGACGTTGTCTAGACTTTAGAGACTTGATGTGAAACGGCACCACTCAGAAGGGAGATGATGTGGTTCAAATTTTAGAGTTGTGAAGTGGCATAACCTAGAAGAAAGGCGATGTAGCTTAGACTTGCAAGGTACAAGAAGATGCCCCTAGGAGATAAGTGACACAAAGCATACTTTAGAGACATGGGAGGATGTCCACAGAAGAGGGGCAATGCCATGCAGACTTCATTCCTTGCAAAAGAGGTTGAAGATTTTATTTTACTCCACAACCAAGAACCAACTTATGTTTGTTATTAGTTCAAGGAAAGCTGAGTAACACCAATTCTTTGTAGCTGTTATTTTTTACCAAAATGATATTTAAGCATCATGTAATGAGCAATTGACTGATCTTAAGTAATTCCTACCAAAGAGATGCCAACAAAACCTTGAAGATGTGAGAAGAATTCTGCCGAGACTTTGACATTGCACAAACATGCTTTAGAGACATGATGTGAAACGGCACCATTCAGAAGGGAGATGATGTGGTTCAAATTTTAGAGTTGTGAAGTGGCATAACCTAGAAGAGAGACGATGTAGCTTAAACTTGCAAGTTACAAGAAAATGCCCCCAGGAGATAAGTGACACCAAGCATACTTTAGAGACATGGGAGGATGTCCATAGAATAGGGGCAATGCCATGCAAACTTCATTCCTTGCAAAAGAGGTTGAAGATTTTATTTTACTCCACAACCAAGAACCAACTTATGTTTGTTATTAGTTCAAGGAAAGCTGAGTAACACCAATTCTTTGCTGCTGTCATTTTCTACCACAATAATCTTTAAGCATCATGTAGTGAGCAATTGATTGATCTTAAGTAACGTCTACCAATCAAAGGGATCTTAGAAGCATGTAGACGACCTTTGGAAAAACTCTTCAAGCTTAACTGGCAATCCTTCTTCTTTTCATGTAACTGAACTTAGTGAAAAGTACGAAGCCGCCTATCTACCTCGGAGAGGGATCAAGTCATTATGTAGTTCAAAAGATTTTTTTTTATGATTGATTTTTTTGGTGATTTTTTTTTATTATTATTCTTTTTTTATTCATACGCTTTTAAAGGTAATGGGAAGACATCATGTACCCTTGCAGCGTTGCAGTGGGCAGTTTAAGCTCTTACCAAGGAGCAATCCTCGATTTTTAAGCATAGAAGTGTTTAAGGAACTTCCCAGGCCAATCCTTACGCCATCATTGTCAATCAATTTGTAAGCTCCAATGGTGTTTGCCCCCTGCCTATAAGTTGGAAATACACCACAAGCAACAGTCGCATGATTTGACCCGACAACTTCATCAAAGTCTAGATCAATCTTTTTTTCTTTGGCAAGCTTCATGATTTGTTCTTTGAAAACGAAACATTTTTGGATTAGGTATCCAATGATGCGATGATATTTGCAGTAGTTAAGGTCATCAACTTTCCCCATGTCTTCAAGTCACTTGCATTCTGGCAGTTCAATCAGCTTCAATTGCAATAGTTGTTCTAAGATGTTTGACACATCTTCATCAGGGAACGGATATACTTTTTTCTCATGTTCCTTAAAATTTAGACGATGCACCTCATTCTTTTTCCATCCTTCAAGCCGTTTTTCATTCTCTTTTGCTCCTCTTCTTGGAACCTTGACTACAACAGTGTTAACAACCACTAGGTCTTTGAGGTTGCCTTTTTCATTCCCGTCATTCCTCCTTACTTCCTTTCTCCTTTCCTCAAGTGTGGGAAGGTTTGTATTTCCATGGCTAGTAATGCTCAGCTCCATGTCATGTGCACGAGTTGCTAACTCTTCAAATTTTTGGGGCTTTATCCCTTGAAGGATGTAAAGAAGTCCCCAATGCATGCCTTGGATGCACATCCCTATAGCAGATATTTCAGAAAGTCTATCCTTGCAATCCAAACTCAAAGAATACCATCAATTGATATAATTGACCACTGGCTCATTCTCCCATTGTTTGGTATTAGTAAGCTCCATCATGCTCACCGTGCAGCATGTGCTATAGAATCAGTCAAGAAACTCCCTTTCAAGTTGTTCCTAACTATCAGTTGACTCAGTTTCTAAGTTTGTATACCAATCAAAGGCATTCCCCTTAAGTGAATGGACAAACTGCTTTACAAGGAGGCCTTCTTGAGTCCCTACATTCTCACAAGTTTCTATGAAGTGAGCAATGTGTTGCTTAGGGTTTCCTTTGCCATCAAATTACAAGAACTTGGGAGGTTGATACCCATTTGACATTCTCATGTTGTCGATGTGCTTTGTGTAGGGTTTTGAATATGTGAGAGAAATTGTAGAAGAACCTTTATATTGCGCTCGGATGGTATTTGTTATCATGTCTTGTAATTGTTGAACTGATAACGAAGCAACCGAAGTTGATTGTTCTAGTAGAGGAGTGTCTTGAATTTCTTTCCCTTTGTCATCCTTTGTAGAAATGAAGCCAAATGGGAACTTAGGACCATGGCTTGATTCACCAAGATCTTGTATTTCGAGTTTATTCATTAGAGTTGCAATTTGGAGGTCCTTATTGTCAAGTGCTTTTGTGAAAAGGACGACTCTTTGCTCCATTTTAGCCATCTTTTCTTCCATGGTAGAGGTGTTAGTCATCACAACTGACACAACTTCCCAAGATGATGGAGAAGAAAGTGAATTGAACTGAGCACATGAAATCTCATCTTTTTCGTTCCCTACAGTGGGAGAGGAATCGTGCGACCAACTTCTTGCAAAGGAAGAAGGGGATTTGCCCCCATTCTTGAGGTGTTCCAAGGTAGAGATGTCCTTGTCGATGACCTTGTTTCTTGTAAAAGGGTCTAAGGAGATGATTGTCTAGACCGTGGCTTCCTTGGTTAAATGAGATTGAAGTTGATTATGAGCTTTAGGTTGGCTACGATTGATTGCTCTAATGCAGTTTTTGGTGGTAGCCAAACCAAGTCTAACTGAAGTAGGCACTGTTGAAACATGGATGTTCTTGCTAGAGGCCATTGAAGTTGGTAGCAAGATGATGAAGATTTCTTTCTTTGAAAGAGAATGAGATGAGAGGCAGAGATGTCCCACTGGGCGTGCCAGAATTTGTAAAACAACTAAATTTCTAGTTTGAAATAAATCAAACAAGTAAAATAGTTTCACAAATATGATTTGTATTGATGAATATGTGGTACAATTCTCTGAAATTACAAAAGAGTGATCCTCTAATTCAATCTCCTTGAAAGACTTATTGATTAAAATTGTGATAATGTGATTTTGACTCAAACACCAAATATCCTTCAATTTGGCTGAAGGATGGATCGAATACCCTTGAAATAGAATTACAACGAATCTCTGGCTATGAGCTGATTAGAAATTCTTTGTTCTTTGTGTTCTCGTGTGTTCTTCATGTTCTTGGTGCATTCTTCTTGTTCAAAGGTTTGTAGTGAAGGTTCTTCAGTGCTTTAGAGGCTTGGATCCAAAGAGCTTCACTAATTTGTGGTTTGTTAAGGTTTCTTGAGACTTTTGAGCTTGTTTTTGGTGAACTTTGAGATCTAGGAAGATGATTTGGATGATTTGGATGATTTCTCTTCGAATGTTCTTCATATTTGAAGTTTTGTGGCAAAAGTTCTTCGAACCTCTAAAGCTTCACCGATTTGTGATGTCTTGAAGTTTCTAAAGGCTTTTGGACTTGATTTCAGCAAATGATAATGCCTTACTTGTTATATGTTTATGTGGGCGTTATCTCCTTATTACTATACTTAATTTGTATAATTAAGTCATGATTTGCATTAGTCCCTATTATTTATCTTCACATAATTTCTTGAACAAGATGCCATTCATTGTGTGTAATTTTCTACTTTCAGGAAATCATGTGAGAAAGATGAGTTTACTAGAATTTGTGAGAAAATGGAGGTCAAACTAGAATTAAAGTGAAGCTAAAGGACCATACTTAAATTTCTAAGGAGGTGCAGCTAGAGTGCTTGGATCGTCTACCATGATTGGAATTTTCAAATAAGGAAAGAAATCAAAGAGGTAGAATCTGAAATGGAAAAATTTGATTTGAGCACTGATCAGTATTTTGGGCATATCTCTCTCATCAAAAATCCAATTGATACAAAACTAGATGAGTTGGAACCGTGACTTAAATATCTACAACTTTCCAGTTTTGAGTTTTTCTAAATTCTCAATTTTTGAAGGCCGAAATTAACTCACAATTACTGCTATTAACCTGGACCGAAATTAAAAATAGTAAAAGTTTTATTTCTTTGAGCACTTTTACGTTAGAGTTTTGAAGGGAGGCTATGAGAACAAATTTTGGGCAGAGAAAACCTTATATTTTCTTTTCTCTAATGGCAGCCTAAACTCTTTGCTAGGGTTAGGGGTTATGTTTCTTCTATACGGTATGAATATTCATTGTGATTCTTTCTAGGATTTTAGACAATAACATATTTGATTGTTCAATTTTTTTTTTTTTTTTTTTATGTATTAGTTCTTCCATGCTTTCAATAACGTCAATCATGTTGTTTTTATTGTTTAGATGAATTTCTAATAGTTTCAAATAGAAATTAGGTTTTAAAGTGAATAGGTTTTTCTAAAAACTTTTCTAACCACATTATAATCGAGGTTATCATGCGTTCTTGAATTATCTCAGTTCAACCGAATCATAAGTTTTAATTGTATAAGAACAATCAATTATGAAATATATATTTTCTTAGACCACAAAGAATCTCATATCAATATAGCGAAACACCTCAATGCCCTAGTATTTACATTATTGATTTAAATAAGTTTTTATTATTCTTCTTGTTAACAATCACTAAGCAAAAGTACTTTTCTTCTTCACCAAAATTGTTATTTAATTATAGCGTCTTTGAATTTACCCTGCTCCTTGTGGTTCGACCTTGGTACTTCGAGAATTATATTGTTACGATCTCCTGCACTTAGGAGTGAGCAAGCAACAAACTTGATCTAGGTAGGTAGTTCGAATGATTCTGCTTCAAATGTTCTTCATATTCGAGGTTGAAGTTCTTGAAATTTCTGGTGGCTTTAGGGCTTAATTCTAGCAAAGCTTCTATACTTTTGAATCTTCTTTGATGTTGCTTGTGGCATGAATGCCTTGGTGTATAGAAATGCCTTAGAAAGGCTTCTATTTATAGGAGTTTGGAGCTGGGTGAGCAATACGTGACAAAGTTTGATTGGTGACATGTGTCATAGTCTGATTGAAGGGGCTTTAAGACTTTTTTTCCAAGACACGTGACATCTTTTGATTGGCCGACATACTTTGATTTTTGAGGTGACACATGCTAGCACCTGATTGGATTGTCTGTGTCGTTGCTTACAAGTGTCGGGCTGCTTATGTCATTGCTTACACGTGCTAATATGTGATTGGTTTTTGTATGCATTTTATACCCCTATTTCAATGACACTTGGAAAATTTCTGTTGGTTTCTGAATAGTAATAACAAAACCTAGTAGAAGTACATGGCGCTTTGTAATTGGCCGTACTTTGTGGGCTTAGTAGTATAATGTGTCAGATTATAAGAGGTCGGGGATTTTCCCTCTCTACTTACATTAAATACACTTTGAATTAATGAGTTATGTATGGTTTAAGAGTAATTTTAGTAAACAAAATGATATATTAATCAAATCTAAGGGGGCCATTATTTAAATTTATACATAAATTTTTTATTTTTTTACTAAAAATAGAAGAAGGAAGGGTAATTTTTGGAAACTCAAGGGCGTCATGGCCCGCCTAGCACCCCACCTCTCTCTGCCCCTGTATGTCACCTTTGTTTTCTAGTACGTGCATATGCTCATGACTATAATGAAGAGAGGAGTTACAAGTCCTTTTGAGGAGAACAAAATAAGGGAATGTTTGGTACATTGTACCGATTATTACTTGGAAATAAGAATTAATATTAGAAGGAATACAAGCAGTAAAAATGGAATAAGAAATTTTTTTTTGCAGTGTTCATTTGATGCGTTTTATTATAATTATTTGGTTGACATATACATACATGTGCCTTAGAATATGAAACTTATAATCAGCATCTTATTATTATTTAGAGGGAAGGGAATACATAATTCCTATCTTTAATTCATGGACAAAAAGTGATAGCATAGTTGGGTGCACCAGAGCAAGTAAATAAGCTATTCTTATCATCATAAGCATAGCTATAAGCTAGAGAACATTGGTTCTCAAAGAACTGAGAATAGTCTGTAGGTGGACAAGTTTCTGCAGTGCTATATGCACCAGTGCAACAATACTGTGGCTGATTGAAAGCAGTACAAGCACTCTTGCAAGCAATAACGCTCCCATCAGACCCTTTCATTTGCAGCTGTGCTGGGCAAGCTGCGTTCACATTGGCTGGACAGCTTGAGGCCTTGCATTCGCCAGTTCCGCCTTGTGGGGCTACTGAAATAGGCAAGTTGAACCCATCTACATTACTACCATCGTAATAGTCCGTTCCACCATTATCAGCTATGTTGATTTCTACCAAAGAAGCTGGCGGAACTGCACCGTTACCATTGCATGAAACTTGACCAGAGCCGCAATCTGCAGTAGCGCAACTGAACCTTCCCGAGCTGTCTGCGGAGCATAGGGTTCGGGCCCAAAACCGGCCTGTCCATGGAGCTTGGACATCTATTGCCAAGGATGCTGTAGATGCTAACTCAAACCCAGTAGTTGATAATTGAGGTTTTTGATCAGCAGTTAAGGTTCCTGGCCAGACGGTGTATGGACAGTTGTTTGTGAAAGTTATACTAGCAGCGTGAGTACCTGCATGCAACATGTATATAACAAACTCCTTGTCACCGTTTTGAACATGAAAAACAAAACCTATCTTATAAGCAGGGAAAATAAGCTAGAGAGCACCATTTAAACATGTATTGTCATGATGACAGCTTTAATCAACGGGTTGCAATTTGGAACGGCCACTGTATTATTTTTATTCTATCTAAATGTTAGAAATACTGAATAACTGTGTTGTATTTCTCACCAAAAGAATATACATGAGTGCCTTTATATAGGAGGCATATGAGTGTAGTACAAGTAAATATGAGTGTAGTACAAGTAAGAGTGTAGTGCAAGAATGTGTGCTATACAAGTAAACTAGTTGGGCCTAAAACCTATAATACTATAGACGTTAACAGCCCCCCTCAAATTCAAGATGGAAGCTTGATGAAATCTTGGGATTTGATAAGGTTAAGAACATCATTTGAATAAAGTTTGGCTCTGTGACGTTGGAGCAAAGGTCTTGCAGTGTTGATGCGACTTCTAACGGTGACACGACTATACCGGAGAGTTCTGACGGTAGCAGTGGAAAATCAAAGAAGATGAACGCAGCAAAGAAACACTGAGGAAGACAAAGATTGCTCTTAATACACCGTAAGAACAGAAAACCATGACCATAGCAAGGTGGCTTGTGACTCAGATTACTCTGGCGGCGCGTGCGAGCGCATGTGAACTCCATTGGCTACGGGACTTCCACGAGTGAGTAGATTGGCACAAGACGATCTCAATGGTACCTGCAGAAAATTAATAGGAATAATTTTCGAGTCGGTGATGAGAAGAGTAGTGGTTTTTGTGGTGTGGGACTCCTTAACGGCGACGACTACAGGTCCGAAACCTAAGGACGACGGTTCGGAGATGTCGGAGGTTCAACGGCAAAAGGCTGCAGCTACTATAATGGCGAAAGCGATGTTGAGAATGGAGTAACACTAATAAAGACAAAACTACTAAGAAAAGGTTAGAGCAGTGGCTCTAATACCATGTTAGAAATACTGAATGATTGTATTGTATTTCTCACCGAAAGAATATACATGAGTGCATTTATATAGGAGGCATATGAGTGTAGTACAAGTAAATATGAGTGTAGTACAAGTAAGAGTGTAGTGCAAGAATGTGTGCTATACAAGTAAACTAGTTGGGCCTAAAGCCTATAATACTATAGACGTTAACACTAAAAATATATAAATTAAAATCATGATGAAAAGAATGTGCTTGAAATCTAATTCTAGCCCTCGATTGATTCCCTGTTCATTGGAGATCCATAGACTAATATGAAAGAGGGCTAGTGACACTGCAATGTGCCGATGCAGTGATGCATGCATATATCAGAAGTAGATAGTGAGGCATACCAGATAGAAAAAAGAAGGCCAAGGTAAGGCCGCGGAGTACCAGAGTTTTCATCATTGGATGATACAATTGCTTTAAATTAGTGGTAAAAACTAACAAGTATGATGAAATTGAACGTAGTATGGTGGTGCTAATCTGAAGAACATGGTTTGGTATAAATAGTCTCATACGCGGATGTCAAGGTGCTACAGTACATTAGGCTTGGACTTTTCATTACGAATATTTATTGGCCTAGCGTAAGTTTTTAATTCGGCTTCAAGTCGGAACTCTGCAACTGTGTCAGATTGTCAATATTGGCTACGGTAAAGTAGAGGGACTTTGTATTTTACAAGTAGGTTGTTAAATGTAATAACATTAGGGCATTCTTATCAAACTTTTCAAATATTAAAAATTTTATTTTTTTAGCATTTGAAAGGTTTAACCCCTTCATCAAGTATTTTATATTGTAAAATTTTTGCAATTGATGAATAGTACCATCTCATTTTTGAAATGGCACTATTCACCAATTGCAAAACTTTAAATTATTTTTTATTCAATGGGGCCCACAAAAGAGAGAGAGAAAAAATAAAAAAATTAGTGAAAAATAATAAAGAAACAATATTTAAATGAAATTGTAAAAAAAGTAGAAGTTTTAATATAGGTTGGATTAGAAAGTGGTCTTGTATATGTTACAAATATAGGTTTTGAGAGAGTAAATATTAAATTTTTTACAATATTTGATAAGAATGCTCTTAGTGGTAGGAGTATTAGGCTGCATCGACTTATGCATTCAATTTAACGTTTGACTTTTAGACGAAGCAACTAGTCTAGTTCATTATGACTAAAGGTTATTTCCATGGACTTTTCACTAGGGAAATTGAATACAACCCTGTTAGTTACGCCAACACTAATTTGACTAATTCAACCCGTTGTGACTTTAGGAATTTTTTATCATAGTGTTTTTTAAAAAGTATAAATTATATAATTTAATAAAAAGATAAATTTATACATTGACAACAACAATAATAAAAAAATACGCAAATACATAAAATTTACAATTATTTTTTACGAGTTTTCATTTTTTAAAATCGTTACATGATAATCTTATTATCAATGCTACAAGTTACATCTCTTTCAATTTACACAACTAAATAATTATTCATCCACTAAATGTAGAACAAATTATAGAGCAAAATTTAATTTTATTAGCATAAAAAAACTAAAGGTGTTTCCAATTTTTTTTTTTTTTTGAAGGGTAGACAAATAAAAATTTTAAATTATTATATATAAATTTTTTTTTTCAAGTCAGGGTGGTCCTGGGGCGACCCTAGCCTTAAAGTTGCACCACCCCTAGATTCAACATGAGACCCTGTACAATGTATGGTTTGGAGGACCACTCTAGCCTTAAGGTTGCACCACCCCTAGATTCAACATGAGACCCTGTGCAATGTATGGTTTGGAAACGAGGTGGCTCCGTAGCTGGAGATATTTACAAGAGTGCGGCAGTTTAATTTGGAGTGAACCAATTCGTACGGCATCCAATCCTAGCATCTGCTAGGTTCCTTTTCTTTCTTTTTAACCAACTAGTGTAGGCTACACGTGCTTGCCTACAAGGTTTTGAAACCTGGACCATTCATTGAACCGTAAAAGGAAGAGGTTCAAGATTTTTGAGGTCGAACCGAAGTTGAACCGGGGTCAAACTATAATGATGTCATAATTAATTAATAATTATTTAAAATATAAATAAATATATTAAATTAGTATAAATTGAAAAATTAACTAAAATGGTTCAATTAAAATAAAGATCCATATTTCAAATATATTTTTCATATTATTATTATTATTATTATTATTATCAAGTCACATCATGTACCTCCCAAGGCTAAACATTAAGCTCTTTTCTATTCACAAATTCAAAGTTTTCATCCTTTCCGATACAACTGCTAGACTGTAGTCACGTGGAGGTTTTTAGGAAACTTAAAAATAAATACAAAACAAAGAGAAACCACATATAAGCTACATAGCGGTGTTCTGCCAAAAAAAAAAAAAAGAAAGAGAGGACATTTTTTATTACATAGGAGTGGAGACGGACAGCAAAAGAAGAAGAAGAAGAAGAAGAAGAAGAAGAAGAAGAAGAAAAAGAAGAAAGAAGAAGAAGCTACTGCTTCGTGGAGCCACTCCTGCTTCGTCGTCTTTTTGACCTGTGAGGGTCGATTTCTTCATTTTTGCTTTTTTCCTTCTTCTTCGTTGTCTTCGTCTTCCTCTACTAATTCTTCTTCTCTATTTTTTTATTTTTATTTTTTTCCCTTTCATTTGGTTCCAGATTTGAAAAAACCCAAAGTATTGCTAAAGTATTGGCCAAAACTTTGCCAAAAAAAAGAACTATCCGAACCTTAAAAACCGGTCACGATTCTCAGAACCATACGGTCCAACCACGATTCTTTCGGGTTCCTGCTTTTTTCACCTAGGACGATTCTTGAAGCTAAAAAAACCGCAAAACTGAGAGGTTCACAATTTTCCCGGTTGGACCGTACGATTCGGTCCGAGTTTCAAAACTTGCTTGCCTATGCATTGGGTATTTGTAAATACATCCTAAGCTTTAAAATTTAAAGTTGACAACTTATTTTAGTGTTAAATTTTCAATTTGCATCCCATTGTCTATATCAGAGTAAAAATTTAAAAGTGTAATGGACAACTAACCAATCCTTAAAATCCCATATTAATCTATGTTGTAAACCCAAAAGTAGCAATACATTTAGTAAAAACAAGTCCTTAAAATCCTATAATAATCCATGTTGTAAATCCATAAGACCCCATAAAAGAAGAAGAAAACAAGATTCTGGTTGATCATTGATGAAATTTAAAACACCTTGACAAAGTATCACTCCCAAATATAGTTTTTTTTTTTTATAAGTATATATATGAAATAAAAATGTAACCAGGAGTATCGTCTAACTACCAAATATAGTTAGACACATCAACTATGTCTACCTTGTAATCATAGTTGACTTTAGCCATTGGTTATTTACAAAATCAAAAAACAAGGCATGCTTTCTAGCTAAATTCAACACTGTAGAAACTAAGCTTTTAGATATAGCTCTATGCTAGAAGGTGATAGTATGTAGTACACATTCACATTCTAATGAATTTATTTACATCTCTAACCTTCAATAGTACAACACTATGATTTTCTATCATTGTGAACCACTTGATTTTATTGCACTTCATCTTCCACTCTTGTAGAAAACCAAACCTTATTATCAAGCCAAGGAAGGGTGCCTTCCACATCTAATATGAGAGGAATCTCTTTGATCCTGCACAACCTCTTTGGTGTGCTTCATACATCAACCTCTTCGCTACCTGTTCCAGCTCCTAAATTGGTTTTAACCAAAGCGACATCCTAGAAAAGGGGAAAGAATTAGAGAGTTGAAGCTTTAAAGGTTAAGAGTAATAGCATGTTTGATTAATTCAAAAGTCAAGTAAACACCTGACACCCATTCAAAAATTGATAAAATAAGAAATAACATTTTTTTCCCCTGTAAACGATAAAAATGCTAGATTAATCTCCATTGTGTTAGTAATGACTGCAATAAACAGTTTTTGGAATAAAGACACAATAACCACTTTTGGCCTTATGCAATACACAAGGATCTCAATAAGACAGGAAAACTTAAAAACAACAACAACAATAATAATTAAAAAATCAGAAAGCATGACAAACCTCATATGTGACAGCATCCCACAATTCGTCATTAGCAAGGATAAGATAAGAACCTCAAGGGAAGCATCAATCTTTTCCTCCTGCAAGTTTTATAAGGATGTCAGTAGCTAATTATTCACACACAAAAAAACTGAAAATGAGAAGCATGAAAGGGGCACTCTTAACCAGACTAAATGTATCAACCAAAGCTCTCTTAAAGAGGGACTTGTACTACTATTGACAAGTGTCAATAAACAATATTCCCCTAGCAGAAAGCTAATTCACATATGTAGGTACATTGAGAAATGCCAGTATAAATTTTGTACATTTTCAAATTAAAAAATATTATTAGTACGTATAATTATTCTAGCACACACGAAGATAATTATGATGCAGGCATAATAATATCAGCAACTTCATTTGTTTTTCTTTAATAATAATAAATAAATAAAGGTGATCTTAAGTTTTCATTTGAATCACCATTTACCATAGTAAGAAAGTAAAACTTCCTTTACATAGTAAGCATCAAAAGTCAATGTTAAGAAAAACCCGCACCTAAAATTCTAGATCAGCTGCAACATATTACATCGAGAGTCTATCACCAAATGCACAAGAAAGAAAGAAAGAAAGAACTCTTTCAACTCTTCTAGTTGGTGTGGTACAATTTTGTTCACCAAGACACATGCAATTTACTAAATCACCAAAAATCTTGAAAATTAATGTATGATGAGCCTACCAGCCCACATAACAAATTCACAAGCATTCCTTAATCCATTATGGCTCATTAGTTTGGTCTAGCTTGTGATCTAAAGAAACAAAAATAGTTGCAGAAAATCACAAGATGATAAACAAATGAGATAACAAGTTAGCAGAATAGGAAACAAATAACATTTTAACCGAATCCTCTCACATTAAAAAGATTTTATATATTATATATTGTTTGCTACTCTCCATTATTAAATGGTCAATACATCATCTACAATGGCGCACTTATCAAAGGAACTCATACAATTAAATCAACTAAGTCTCTAAGATAATGAGAAACAAATCCTTGAAGGGATTTTAGAGTAGCAACAAATAGCACTCAACTATTCAGAAGTGATTAAAAAAGAAATGACACAATTGAGTATTAACCTATAGCAAGGCAGAGCTATGGTAGTGGAAGTAGCTCCAAAGAAATTGGAAATTTGGTAGTGTATGTCTTGACATAATTCAAAATGAATAAACTCAACTCAAGGGATCAGAATGCATTTTTTGTTTTATCCTTTTTTGTTCTTCTTTCCATTTGAATAGATAATGAGGGTCGATTTTTTTGTTCGTTAAACATTACCTAAAGCATTCAAACACATATGTTGAAGTATTTTTATAGTTGATCAATCTTGATATACCTCAAAAGGTAATAGTGATTTAAGGGTTGAATTAAGAATTTATTAGGGTCGCATAGATGGAAGCTCCAAACTAATTTATTCTCTAAAGCTAGTTTCAAAGTGGTCTGCATCACTTAAGTCCCAATATTGCTTAAAAACATTCACATGGATTATAAATCCAAACACAGAGAGATATGATTATATAGAGTGTTCCCCAAATAATAGAATGAGATAGAATAATTAGTTGATAAGGAATACCGCGTCATCCATTTCTTGGTGGGATAATGTCAGCAAAGATGGTTAAAACATGGTAAAAGCTGCTGATTCTAAATTTTTTTTTTTTTTTTTTTTTTTTTTTTTTTTTTTTTTTTTCTTGCCCCTATTTTCTTTCAGCTGGGATGGTAAAAATAATAATAAAGGCACATTAAACTTTAATTAATTCTTTAAATCATAAGAAATATATAACCATTCCATATCACATTAGACATCATAGGGCCTTTTCACTTCAAGTTATATAAAAGTCATGCAACTTTCTCTACTTATTGGTAAACTTATAAAATCTTTAATCCCAAAACCATGGGGTTTGTATGAAAATACATAATTTTCAAATCGGTAAAATCAAGAACAATTACCATACATGTAGCTATATAATTGGGCACAATTTTTCTCCCTAAACATGGCCATGACCTCATCTAAAAATTCACGCAAGACAATAAAATTAGCTCATTAACAATAAAATAAGCTAGTACACGTCTATTTTTCTAAGATAAAATCATTTAAGTCAAACATTCGGACTCACTATAAAAATAAAAACTTGAAATATCAAATACCGAAATTTTAAGGAACTAATTTTAGAGCTCACACAACTCAGCATGAGATTTGATTCTGTGCACTGTGAATAATGGTCGATCACGCTGTCTCTAGCGTCAATCGCATTTGAGTTTCACCTAATTTTTCACCATTTCCATAGCTCGAAGAACAAAGTCTCCTATTTTAACAAATATGTGCTTTGAGGCATGTTGTTTCATTGCACCTTTAATTGTGTTAACACCAAAAGTGAGAAACTTTTTCACATCTTAAACAAAGAGATGAGCAAGAAAGAAATATAGGATACGAAAAGAAATACACATTATAACAATAATTTGAGGAGAGAAAGAAGAAGTACGCCATTGACATCTTAGAGATATTTATGAAGATCTTTTCCTTTGAGTTCTCTGGGGAATTTTGTGAAACATATATAGGACTGGGGTGTTGTCATAAGATTTTGAGCTTTTGATTTGGAGGGTTCCCAGGGTTAATCAAGAATTGCAAACTGTGTACCAAAATTTTTGGGCTATAAATATATTTTTTTTTTGATAAGTTATTGGGCTATAAATATAAAAATGGAACCACCCGTTGGTTCATATTACTCTACTATTTCTTCACAGATCTGCAATGGAACCATAGCAAAGCTAGAAGGAAGTGAAATTGAATGAAAAAACTTCAGGCAAACTTCAAATACAAACACAAATTAAAGAAGGATATCTAAAACAAGAATGAAAAACCCACTGAAATTTCAGAGAATTGGGTTTTGGCGAAATCAGTACCTCAGTATAATAAACAAAAGAAAAAGAGAGATAGAAATCAATCAAGCTATAAAGAAATTTAGAGATAGAAAATACCTGTTGTGTGAGCTGAAAGAAAACCACCAAAGCCACAAATCAGTCCTCTGCTTTTCTCATTCCTTCTCTCAACCTTCCAAAAAACCATCATTAATATCTGGTGAAAGAGAATTGGCAATTTTGTCTCACTCGGTCTTGTTGCTTCATACGCTTGGCTGTGATCTTGGAAGGGATAGAAGAGGGTATGAGAAGTCTTGGGAGGGTCCTTTCCACACCTACCCATAACACATATCAAAAATCTGGAAGAAAGAAAGAAATAAAAGCAAAGTATATAGAAGCAAAAAGGAAGAAAGCAAAAGATCATACCTTTCAACTCAAAGCCTTCCCTCACTCCGATCTACCCATCCCCCTTTGCTCTATTCAGATCGGCCGATATACCATCGTAGACGTCCAAAAAAAGCCATCGGCAACCATGGCTTGCTCCCTTGGTCCAAAAATTCTCTAGACATTGAGAAAGAGAGAAAAATAGAGGTTGAGAGGTAGAGAGAGTTCCAAATTCCAGAATTCTCTGGCCCTCTCGCTCTCTATCTCTGCCGTCTTTCTCTTTTCTTTTTTATTTGGTTTTCGCATTTTAGCCAAACGAACCGTTTTGGCATCACAAAAAGACAAAAATTTATACTAAACCAAAAAAACACTGTAGAGGCATTGCCTCTTTTTATATAGTTAACGGAAAAGATCATGTCCTAATTCAAAGTGTGGAACTGATCCATCGAAATAGTTGAGATGAAAGACTTGCAAATACATTTAGCTCGTTTAGAAGGGGAGTTTGAGTAATATTGTTTGGGTATTTTTGATATACATGTAGTAAAAAAATGTGTAGAAATATGTGTAATATTGTTTAAAATATGAAAATGTGTGTTAAAACTTACTTGCCAAACAAAGCCTTACTGTCTAGAGTAGTACGTGTTCTAGTAATGTTGTGGCATACAGCATTCTCTTTGGTAAAAAAAATTAGTTTTGAGGTACATGTAAATCAACATTAGAGAATATTAATAACAAAAAATGTTATGATTTTATCACATCAATCATCTTTTATTCGAATTTAACTTTCTCTATCTCATTTAGAATGAGTACTAATAATTTATTTGCAACATGATGGTATGCATCAATGATCATTGTCATGAACATAACCAACAATCTATAGTTTGTAGGACATAAAATAGAGAGCAAATACTAGAGTTCTAAGCTTAATTAAATCTGAAGGTGCACAATTCATTTGTTATAAATGGGTTAAAGTACAACGGAAAAGCTAAAAAGGAAATCAAACACTAAAATTTAATAAATAGAGGTCAGTAAATACTTGTCTCATCAAGTGTCTCCTCCACCTTTTAGAAGAGGTAATTGAGTTTCTAGGTGAGTAACATTGTTCATACTAGTCATTCAGTAATAAATGCAGCCTTGTCAAGTGGGAGATATCCATATAATGCGAATGTGACATTTACCAAATTCAAGCATTATCTCATCTAGTCCGTTAACATATCTCAATATATGTTAACCGATTCATTGACTTCAAAGAACTATTATACAACTTTTTTTTTTTTTTGGCTGAAGAACTACTGTACAACTTAATTATGATTTCAAATGGATACTTATTCCATTCCTGGATTTAATCATGCATACCAAACATGACCTAACATGTCTAATACAATATGAAACATCATAATTATGGAAAGAGAGATGCTACATCCACAATATTTTTACAACATTTGCACAACAAATCATAAGTGGTTGATTGTTATTGGTTTAAATTTGAACCTAACACTAAATATGAACAATAACAACATAATTATGTTGAAAACATGTTAAAGTTGTGAATCATATGGAAAACATGTTATAGAATCATAAAATGAAAACGTCATAAACGTTGCAATGTAGCCCATGGGTAAGTTGCTCGGGCAGCTCTGAGTGTCGATCATGGGCCCAAATCCATCTCTTCAATCTATGGTTGGATTCTGGCCACAAATTAAGTAGATGCGCTGGCCCGAGTAAACTTTTTTAAATCTGGCCATTTTGGTTTTGTTGTGTGTATGGGGGTGCGTGTATATATAAACCTATCCCAGCCTAATATTCAATTAAAAAGAACATTTCAACTTGCTAAAAGGATGCTTATGTAATTTTTATAGCCAAAATATTATTTGATAAATGATTTGGTACATTGGACGCTCTGATTTGGTATATTGTTGCTGAATATTCTACTTTAAAAAAACTTTTAATTAACATGGAAAATTGTTTTCACACCTTTGTTAGTATACACTTTGTATACTTAACGTCCATAATTTCACAAGTGATGTTTATATTTTTTTTTTATTAATTTCCACATTTAAAACATGATTTGGGTGATGTGTATGGATGATGTACATTAAAGAATATGTTGAAATTAATATCCTTTTAATAAAAAGAGCAACCAAAGCGAGTATGCTATATCAACTATTCGTTGTCTTATTCCTTTTTTAAAAAACACTATTCACTCGCTTAAGTTCTTAATTACATGAGATTTTATGTTTTGTAATAATACCGTTCATTCCTTTGTGTTGTTTACAAATAAATCAAATAAAACCAAAATATGGGTTGTTAGAGTATCATATTTTTAATTTAATATATTTGCTAAGATGTTATGATTTTTTTAAGCCTTCAAAATTTTAAATTCCAAATTTTTTTTTCATGATATCTTTTTAACACATGGAGTATATACGGATAGCATCATTTTCTAAAGTATAAATACTTTGTTAGTTTAGAATGTTATTGCAAGTATTAAGCTTGGTTTTTAGATAGGTAGATAAGGGCATTCGAACTACTGACATGGGATACCAAATAATATCATTATTACTGGACTCTCAATTGAGCTTCTAGAAGTCTTGAACTTAATTAATTCAATGTAAGTACCAATTTTATAAAATAAAATAAAAAGATATCTTGCTATTCTATATTTTTGTATACATTGTATAATGTATATTTTTTTTAATGAAATGTTTTCCGCAGTAAACTGCCTATATGGTATTATTTTTTGGCTTTATTAAATATGCATTGAGAGAGAGAGAGAGAGGCAAGGCCCAAGCCGAGCAAGAGGACCCAATCAAAAGAAAAGTTAGTCAAGCCAAAGCCCATGAGAGGGGCCAAGACATGAAAAGATGGGGAATGGGAGATGGAACCCATGCCTAGTATAAAGGCACCTCTTGGTAGGGTAAAGCAGAGGGACTTTGTATTTTACAAGTGGGCTGTTGTAATACCATCAAGTGGTACAACTATTATGCTCCATCGACTTATGCATTCAATTTCACGTTTAACTTTGAGACGAAGCAACCAGTCTAGTTCATTATGACAAATAAAGGTTATTTCCATGGATTTTTCACTAGGGAAACTGAATACAACCCCCAGGCGAACTGTAAGTTATGCCAACACTAATTTGATTGGTTCAATATGAATATATGGTTTGGAAACGGGGTAGCCCGTAGCTGAAGATGTTTACGAGAGTGCGGCAGTTGAATTTAGAGTGAACCAATTCGTAAGGTATCCAATCCTAGCGTATGCTAGGTTCCTTTTTTTTTTTTTCTTTTTAACCAAAAAGATCTTGTCATATAATTCAGTGAATCTGAACCATCGGTTCACCGAAAAAGCTAAGATCAAAGATTTGCAAATACATTTACTGTCTAGAATAGTCCATGTTCTAGAAATGTTGTGGCATACTCTTTTGGTGAAAACTAGTTTTGAGGTACATGTAAATCACTATTAGAGAATATTAATAACGAACGATATTTTGATTTTATCATACATCATATTTTATTCGAATTTAATTTTCTCTATCTCATTTAGAATGAGTACTAATAATTAATTTATTTACAACATGATAGTGTGCATCAATGATCATTGTCACAAACATAACCAACAATCTACAGTACGTTGGACATAAAATAAAATAGAGAGCAAATTCTAGAGCTCTAAGCTTAATTAAATCTTAAGATGCTACCATGGCCACTAGAGCCATAAATATATAATCTTTTTTGTGAGAAAAATCTGCTTCTCTCCAAGGTATGAACAATCCTTCATACATACTATAGGGTGAGAAACCAAGATAGGAATTGAGGCTTCGTTTGGCACAATTCATTTGTTATAAATGGGTTAAAGTTTACAATAGGAAAGCTAAAAGGGAAATCAAACACTGAAACTTAATAAGGAAAGGTCAGCGAATACTTGTCTCATCAAGTGTCTCATCCACCTTTTAGGAGAGGTGAGTGGGTTTCTAGGTGAGTAACATTATTCGTACCAGTCAAATAAGGGATATTTATTTAATGCAGAGGTAACATTTGCCAAATTCAGGCGTTATCTCATCTAGTTCGTCGGCCATATCTCATTATACCGTAACCGATTCATTGACTTCAAAGAACTACTATACAACTGAATTATGATTTCAAATGAATACTTATTCCATTCCTAGATCTAATCATGCATACCAAACATGTCCTAACATGTCTTTGTTTTATTTTTTGCTAAATGTCCTAACACGTCTAATACAATATGAAACATCATAAGAATGGAAAACGTTTTATAGAATCATAAAATGAAAACATCACAAACGTTGCTCTCCATGTAGCTCATGGGTTAGTTGCTTGGGTAGCTCTGGATGTTGATCACGGGCCCAAATCCATCTCTCTAACTTATGGTTGGATTCTAGCCTCAAATGAAGTAGATGGGCTGGGCCGTAGTAACCTTTTTAAATCTGACCATTTTGTGAGTGTTTGTGTATATATATATGAGATGGATTCAAGTTACACATTTTTTAAACCATTAGGTTTAAGTAAATCTAATAGTCAAAAAAAGACATTCATTAATGCTAATATTCTAATTTATTTCTTTTATTATCCTTTATTTTATACATTTCATACTTATTTCTGAACCCAAAAAACTTTATAAGGCTATACAATAAAAGTAAAGGCTTTGTCACCCCAGACTTCAATTGCCTCTTCGGAAATTTATATTAGACTCCTAAATAAATAGTTAAGAACTCCTATACTCCAATTCTCTAGTAATTGAAATGTGCACTCGCATTCAAGGAGAACCTAGCTCCTTCAACTTACCATGATTGGTATAGACCAGCCCAAACAGATGTACCTATCATTTAGAAGGGCCACATTTGGTACAACCTCACATAAAGCCTTATTTGACAACAATCTTAACATCTGCATTTCTGATGTGTAGTAAAATTAATTTTTGAATTTGCATAGTATATCAAAAAACAAGAGTAACGCTAGAGAGTTTTGATTGTGCTATTGGAACATGAAGCATATTGAATTACAAGTTCTTAGGGGACAAGACAGGACAACCTCCATGACCAAACACAAGACAGAACACTTCAACATGACGAGAACTTACACACAACAGAATGTATACCCCAGCTTTAATAGGGAATGATAAATCTCTTTACTTTGCATAACATCAATCAAATATAAAAGAATCACACTTTTGAAATATGTGGTAAAGGCTTGTTAGGGTACTTTCTTTTACACCTAATTTTATTTAAGTACCACCTATTTATTTTCAAATACTACTAATAAGTTATTGGGTTTTCCCACACATTTGTTTCTCTATTATTATGTTAATCATAAATATTTCATATCTCATTATCTAAAATGAGTCATGAAATAAACTATCACAAAAAGTCTAAAAAACTCATATTTTATCCAATTTTATTATCATTATTTAGCTAAGCCCAAAATTGGCCCTATAAGCCCAATACACACATCCTATTCTATTTAAAAACCAAGAATACTTATACTTGGCAATATTTGAAATGCCCATGATTTCAAGTCCATGGCAAACCAATTTTATCAATGGAATTCAAATCCATAATCAAAGCCCGTTATTTAAACCCATGACAATTTTATCAATGGAATTCAAATCCATAATCAAAACCCATGGTTTAGACCCATGGCAATTTATTTATCCAAAGCCCAATTTACATTAGCAATATCAGATCCCAATTTTTATTGGTAACATCAAAGCCCAATTCTTATTGGCAATATCAAAACCCAATTCTTTCTGGCAACATCAAAAACCCAATTTTCATTAGCAATATCAAAGCCCAATTCTCGCTAGCAACATCAAAAGCTCAATTCTCATTGGCAATATTGAAAGTCCAATTTTCATTGGCAATATCAAAAGCTCAACTTACGTTGGCACTATTAAAAACCCAAGCTAACTACTTGGCATTATTTTATCAAAAGCCTAAGGTAATTAATACTTAGCAAAATACTATATCATAAATATTTCACTTAAAAATCCAAAAATGAACAATACTATAGATTCTTAAACCTATTATTATAATATTACAAGCTCATGGAATTTATGAATTATCTATTCTCAAAACTCATGGTAATCATCTTATAAAAACCCATAGAAAGTTATGATTATTTATCTTAGACCCATGACATTTATTTATTTCATGTCATATTATAAACTCATGTTCACTATCTATCTTACATCACAGCATTCATAATATTTATTTCCAAAACTCATGACAATTATTCACCTTACAAGCATATTATGATAAAAAAAATTTAAAAAAAAAAAAAAAAAACCATGAGAAGATCACATTATTCCACTATAGTGGTTATTACCATATTTTATTTGAAACTCATGGATATTGCCTCTATTTAAAACCCCTGGTAAATATTATATTGGAGGTCATTATTTAATAGCCCCAAATTAAGAAAATATCATTTATAAAAATAATCCATAGCAAAAATTATGAGAAACTATACAAGTTCTTATTTAAAGCCAATGGAAATTAATACCCAAAACCTGTCATAAATATTTATTAAAGCTCATGGATTCATTTTATTTCTACTAACAACTAAAGCTCATGTGAAATAAAACTTTATGGCAATATATGATAGCTTTGTCCATTTTGTAAGCCTCACAATGAGAAAGCAAAATGATAGGCCCAAGTGGAAAGAACCACCAAGTCAAAGGCCTGCCAAAATACTCAGCCCTCATGGCCAAGCCCAACATGAAATCTCAGCCAAAATAGCCCATGTGTGCAAACTGACCCGCTAGAGAACTCCATTCAGTTCTGCCTTCCGCTAGAAGTCACCTCAAGAAGCAACTAAGCTCCCAAACAAAATTAGAAGTTGGCCACCTGTCCCACTGCTAACTTTGACATGAATAGTACCAGAGGCTGACACCTAAAGGTTAATGGGTAATAAATACCCTTCTTCCCTAAGTTTTGGTCACAACTTAAGGAAGCCACAACCAAGACCTCCAAGCTCATGAAATCCTTAACCATATAGTTTATTTCATTACTAAAATTGTATGTAATGAGTTCATGAACCAAGCCCATGAATCTTAAAGGGAAAATTTTGGGAACATGTGTTTTGGAGGGCATAAAGAAATCTCTAGCGGAACCCTCTGAAATGGACTTAAACTTTGACACCTGGCTTGAGGTGTTGAATCCTACTTTCTAGGGTCCAAATTTCAATTGTAGCACTAGGATTCCTCCTTAATACTTGCCTTAATCTCATTGGTTGGGCACAATCTTAGAATTCTTAGCATTTAAGCAAGATTATGCTGATTTTTACCCATATGTGACATTGTCCAAATAAGCAAAATAGCATCAAAAGCAAATCTCCCGTTTTAGGTCAAATCTTAGGATAATTAAGTCTGTTGTCCTGTCCCTGATCAGTCCTACGTACGTTTTTGGACTTTTGCTAATCAATTCCTGAAGCTTCACTATAAAAGGGAACTACCATCAACTCATGGAGGACAACAACTTTTATCATAAAATTCCTCAATCATCATGCTATTTTCAGCCCATAAGTCAGTCCCTTAGTTCAGAAACTGGCCTTTAGTCCATAAATGCTCATGTACACTTATTCATAAACATCACATTCCATCTTCTTAGAAAATCCTAGCACCTTAAAATAGACACCAACTCCTTGTAAAATTTTTGATTTGCTTGCCATTTTGCTTGTGGTTTAGCTCTCCCCAAGCTCACAACTCATTCCCCTTAACCATCACTCACTTACCCTCAGACATTCCCTTTCCTTTTTTGCATATTCACAGCCTATAAATGCTTCCTAATTAGTCATAAACAACTCTTTACCCAGTAAAGACTTACGCTCTGTTTGTTTTAGCAATGACGTTTTCTAGAAAACGAGTCATTTTTCAAGAAGTATTTTCTATAAAACCATCTCATTTTCTAATGTTTGGTAGATACTTTAAATAAGTTGAAAAACAATCTTCTAACTTCCCTTATTTAGCTTGCTATAAGATGCTTTAATGGAAAACAATCTAATTTTTTATATTGACCAAAGTCATAAACAACTCTTTACCCAGTAAAGACTTAGTTTCAGCATTAACTCTATTATACCATCACAAGCTTATATACCCACTCACTCAAAACAACCTATACTACCATATATATATATATATATATATATATATATTACGTCCTGGACTCCTGGGTTACATGCTAATCAATAAAAATAGTCTTTAAATGACTTAATGTTGTTTGGAAAGTTAGATTTAAGAAATAAAATTTTAATTAGCATAAAATCAACCATAAAAATATTGTATTGTAGCTCAACATATATAGTTTTTTTTTTTTTTTTTTTTTGAGAGTATGCTTTTTTTTGTCATTAGCATAACTACATTGCTTAAAAGGTAAAACACTGATTCTTCTAGCGAGTCCAAAACTTTTTGTTTCATACCGGGTGAGAGAAACACACATCTGGCTAATATTCAATAATAGTACTAATTAAATATGTACAAACAAACACATTTTATCTCTCCATCAGCAACATCAAATTCTTATTATCTTAATCCAAGGGGAAAAAAGGAAACGTATTGATATTAAATTTTATAGTTTTTTTTTTAATTGATAACAACTTTATTCACCAAATATCACTTTGTAGTTTATACATTGGGGAGGAGAAAAAATGGACACTCCTCTTCAATAATGCAAAATAATTCGGGAGAAATAAGCCATTTACCTAAACGGTTAAAACAATAGTAGTATTTACTGTAAATAGGAGCAATAAAAATTTAGAATTTTGGGTCTCTCTACGTAATTGGAAGAAGCTTTAGCTTGTACTTTGTAGCTTATGCACAGAATGTAATGAGATAATTAGCTCCACCAGTGCACGTAAATGTGCTTGTTTTGTCATCATAGGCATAGCTGTAAGCTTGAGGGCACTGATGCTTGAAAATCTTAGAATATTTAGTAGGAGGACATTTATCTGGGGTACCATAATTACCAGTGCAACAATATTTGGGCTGATTGAAAGCCAGACACGCGCTCTTGCAAGCAATCACTCTCCCACGATGTCCTCTCACCGCCATTGCCGGAGGGCAGACCCGGTTTATATTGCCTTGGCAGCTCGTTCTTTTACAATTGTCTGAACCGCGTAATGGGGTTATCGATACGGGCAAGTTGAAACCGTCCACGAGGCTAACATCGTAGAAGTCTTGTCCTTTATAACCTGATAAGGTAAACTCTATCAATGAAGCTGGTGGAATTGCACCAGCACCATTGCATGAGACCTGGCCAGAGGCACAGTCGGCTGTGCCACAAATGAACTTGCCCTTAACAATGTGGCAATGGGATCGAGCCCATACTCGGCCTGACCAGCTAGAAGGAATGTTTAGGGTTTTTGAAGCCCCCGAAGCTAGCTCAAAACCAGTTGATGATAGTTGAGGCCCGGCACCTGTTAGGGTTGCTGGCCATATTGTGTGGCGGCACCTATTTTTGATTGTGAATATGGTTGAGTGAGCTCCTGTGCATATAATTAAGTAGAGTTTTATATTAGTTGGGTGAGAGTGACTTATGTGAGCAAGGTTAGGATACCATCTTTTTTATGATTCTCCCGTATTCATTATTTAATGTCCACTTTTCACATTCACTTTTTATATTTTAGACATGGCATCATCTTTTCGTCTTTTAAAATGATATATTAGCACACACTATTATAGATATTGAGTGAAAGAATGTATGTAAAACGAATGCGCAAAAGAAATGTCATGTTCATCTGCAATTACTACAAACACCACTACATTAATCACAACAAGCCATATATCAACAAAAACAAAAACAAACAAATTTTTAATTTAATAATTTGTTACGGAGGTTAATTAAAGTAACAATTTTTTTTTAATACTTCTATAGTTAGGGAACAAGATTTGAACCCTAGATAATTTGCATTGGAAATACAAGAAGATGTTTTTTTTTTTTCTTTCTTTGGGAGAGAATTGAGAGGTGCCAATTAAATTATAAAACTTTTTGTAAGAATAAACCATTATTAATACAATTAAATAAAAAAAAAAGTTAACAGATGTCAGCTCTATTTTTTTAATAAAAAATCTTATGTAAAGATAGTTTTTGGTATTTTTTAGTAGGATAGAGTTTAGTTACAAAATTTGTTGTAACCTTAGGCTACAACTTTACTCAATAAAATAAAAATTACTACATATTTTAGAATTTTAACTATTGAATTGTATGTTCTTTACTCTCTTAATAAGCATGTCAAATTTTATGTGAATCGAATATTACTTACTACATAATCTATATGCTTATATTTTACATAGAATTTTAAACTACAAAATCTTATAATTTAAACAATTTATTGATGACATAATTATTAATCTTTAATTTTTTAGAAATTTTGCAAGCATGGAGGTTGTAAGAAAAACATGTAATCTAATGGTAGATTTGTCAAAACCTATCTCCAATAACAAGATATTAAGTAAGGTTGTAGTATTAAGTTACAACCAATTTTGTAGCTAAACTTTGTTATTTCCAGTATTTTGTAGCTTTAGAAAAAATGAGTCAAATGAAAAATTATTTTTGATTAACATAAAAAGTATGGCTTATTTTTAAAGATTGTTTTTTACTAGAATTTTTTGGAAAACAATTATATCCCGTAGCAAGCTAAATAAGAGAAGTTAGGAGATTGTTTTTCCAGTCATTTAAGATTGCTACAAAATATAGGAAAATGAGATAGCTTTATAAAAAATTCTTTTTGGAAAATAACTCATTTTCTAGAAAACATTATTGTCGAAACAAATAAAGCGTAAAACATTGGTTTAGAAAAATATTTTAGAAACTTTTTATGAAAGAAGAAAAAGTTGCTGTTTTTATTTTTATTTTTTTTTACAATTTTTAATATTTGTTATAAACATAATATCAAAACTTTCCTAAAATAGTACGTCCATTAACAAATGTTGTAACTGAACCCATACATTAATGCTTCAATAATGAAATAAAAAACCTCAAGGGGTTGACTTAGTAATTCCTAAAACCTCATGATATCCATGAAATCTAGGTTCGAAACCTCTTATTAGCATCTTAAGGCCACTCCCAATGGATTCTTCTCTATAATAACTCATTATGTGTGAGACAGGAGGATTGCACACGCTCAAGGAAATAGTCAGATACTCAAAAAGTTAGAGACCCTTATTTATTAACAACAAACAAAAAATGAAAGAAAAAGGCATTGCATATGAGGGAAAATGTGTAAACTAATGCTAGTAATAAGGAAGCAAAGAAGGAAATTAAACCAAAAGGAGAGAAAGGAGACGAGGATGCTTACCTGAAAAGAAGAGGAAAGCCAAGGCAAGACCGAGGAGTAAATAGCATTCCATTTTCTCCGAAGATGATATTTGGTGTGTAATGAACTTAATTAAGGCTTTGAAATTAAGGGCCAAACGGGTGAATTTATATCAAATCGAAATCTTCTAAATACCTTCTTACTAAATTTTGGCAAGTGAGAACACCAACAAGATGGACGGTAACAAAAACAATACGGATTATTCGGACGCGTGTGTAAAAATAATTTAAACCTTTTTCTTTTCCTTACTTGACTGACTGCTCTACATAAAATGAGGAAGAAGATGCCAAATACCCGGTCATAATGATAATAGTTGGAAACCGTTTCTCAACCGAAAAAAAAAAAAAAAGTCGGAAACTTAGAATGAATAATTTGATTAATTTCTTCATGCGAATATAATTTGTAGTTGATTCTTTTTTTTTTTTTTATGCTTATCCAGGCTTAATATAGATATATAGGAATAAAAATAATGTTTGGGTTCTTGGAGTATTGTTAAAGAAATTTAAAGTCTGTATTGTGTATTTAAGAATTAAGTCATTTTGAATATACACTACTATTAGTTTCTTTAAGATTTTCTCTCATTTCTCCATATATGTGCTAAAATACTTAGTATTCTAAAAAAAAAAAAACTCTTAAAAGTCTTGAAGAGACACAATATATATATATATATATATATATATATATATATATATATATATATTAGCATGAGAGACACTATATTTATATTTTATACAATCATGATAGATGATGGCATGGTGCGCCCAATCATATATTCATATATGGCTGTGAATACCGCTTCCCCTATTAGATATTGAAAATAACTCCTCATTTGTTTCTTAAAGAACAAAAAAAAAAAAAAAAAAATCCTCTTGTTTCATATATGGCAAGCTTGCGTTATACTAACATTAAAAGATTAAATTCTATAAGGATGTGTAAAACTTAAATTTTATACCCTCAAATCACAATATGTCACATTATCATATTACATATTAATAAATAGGCACCCAATCAATTCTAATGTCCATTTAAAAATCCAATTTAATATATGGTAGGATGTATTGAGTTCTAAATAAAAAAAACTAATGTGAAAATCTCTTATTAGATGGTGTAAAACATGGCTCCTCTCTAAGCATAATAGTTTTGGAATGCTAACATATAGAATAACTCATGCTGTCATGCATATCCCTGTAATTATAAAAATGAAAATAATAAGTTGGTTAGGCTAAATATTCGATAAGATTTCTCTCCAAATTAGAACTTTAGATTGCATGTTTTTTGTATTCTTAACATGCATGTCAAATTTCAAATTGGGTATTATTTACTATTTAACTAATAAACTAATTTTTTTATGCATAATTTTACCACAAAAACTTGAAATTTAAATATGTCATTGATGACATAGCTATTGATTTTTTTATCTTTTTGAAATTTTTCGAGTACGGAAGATATAATAAAATAAGAGCAATACAATGATTGAATTTTCAAAATTCACATCTAATAAAAATATATAGGAAGAGTTTGAAGGATTTCTTTTTAAACTTGTTTGGAGGAAAACATTTTCCCTAAATATTTAATTATAATGTTTGTACTATAAATAGTTGGTTTGTTCTAGTCATTATGGTTGGGAATAGCAATTCTCCCTTGATATATTGTTGGTTGATGCTTTTCTCTGTCCTTTTTACCTCTTGCGATTGTTGGTTGGGGATTTACTACTTGTCAAGAGAAGAAGAAATGTTAAAGACACTTAAAAATTTTACTATATAATTTTAGAAATTTATGTATCGTGAATTCTAAAAAAAATTGTAATTTAGATATTCATTTATATCATAAAATTTAGTGTAATTGCAATGTGTAAGGATTCATTTGATGGTGAGTCAATTCAATTAATGATATTTTTTGTTATCAAATAAGAGATTTGGATTAGTAATTGAATTTCACCCTATTAGTTTGTACAATGTCTCGTATAATATTTTCTTAAAAGTTCTAGCAAACCGGTTGAAAATATTTTTACAATCCCCTATTACTGAAAATCTATCGGCCTTTGGAAAAGATAATTTTATTTCTGATAATATCCTAATTGCTTTTGAGACCTTACATTGCGTGAAAAAATTCCAGTCTAGGGGAGATGGTTTTATGGCACTAAAATTGGACATGAGCAAAGCCTATGATAGGGTTGAGTGGGTGTATTTGGAAAATCTTATGAGGAGGATGGTTTTTTGTGACAAATGGATTAATCTCATTATGGTTTGTGTCAAAACTGTTATGTGCTCAATTTTGGTGAATGGTGATCCTCAAGGCCTTATCCACCTAACTAGAGGGATTAGGTAAGGTGACCCACTGTCTTCTTTTTCCTTTTTCTTTTATGTACATAGGGATTGCATGGGCTTATCACAAAAGCAGTGGTTGATGGAGACCTTTCTCTACTTGCAAACAAGGCCCTAAACTAACTCATTTGTTTTTTGCAGATGATAGTTTATTGTTTTGCATGACCATTTAATTCTTCAGAATGTGGAAAAATCCTAAACTTGCTAGCTATGTATGAATCCTCCTCTTGGCAGAAAATTAACAAGGAAAAAAAAAACTCTCTTTTTCAACAAGGCAAATCTTTTGACTACCAAAAATGTTATCATGAGGCTACTTGGGATGCAAGAGATTAAATTTTACAAGAAATATTTGGGGCTTCCGTCTTTAGTTGGAAGGGACAAGAGAGTAAGCTTAAATTACATCAAAGAGAGATATGGCGGAAAATTACAATGGTGGGAAGGAAAATTACTTTCACAGGGAGGGAAAGAGGTGCTTATCAAATCAGTTATCCAAGCTATCCCAACTTTTGCTATGGGCTACTTCAAATTACCTATGGGGTTATGTCATGAAATTGAAGCCATGATGAAAAACTTTTGGTGGGGACAACATGGGGATAGAAGGAAAATACACTGGATCCATTGGGAGGATTTAAAAAAAATCTAAGTTGATTGGCAGGATGGGTTTCAAGGACTTAATCCTCACTAATACTGAATCTCTTTTCTATAGAGTCTTTAAGGCAAAGTTTTTCCCACACTGGCCTATTTTCGATGCAAAGGAATCAGTTGCAGGTCCATATGCATGGAAAGTATTCTTAAAGGGAGAGATGTTTTTCTTGATGGTGCATTCTAGCGGGTTGGAGATGGAAGGTCTATCAAGATTTGGCAACATCGATGGTTGTCTATAAAACATTCCCCAAAAATTACTTCACCTATTTTGGAATCAATGGAAGAGGCCATGGTAGATTGTTTAATAAATCCAAATACTAGAAGTTGGAATCATGAAATAATTGATGGAATTTTCATTCCACTAGAAGCGGACTTGATCAAAAAAATTCATTTATCAAAAAATGCAATTACTGACTTGGTTTTTTGGCCGCTGGTACAAAACGGTCAATATTCATGTAAATCGGGTTATCGATTTCTAAAGGAGGAGGAAGGTGGTTTTTCGATTGATGAACCACCCATTTATGAACAAAAATTGTGGAAAAAGATCTGATCTCTTAATGTTCCAAATAAAGTAAAACACTTTACCTGGAGAGCTTGCAAAAACTCACTTCCAACAAAGCGTAACCTGATCCACCGTCATGTTAATTATATCGGATCATCTCTATGATAAGTGCTCAGGATCAGCAAAAAGTCCTCTTCATGCTCTTTGGAGCTGCTCAAAATTGGACCAAGTGTGGGATGCAACGGATTGGGACTTTCGTTCTTGGGTTACTGCCCAGAATTTTAGGGAGTTGCTAGCATGGATCTTTGAGAACGGCAAGCAAGCAGATTTTTTCTCCATGACAACTTGGTGCATATGGCAGCAGATAAACCAAATTAGAACCTAGCAGAACCACTATACCACTGAGAAGTTGGCTCGGGTTGCAGCAGATTGGCTCGAGGAGTACAAAGCAGTACAGCCAACTGCTATCCCTTGTGTTGCAGCACCTAAACGAGTCTTGTGCAAGCCACCTCTATCAAATGCCTTCAAAATTAATTATGATGGGGCAGTTTTCTCGAACTCTAATAGCTAAAGTATTGGAGTTGTTATTCGGAATAGTACAAATTCGAATATGGCAGTAGATAAAACAAATTCAAACCCAGCAAAACCACCATACCACTAAGAAGTTGGCTCGGGTTGCAGCAGATTGGCTCGAGGAGTACAAAGCAGTCTAGCTAACTGCTATCCATTGTGCTGCAACACCTAGACGAGTCTTGTGGAAGCCACCTCTATCAAATGCCTTCAAAATTAATTATGATGGGGCAGTTTTCTCGAACTCTAATAGCTAAAGTATTGGAGTTGTTATTCGGAATAGTGAAGGGTTGGTAATCAAGGGTTGGTAATCACTTCTCTAGCACAATGCCTTAGCCAAGCTTATAAAGCTGTCGAAGTTGAAGCTATGGCAACAATTCAAGCATTAGAATTTGCTGGAGAGATTGGTGTGGACAGAATTATGGTTGAAGGGGACTCAACTATAGTAACGAAGGCATTGAAGACAAAAGATCCAAGTTTGGCGTCATATGGTTTACTCATTTTGAAGATGCAAGAGTTTTAGAGAGAAATTTTTCTGAATTATCCTACTTTCATATTAAGAGAGAGGGTAACAAAGTTGCACATTGTTTGGCGAGAATAGCGGCTAATTTACCAGATACTATTGTATGGATGGAGGATGTTCCACCATCAATTTTTCCTTTTGTTCAGGTTGATTTAGCCCATTTTTCGGAATAAAATAAGCAGTCTCCTTTCTCCAAAAAAAAAAAAAAAAAGATTTAGAAGTTGAGACATAACTTACACCAAAAACTAATTGACGCCTTAACTTTTTTTAGGGGATTAATTATTACGTAGCAAATGAGTGGATGATAAGGAATGAATGAAATTCTATTGTATTTATAAAAAATAAAAACAAAAACAAAAAAACAAAAGAGGTCATTTAATGGGATATTGTTATGAGGAATCGTTGTTATCCTATATGACATGTTTGAAGCTATTTAGAGGAATGAGGAAAGATATATTTTTCGGCGTTGGATTTCTAAACCAAGAGGTGATTTGGCTGTTTAAATCTGAAAATAAGAAGGAAAAGGGAGAAGTTGGAAAATGGTTAAGTGAAAAAAAAGTGGTGTATTTTGTTTTAATTTTCAGTGGGATCCTCCACTAAAATAACCGGTTTGGCTTTGTTATTCACTTATTGGTACTCAGATTTCATTTTTAGTATTCAAAAAGTGAGTTTGAATACAAAAAAAAATAAATACATTTTTTTTTCTGTTTTCATTTTCATTGAAAATGAATACAGTGATATTTTTGTAAAAAAAAAAAAAAAACTCAAAATTTGTGTTAAATTTTAAATTAAAAAGTGAAAAAAAAAAAAGTAGACAAAAAAAAAATTGTACCAAACATAAAATAAGTTGGAAATATAAAATGAGTGCAAGATTTGAGAAAGAGAAAATGGGTACATAAAATGCAAACAAATAAGACAACCAAATGAATTCATACAAATTTGGTGGAAATCTATTGAGATTGTTACATTTTGGTATGTGTGAGATTGTCTAAAGAAAGTTATTAAAAAAAAACTAATAAACAATGAAATGAATTCATACAGATTTTGTGGGGTTCTATTGAGATTGTTACATTTTGGTGTGTTTAAGTGCAGAAATGAGGAAGCAGAGCCTCTCACACTAAGCTTTAAAATACAAGGGCATTGGAAGATTTTTGAACAAGCAAGAATTCGATCATAAAAGAACAATCGAGCAAAACTTCATTTTTGGTAGGTTTAATTCATCATTTTCAATGTCGAATTACTTTGAAGCTCTCTCTCTTTGATGATTCTTTTTTTTTTCTCTGTTTAGACGTGCCATGAGATTTTCTTTTGCCAACTTCTTTTTGTTGCTTGTTTTTGTTTTGCGGCATGCTTTCCTTATTCTTTGGGCTTTAACATCAAGCTTTACATCAATGTTCTTAGCCTGATATCCATATATATTTGGCGGCTTTACATTCCATTGAACACAAAGTTCTTACAGTGATGTTTGTCTCCATATTATCACATTCTTGCCTTGCAACAACAATCTCTTAGCGACATTCATCCTTGATGTTCTTATAGCAGCAACCATCTAGGCAACAATGTTATCACTAGTGTTCATGATACAATGATCCTATTACTAGTACTTGACTTTGAAGTTGTACTGGCTTTTGTCTTGGCAATTAAGCTGTACCGACACTTGTCTTTGCAGCGCAGCCACATCAAGAGTCTATGCAACGTAGCCACATCAAGAGTCTTTACCATGAAGCCGCACTATCATTTTTCCTTGTACTGAAGCCATATTAACGCTTGCCTTCGCAATGAAGTTGCATCCATATTTTTCATTGCATCGAAGTCGTGTCACCACTTATCTTTGCCATAAAGCTGCATCAACAGTTGTCTATGCACCAACACCCCTTTTTGTGATGGAGTTGCACTAGCACCCACTTTGAGAGGAAATACGGTTCAAACATCAAAGGTGTAGAGTGATATAGCCAAAATATAAAGATGCAAAAATTCCACCAAAAGATACGTGGTTCAGATTTCAAAGATAGAAGGTGACATAGCCCAAACTTTAAGGATGCCAACAAAACTTTGAAGATGCGAGAAAAATGACGCCAATACTTTGAAGACACCAGAGTATGCCACCAAGAATTTGGTATTGCATGAACATGCCCTTAGAAGAGAGATGATGCAACACCAACTTAAGATATATGATCTATTATCCTTTTGGAGGAAGGTGACATTGTCCAAATTTCAAAGACATGAAGTGGAACAGCACCACTTCAAAGGAAGATGATGTGGTTCAAATTTCAAAATTGTAAAGTGGCATAACCTAGAAGAGAGACAATGTAGCCTAGACTTGAAAGGTACAAGAAGATGCCCTCAGGAGATAGGTGATGCAAAACATACTTCAGAGATATGGAAGGATGTCCACAGAAGATGGGTAATGCCATACAGATTTCATTCCTTGTAAAAGAGGTTGAAGATTTTATTTTACTCCACAACCAAGAATCAACTTACTTTTATCATTATTTCAAGGAAAGCTGAGTAAAACAAATTCTTTGCAATTGTTATTTTTTACCACAATGATCTTTGAGCATCATAGTGAGCAATTGACTGGTCTTAAGCAACGCCTTGCTAAACAAAGGGATCTTGAAAGCACGTTGACAGCCTATGGGGAAACTCTTCAATCTAGACCAGCGATCCTTTTTCTTTTTCATATGATTGAACTTAGTGAAAAGTACTAAGTTGCCTATGTACCCTTGAAAGATATCAAGTCATTACGTAGTTCAACGGATTTTGTTTTATGATTTTTTTGTTTTTCTTTTTGTTTTTTTTTTTTTTTTCTTTTTACCAAAAAAATTAGGGTTCACATGTATAATCCTCGCCCTACGCCCCACGGTGTCTCATAGGTACCAATTGCTTATAATGGGTATCACCACTAATAGAACCCGAGACCTTGGCCTCAAGAGTGACGAAGGCATTCAACCACTATGCCACACTTGCACATGGTGACATAGAGTGGGCTTAATTTCTCTTTATTTGTATGCTTTCAAAGGTAATGAAAAGACATCATGCACCCATGCAGTGGGCAGTTTAAGCTTTTATTGAGGAGCGATTCTCAATTTTCAAGCATAGAAGCGTTTGAGAAACTTTCCATTGATGGGGTTGATCCTTGCATCATTATTGTCAATCAAAATGTAAACTCCAATGGTGTTTTCCCCCTACTTGAAAGTTAGAAGTACATCACAAGCAACGGTCACATCGTTCGACCCGACAACTTCATCAAAGTCTAGATCAATCTTGTTTTCTTTGGCAAGCTTCATGATTTGTTCTTTGAAGATGAAACACTTTTGGATTGGATGGCCAATGATGCAATAATATTTGCAGTAGATAAGGTCATCAACTTTCCCTATGTCTCCTGGTTGCTTGCATCCTGGCAATTCAATCAGCTTCATTTATAGTAGTTGTTCTAAAATGTTTGGCACATCTTCATTAGGGAACAAATATACTTTTAGCTCACATTGCTTAAAAGCCAGATGACGCACCTCGTTCTTTTGCCATCCTTCAAGCCGTTTTTCATTTGCCTTTGCTCCTATCCCTATAACCTTAACTACAGTAGTGTTAACAGCCACTTGGTCTTTTAGATTAACTTTTGTATTTTTGTCATTCCTCCTTACTTCCTTTCTTTCCTTTCCTCGACTATGGGAGGTTTGGTATTTCCGTGGTTAGTAATGCTCAGCCCCATGTCGTGCGCACTAGTTGCTAACTAGTCAAATGTTTAGGGCTTAATTTTTTGAAGGATGTAAAAAAGTCCCTAATGCATTCCTTGGATGCACATCTCTATAGTAGATATTTCAAAAAACCTATCTTTGCAATCCAAACTCAAAGAACACCATCAATTGATATAATGGACCACTAGCTCATTTTTCCATTGTTTAGTATTAGTAAGCTCCATTATGGTCACCATGCAACGCGTGCTATAAAATCGATCAAGAAACTCTCTTTCTAGTTGTTCCCAATTTTCAGTTGACTCAATTTCTAAGTCTGTATGCCAATCAAAGGCATTCTCTTTAAGTGAACGAACAAACTGCTTTACAAGGAGGCCTCCTTAAATCCTTGCGTTCTCACAGGTTTCAATGAAGTGAGCAACGTGTTGTTTTGGATTGCCCTTCCCGTCAAATTGCAAGAACTTAGGAGGTTGATACCCATTTGGCATTCTCATGTTGTCGATGTTTTTCGTGTAGGGTTTTGAATATGTGAGAGACCTTGTAGAATAACCTTCATATTGTGCTTGGATAGTATTAGTTATCATGTTTTGCAATTGTTGAATTGATAACGAAGCAACTGAAGTAGATTATCTCCGTCAAGGAGTGTGTTGATTCTCTTTCCCTTTGTCATCCTTTGTAGAGGTGAAACCAAATGGGAACTTAGGACCATGGCTTGATTCACCAAGATCTTGTATTTCAAGTTTATTCATTAGAGTTGCAATTTGGAGGTCCTTATCTTCAAGTGCTTTTGTGAGAAGGATCGACTTTGTTGGCAGGCACCACACCGGTGACCACGTTCACAAGTTTGCCCGCCATTTCTAATCAAGTTCCAGTCTCATTTCAGCCCTATCTTTGCAATTTGGAGGTCCTTATCTATGGTAGAGGTGTTATTCATCATGACTAACACAACTTCCCAAGATGATGGAGAAGAAAGTGAATTGAAGCGAGCACGTGAAATCTCGTCTTTTGAGCTCCCTAAGGTGGGAGAGAAATCATGCGACCAACTTCTTGTGAAGGAAGAAGGAGATTTGCCCCCATATTTGAGGTGTTCCAAGATGGAGATGTCCTTATTGATGACCTTATTTCTTGCAAGAGGGTCTAAGGAGATGATTTTCAAGACTTTGGATTCCTTTGTTAATTGAACTTAAAGTTGATTGTGAGCTTAGGTTGGCTAAAATTAATTGCACCAATGCAATTGTTGGCGGTAGTCGTACCAAGTCTAACTGAAGTAGCTATTGTTGAAACTTGGATGTTCTTACTATAGGCCATTTGAGCTAGTAGCAAGATGATGAAGATTTCTTTCTTTGAAGGAGAATGAAATGAGAAGCAAAGATGTCTCACCAGGCATGCCAAAATTTGTGGACGACTATATTTCTAGTTTGAAATAAATCAAACAAGTAAAATAGTTTTACAAATGCAAATTTGTATTAATGAATATGTGGTACAATTTTCTAAAATTACAAAAGAGTGATCCTCTAATTTAATCTCCTAGAAAAACTTGTTAATTGGAATTGTAATAATGTGATTTTGACTCAAACACCAAATATCCTTCAATTTGGCTGAAGGATGGATCGAAAACGCTTGAAACAGAATTACAATGAATCTCTGGCTATGAGCTTGTTAGAAATTCTTAGTTCTTTGTGTTCTTCATATGTTCTTTGTGTACTTCATGTGTTCTTCATCTTCGAAAGTTTTGTGGTGGAAGTTCTTTGGGCTTTTGAGGCTTGAATTCGTAGAGTTTCACTGATTTACGGTTTCTCAAAGTTTTGGAGGGTTTTGAGCTTGATTCCAGCAAACTTTAAGATCTAGGAAGATAGTTTAGATGATTCTACTTCAAATGTTCTTCGATTTTGAGGTTGAAGTTCTTGAAGCCTTTGAGATTTGATTCTTGCAGAACTTTTGTACTTCTGAGTGCTTTTGAATCTTCTTTGATGCTGCTTGTACTCTAGATGTCTTGGTGTCTCCAAATGCCTTAGGAAGACTTCTATTTATAGGAGTTTAAGATGGGTGAGCGACACGTGGTGAAGTTGATTAGTGACATGTGTCATAGTCGGATTGGAGGAGTTTTAAAACTTTTTCTCCAAGACACATGGCATCTTTTGATTGGCTGAAATATTTTGATTTCAAGGTGATACATGTCAGCCCCAATTGAACTGCCTGTGTCATCACTTACACTCGTCGGGCTACTTATGTCATTGCTTACATGCACCGATGTGTAATTATTATTATTTTTTTGCATGGTTTTTATGTCTCTATTTCAACAACACTTAACAAATTTTTGTTGGTTTCTGAATAGTAATAGCAAAGGCTAGTAGCAATATGTGACGCTTTTTAATAAGCTATACTTTATAGACTTGGTAGTATGATGTATCAGCTAGTGATAAGTTGGGAATTTTCCCTCTCTACAAACATAACTATTAATATTTAATTTTTTAAAAATTTTGAAAGTATAAAAAAAAAATCAATCTAAGCTAATAATGAATTTGTCAAAATTCACACATGATAAAAAGATATCAAGAGTTGTAGCAATTGATTAACCAAGATATATCCATTACTTATTTTCTAGTATTTATAAATACCCACTTAAGAGTCTTTTGTCTAAATATTGCAAAAAACCAAGTTTTTTATGGTAATAGGTACGGTTCAGAGTTATTTAGGAAAGTGAGAAGAGAGAGAGAATTTCGGCAACAGTGTTGCCGAAATTCTAAGAAAAGTAGGAGAGAATGAGAAAAAGCCGGTGAGAGAAAATTTGGAATTTCGGTAACAGTGTTACCGAAATTCTGTCTGCCCAACCCCCTGCCCGTGCGCGAGTGTGCGCGAGTGCCTGCTAGTGACTAAGTATAAAAAAAAGAATATGTTTTCGGCAATGGCAATACCGAAAATGGGAAGGAAAAAAAAAAAAAAAAAAAAGGCAAGTGGAATTTCGGCAATGGCAATACTTGAAAAAAAAAAAAAAAAAAAAAAAAAAAAAGGCAAGTGGAATTTCGGCAATGGCAATACCGACAATGGGGAAGAAAAAAAAAAAAAAAAAGAAAAAGAAAAAGGCAAGTGGAATTTCGGACATTCAGTGTACTTAAAATCTATGTATCTATGTACTTAAAATCTATGTACTTAATTTCAGTGTACTTACCGAAATTCCACTTGCCTTTCTTTTTTTTCTTTTTTTTTTTTTTTTTTTGTCGGTATTGCCTTTCTTTTTTTTCTTTTTTTTTTTTTTTTTTTTTTTTTTTTTGCATTTTCGGTATTGCCATTGCCGAAATTCCACTTGTCTTTTTTTTTTTCTTCCCCATTTTCGGTATTGCCATTGCCGAAAACCTATTCTTTTTTTTATCCTTCAGTCACTCGCGGGCACTCGCGCACGGCCAGGGAGCTGGGCAGGTAGAATTTCGGTAACACTGTTATCGAAATTCCAAATTTTCTCTCACCCACTTTTTCTCATTTTCTCTCCTACTTTTCTTAGAATTTCGGCAATACTGTTGCCGAAATTCACTCTCCCTCCTCATTTTCTTAAATAACTTTAAACAGTGCCTATAACCATAAAAAATTGTATTTTTTATAATATTTAGACAAAAGACTCACCCACTTAAATTAAATGGTTGTGAAAATATTTTTATAAAAGCAAAAAATTGTGGTTCTCAGTTTTCAACGGAATAATAAAAAAAAATAACGTCCGTTGGGTAAAAAATTCAAAATTGTTCTACACATGGAGCTATAAAAGGGTCGTGGCGTTGACAAAAAATTCAGTTCTGAAGCTTAGCTCCGCATAGTCAAAAGCAATTGAGAGACCGAAACATTTTAACGAGAGAGAGAGAGATGGATTTGAGAGAGCTGAGAGAAGCCATAGAGGAAGTGGAGCTAGTTGACGGCCACGCTCACAACATCGTCGCTCTCGATTCCACCTTCCCTTTCATCCGTTCCTTCTCTGAAGCCGAAGGCGACGCGTTATCCTACGCGCCTCACTCCCTCTCCTTCAAGGTACAAGCTAAATCAATCCCACGTTTATGTTTTGATTTTTTTTCATAATCTATTCTAAAAGAAAAAAAATGAAGAAAGATGCATGTAGTAATATAATGTTTTCAGTCTGAGGGCAATACGATATTGACTTGTCTCCAGCAACTACATTAAATAGCCATGTACTACGGTTGATGCAAAAAATTCTTTTGAAATTTGTGTTTGTTTTTTATGATCAATTATTATTACGGCATGTCTCTGTTTCAGTCCATGTTTCTTTTTTTGGATAAATTGGTGTTGAATAAGAGATGTGGGATCAATTTTTGCTTACATAAAAAACCCGATTAATATCTTGAAATGGTGATAAAGAGCTAACATCATGAGTAGATGGTTGAAACTCTCTCAAAAAAAAAAAAAAAAAATGATTAAAAGAAAAAAAAAAAATGGGTTTGTGATTTTGTGGGAGTACTTCACTTGCTTATCACATGTTTGTGTAAACCACAAGTGGCTATGCGAAAAATTTGATGAAAATAGGTTGAATGTTAGATTATTTAAAATAAAGACGAGACAAAAAGTATTGTAGGACTCACAAATAGTAGATAATTTAAATTGAAAGTTAGCTTTTCTTGTTAATCAGTTGCCAAACGTACACGAAATGAAATGAATGTATTTCGTAAAGTAGCATGAGTTTATTTTGTAAATTTGTTCAAATTGGAGGTCTCTATTCAATGTCCCAGGTGCAACTAGCATAAGTGTTGGGTTAACAGTACATTTCGCCATGTTCTGAAGTTGGCAGTTTCATTAATCTAAAGGAACTTTTAATGTCCTTGTTGCCAAGCACAGTACTGCATTATCTTCCTTTCATTCATTAGTTTATATTTATAAGCCTAGTCGGTATAGCTTACGAATTGGCTCATTTAGTTAGCTTATGTACAGTGTTTTAAAACCTCACTTTTCCTAAGTAGAATTGTCCTTTTAATTAAAGCAAATTAAACTGATGAAAAATAAGCTATCCCAAAGACACACGTGCATATGATGCTATGACTTGTAACTGCATAGTACCTGAGAACTATGAAAAAAATTAATTGGTTTTAGGTCTTCCATTCTGACTGCATTGCTTTGTACATGGCAGAGAAATTTAAGACAGATTGCTGAACTGTATGGATCTGAGTTATCCTTGCAAGGGGTTGAAGAATACCGTAGACTTTCTGGATTACAATCCATTAGCTCAATATGCTTCGGAGCTGCAAGAATATCTGCCATTCTTGTTGATGATGGGATTGAATTTGACAAAAAGCATGACATAGAGTGGCATAAAAGTTTTGCACCAGTTGTTGGTAGAATATTGAGAATTGAACACTTGGCTGAGAAGATTCTTGATCAAGTAATACACCTTTTGATTTTATTCTTTTAAGCATTTCATAAATTGTAAATGCATTATATGATATCCTTTGGATTATCTTTTCTGTTTTCATGAAATGATTAACTGAATGCTTTTAAGATATTCTTCAACTCTTGGACTTTGTCTCATTCTTCACTTGGTCATGTGTTTCATCTTGATGTCCAACTCCATCCCAAAAGGAATACAGCATATTATGCTTACATGTTTCCTTTGACATTATAAGAGCTGAGGATTTTGTGGACAGTTACTTGTATGGTTGATCCGTTTTGGGGAAGAATTTATTTGGGCACGAGTAGCCCAAAACAGTACCTATTGTTATTTTTTATTTTTAAGTTTTATGCTCTTGATGCTCCTATAACTATCAGGAGATATTGTTGTATTTCAGTTCTGCATTTGTATTTGTATTTTGTAAATTAATAAGGTTGCTGGAACTAGAGATCTTTCTGTTTGTTATTTGTGCAACTTCTTTTCTAGAATCATTTTAAAATGATTTAATCAGAAACATTTTTTACATTATACCTTCTGAAGTATATTGTTTGAGTTAGAAATCTATCTTTTCATTGTAGTCAATTTAACCAATAATTTTTATGTACCCTTCTCTCCAGCTACTATCTTCTATATCTTGTGCATTGTACCTCCATGCCTATGTCAATGAGATGTCAATGATCTGCATAGTTTTTTTTTTTACTTTTTATCTTGATACAGTCTTTAGCAATGACCCAATATTTTTGTTTTCTATGGGCTAAGTTTCTAATAAATTTTCAAATCTATTAAGTTGAGTGTCATGTGCTTATATATGTTATTCATTCATCAGTTGTTTTCTTTATTTTATTAGTTTGGTATTATTGATTCAGCATCTCTTACTCTCTGCTATTATAAACTGGTTGATTATTGAGCAAGAGGTGCTTGGACATTGAATCTAATTTATTTATACTTTTTAATTTATTTCTTCATTTCTTTTGTTCCTTTTAGGAGTTGCCAAATGGAGGTGCTTGGACATTGGATACGTTCACTGAAACTTATCTGGAAAAGTTGAAGTCATATCCTCTCAGCTTAAAATGGATTTTTTTTTCTTGTACCTTGTCCTTCTTAGTATTATAAAGTTATAAACGAAGCCTGTTTAGTTGGTTTCCTTACATCTGTGTTACAGTGGCTAATCAGATTTTTGGCTTAAAAAGCATTGCTGCATACCGCAGTGGATTAGAGATAAATACAAATGTCACTAGAAAAGATGCTGAGGAAGGTCTTTCTGAAATTTTAAGTGGTGAGTGTAGCATGTGGATTGGGGTTTCTGAGCATACACAGCATGATATACTGACCAATTTATTTTTCCAGCTGGAAAGCCTACTCGCATGATGAATAAAAGCTTTATCGACTATGTCTTCACTCGTAGTTTGGAGGTTGCTCTATACTTTGACTTGCCAATGCAGATACACACAGGGTAACACAGTTTTGAGGCTGATATTTGTTTCACATTATGCTCTGAATGATGGCTAATAAGATATAGAGAAAAATAAAACTCAGAATATGGATGGTTGTTTGGAAATTCTATATACCCAATCAGCTAAAAGCTGAAGAAAGTTGACTGCTTTTAAATTTTCTAGGGATAGGTTGTGGCTTTTTCATGTAAGGATGTTCAAGTCAATTCCAAAATGCACCTGAAACACACTGAACTTGAATTTATCTTAATGGTTGTGTCCCTAAGAATAAAACTAATTTTAGAGATGTGGCCCATTCTGGTCCACTTCTGTGAATAATCAAGCCACTCCTAAGATTTTTATTTTGTTGTATTTCTTGTTCTTTTCTCAGCTATCAGAAAGAGCATTAGAGAAATCTGTATGTTCTTACATTGTTACTTTATATACTCAATCTGTATGTTTCATTTTTATTTTTTATTTTTTTTACAACTAGTTTTGGGGACAAAGACTTGGATATGCGGCTGTCCAATCCCCTTCATCTCCAGACGCTTCTTGAGGACAAGAGATTTTTTAAATGTCGTATAGTACTTTTACATGCATCCTATCCATTTTCAAAGGAAGCATCATATCTGGCCTCTGTTTATTCCCAGGTCAAATTTAGCCCCAAGTGAATCACATCTTTTAACATGTAATATTGATATACTTGGAAGTATTACTTGCAAATAATGTAATGCTTTCACTTTCAGGTGTACCTCGACTTTGGGTTGGCAGTTCCTAAGCTTAGTGTCCATGGGATGATATCTTCAGTCAAAGAGCTTTTAGAGCTGGCCCCAATAAAGAAGGTTATACCATAAGCGGTTTATATAATACTGATGGAGGGTACAAAAGACCTAGGATATGTCACCATTTTCTAAACACCACATGTGCCATGAGAACAGCTTATCCATACTCCATCTCCTAGTCTCCTCCTTCCCACCACCCTCATTTTTCTCCTGTTACAAAATTTTTGTCAACTAACTGACTGTAGCCATCTTTAAAAATTGTTTATTCATTTACTTTTGGCTATAATACATATATGTTTCTGGAAGAAAAATTTTGATACCATAATACACGTGTTTCTGGAAGAAAAACGTTTCTGGCAGTGCTTCTCCTTTTATGTACTCTTTTATGTCTAGTTTGTACTTATAAAATTTGATGCTAAACATAAATAAATTTGCAGGTGATGTTCAGCACTGATGGTTATGCGTTTCCTGAAACTTTCTACTTAGGTTTGTTAAAGTTGATATTTGTTATTATTTTACCAAGTCTTAATCTATGTTTGTTTCTATGGAAGTTCATAACAGTTAAGGCAGACTCTCTGTCTTGAACATGCCATATCAGCTACTAAAGATGATCTTCTCACACCACCAATTTTCATTTTCAAAGGTGCAAAGCAAGCACGTGAAGTTGTCTTTTCTGTTTTACGTGATGCATGCGTTGATGGTGATCTCTCAATTGCTGAAGCTATTGAAGCTTCTAAAGATATCTTTTCCCAGAATGCAATTCAGTTTTACAAGATTAATTTATCTCTTGGTTCAAAGCACACAGTAACTACTAACTCTCTGAAAATTAAGACCAGTGCATCACATAATGATGTCTCGCTTGTTCGCATTATCTGGGTTGATGGTTCAGGACAGCACAGATGTCGTGTGAGTACTTTTTTTCCCTCTTAAATGTAGTTTGGGCCTGTCATTTAAGACAAGTGTAAGAACATGTATAAAAGTTGAAACAAAAATATAGAACAGATCTCTGAACTAGGAGAGAATGACTGAGGTTCTGTTTGCCTGCCATTTGAGACGTAGAAAAAGTGGAAAATATCCTAGGTTCTCGCAACTAATTATGTTTAAGAGTGAGAGTAGTCAGACTTTGTTGACAAGAAACAGCCTTCTTCAGAATGAAGCAGAGTGCCTTTTTTTTTGGGAATAAATACTGTTGGGATAGAAAAAAACAAAAACAAAAAGGGGAAAGAAGTCATCTATCTTATAATTCTAGCTGCGGCAAGCATCCCCTCATTCTATGTAGTTGTTTTTGATAATTCCATAGCAAACCATTGTGAACTAGTTATCAAACCTATGTTGCTGCAATGATAGCTTATAATAGTATATAAGTACTAAGAATTGGAAAAGCTCCTATTAGTGCCGCATCACAATGTCATAAGTAATGTTCATAAAGATCCTAAGTGAAAATGATCAGATTGCTGACATTAAGTTTGATGTGGAAAGCATAAAGACAATTTTTATTTAGGTTACTTCTATTTAATTTTGGAAGGCAATTGTATTTTTACTATGTGTCTATTGGATTTTATTATAGGTTTTATTAATTAACTAGTATTTTATTGAATTTCCTAGATTTATGGGTATTTTTGTAATTCAGTGATTGTGCTTTCCTAAGTCAATTACAATAGGGTGAAGTCATAGTTGTATATGTAAGCACACTATTGTACTCCAATGGAGCCTTTTAGACAGTTTGCTTAATGAATATAATTTATTGTTGGAGTTTTTCTTTCAATAGCTTGGTGTTAATTTCTAGGATATTTTCAGTTTTCCATTCTTCAATTTTGGTGTTTCATCAATTTTGGTTTTCCTGTTTCAAAATTATTCCTGTAGGCATCAAACAGCTTATTCGTCCAATGTGTCATCTGACTGTTTTCCTAAAATCATTTTGTACTCTGTTGCTTTCGAATTCATTACTGCCATACTAGTGAATAATTTATGGACTAATTGCTTGGTAGAATAAGTTGCATCCCTTATTCCCATCAACTTAGCAATCTGAATGTGAAGTTGCCCAACATTGCTTATTTCTTACTTGATGATTATCACCAGACTGAAGATTCACAGAATCTGATGATAAGAATTGATTAGCACTGTTTCTACAACAATTCAAATTGGCTATATACAGAGCATAGTGTAACAAGTTCATTAAGATTTTTGTAATATGGGATATTGTATAAGATTCTCTAGAATGCAAGTGATAGCTACCTAAACAAAAGTAATTGTTACGCATCTACATAACCCTTCAACGGATGACTGTAAGACTGTATTGTCATTCAATTTCTAAACTTTCATGGGTAATATGGAAATGTCTTCACATAGATTCATTTTGTCATGCCTTAATAGAAGTGATTTTACCCCTCTCAATTAATGTGCATCCGTATAGAGTATCAAGTTAATGAAATTAAATCATGATTATTTCATTTTAAAAATTTCCATGTGTAATTTCTCAGTCAGCAAATTACTATGGAGGTCATCATATTAGTATCACTATTAGGAATTAGTAGGGCTGAATCATTGACCTAGAACAAGAAAAGTATCTGGAATTTCCTCTTCCATGTTGCCAACAAGCTCTAGCTCAAATGGCATCTCCTTTCTTCATAAGAGCAAGGTTGAGATTTTGGGTTCTAAGATTCAACAGTCGACGACTCCATGTGTAACTTACCAATAAAAAAATAAAAAAAAAATCAATTCCATGCTTATGCAGTGCAAGATTCTTTTTTAATGTGACCAGTGGGGAGTTAATGTCAATTAGTACTGTAGTGAAGGCTATGATGACTTTGTTTCAGGTTGTTCCATCGACGCGCTTCAATAATGTTATTAAGAAGAATGGTGTTGGTTTGACATTTGCAAGTATGGGAATGACTTCTTTTGCCGATGGTCCAGCTGATGAGACCAATCTAACTGGAACGGGTGAGATCAGACTGATTCCTGATTTGTCAACCAAGTTCAGAATACCATGGTAGTAATTTGTCCACGTTGTAATTTCCATTTGTCATGATATATTAATTAAGTTTTCCAGATTCCTCTTCTTTCCATCAACTATTGAAGAGTGAAACTAAAATTTATAAATCCTCTACGTGTATTGTCCCTACACAATTAGGATGTCAATAATATAGACTTCACGTCAGCACTTGATGAAGTTTGTGACATACGATGAAATGGAATAGGGCCAGCAATGTGCCATGTTGCCACTCTTTCATCCTTCTATTGGAACTTTGTAAGCTGTACTGGAATTCTGAGCCCCGGAAAATTAAAGAACATAGTTATTAATCATACAAGCTCAGTATCTAGAATTTCATATTTATGTTGGCCTTGTTATGCTAGCCTTCCTTTTCTTAGAATCTCCCTAATTAATTAGTCTTCAATCCAATATTTTTAAAATACAAGGGACAATAAGGTAACAAAATAAACGACATTGCAAGTGATGCTACTTCTTTTTATGCTTGGTCAAGTTTTAGAGTAAACGTATGTAACTTTCGCACTTTATGGTATTGTGGTTTGCAATGTGATAGAAGGGGTTGGGAATTAAGAGAAACTAATAAACAGATTCAATAGTTATCATATATTTACTCAAAATACAAATCCTTAATTATTTATCATATTTATTTTTTTCTATGTCGTTACAGGTTCTGGAAAATATTTCTTTCTTTGTTGACCAGTATATAGTATCTTGCTTCAGTAATTTTTTCTTTTCTTTTTTATTTATTTATTTTTGCCTTATCCATACTGTCACTAATTTGATGCATATTTGTTAATAAGTTTCAACTGCATAAGTAGTTTATGGACCTTTCTTCTTTATTTAACTATAAATTTTTTCCTGTCATTTCTAGTCAGTATTTGGGCTATGTAATAAAAGACCTACTGCTGAACACATTCTTATCCTAAGAGTCTCATATGGGTTATATAGCTTCAGAGAGCAATGTTTGTAGTTTAGTGCTTCTTAGAGATCATCTAAGGCAGCAGCATTATTTATTTTGAACTCTGAATTTATTTCTATCATAATGGATGTGGCAAACCACTCTCTTCTCCAACAGGAAAAAACAGGAGGAAATGGTTTTGGCTGATATGCATCTTAAACCTGGTGAACCATGGGAGTATTGCCCAAGAGAGGCCTTGCGAAGGGTTACAAAAATTCTGAAAGACGAATTTAAATTGGTATGTAGGATCATTCATGTAAATTGCTGGCAAGATAGTTTGATGTTTAATTTTCAAATGCCATGTCCAGGAAATGAATGCAGGATTTGAGAATGAGTTTTTCCTCTTGAAGAGTGTACTAAGGTATGGCATACCAAGGTCTTTAGCTATTTTATTTGCTGTTAGCATTTTCGCAACTATTATCAAATGTAATTTACAAAGTGGTGCAGGGAAGGGAAAGAAGAATGGATGCCAGTAGACTCAACACCTTACTGCTCTACATCAGCATTTGATGCTATGTCCCCCTTACTTCAAGAAGTTGTTGCAGCTCTTGATTCCTTGAATGTCACAGTGGAACAGGTACAAATGAAACTCAACATTATTTATTCTTATTCAGGGGAGGCAATTTCTATTGGAGTTACCTATGTTTGTCTTAGTTTTTGTAGTCTGTGTCCATGTGCTCTTTATATATGCTTAGTGACTTCACTAGGTAGAATGTGTATGAAAGATTGGCATTTACTTCCTGCATTAGCTCTGCTGACACTAAAATTATCTCTATCCAATGAATGAATCTGAAAGAGAATTTCTGAAGGAATCTAGTTTTATGTGAAATCCAGTGTAACAAAAATGCATGCCAAATCAAAATCGCCAATCAGCTGGGCACTAAATTTCATGCTTTATGCCATTGTAGAGGCTAGCGTGCCTTCCGTCTCTGGGCCTTCACCAATTTTTTTCATTGAATTTCTATAATTTTGAATTTGATTGCCCATTCCTTTCCTTTTGTTTGATTCATTAAATGAAGTCATAGTATCTATTCCTCTGCAAAATAAAGCTGCAGTTACTTTTGAGGCAATAAAAAATTTCCTTAAGGACTTACAGCTTTCCATTTAATATTATATAAATTCCAAGAATATTTATGATGCAATTAGTGCCAAAAAAATTTATTTTAATATAGTTTTGTTTGATTCTAGAAGTTAGAATACATTTGGCCGACCTTGACTAGTTTGTTGAGGATCCATAGCATACCCTAACAATCTTGTGACTAAGGCCTGATTGTTTTTGTTAATTATCGAAGTCAATTTTTTCTTTTTACCATCAGTTTGTTGGATTTTCATTTAGCTTTTATTAGTTAATTATGTTATTAGTAATTTCTTTAATTTCCTAGAGTTAACAATATTTTTCATATTCAACAATTGGGATTTCCTAAGTCAATTAGAGTTAGGATTAAATCATAGTAGCGTATGTAATCACACTATTCTATACTCCAATGGATAAAATTTTTGCTTCAGTAGTAAATTTATTGTTGAAATTTTCCTTCAATAACTTGGTACTAATTCTAGGCAACTCTAGGTGGTAATTCCTAGATTTTGTTTACTCTTGCTTAGTGTTAATTCCTGGGTTATTTTTATTTTTCTGTTCTTCAATTTTGGTGTTCCATTAGTTTTGGTTTTGTTCCATGTCAATGTCTCACTTAATTTTTATAGAAATGACAATGACACTTTTTACTGTATGTTCCATTGTTCAATTGTAAACATGAGTATTAGCCTTGACAAAAATATAGTTGTACCTAAAAAGAGAGGTTTTAACAAGCTGTACATAGGCAAATAAACTAACAGAAAAAAGCTGATCCAAGACATCTCTCTCTCTCTCTCTCTCTCTCTCTCTCTCTGCTGTAATTCAAATATTATGTGCCAAGACTTTGTTAACTCTTTTAGCATTTTTCATAGTTACATGCAGAGGCTGGGAAAGGTCAATTTGAGGTGGCACTGGGTTATACTGCTTGTACTTATGCTGCTGACAAGTTGGTTTTCACCCGTGAGGTTATTAGGGCTGTTGCAAGGAAACATGGATTACTGGCAACTTTCATGCCAAAGTAGGTGCCAATGATATTTGTTTTCTTGCTTACTCTGAGTCACAGAATTTTAAATGTTACAGGATTTTTAAAATTTTGGGCAAAGCTACTCAATGATTACCCCATGTCCAACCACGAGAGGAGTTATGGGGAACATTTTCATTCTGTGACAATTAATCAACAATGCATGTGTAGAATCTATTTCATGGATTTATGTCTGAAAAATTGCTTCATAATATAACACATTATACTACATTACATAGTTGTCTCTTCTTGATGGGTAGGTATGCTTTAGATGACATTGGTTCAGGATCCCATGTGCATATCAGTTTGTATCAGAATGGAGAAAATGTTTTTAAGGCAACTGGTGGAGCTTCTCAGTATGGAATGTCCACCGTTGGGGAGGAGTTCATGGCAGGGGTTTTACATCATCTTCCTGCAATATTGGCATTTACAGCACCTGTTCCAAATAGGTATATTCTTTTTCATCAGATATTGCACAGTTCAATAGCATACTTCATTTCTTCCTTCTTCGAATCTTTTTAAGAACGAAAATGTAGCTTATATGGCCTTGGAAATATTGCGATAGCTAATTTTGTACAATCATAATTAATTGCATGTTTTGTTAGAAAATATTTAGAAATTTTACAATTGTTTTCATCAAGTTTAGAAAGTTACAATGTGAGCAAATAAGGACTCTTTGCCTTTAATTCAATGTTTCAAGACTTCTCCAACTAAAAAATAATGACTCTTTCTTTCATTTGGTTCAATGTTTCAAAAAGTAAAGACTCTTTGTTTCCTTTGGTTCAATGTTTCAAAAAAGCTTCTCTCTCACACACATACAAAACTCTTTGTATTTCCATTCACCCTTTTCACCTCTTGCACTTCTACCCTTTTATATACACTTGCCCATAGCCCTTCATTCCATTTCATCTTAAATACACCTGCACCAAGAACAATGCCATTTTTCTCCAACCCTTTAATGACACCTACCTAACTCTGACATTGTTGACTCATCTAATCCTAGCGTGTATGGGTTAGACCATTATAACTTGTAGAGACATTACATTAGATAGATATTTTAAAAATTGCTTCATACTGACTATTTTCTCTTATCTTCATGTTTTAAATGTTATGTGTGTGCAGTTATGATCGAATAGTACCAAATACATGGAGTGGAGCATACCAGTGCTGGGGAAAAGAAAACAGAGAAGCTCCATTGAGAACTGCATGCCCACCTGGAATTCCAGATGGATTGGTCAGCAACTTTGAAATTAAATCATTTGATGGGTGTGCAAATCCGTACTTAGGATTGGCTGCTATAGTTGCTGCTGGCATTGATGGGCTTCAGAGGCATCTTTCTCTCCCTGAACCTGTTGGTAAGATCTTGTAATCTTTGATAATATGAGATTACAAGTAAAGCATATGTTATAATTGGTAAATTCATGATGCCATTCCTCTATGGAACAGATACAAACCCACATAGCCTTGCTGATAAACTTCATAGATTGCCAGCATCACTTTCTGAATCTTTAGAGGCTCTCCGGAAAGATAGTGTCTTGACAGATCTAATTGGTGAAAAGCTTTTGGTTGCCATAAAAGGAATTCGTAAGGTATGTTTGAAATAACTAAATAAGCTTTCTGAATGGTGAGCTTGTGGATTAAAGATTTAAGCAATAATTTTAAGTAAGCCTTTTGTGCTTCTTGAGAAAGATTAACCTCTCATTTATGTTGCATGGAAAATTCTATGGATGAGTCATGTCTGTGTTGGAGACTCGTCATACACTGGCACTTGTCTCATACTAATTGGAGGGACATGTGTCCAACTATTGTGATGCCTGTCTGTATTACAAGATTATACATTTTAGTTAGGTCCATTGAGTCTAGATGCTCCACCAACATTCCTTTGAACAAGATTAATGTTGGCATATGTAATTTCCTGCATTGTAACATGCGGCTGTATAATATGGTATGAGTGGATAACGATCCAATATCATTTTATTTTGTTGTTAGATATGTCTGTTTTATAGTCATCTATAGTCATGCTCTGCCATTTAATTTTTTCTGGGATTTTCCAGGTCGGTACTCCTTATTGTACCTTTACCTTGTTTTTTCCTCCATGTTTTACAGCCCAACATGAGACTCTCAAATGCACTTTCATGTGTTGTACCTGGCTGTTGCTAAGACTTGTAAAGCTAAGTCTTGCATTCATTCGTTGGCTGTTGCTGCCTGACTTTGTTACTGCTTGACCTCCTATATTTGTTTGGCTAAGTGAAGAAAAACTGCTGTAGGAATTAAAATAGATTTGTTTTTGTGGAATATTACAAAAAGGTTGTACTAGTGGACAAAACTCCCACTTTTGTTGAATATCATAAAGCCTTCCTTAAACCAATAACCCAGATACGACTTTTTCTAATTAACTTTTGTGAGTTTTTTCAATTTTTCAGATGTCTAATTAATTTAGTGACTGTTATAAGTCAGTCTTACATATTTCTGTGCCTTTACCTGATTGCCAAATAGCTAGATCACTAATCATTGAGGTTTGAAAATTATCTTTTACTTTACATATTTATTAATGAAGTATGACCTAGGGAATGTCAAGTTCTAGGCCCAGCTATAAGCCATTTCAAATGGCTATACCAGAACTTTTCTTTCATGGTTTAGTGTTACAGATATAAGCACCTTCGAGTGCTTTACTCTCTTTCTCACAGAATTTAATTGCTGAATGAGTTATATAGAGCTTGCTGTAGAAACATTTTGGAGGAGTTTTATTTTACTTATGAATGCAAATCATAACTGTGTGATCTCATGTTTGCAGGCAGAGATTGATTATTACTCAAAGAATAGGGATGCATACAAGCAACTTATATACCGATATTAAGCTGATTTATGTTCTGGTTCGGCTTAGGTTGGTCATTAATTGTGAAGATTTCGAGGATACTCTTATTTGTGAACTCTCTATTCTACTAATTGCTCATTTTCAACTTAGAAGGAAAGCATTTAGTTTGGAACAAGCAGTGCTTCTATCCCTCACCTCATTGTTAATCAGTTGGTGCATGTGTAATAATGTTACGTTAATTGGAATCAGTCTTAACCTGATGGTGGCACAAACCATTGGCATGTAGCCTTTCAAAGCAGTGGACAAATTTATTTTCTTTGTTCTTGAATATGACTCTTCAATAAAAGTGTCTGTGTGTGTGCATGTTTGGGTACATTTTTATGTATCAATCTTACAACTATAAGATTTAATTGCAGGAAATAAAGGACATTTTGCCCATCTAACTATGTCGTGTGTATTATTATTATATCACAACCCTTATGAAGGAGGATGAGGCATTTGGACATGGTACAACTACCATCATACATTTCTTGGTATGACTTTAACATGAAACTAGTGTTAAGAAACAAAAATTATGTAGCAATGGCTGGGGACAAACATCATCATCCCGTTGTAATGGGTCTCATATGGCCTTGACTTATTATGGATCAATCTTGAGCAATGGAGGCGCTTGTTAACTTTTTGGGCATGAATTCTTGAGGTTAATGCTGCTAGGCTTAAACGTTGGGGAAAAAAAAAAGCACAATTATCCTTTTTTAACTATCTTGCACCATTTAGTTATTGAAAAATTGAAATTGTTTGTCAACTGCTTAAGCTTAACACATCTGATAATCCCATCCATGGAGTCCCACCCATATATTAATAGCAAATTTATGATAGAAAGGTAGTTCATTTTTTGATAAGAAAAAGGTAGTCATCATTTTATTAACGATTAGTCGGATTGAACAATATTGGCGATACATTCGGTTATTTCATCTAGCCAAACTAACTCATTTTCTACAGACAATCCCTGGCGTGCTAATATGTGTGCAGCCCCATTCGAGATTCTTCGAATGTGCCTCAAAAAACTATAAAATTGACGAAAGTAGCAATTTATCTTAAAGAGAGGTGCTAAGTTGGTAAGTCCACAATATTTTTACAATAAATCTTATGTGGTAAATTATTATTGATTTTAATTTTTATCCACCACTTAAATTATCTGTAACAATCAGTAATAATTTGTCATCTAAAATTTGTTGTGAAAATATTGTGGACATTACATTTCTCTATAAATGACAGTCTTGCGATATGATTTTTTTTTTTTGAATAAAGACAGGCAAATTCACTATAAATAAATAAATAAAGCTATACTCGCGTGTGTGCTGTGATTTTGTTGTGATGAGCGAGAGTTTGTGATTTTTTTGTTGTTCTTGTGAGAATTGGTAGAAGTTAAACTCTTTGGGATAAACTAGTTGGGTTCAAGAGAAATGAGTGAAGGGCAAATTTGTCTAATTAATAAAAGGGTTGTGTTAACGGGTACTACAAGATGCCTATTAATGACAACTTTTTTCAAATTTTTCTGACAATTCTTTTTTACAGTTTTATTTTATTTTTTCAGCTTTATTAGTATTGCTTGAAGCCTTTTTTGACTTTTTTCTTACATTTTTTTTTTTTGGTCTTTTTTGTACCCTAACAAGCACCGATTGATGCTTGTTAACATTTCCCTTAATAAAAAAATTAACTTTCAGAATTACATTTTTCTTCTCTCCAAAATGTAACTTTACTTGATAACTTTCACAAAATAAATGCTTCTAAACGAGTGTCATACAACACCCATTACTTAATTGGAGCAAGCAGTAAAATAATTATTGGAATTAAAGCTGTGTAGAGCACTTATCAAACTACTTGATTAAACAAAGAGAAAACCTACAAAAACATAAAAATGAGAAAGAGATAAAGAGAACGAGAAAGGAATCACATATGTAGATACAAATGAGTTGGTTATATTGGTGGTGTAACTTTTTGCTAATGAATAAGAAAAGTGCAAAAAAAAACCTTCATTCCTTGTTAAACTTTTTTTTCCTTATAAAATTAAATATTTTGAAAGTAGGGGTACTTATACAATACATTCACAAAAATTTTACAACAAAATCTAGGTAACAAGTTGTTAACTGTAAATAAAAAGTAATGTTAATTGTAGATCCAAATAAAAACTAATTACAACTTATCACTTAATCTTTAATGTGAAAATAGCATTAAAATGATTATATTCAAGCTTATTTAAGCTAGGCTTAAAAAAATTTTGATTTAACTTACTTTCAGTACATTTTTAACAGGACATGTTATTTTATTTTAAATATATAATAGCAAATGGTAGTTGGTTATAATTTTCACATTTTATTTAGTTAGTGAATAAAGTTATAATTTCTCATTAAAAAAAAAAATTCCTTTTTTAAAATGTACTATAATTTGAAGCATAAAGTATTTAAACTTTTATTTGAGAGGATCAAAACTTTTCTTTTTTTTTTTAAGAAATTATATATAAATATATATAAAAATCAATTCATCCCGTTCTCTCACGCTAATATAAGTGGTTCAGAACAAGTATTGAAAGAGAGAGAGAGAGAGAGATGGATTTCAGACAGCTAAGAGAAGCCATAGAAGAAGTAAAACTAGTGGACGGCCACGCTCACAACATCGTCGCTTTGGATTCCACCTTTCCTTTCATCCGTTATTTCTCTGAAGCTGAAGCTTAAGCTGACGCGTTATCTTGCGCGCCTCACTCCCTCTCCTTCAAGGTACCATAAACAAACAAACAAACACTAACACGCTCACTCTTCTTCTAGTATATTATTATTATTACTATTTTTGGCTTTTTAGTTTAAGGTTACTTTACTTTTACTCACAACTCGGTTGGTTTGACTCTTTGTTCGTTCTTCGTAGTATCTATCTGTATTTGTAATCGAGTCGCATGATTCGTGTTTCAACGTTGAGTCTCTTAACAAAGCTTTTTCATTAGAAAAAAAAAACCCAAACTGCCTTTAAAGTCTAGGCCCAAGCAGAAGAGCCCATCTAGCCTCTGTTTTATCCGAAACACTTTAAACCCAATAAAGACCAAAAAGCCCAATCTGAAAATCACACTTACCAAAAAAATAAAAATAAAAAAAAGGGGCCATGCCCAACCAACCCTAAATTTTCACTCAAGCAGAAAGCCCATCGGGTTTCGTTAGACTTCACCAAAATAACGAAAATGCCATCATATTCTCTGAAATTACAATTTGACTCCCAAACTTTCTCAAAATTATTTATTAACTCCAAAACTTATCGAAATCACATTTTCCCTCGATATTAGTAATTTCGAGTTCCACTTAACAATACACATATAACTCGATTTTGAAGATATCGAGTTTTACACGTAACTCGATTTTATTAAAATCGAGTTTAAAAAATAAGAGTATTTTGTTAAATAGTTTCAAAATATAGACATTTTGCTGCATAGTTTATAAATTAGGAGCAAATGCCAATTTTCTCCAGGTTTACATTGTACTTATAAGTTGTAATGTAAATAGTGGTAAATATTGTACATATTTACAAAAAGTGTACATTTGCAATAGTACAATATTTATCATATTTCATGTGTCTACAATATAAATTTACATTGTATCGTGCAAAGTAAAAGAAGAATTTTCCTTTCTTCTAAAAAAAAAATATATATATATATATATATTTATATATATAAAACAAGGTTCATGTACCGTGTAATTATTCTCTCTTTGATCAATAAAATTGACTCCAATTTTATATATGCAAACAATCTAATGAGTTATCTATACAAAGGAAATCAAACAAACCAAAACCAAAAAGATATAGCCATGACTCATTTAAGTAATAACTAATAAGTAACAAATAGTGTTGTGAGTAGAGGATAACATGATAATGGCCTGTCTCTAGCAAGTGGCAACTACATGTAATAGGCAAGTACTGGGTCATAGCAGCAATTATTCGTTTGTAATTTTTTTTTAATGCCGTCAATTATTATTACGTCATTTACTCTCTCTGTTTCAATCTGTGTTACTTAGTTTGTAAGCTTAGAAAGAAATTGGTTTATGATTTTTGTGGTAGTACTCCAATTGTGTAACACATGTTTGTGTAAATAACAGGTGAGGTATGGTACAATTATTTGGCTTTTTGCTTTTTGATAAGAGTTGGTTAATGTATCGATAACTAGAAAAAGTGAGGCTTTATAAAAAGAAGTACTAAGCAAATAAGCTATAAAACTAACGGAAGAAGCTGTCGGTAAATAGAAACGAAATGAAAGTATTTTGTAAGATTTGCACTTACAAACATTCAGCTAAATTTGTTCAAATTGGAGTTGCTATTCAAATTCATTATCAATAAGAAATGCACAGTACTTGGAGGTGCTTTGGATGTTCTAAAGTAGGATGTTTTATGTGCCGTGTCTTGAGATCATTAGTCCAAGAGAAATGCTATGTTCACAATATTTTCACAACAAATTTTAAGTGATAAGTTGTTATTGATTGTTATGGATAGGCAAAAAAGTAATTTAAGTTATAAATTAAAATTAGAACCAATAATAACTTACTACTTATGATCTGTTGTGAAAATATTATAAACATAGCATTTCTCTTGATCCTTAATCCAAAGGTACACTTAATGTCCCTGTCCCCAGTGCCAAGCACTGCATTATCTTTTATTGCCACAACTATGCAATTATATATAAGCATGTTTGGTATATCTTATAAGAAGCTTATGTCCAACCTTTTTAAACTTCATTTTTTTCTAGATACAATTGTATTTTTACCCTTTTTATTTTTAACCACAATAAACCTATAAAAATAAACTGTCCCGCATGCATGCTCACACACACATATAATACTATTACTTGTAACTACATGATGCTTGAAAACTAAAAATTTTGGTTATAGAGCTTCTATTCTAACTACATTTGTGCTTGGCAGAGAAATTTAAGGCATATTGCTGAACTGTATGGATCTGAGTTATCCTTGCATGGGGTTGAAGACTACCGTAGACTCTCTGGATTACAGTCCATTAGCTCAACATGCTTCGAAGCTGCAAGAATCTCTGCCATACTCATTGACGATGGGATAGAGTTTGTCAAGAAGCATGACATAGAGTGGCAAAAAAGTTTGGCCCCAGTCGTTGGTAGAATATTGAGAATTGAACGTCTGGCCGAGAAGATTCTTGATGAAGTAATATACTAATGGCTTTTGATTCAATCATTTTGAGCATTTAAAAAATTGTATGTGTATGTATATGACGTTCTGTTTTAGCGAATGATTAAATGAATGCCTTAAAGTTGTTCCTTGACTTTTGAACTTTGTCTCATTGTTCATTTGGTCGTAATTTCATCTCTATGTCCTACTCCATCCCAAAAGGAATACAGCATATTATGCTTACCTATATCCTTTTTGACAATAAGAGAGTCGGGACTTTTTTGACAGTTACTTGTATAGTGATCTCACTGTTTGTTATTTTTACAACTTCTTTTCTCGATCATGGTAAGATGATTGAATCAGAAACGATTTGTATATTATACCTTTTGTAATATGCTATTTGAGTTACACTTCTATCTTTTCATTGTAGTCAGTTGTCCCAATAATTTTTATATACCTTTCCCTCTAGCTACTATCTTCTATATCTTGTGCATAATAGATTATACCTCTATGCCTATGTCGATGAGACATTGATGATCTGCATTTACTTTGTTTCAATCTTGATGTAGTATCTAGCAATGACCCAATATTTTTTATTTCTTTAGACCAAGTTTCTGATAAAATCTTCAAATATATTAAGCTGAGTTTCATGTAGTTATATACGTTCTTCATTCATCAGCTGTTTGATTATTAATTCAACATCTCTTACTCTCTGCTATTATAAACTGGTTAATTTTTAAGCAACAGGTTCTTGGAAATTGAATTGAATTTATTTTTATTTTTTTTGTTTTTGATTTCCTTTTAGGAGTTTCCAGATGGAGGTGTTTGGACATTGGATACTTTCACTGAAACTTATCTGGGAAAGTTGAAGTCATATCCTTTCAGCTTGTCACTGATTTCTTTCTGTTATCTTGTCCTTATTGGTGTTATAAATGAAGCCTTGCTTTAGTTGGTTTCCTTATATCTGTGTTACAGTTGCTAATCAGATTTTTGGCTGAAAAGGCATTGCTGCATACCGCAGTGGATTAGAGATAAATAAAAATGCCACTAGAAAAGATGCTGAGGAAGGTCTTTCTGAAATTTTAAGTGGTGAGTGTAGCTTGTAAGTGGGGGTTTCTCAGCATACACTAAATGATATGCTGGCCAATTTATTTTTCCAGCTGGAAAGCCTACCCGCATTATGAATAAAAGCTTTATCGACTATGTTTTCACTCGTAGTTTGGAGGTTGCTCTATGCTTTGACTTGCCGGTGCAGATACACACAGGGTAACACAGTTTTCGAGCTGATATTTGTTTCACGTTATGCCCTGAATAAAAGCTGAGAAAATATAGAGAAAGAAATAAAACTTGGAATATGGGTGGCTGTTTGGGAATTCTATATATGCAATCAGCTTACAGCTGAAGAAAGTGTCTGCTTTTAATTTTTCTAGAGATTGGTTGGGGCTTTTTCATGTAAGGATGTTCAAGTCAATTTCAAAATGCACCTCAAACACACTGAACTTGAATTTATCTTAATGTTTGTGTTCCTAAAATAAAATTGATGTGAGGTAGGCTGCCCCATTCTGGTGCATTCTGTGAATAATCAAGCAGCTCATAAGATTATTTTTTTTCCATGTCCTTTACTCAGCAATCAGAAAGAGCATTAGAGCAATCTATATGTTTTTACATTGTTTCTTTATCTACATATAACATTGTTCCTTTTTTTTGTACAACTAGTTTTGGAGACAACGATTTGGATATGAGGCTGTCCAATCCCCTTCATCTCCGGACGCTTCTTGAAGACGAGATTTTCTAAATGTCGTATAGTACTTTTACACGCATCTTACCCGTTTTCAAAGGAAGCATCATATCTTGCCTCTGTTTAACCCCAGGTCAAAACTAGTCCCAAGTGAATCACAGTTTTTTAACAAGTACTGAATTCGCTTGCAAATAATGTAATGCTTTCATTTTCAGGTGTACCTTGACTTTGGGTTGGCAGTTCCAAAGCTTAGTTTCCATGGAATGATATCTTCAATCAAAGAGCTATTGGAGCTTGCTCCAATAAAGAAGGTTATACCTTAAGCAATTTATATAATACCTATGGGGAAGTTTAGTATACAAAAGACCTAGGATATGTCACCATTATCTTGCCAACTACCTGACTGTCACCATCATTTAAAATTGTTTATGAATTCACTGTTGGCTATAATACATATAAGTTTCCGGAAGAAAAATCTTGATTCTTCTTTTCTGAAGAAGAAGAATCTTTATGTGCGAAACGATGGCAGTGCTTTTCCTTTTATGTACTCTTTTTGTTTGGTTTGTACTCATAACATTTGATGCTAAATGTAAATGAATTTTCAGGTGATGCTCAGCACTGATGGTTATGCATTTCCTGAAACTTTCTACTTTGGTTTGTAAATATTAATATTATTTTCTATTTTACTTGGTCTTAATCAGAATGTTAGTTTCTATGGAGGTTCATGACAGTTAAGGCAAACTATCTCTCGAACATGAACTTGCTATATTACACCAACCAATTTTCATTTTTACAGGTGCAAAGCAAGCACGTGAAGTTGTCTTTTCTGTTTTACGTGATGCATGCATTGATGGTGATCTCTCAATTCCTGAAGCTATTGAAGCTACTAAAGACATCTTTGCTCAGAATGCAATTCAGTTTTACAAGATTAATTTATCTCTTGATTCAAAGCACACATAACTCCTAACTCTATGAAGATGAACACTAGTGCATCTCATAATGATGTCTCACTTGTTTGCATTATCTGGGTTGATGGTTCAGGACAGCACAGATGTCGTGTAAGTACCTTTTTTCCTCTTTAATGTAGTTTGGACCTGTCATCATCATTATTCTTTAAAAAAAGTGTAAGAATATGTACAGAAGTTTAAACTTAAATACAGAACAGGTCTCTGAACCAGGGAAGAATGGTTGAGGTTTAAAACATTCCGTTAGTTAAGGAGTTTTAATATAACTGTTTTGATTTGCATAATGTCAATCCAGACTATATACGATTTTTCTTCTTTCTTTTTCCCAATTTGTTGTCTATCATTCTTTCAGGTTGTTCCAGGGAAGCGCTTCAACAATGTTACTAAGAAAAATGGTGTTGGTTTGACATTTGCATGTATGGGAGAAACTTCTTTTGCCGATGCTCCACCTGATGAGACCAATCTAACTGGAGTTGGTGAGATCAGGCTAATTCCTGATTTATCGACCAAGTGCAGGATACCCTGGTACTAAATATCTTTGAGAGGCTTCCTGCTGGTTTATTTCACTTCAGTGTGTACGTTTGTCCACTTTGAAATTGCCATTTGTCATGATATATTAATTATGTTTGCTAGATTCCTCTTCTTTCCATCAAATGTTGAAGAATGAAACTAGAATTTATAAATCCCCTACATGTATTATCCCCTACACAGTTGGGATGTACAGTTTAGACTGCATGATAGCACTTGATGAAGTTTGTGACTGTTAATGTATATAGTGTTATAGGCTTAGGCCCAATCTAGTTTTCTTGTATAGCACACATTCTTGCACTACACTCTTACTTGTACTGCACTCATATTTGCTTGTACTGTACTCATATGCCTCCTATATAAAGGCACTTATGTATATTCCTTCAGTGAGAAATACAATACAGTCATTCAGTATTTCTAACATGGTATCAGAGCCACTGCTCTGACCTTTCTATTCCCGATATCGCTTCCGCCGTCACAACAACTTCTACAGTCTTCGCCGTTGAACCTCCGACGTCTCCAGACATCGTCCTTAGGTTCCGAACCTGTAGCAGCCGCCGTTAGGGAGCTCCGCCGCCACGAATTTTGCTCCGATCAACATTCTGAAGGTACCACGAAGATTGAATTGCATCGATCTACACGCCTGTGGAAACCGTGAAGCCATTGGAGCTCACACGCACCGCCACACGCCGCTCAAAGTTTCGGTTACTGCAACCCACGCGCCTCACGCGCCACACGCGCCGTCAACGTTCCAGGCTGACGTCATCCGTGACGTCATCAGTGCCACGTCAGCCCTAGCTTACGTCAGCACCCAGTCATCTGCTAACATCAGTGCCACGTCATCACCGTTGACCGTTGACCAGCCGTTGACCATTGACTGACTGTTGACCAGCTGTTGACCGTTGACTTTTTCTCGGCCAGGTTTCTCTTGCTCAGTTTTTCGCGTAGATTTCATTTTTGCAGTATGTTTTTGCATATTGTGCTTCTAAATGGATAAAAGGGATATTTTTCTTCCTCGCCCCATCAATACTGTATTGGAGGGGAATAAGAATTACTTATCTTGGTCTCAAGCTATACGCAGTTTTCTTAAGGGTCGCATGCTCTGGCAATATTGTACTGGTGTAATTACTATTCCTATGAAGAAGGCAGATGAAGATGATATAGCATTCCTCAGTCGCATGATTGAATAGGATAGTCACAACCACATGATCCTTACATGTATTCGAAACACTTCCATTCCCTCCATCTCCAATCTGTTGGGCAGCTTTGAAGATGCCAAATCAGCGTGGGATATGTTGGCCAAAAGATACTCTACTACTCACGGATCCATGAAATATCAATTAGTGGTTGAATTACATCAACTCAGGCAAGAACCAGGGCAATCCATCAATGACTACTATGATCAGCTTCGCTTCATTTGGGACCAAATTGACCTTTCTGATCCAACCTGGGCATGCCCAAAAGATGCTCAACAATATGCTACTGTTAGAGATGAATTTCGTCTCTATGAGTTTTTGATGTCACTCCACAAGGACTTTGAGCCCATTCGAGTTTCGCTTCTTAATCGCAGTCCTCCTCCATCTCTTGATACTGCTGTAAGTGAATTAGTTAGAGAGGAAGCTCGCCTTGCAGCCCTTCAAGCTCAGAATAAGTTTAATGTTCTGGCTATTGCTCCTTCTGCTTCGACCATAGAGCAACCTCAACAATCAGGTGATCCCTCTAGCTCTAGCAACCGTCGCAAGCAGACCAACAAAAAGTTTTGCAACTATTGCAAGCGTCCTAGCCACACTATTGAGACCTGTTACCGTCGCAACAAATCTACTGCTGCAATTGCTAACACTGAGCCTACTCCATCAATGCCTCCCATTTCAGCTGAGCCCTCGTCTTCTGGATCCACTATCAACCTCTCACCCACTGAACTACAGGAGATTATAACTCAGGCTGTTCGTATGGCTGGTAATGCATCTCTTTCCACTGCTCTCTCAGTTTTACCCGGTAAGTCTTAAACTTGGCTCTTTGATTCTGCCTGTTGCAATCACATGACACCTCACTCATCCTTTTTCTCCAAACTTAACCCTGTACCGCATCCCCTAAATATTCATATAGCTAATGGTTCCACCATGCATGGAAATAACCTAGGTTTTGTATCGACCTCCAACATCTCTGTTCCTGGAGTCTTCCATGTACCTGACCTATCTTATAATTTGTGCTCTGTGGGACAATTAGCTGAACTAGGATATCGCCTTATATTTGACTATTCTGGATGTATTGTGCAGGATCCGAGGACGGGACAAGAGCTTGGGACCGGTCCTAGGGTTGGGCGCATGTTTCCCGTGGACAATCTTCATCTTCCACCTGTTGCTCCAGTGTCTGTTGCTGCTGCTACTGCTGCGGTTTCTTCCTTACCTTCTCTCGCACTTTGGCATTCTCGTCTTGGTCATGCACCCTCTTCTCGGGTACAACAGTTAGCTTCTAAGGGTCTGTTAAGTTCTGTGTCCAAAGACAATTTTGAGTGTACTTCATGTCAATTAGGAAAACAGCCAGCCTTGCCTTTTAATAATAGTGATTCTATTTCTAATGGCATTTTTGAGTTAATTCATTCTGATATTTGGGGACCTTCTCCTGTTGCTAGTATTGGTGGATCTCGATATTTTGTTGTTTTTATTGATGATTATTCTCGTTATAGTTGGATCTTTCCTATGAAATCTCGTTCTGAAATTTTGCCAATATATAGTAACTTTGCAAAAATGGTTGAAACACAATTCTCTAAACATATTAAAACTTTTCGATCGGATAATGCTCTTGAATATACTCAATATGCTTTTCAAGCTCTGTTACACTCATATGGCACAGTACATCATCTTACTTGTCCAGGTACCTCTCAACAAAATGGTCGAGCTGAACGAAAACTTCGTCACATTCTTGATACTGTTCGTGCTCTTCTTCTTTCTGCCAAAGTTCCTCCCCCATTTTGGGGTGAAGCTGCTCTTCATGCCATTCATGCAATTAACCGCATTCCAAGCACTATCATCCATAATCAAACTCCGTATGAGCGCCTCTTTGGGTCACCACCTGACTACCATCACCTCCGCTCCTTCGGCTCAGCTTGTTTCGTTCTTCTTCAACCTCATGAGCACAACAAACTTGAGCCTCGGTCTAGATTTTGCTGTTTTCTTGGTTATGGCGAAACACAAAAGGGGTACCGGTGTTACGATCCTGTGTCTCATCGTCTTCGTGTTTCTCGTAATGTTGTCTTTTGGGAACACCGCTTGTTTGTTGAACTCTCTCACTTTCGTTCTTCCCTAACAACCTCATCTGTTTTAGAAGTTTTTCCAGACGAGTCTCATGTTCCTTCTCCAAACACTCCTGATTCTCATTTAGACTTCTCTATTCCTCCTCTAGATATTTTTGATACTTCTTCTGGACAGGTTGAAGATGAACAGGTTGATGACGAGCTACCCCAACTTGAGCCTAGGTCCCCTGCTCCTGCTCTGCCTGAAGATCCTCCACAAGACATTCCACCCCGTCACTCAACCCGGGTAAGATCCGTTCCTACACATTTACTTGATTATCATTGTTATACTGCCCTTGCTACACTCCACGAGCCTCAGACCTATCGTGAGGCCTCCACTGACCCTTTATGGCAGATTGCAATGAAAGAGGAACTTGATGCATTAACCAAAAACCATACGTGGGATCTGGTTACTCTCCCTCCTGGACAGTCTGTGGTTGGTTGTAAGTGGATTTACAAGATTAAGACTCGCTGTGATGGGTCCATTGAGCGCTATAAGGCTCGACTTGTTGCGAAAGGTTTTACACAGGAGTATAGGATTGATTATGAAAAGACCTTTGCTCCAGTTGCTCGTATCTCATCTGTTCGTGCCCTCTTGGCTGTTGCCGCTTCTAGAAAATGGGACCTTTTTCAGATGGATGTTAAAAATGCCTTCCTTAATGGGGATTTGAGTGAAGAAGTTTATATGCAGCCTCCTCCAGGTCTCTCTGTTGAAACTAACAAGGTCTGCCGCCTTCGACGTGCATTGTATGGCCTTAAACAAGCTCCACAAGCTTGGTTTGCAAAATTCAGCTCTACCATCTTTCGCCTGGGTTACACTGCCAGTCCTTATGATGCTGCTTTATTCCTTCGTCGCACTGACAAAGGAACCATTCTACTTCTCCTCTATGTGGATGATATGATCATAACTGGTGATGACCTCCGTGGCATACAAGAACTCAAGGATTTTCTCAGTCAGCAATTTGAGATGAAAGATCTTGGGCACCTTAGCTATTTCTTGAGTCTTGAAATCACTCATTCCACAGATGGTCTTTATGTTACTCAAGCCAAGTATGCTTCTGACCTTTTGTCTCGAGCTGGACTCACTGACAGTAAGACTGCTGACACTCCAGTTGAGCTTAATGCGCATCTGACTCCCACGGGGGGGAAACCATTGTCTAATCCTTCTCTTTATAGACGATTGGTTGGCAACCTAGTTTATCTCACAGTTACTCGTCCAGACATTTCCTATGCTGTTCATTAGGTCAGCCAGTATCTGTCTGCTCCTTGATCGACTCACTATGCTGCTGTTCTGCGCATTCTTCGATACTTGAAGGGCACTCTCTTCCATGGCCTTTTCTACTCAGCTCAGTCTCCTCTTGTACTCCGTGCATTCTCTGATGCTGATTGGGCAGGAGATCCCACTGATCGCAGGTCCACCACTGGCTACTGTTTTCTCCTTGGCTCTTCCTTGATTTCCTGGAGAAGTAAGAAGCAAACCTTTGTGGCCCGCTCCAGTACTGAAGCAGAATATCGTGCCCTTGCTGATACCACATCTGAGCTCCTTTGGCTACGATGGCTACTTACGGACTTAGGTGTGTCCACGTCCTCTGCTACTCCTCTTTATTGTGATAATCAGAGTGCCATTCATATTGCTCACAATGATGTCTTTCATGAACGGACTAAACATATCGAGATTGATTGTCACTTTATCCGTTATCATCTTGTTCATGGTGCTCTCAAGCTCTTCTCTGTCTCCTCCAAAGATCAACTTGCAGATATCTTCACCAAGTCGCACCCTAAAGGACGTCTTCATGATTTAGTCGACAACCTCAAGCTGGTCTCACATCCACCTTGAGTTTGAGGGGGGCTGTTAATGTATATAGTGTTATAGGCTTAGGCCCAATCTAGTTTTCTTGTATAGCACACATTCTTGCACTACACTCTTACTTGTACTGCACTCATATTTGCTTGTACTACACTCATATGCCTCCTATATAAAGGCACTTCTGTATATTCCTTCAGTGAGAAATACAATACAGTCATTCAGTATTTCTAACAGTGACAGCCAATAAGAAGGAGTAGGGACAGCAATGTGCCATGCTGCCACTCTTTTATCCTTCTATTGGAACTTTATAAACTGTACAAAAATTTTGGGTGGACATTTTTCCCCATCCTCCTGAGGTTTGGATAACAAATTATTATCTTTTGAAGGTCACAAATTTCCTGGTAAATTAGGGAACATAGTTATTAATCATACGAGCTTGGTATCTGGGATTTCCTATTTATGTAGGGCTTGTTAAGCTAGCCTTTGCCTTTTCTTAGAATCTCCTGAAGTAATGAGGCTTCAATCCAATATTTTTTAAAGTACAAGGGAAAAATGAGGTAAAATTAAAAAAAAAAAAAAAATGCTGATTATGCTGCTTCTTTTTATGCATGGTCAAGTTTTATAGTAAACTTATGTAACTTTCATTCTTTATGGAACCGTGGTTTGCTTTGTGATAGAAGGGGTTGGGAGTTGAGAGAAAATACAAAACAAATTCATTAGTTAACAAACCTTAACTCAAAAAACAAAACCTTTATAATATGACATATTTGATTTTTTTTATTAGTCATTAAAGGTTATGGAAAACATTTCTTTCTTTGTTGACCAGTATCTAATATCTGCTTCAATACTGTTTCTTTCATTTTCATTCTTCTTCTTTTTATTTTGGCTTCAGCCATAGTGCTACTATTTTGATACATATTTGTTAATTTTTTCTGTTGCATAAGTAGTTTATGGCCTTTTCTTATTTATTTTTTTCCTGTCACTTTTAGTATGTAATTGGGCCATCTGAAGATATACCTACTGCTGAACCCACAATTGATTATCCAGAGTCTCATATGGGTTATATAGGTTCTGAGAGCAATGTTTGTAGTTTAGTGCTTCTTCTTAGATACAATATTGGGCAGGTAGAATTTTTTATTTATTTAACCCTGTATTTATTTCTACCATAATGGATTCGGCAAACCACTCTCTTCTTCAACAGGAAAACTCAGGAGGAAATGGTTTTGGCTGACATGCAACTTAAACCTGGTGAGGCATGGGAATATTGCCCAAGAGAGGCCCCCTGCGCTTCAAAAATTCTGAAAGATGAATTTGACTTGGTACATGGGATAATTCATGTGCATTTCTGGCAATATAGTTTGATTTTAATTTTTAAATTCTGTGTCCAGGAAATGAATGCAGGATTTGAGAATGAGTTTTTTCTCTTGAAGAGTGTACTAAGGTACGGCATACCATGGCCTTCAGCTATTCTCTATGCTGTTAGCATTTTCAAAACTATTATTAAATTTAATGTGCAGAGAAGAGGAAGAAGAATGGATGCCAATAGACTCAGCACCTTACGGTTCTACATCAGCATTTGATGGTACTTCCCCCTTACTTCATGAAGTTGTTGCTGCTCTCAATTCCTTGAATATTACAGTGGAACAGGTAGAAATGAAACTCAACATTATTTATTCTTATTCATGGAAGGAAATTTTATGTTGGAGTTACTTATATTTGACATAGTTTTTGTGATCGGTGTGTCCATGCGCTCTTTATATTTATGCCAATTTTCTAAGTGACCTCACTTGGTGTAGATGAAAGATTTGCATTACTTCTTGTTTTAGCTCTGTTGACACTAAAATTCTCTCTTTGATGAATAAATTTGGAAGAAAATTTCCAAAGGAACTCTAGTTTTATGTGAAATCCAGGGCAACGCATATGCATGTCAAATTGCCAATCAGTTGGGTACTAAATTTCATTTTTTATGTCAATTTTGACGATCGTTGGTACATCTGAAGAATGCCTTTTACGTACCTAAGTTACTGTGGTGATTGGTGAACTAAGATTACTTTCTGCATGTTGCTGTTCTAGAATAGTCAAGTCATCTTCTGTTGAACTTTGGTTTATTAAACCTTCCTTAATGATGTATTTGATCGATGGACATTTCAGTAGAAGCATAAAGAATAAATAAATCTTGTATGACAGTACGATAATCTCAGCCTAATTCCTACTTGATCTAACAAAACCTAACTCAAAATTTAAACTAAGCACAAAGAAGTCAAGTTTGAGTAGGCTGAGTAACCTATTCAGCTGCTAGCCTTTTATGCTTGTATTGGCCATAGGGTGTGCTGGTTTGGCTTCCAAACTAGCTCAACCTGCCCAGATTTCAGCCTTTGTCCATCAAAGTTGGCTGCAGGCTTGTAGCAGGAATGAAAACATAAGCTTATTTGTTTAATGCATCTGTGTGATCGAGTTGAATGATTTAAATGATTTATTTTTCTGATAATGAAAAAATAAGCATATTTTAGAAGTAAATTGTATTTTTCATTATCAGTCTGTTGGATTTTATTTTAGGTCTTACTAGTTAATTAAGTGCTTTATTTAATTTCCCAGATTCAGGGAATTTTTGTAAGTCAATAATTACATGTTCCTGAGTCAATTAGAATTAGGATTAAGTCATAGTAGTCTATATAAGCACATTATTAATTTATTATGTACTCCTGTGGAAAAAGGTTTTGCTTCAGCGGTAAAATTTATTATTGGGGGTTTCTTTCTATGCTTTGGTACTAATTCCAGGCAACCCTAGGTGCTAATTCCCAGATTTAGGTTTTCTTGTTTGATGTTGATTCCTAGGTAATCTTTATTTTTATAATCTTCAGTTTCGGTGTTGCATTAGTTTTGGTTTTGTGCCAGGTCAATTCACTTAATATTTAATAGAAATGGCCATGACACTTTACTGAATGATCAATTGTTTAGTTGTAAAGGTGAGTTTGGATTAGCATTTTACTGAAATTTGAAAAGCTTATTTGCTGAAAGTTGGCAAAAGTATAGTTCTACCTAAAGAAGTGAGGTCTTAAAAAGCGGTACATAAGAATTTAAGTTAGCTGAAAAATGCCAATCCAAAGGCATCTCTCTCTCTCTCTCTCTCTCTCTCTCTCTCTCTCTCTCTCTCTCTCTCTCTCTCGTGCTTAAATTAAATTATTATGTGCCAGCCAAGACTTTGTTAACTCTTTTGGCATTTTTCTTAGTTGCATGCAGAGGCTGGGAAAGGTCAATTTGAAATGGCTATGGGATATATACTGTTTGTACTTATGCTGCTGACAGCTTGATTTTCACCCGTGAAGTTATTAGGGCTGTTGCAAGGAAACATGGATTACTTGCAACTTTCATGCCAAAGTAGGTGCCAATGATATGTTTTCTTTTGCTTACAAGGAGATAGAGAATTTTAAACGGATTTTTTTTTTTTTTTTTGAATCTTTAAAATCTTGGGCAAAGCCAATGATGACTCCACCTCCCACCGTGGGAGGAATTAAGACGAACATTTTTATTCTATAACATTTATGGCCAGTTTGGATTGAGGGAGGAGGGGGAGTAGAGGAGAGTAGAGTAGAGTAGAGTTGGCTGAAAATAGGCTAATTTTGGGTCAACTTTACTCTACTTTCCTTCAATCCAAACAAACCTTTAATCCTCAATATATGTGAAGAATCTGTTTAATGGCTTTATGTCTGTAAAATTTTCTTTGTAATGATCCATAATATAACATCTTTCCTCCGAATCTTATATGTATCTATGAGATCAAGTATGGAATTCTGATTATTGCACTGAGTTCTCTTCTTGATGGCTAGGTATGCTTTAGATGACATTGGTTCAGGATCCCACGTGCATGTTAGTTTGGATCAGAATGGAGAAAATTTTTTTAAGGCATCTGATGAAACTTCTCGGTATGGAATGTCCACTGTTGGGGAAGAGTTCATGGCAGGGGTTTTACATCATCTTCCAGCAATTATGGCATTTACAGCACCTGTCCCATATAGGTATCTTCTTTTTCATAAAATATTGTCCAGTTCAATATCAGTCTTATTATTGTTTCTAACATTCTGTTTGAGGATATTTATTATTATAGTATGTGTTATGAGTATATAGCTATCGAACTAAGCGTTTCTAAAACATCTTGATTTCATAAATTCCTTTCTGAACTTTCAGTTGCAGAATATAAATTTGATATGTGTCAAAATACCTTGTCTTCTGTACTTAAAATTGATCTTTTGCACTTGCTATGATGGGAAGGAAAAATCTTATCATTTAGTTGTTATTCTTTGAAGCCACTATTATTTTATTCACAAAATGACTTCCATTGTAGTTAATAAATTGCTAATTTTTCCAAAAGCTTAAGCCACTAGAAAATAGTGAATTTAATCATTTTATTTAACACTCCCCTTCATGAGTAGGCCGCCTAAGTTGCCTTTATCAAGTGGGGCCCAACACATGGAAATTTCTTAAATGAGAGGTAAGGTTGAGACAACAGATTGAACCCAAGATCTCCTACTCTGATACTGTAATAAATTATCAATTGTTCAAAAAGGTTAAGACATTAGAAAGTAGTGAATATAATCAGTTAATCTAACAGTAGTGATTATATAAATCCTGTCAGATTTCCATATTAGTTTTCAAAGTTCATAAATTTGATTTACATGCAATTTTTATTTATGAGCCTTTTTTAATTTTTAGTTAGTACACTGTACTAGCAATTCAAAACAAATAGGATAACTTAAAATTTTTTTCTTGTTGTCGTAGGATCTCTGTGTTTTAAATGCCTTCACATGCATTTGCATGCAATGTTGTTAAAAGCGTTGAGCGCACACTTAAGCTCAAAGGCCTCTTGGAGCCTAGGCGCAAAGCGCAAAGTGCAAGTGCGCACCTGATCGATGTGAAGCACACAATTTTTTTAAAAAAAATAATAAATAAAAAAAATTATTAATAATCAATACAACAATCAAGTGATCAATTAATCATATAACTTACAATAAAACATTTTATATAATTTATATAACATTTATATAATTCTATTGTGCTTTACAAAATATATGCAACCATGATATTTGATGGCCATGATTACAAAACATGGTTGAATCAAAATAGAAGGCTAAAAAGTACTAGAATGTTAAGTAATATTATCTTTTTGAGTGTTTGATTTAGTGTTTGTTTGTGTGGTAATGACTAAAAGTTCAAAAATATCTAAAAAGATAGGCTTAGGTGTATGGTAGCACATCGCACTATTAGTTTTTATATATTAAATCAGTGGCTTATATCAAACATATTTAGATCTAATGGCTAAAAATCAAGTCAGGATTAAAAAAAAAAAAATACAAAAAGCTCAAAAAAGCACGTTTTGCGCTTAATAAAAAAGCTCAAAAAAACGCGCTTAAAGCGCGCTTTTGTGAGGGCGCTTTGCTTTAGAGGAAAAAGCCCCAAGGGCCTTGCGCTTTTAACAACACTGTTTGCATGTGGTGTACGTGCACATGCAGGTCCATGTGGGTCTATGTTTTTAACACTTAAGCATACTAATTTCTTAAGAGCATGCTAATTTATTTTCTTATACCTAATCAATGCTTAATTTTTCCCCTTGCTTTTTTCCCCCCTTCATTATGTAGTTTACCAAAGCCTTGGTAAATATTTAGCATTTTGAGGGCTCAATGTCTTCACCAGAATTGAAGTTTCAAATTTTCTATTTGTAAAATTTTGCATTCTAAGAGCATATTAATTTCTTTTCTTATACCAAATCAACTAATTTTATTCCCCTTGATTTATTTTCTTTTTTCCCTCTTTATATAGTTTCCCATAGCCTCATTAGGACTTTAGCATTTTGGGGGCTCAATGTCTTCACCAGAATTGAAGTTTCAAATTTTCTAGTTATAATTTTTTTTGCATTCTTGTGGAATAAATGCGTAATATAGATTTTCCGTTATAGAACTTTATGTTAATGTAAAACCTAGGTAGGAAATAGTATTGTAGAGGTTAGAGACCATTTTTCTCTCTTTATATTAAATAGATTTATTGAAAATTTACTGTCTACAGACTATATTCTCTTAGTTTCCTGTTTAACTGTTACTGGTCTGCAGTTATGATCGAAAAGTACCAAATACATGGAGTGGAGCATACCAGTGCTGGGGAAAAGAAAACAGAGAAGCTGCATTGAGAACTGCATGCCCACCCGGAATTCCAGACGGTTTGGTCAGCAACTTTGAAATTAAATCATTTGATGGGTGTGCAAATCCACACTTAGGATTGCCTGCTATAGCTGCTGCTGGCATTGATGGACTTCGGAGGCATCTTTCTCTCCCTGAACCTGTTGGTAAGATCTTGTAATATTTGATGATATGAGATGGCAAGTTAAACATACGTTGTAATTAGCATATTTCATGATGCCATTTCTCTATGGAACAGAAACAAACCCACATAGCCTTGCTGATAAACTTCACAGATTGCCAGCATCACTTTCTGAATCTCTAGAAGCTCTCCAGAAAGACACTGTCTTAACAGATCTATTTAGTGAAAAGCTTTTGGTTGCCATAAATGGAATTCGCGAGGTATGTGCCAAATAAGCTTTCAGACTGGTGAGCCTGTAGATAAAATTTTTTGAGCATCCCTTTTGTGGCTCTTGAGAAAGATTGTCCCTTCATTTGTGTTGCATGGAAAATTCTATGGAAGAGCCATGTCTGCATTGAAATCATCTCTTCCAAATTGATAATCCAATATCTTCTTTTCATTAATTTCTTTATCCACACTTCCTCTCTTTTTTAAACAGACTTGTCTCATAATAATTGGATGGACGTGTCCTACAATTGTGATATCTGTTTGTATCATAAGATTATACATTTTAGTTAGATCGATCGCTTAAGTCATGATGCTCCATACATTCCTTTGAACAAGTTTAATGTTGGCATATGTTCTTTCCTTCATTGTAACGTTTGGCTGTATAATGTGGTATGAGAGGGTAAATATCCAATGTTTATCATTTATGTTGTTGTTAGATATGTCTATTTTATGGGCATGTATCAGTTAACATCATGCTCTGCCATGTCATATTTTCTGGGATTTGTCAGGTCAGTATGTCCTTTTGAACCTCTATATTGTTTTCTCTCTGTGTTTCACAGCCCAACGTGAGACTCCGAATGCCCTTTCATGAGTTGTATCTGGCTGGAATGTAAAGCTAAGACTTGCATTCATACATTGGCTGTTGCTTCCGGATTTTGTTACTGCTTGAGCTCTCTATATATATGTTTGGTAAAGTGAAGAGAAACCCCCCTTAGGAGTTAAAGTAGACTAGTTGCAAACCTATACAATGCAAGAATAAATTTGACAAATTGTTTCTTTGTTAAAAATGAAAATAGTAGACAAGATTATAAATAGTAGTCCCAAACCCTTAAAATGATGTTATTATTTTCTAAAAAAAGTATAGTTGATCCATTATATTAGATTTTCTAAAACTATCTATATTTGTTATTTTAAAGTGTTTTAAATTTTAAAATTTTTTTAAAGGAAAAATGATTCATTTTAATTAGTATTTTTACATTCAATTATTATATAAGATGAGATCTTTTGTAAAAGATGTAATGTGTGGTTGGAATTTATTTTTAGAGCTCCTTATAAATGGTTCATCCTCTATATATATCTTAAATGGCCTAAAGAGAAAGTAAATATAAGCAAATACATCGCTTATATTAGAAAAAAAATAAATATATATATATATAGGACTTTAATAAAATAAAGTAAAAATATAATCTTATCAAAAACCTATAATCATTATACTGAGAAGGAAATGAACAAAAGTTGATAGTAGTGGACTAAATGGACCAAAGTAGACCGAAATGGACTAAAATGTTATGATGATATGGCTCAATAAGAGCATAGCATAAAGCATTCATTTAATTAATTACCTCATCCCAACTTGTTCTAAGTAACTAATCTGAATTTTTTCAATTTTATCAGATGTCTAGCTAGTAACATATTGACTGTCGTATATAACTCTAAATATTTTTGTGCACTGTTCTCTGTTCTTGATTGCAAAATAACTAGCTCACTTGATTTCAAGATATCAAGTTTTGACAAATTCACTGCCAAGAACAGAGAAGTACAAATGCTTTTTATTTTTCATATTAACTAATCTAATTCAAATGGCTATACTAGGATTATTGTTACATACTCTCACTGGTCGCAGAATTTAATTGCAGAATGAATTATATAGAGGCTGTTGTAGAATGATATTGGAAGAGTTTTTTCTCACTTGTGAATTCAAATTATAACACTGTGTGATCTCTTGTTTGCAGGCAGAGATTGATTATTACTCAAAGACTAGGGATGCATACAAGCAACTTATATACCGATATTAAGCTAATTATGTTCTGGTACGGTTCTGCTGAGGTGGGGCATTAATTGTGAAAAGGTCTCAACTATACTCTTATTTTTGAACTCTATATTCCACTAATTGATCATGTTGATGCTTACTAGGTTATGTGGTGAAACACCATGTTTGAAACAATAAGTGGTTCGCTCTACATATCCCTCACCTCATTGTTGATCAGTTGGTGCATGTGTAATAATGTTGTCATGTTAACAAGAATCAGCTTTGTCACATGAACCCTTTCAAAGTATAGTATACAAATTCATCTTCTTTGTTCTTGGATAATGACACTTCGGTGTCCTTTAGTATGTGTACGTGCACATGTTTCGGTCATTTTCATGTATCAATTTTACAACTATAGTCTATAATATTGAATGGCAGGAAATGGAGGACGTGTACCCGTCTAAGTTCTAACTATATAAGTACGTACGTATTATAACACGGACCTTTTGAAGGAGAATGAGGCATATATTGTACAACTTCCATCCCACTTTTCTTGGTTTAACATGAATCAAGATGTTAGAGATAAACAAAAACTATGTAGAACCAATCATGCATTTACCGGAAAAAAAATTTGAGGAACAGACTATTTTGAGGAGAAAGTGGTTACAAAAATAGAGCGCGTTTTTATTTCTGTTCACGAGGAATGGCGAAGGACAACATCATCTACTATTAAAACTGCCCTGTTAAATAACATCCTACCATTTTCTCAAAAGATAAAATACCATCCTACCAAAATTATCATTTAGCCAAATTTGGGGTAACAAACATTAACTAAAATTTGATACCATATATACCCGGTTCCTGGTGAGTGTCTAAGTTAAAAAAACAAAACAAAAAAAGTTATCTTACAAAGAAAAGAAAAAAACTACAGAAGATAGAGACAAAAAAAGCCAGCAAATTACCTCTTTTTGACCCCATGGCATTGCCATTAAGCGTCCTCTTGGTTTCATTGTTGCTGCTCATTGCAGTTCCTGATATCTATGCCACTTTTCACCATGGTGTGCACCATGCAGTTGGATCACGAGCCCATCATCGTATAGTTATACCCAAGCATCATAGGCCAAAGTTCAAGCCTGGCCCGTGGAAGCAGGCCCATGCAACGTTCTATGAAGGAGGCCCAGGATCCTTCGGTATGAATTATGAATGCTGGTTTGTTTTATGTTAAGAAACCAAATTGCCGTTGCTTGGTTTTTCTTTTGTTTGCATGAAAAGTAAGGAAACTAATGAGAAACTAGTCAATTATTTGTTCTGGAATTCATGAAAAATTTGCTTCTCAAAATGGATGAGATTTTTAGCGTATAAAAAATGTAAGAAAGCCAAAAGTTTATTTAATCCACTCAAATAGATGTTGAAGCTCCATAGAAAATTTGAATGTGTCCACTAGCTTGTTCGTCGTTGTCTTATCAATTCTCACGACTCTTGATTTGTTTAAAAAGAAAAACATTGTTTCAAAATTGCTCAACATTTTAACAAATTTGCAATTAAATTTGTTTTCATGTATTTTTGCGACTGACATTTTTGAAAAAAATAATTTTGATTATAGGGGGAGCTTGTGGTTACGATGATGTAGTGAGAGAAGGCTATGGGCTCGATAGTACTGCAGCAGTGAGCAATGTTTTGTTCAAGAATGGGCAGGCTTGTGGTGCATGTTATGAAATCAAATGTATCAACTCCCCTCAATGGTGCAAACGAGGGCAGCAATCTCTTTTTGTTACAGCGACCAATCAGTGCCCACCAAACTACTACCAATCAAGTGACAATGGAGGATGGTGCAATGAACCACGTGAACATTTCGATTTAGCCGAGCCTGCATTCCTTAAGATTGCTGAGTACAGTGGTGGCATTGTTCCAGTCCAATACCGCAGGTTCAATTCTTTTCTCATGCTTTATCACACTCGCAAAAATTTTGTAGAGTGAAATATAGATAATAGAACCCACATCATGTGCATATCAATTTAACATTAATAGATATGTCAACGTTTTCAATGGCATGTGCATATCAATTTGACAAAGAAAGAACTTTTTGTTCACGTAATACCAATTTTTTTCCATTTCAGACCTTTAACTTACATTTGTTTGGATGGATAAAATGGAAAGACTAGATTGAAAAGTTATGTAAATTAAAGGAGTGAAATGAAAAAATTGAAATTATAGGGACAAAAAATGAAAACCTAATTATAGCTTGTAACTTAGTAATGTTATTGTGATTCACCTTGAACCCCAAAGGGATGGCTTAGTGGTTTCTAAACGTGTGATGAATTATAATATTTATGGCAGGGTTCCATGCAAAAAGCAAGGAGGAATTCGATTCACCATAACCGGAAATCCTTATTTCAACCAAGTCGCAGTATGGAATGTTGGTGGAGCTGGAGATGTGGTAAGCTTGCAAGTTAAGGGAAACAAAAAACTGAAATGGACACCAATGAAACGAAGCTGGGGTCAGAAGTGGGAAACAAATGCAATGTTAGTTGGAGAATCACTGACTTTCCGAGTTAGGGCAAGTGATGGTAGATACTCAACCTCATGGCACATTGCCCCCAAGAACTGGCAGTTTGGTCAGACTTTCGAAGGGAAGAACTTCAAGTAGAATACATAAAAACCCCACATCTTCTTGCTTGATTGCTTAAAGTTTGGTGCGTCTCTTATATTTGCTGGCTTTGAAAAGGTTGTGCCTCATGTGGTACATTTGAGGCATTCTATTCTATTGTATTGTGTTGTTTAGATTTCAATGTAGCGGTTCTAGACTTACCACAAAGGTAAGGAATGAAAAACTATAAATATAGATGATTATGCGAGTGATAGAGCCAATATGAGTGTGGCTTACACCGTATTATATGTACTATCACCTGTATTCAGTTCATTCCTAAATAATGGGTTTGATTTAAAGGTGGTAGAAACACTAGCGGCAAGGCTTATTTTAAAAAAAAAAAATTAATGGACATGTTTGCTTGTTTGGTTCTCAGTCATTTTTCTCTCCACCTCTTGCCTGATTGCTTAAATTTTAGTTTGAACTATTACTCTGTAATCTTTGCTAGCCAACCTTATCTTAAAGGGAAAAGAAAAAAGGGGTCAGAATTTTATTATATACATATGTATAGGGAATCAAAATTTTATTAGTCTTAGAACCATCGTATAATATATGATCGGTATAACTGTTTTTTTTTTTTTAGAAACAAATAGGTATGAGTATGATTGTGTTGGTTGCAAGGAATAGTTAGAAAATCTTAAAATTAAAACCAACGACGTCCACCTCGGGTCCAAACCATGCATGGATTCCAAAGAATTGTATGCTCATGTATGGCTGCCAGGAACAGAACCAAGATTTAAATTCAAGGGGCCAAGCTAGGATATATGTAATGTTAAGAAAATTGTTATATTACGTTGATTAAGTTCCCTAGTTTCACAATAATGTACATATTCCACTCACTCACAAGGCCCCAAAAGCCAAATAAAGTAACACTAATTTATAAACACAACAAATTCACAGCCACACACGTTGCATCCCCTACTCACTAAAAGATTAATTAATGGTGACTTACTATTGACACTTTGACTTGGTCAACGGCCAGTCCACCGCTAAGCGAAAAATTAATCGTCTCTTTCCGGTTTAAGACTCTAAATAAACCATGTGCACTCTTATTGCGAACTTGCAATATTCACTTCATAAATATAAGTGCTTGTAAAGTATAAGAGACAAAGATTAAAGTTCAAATTTTTAAAAAAAAGTTTCACACACATATACACATTTATTAAATTAAAGTAGAATTTTATCTTATATAAAAAAAAAATTTTAAAAACCCTAACCAAACCATCAAAATTTTATAGGAAAATTATATTTTATCATCTTAAATTATACCATTTTTTTAAGGAAACAATAATACTTTATTAAAACACACAAACATGAAAGTAATATATAGAATTTTAAAAAACATTCTATGTATTATACCCGTAATTACACTTTATACCCTAAACTTTTCAAATGCATATTTTGTACCATATACTACAATCTTTATTACACTTTACACCTTGACATCAAGTTTTCTGTTAACTTGATTGGAAAAATATGGCACCATATGAAAAGTCTTAATTACTCATGTTCTCAATCTTTTAAAAACAAAAGATAAATTACACTTTACTTCCCTAAACTATACTCCTAATTAAACTTTGCACTCTAAACTTTGAATTTCCATCCAAGTTAACAACAAACATAACGTTGGGATGCAAAGTGTAACAAGAGTTATTCTTTAGGATGCAAAACATAAATTCAAAATGCTTGGGCTACAAAGGGTAATATGAGGTATAGTTTAGGGTGATAAAGTGTAATTTCTCTAAATTTTATAGAAAAAAACAAAAAGGCAATCTAAGAATAGCAGTGAGAGAGACCAACACGATCAACGATGGGGACCTTTGGCAGAGTAGAGGAAGAATGAGAGTTGAGAGGGCAAGAAAAATCGAAGTGGGTAAAAATTGAGGATTTACGATGGTTTTGTTTATCCTTTTTTTGTTTAGATTGGATTTTTTGCTTTATTAGTTGATAATTTTGGTTTGCCTAGAGGTTATTCTTGTTATTTTTGGTACAATTAGATTTGTTTAGATTAGATTTGTGATTTGTTTATGGGTATTTTTAGTTGATCCAAAGGTTTTCTTATTATTCTTGGGACAATAAGCAAAAGGGTTGGATCAAATTGTAAATTTTGTTAAAGGTAGAGGACTAATAATATATATTTTGGGACAAATTTCTAATTTTCTAAAACTGTCTCACTCTCTCGGTCACTCACAAGTCATGACTATCTAACATTTTTTCTTTTTTCTTTTCTCTTTTTTTTTTTTTTTTGAATTTGGTTTTGTGAGAGACCGAGGAAATTGCCTCTAAAAGAAGAGAGATTTTTGGAATACTTTTTAAGGTACCTCTCTTTTTGGGTAAGTGGTATGGAGTTACCACTTATTATTTATGTACAAAAAATAAGAAAAACTAAATACAAATTTACATGACTGAATGTTCCATTCATTGATTGAATAAATAAAAATACAAGTTCAAAAATTTGAAATTTACATGGCTTTGGGTCCTAGTTACAATCTACCCAAAACAAAAACAAAGATAAAGCTAGATTTACTTAACCAAAAATCTAACTCCGAAGGCTAGATTACGAAATGGAAAGGTGTTAGGCACCCATTCCGCCCAGACAGAGTCTGGTCTTCTAGACTCTTGTGACCAATGTACCATTTTATGCATGTTATGTATGATATATTAAACATGTGAAATAAACTAATTACATAAAACCATTTATGAATGCATCCTCTTTTTTATTAAAAAAAATTCAGATCGGTTTTTATGATTAGAAAAACTTGATTTTGGCATAAAAAAATCAGATCTTTTTTTGTATGTGGAAAATATTTTTAAAGAGAAAATTCAGATCTGTTTTTACTTAACAAAAACAAAGTATTTTGATTGGTTTTAAAAAATTCAGATCTGTTTTTATATTTGAAAAAAAAGATTTTTTATGTGAAGAGGATCTCATTCACAAAATAGTTTCATGCTTCATGAGTCAAACAAAACAAACAACAATACATAATCTCCTTCTTTATTTAATAAACCTACATGCATTAAAAAGTCAGATCTATATCTAAAGAAGATACAAAATCCGTTTTCATTTTAAGAAAAGCTCCGATCTACATCTAAGAAAGATGTAGATCCGTTTTGTTTTGAAGAAAATTCAGATATACATCCAAGAAAGATGTAGATCTATTTTGTTTTGAAGAAAAAGATTTAGTTGCATGCAAATCTTTAAAACTAATAAACAAATTATAGTAACAATAAAAACACAAGATCATATTTTCACAATCTACATTAACAAGTCAAAATATGAATGTTTAAAAACAAGAGAGCATACATCATCATGATTAGAGAAATATAAGAACAAAAGGGTTAGAGAACAACCTCTTGCATGAGCACACTTTATTCATGAAATGATGTTTTAGGGTTCAAAGAAATTTGTTCAATTGTCTTTGAAACCTAAAAACCCTAATTTAGGTAGCCACACTCAGAGAAGGAATCAGAAAATATGGGTGATTTGGGAGCATAAATGTATGCCTCTCAGAACGTAACCAAAATGTGTGGAATTATGAGGTTCAGCCTCTATTTGTAAAGGCCAGAGGACTCTAAAAAATAGGTATAGACGATTAGGGTTTGAATCCAGATGCATCATTTTGTGAAAATATCGAAAATGGTGTGCCTTATCGTCACCCGAAGGCCGTTGGGCCAAAGCTCAACAAGGTGCAATTTAGCACTTTTAGAGTGTCGTTCGGCACTTTAAATGTGTTGTTCGGTACTCCAAAAATGCCGAATTGGCTCTTGGAGGTCGAACGCGCTTTCGTGTCCAGGTGCCATTCGGACTCCTCTTTTAGGGTTTTTTTGGCAATTCCTTGTACCTAAACATGTTTTCATCCTCCGTCCATGATTTTTTATCTCTTTTCTAGATAATTCAAGCTTTTTAGGAATAATTATCTTGAACAATTATCTTGTAGATAAATCCCTTAAAATAAATCTTGATAAAGTTCAGATTATCCACAATTTTATTGTTATCCAATCATCCCTTTTATTCTTATGCATGCATCTCTATCTTAAACACTAATTATCAACTAATCACAAAACTATTTAATTAATTTTAACTGTTTGATTAATCAGAATTAATTTAAATTAATCGTGTGTGGTTGACCCTTCCTAGACACAATGCATATGGACCATGCAAACTTGATCATGCGATATCTTTTGACCTGATGGTTCAATTTAGAAACTGGATACATCGTTGCGACCATTATAATCTCAAGATCATTGTTATGATATGTAATGAATGATATGATGCATGTAATGCAAAGACAAATTAATGCATGTGATGCAAGAACAGAATGATGTATGTGATGCAAGAATGATTTTTTTTTTTGGTACATGGATAGTCACTCCAATCATTCTCCTTGATTAAATTATAGGCGCAAAATTAAGTGTCTACAAGTTTGTAATTAGTTGTTGGGTTCGATTGGCTGGGCTAATAATCTTGGAAGGGAGGGGTTAAGGTTTTGGGGTAACTATAAAAATGAAAAGAATATATTAGTGTTTTTCTTCTTCTTATAATTAGGGGCTAACCTTTCTGTAAGATTCTAAAGATTTAGGATTAAATGTTTAGAATTCTATTTTGTTTATGTTGGCAAATCGAGAATAAAACATGTCTAGTCTATGTGTAAGGCATTACTCAAAGGTGTACGTTTCAAGCTTCAAGTTCGAGCTGACCACAAAATAGAAGAGTCAGAATCTACCAAGCTCGATCAATCGATTGAAAATTAGATTCGACAGATTAAAAATTGCAGAAATCAAATTCTATAGAATTTTTAAGCAAGGCCCAAGCTCACGAAAACATTTAGGGTTTCAATCTAACTTGTTCACATATAAAAGGAGAACCTTAGCTTTGTTTTTGAAACTTTTGGAAGACTTGTATGTTACTTTTTGTGAGATCTGAGAGGTATTGCATCTTCTAATTACACAAGCGCCTACTGGAGCAAGATCTACAATCAAGCGTTAGTAGAACCTAGTTGTTGCTACAAAGATCAACAAGAGAAATTGATCTAAACCCTTTCAGTGGGATCTCAAAGTCACAAGCGTGGGTGCTTGTGTTATAGTAAGTCCAAGAAGAGAAGGAGTCTATAGATTCGGAGCTTGCACATGGTCGTATTAGTAAGTTACTAATTGAGGTAGCAATAGATTTATGGTTAAATCTAATTGTATAAATTTCGATCTCTTATAGTGGATCTGCTTTACCTTGAGGATAGCTAAGTCAAATTCTCCCCAGATTTTGACCTTGAGATGGTTCGTTTTATTGGTTTTCCTAGATCATCATATCGCGGTTTTATTTACTTTTCCGCTACTGTGCATAATATGATTTGTTATTGTTTAACATATATCTAAATAATTAACCTAAGTAATCACTTGGCTAACTTATTAGGTTAAACAATATGATTTAAGAGGTCTAAACAAACAAAGACCTTCTAAACTCTCCTTAGGTCCGCCTCTAATGGCAAACTCATCTTTTGGATAGGTTATAAATTGTACGTGGTGCATATGAAATAAAGCAAATTCTAGGTAAGTTTTCATTGAACATAGAAGAGGTATCAACATTGAGAATTAATTTAGAATTAATGATAAACAATAGACACTAGAAAAAAAATAACTATAAATGCATCAATCCAAAAATAAACAAAACTATACTTAAATCAAAATTTAATTGCCTCCACGTATGGTAGAAATGTGATCTATCAAGCTAAATATGAGATAAACGCTAGACACCTAAAAAAAAACTATAAATGCATCAATTCTAAAATAAACAAATCTATAACCATTCACAAATGCATATACCCAGGATAGAAATGTGTTCAATTAGGCTAAATACAAGGGAAGATTTTCCTAGACCTATGATACTCTAAATAGCCTATACTTCTTTTTTATTGAAGAAAAATAGCCTATACTTGATACATTGCTTATCTTGATACATTTATAAATATCTACCAAACCAAAATATACTTATATGAAGATGTTTTGCAAACAAAACACAAAAATGTCACCTCTAATTTTTATATAGTAACTAGGACTGCTGCAAAATACAATTTATTATCATAGAAGTTTCATATTGCTTAATATACAACTTTTTGGAGAAGAAAAAAGTCACTTTGTACTATTAATAAGAATTAACAATATTTTTGAAAGCTGTCTTACTTGTCGCTGGATTTTTTTTTTTTTCAAAATAAAATAACAGAAATAATATAACTCTCATTTTTCAGCTTCTTTCTCTTCTTTTTTTTTTTTTTTTTTGGAATAAAACTTTTTTCTCTTTGTTTGCTCTTATAGATAATGGGCATTTATCCACATTTAAAAAATATAAATAAATAATCAACTTTGTTGTTAGGATTTAGGAATCAGACCAAAGGTCTTTTTAGATGAACTTTTTAAAAAAAAAAATTATTTTACTTAAATATAATTTTAGCAAAAATAGATTTTTAAAAACATGAGTTGACTATGTTATATTGAGCAAATCGGAATATGAGGAAAAGTGGTCAGGTCTTCCAACACAGGTACAACCAATGTTGCTTTCTCTTCTCTTATACTTCTAACTACTCTTGATTTGTTCAAGCATTGCTTCACAATTTCTCGACATTCTAACAAGTTTGCAATTAAATTAGTTTTGATTATTACTTTGAAAAAAAAAAAAAAAAGTGATTATAGGGGAAGAATGTGGTTACAAAGATGTAGTAAGAGAAAACTATGGCCTTAATAGTTCTACGGCAGTGAGCAATGTTTTGTACAACAATGAGTAGACTTGTGCATGTTATAAAATCAAATGTGTCAACTCCGAAAAGTGGTGAAAGCCAGGGCAGCCATCTCTGCTCTCTTTTTTGGTTGCTCTTATAGAATATGGGCATTTATCCAAATTTAAAAAATATAAATAAATAATCAACTTTGGTGTTAGGACTTAGGAGTCAAACCAATGGTCTTTTTAGATGAACTTTCTAAAAAAAAATTATTTTACTTAAATATAAATTTAGCAAAAATAGATTTTGAAAAACATGAGTTAACTATGTTATATTGAGCAAATCGGAATATGAGGAAAAGAAAGTGGCCGGGTCTTCCAACACAGGAACAACCAATGTTGCTTTCTCTTCTCTTATATTTCTAACTACTCTTGATTTGTTCAAGCATTGCTTCACAATTGCTCGACATTCTAATAAGTTTGAAATTAAGTTAGTTTTGATTATTACTTTGGAAAAAAAAATGATTATAGGGGAATAATGTTGTTACAAAGATGTAGTAAGAGAAGGCTATGGCCTTAATAGTTCTGTAGCAATGAGCAATGTTTTGTACAACAATGAGCAGACTTGTGCATGTTACAAAATCAAATGTGTCAACTCCGAAAAGTGGTGCAAGCCAGGGCAGCCATCTCTGCCCTCTCTTTTTTTACGACTACCAATCTCTACCCACCAAGCTACTACGTATCAAGAGACAATGGAGTAGGAATGGCAATTTTTCCCCACTCCACCCCGCCCCGCCCCGCTTGACCCTCTCCTCCCCACTTCGCCCCACACATGTTTTTCCCTCCCCGCAAAAGTAGTCGAGCGAAGATGAGGCGAGATTTTAACCTCGCATCACATGGTGAGGCAAGGATATGTTTAGACTTTTTAAACCCGACTCTCTGCCCTCTCTCTTTTTTTACAACGACCAATCTCTACCCACCAAGCTACTACTTTGCAAAAGACAATGGAGTAGAAATGGCAATTTTGCCCCACCCTGCCCCACCCCGCCCTACGCCGTCCCGCTTGACTCTCCCCTCCCCACTTCACCCCACACGGGTTTTCCCCTCCCCACAAAAGTGGTGGGGCGAAGATGAAGCAAGATTTTAACCTCGCACCACAAGGTGAGACAAGTATATGTTTAGACTTTTTAAACCCAACCTGCTCCACATTGATAGATGTTAAATTGTAAAATTTTCATATCCTAAAACTTTACTATTTAAATAAACATATTATCAGCTTATTTTATTTTACCTCAATAAAACTTTCTGCCTCTTTTATTTTTCTCTAAGAAAGTTGGAAATAAGGTACCAATTTTAACATTTTCTTTTGTTTTTATTATAAACAAATTTATATACTATTGAATTACTAATTTTTTATTATGAGATTTTTGTTTTTGTTATAATATTATCGTGTTAAACACTTAAATAATATTATTCAATTTTTTCTAAAAATTAGTTTGATTTGATAAGATAAATTTATTTGTAATTTTAAGAATATTTTTATTAACGAAATTGGTTTTATTAAAAACAATTGTAATAGTTATAGGCCAATTAACAAGAAGTAGATTTTTACATGATAGGGTAGGAATGGGGTGAGAAAATTTTTCCTGCCATACGGAGCAAGATAGGGATGGAATAAGACAAAACTATGTAATCCGCGTGAACATTTCAATTTATCCCAGCCTGCATTAATTAAAAATGACAGTACAAGGGTAGCATTGTTCCAATCCGATATCACAGGTTCAATACTTTTTTCAAGCTTGATCACACAACATAAATTTTCAAAATTTTGGCAAGTCAAATATAAAACCCACATCATCTGTTTTCATTTTCAGCGGCATGCACGTATCAATATGACACATACTTTTTTGTTTTTTTAAAAAATTACAGGTTACATCCTCTAGCTTTGATCTATTTCATTCTTCTTCTTTTTCATTTCAAACCTCTAACTTACATTTGTTGTCGATATAGCTTATCGCGCTGTTAAACCCCATAAAACAATGCAGCTTTGCTATTGGAAACTTACAGTTTTGCTTGAACTCAGACGTGCTTGGTAAAGTACTCTTTCCCCATTTTTGTCGTATAAAATGCAGATCAAGCAAAATCTTCGATTCCATGCTGCTTTGACAAAGTCATAGTTTCCCTTATGGATGATATTCCGCTCTAAAAGTATCTGTAACAATGTGTTGACCCAAAATCATGTCCAAGCATGTCCATCACTTGATTTCTTTTGTTTCTTCTTTTTTCTTTTTTCTTCTCTTGTCTCCAACCTTGCATCTAAACGTTTTGAATGTTGTGCACGGATCTCTAATAACTTTGACTTTGCATCTCGAAACAATGCATCAGACCTTGAGGCCATCAGTTGCTGAAATATCACAACAACAAAAATCAGCTTATTCATTTATTTATTTACTAGTCTATTTTATGCAGCTTATTTTGAATACAATAGCCAAGTGATTATCTATTCAAAAAAAGAAAAACAATAGACAAGACTCGAATTATAAATTAATATACGCACCTTGAGATGATCCATAGCTGCAAGGTTGAAACCAAGTGTATCTTTGCATGCCTGACACATTCAACCACCATCTTGTCAATGTAGAATTTAAGGTTCTCTCCTATTTCCTTGTCATAGATAATGATACCAATATATACTAAAACATTAAAAGGGCAAGCAAGGTCCAAGATCTAGCATTATATTGCAGGACTGATTCAACAATCCACTTGTCTATATGCCATTTGATAGACACATTTGATAAGATCAAATTTAACAAAGGCCAGCACGTTACAAACATTGTCATGATGACACCCATGGTTTAAACATTCATATATTTACTCCTGTAATAATAATGCAACAGGAGTTTGTTTCAATAACTGACCACAGATACCATGTTAGTAATCTTCTCAAAGATCATGCTAGTAATCTTCTCAAAGATCAATTATACAATTTCAGGCCCAAGAAATCATCAGTTCAACCAATGTAGCCATTCTAACGAACTAGAAATGACATGCAATGTTAGAACTTACGACCAACTAGATGGCCTAATAATTTGAAAACTTTACACTGGCAGTCATAATGTAGCTAGTTTACAATTTCAAACGTCACGTCCCATCCCCACATTTAAGGCATATTACTCTTGAAAGTAATCATGTCAAACACTTCAAACCCGTGACAGATGGTACACCAGTTCTGTGTTCTTGCTGGACAGATTTTAAACGCCTAACATCTCTTTTTTGCCTTGTTTTGGCTAGGTGCCCATTCACAAAACAGGTTAGGAGTAAATTTAGTCAATCAATAGACTCAATACAACATGGCTATCATCTCTTTTCTTTTCATAATTGATCATGTGTTTATGGTCGATAGATTTCCTATTTGGCTCAGTCTACGCATAATGCATCAGATGAAACACATATTTCTCATGTCCTTTTTACTTGGGCTAAGTTAGTACAGCCCTGTTCCTCAATGGAAGTTTTACATCAACACAGATTGAAAGCCTACGATTACCTTTATTCTTGCATAAAGAATGTCCTTAAGAACTGACAACATGGGCCTGGCAGCTGGGGTAGTAACCAATTGATGATGATGTGTCTGTAATAGCACTGTAGCAATCCTGCAAACAAGCTCAACCTGCAAACATAGTAAAAATAATATGAAAACAACAACTAAAAATATTTCAATGCCTAGTTTGCAAATAGAGCATATGCTATTCTAAAAATCTAGATTAAAAGACTAAACTCAATAATACAATCTCCTCCATGAACAAGCATTTTAACAGGGTATAGTACAGCACACACAGTGCTCTTTTTTAGATCTTATTGATCCCCTTAATTCCAATTGTAACGTTTGGAGATCCTCTTGTATCCTATCTGTATTTCTTAATGAAATTACTACTTTATCTTCAAAAAAAACTATATTTAACAGGATATGGTACAAGCAGACATTTGGTCAGACATTTTGTAATTTAGTGAAAGGGACTTCTCATATAAACAAAAGAAAACCACAATGATTTGTCCACATCCACCACTTAACTGCCAACTGTACAGACATGCTACCAAGGGACACTCTTACAGTAGTATGCCTCCCAATCTTTAAAATAGAAATTCTACTAATGGCTAGTAATTGCTCCTTGCTTTTTTGAATTTTTTTTATACACATAAGGAGTTTTATCTAAGCTAAGCCGCAAGAATGACATCCAAATTAGAAAAAGAGAAATTGCTCATGTGATTTTGAATGAACCTTTCTCGGTGGAAGAAAGGAATAGCAATGCGTTTCTATGGAGCATCCAGGAGCAATAAGATTCAATCGGACCACGAATTCTTAGATGGTCCAAGGAAATGTGGCTCGCAAGGAATGGAAAGAAACATATTCTTTTTGATCTTGAAATCCTTATATAAAACTTCTTCCAATCCTAGATGGGGGATTGAGCTGGAGATGAGCACTAGCCAATAGTTAATACTTTAGAAAGCACCTAGCAGGTATTGTGAGGATAAGTCATTCCATCCTTTCTAGCTTCACAGCTTTTTTCAAACTCCCTTATTTTCCTTTGCAGAAAAGAGATCCTTTCCCCTCACTTTCAAAAATGATGAATTGACCCTCTTTAGATCATTCTAAAATATTCCACTTTGAAAGATCTAACGCTCATGCTGCCACCCCTTACTCAACATAGGGCATTTAGCAAGCTTAGAGAATCAAGAAATCTATCTCTATCGGGAGAGCAGTACGACAATTTTAAGTTGGAGGAAGGCTGGTTATCAAAAAAAAAAAATTAGAGGAAGGTCAAAGGACCTAAGAGAAGACACTCTATCTTTAGGTTTCTTCCTCTTGCGTGGGCAGCACCACGAGGTGTGCAGCAATCTCCTACTAGGTAGAGGTGCCCGCCTATTACAATTTGTTAAGAGCAGGTGAGTCGCAACTCAGTATAGCCAAAATTCATGTCCTGGAGCGATGACACCACACTATGCCCAACGTTGGATCAGGTCCCGGGACACAACCAAGAGCAATGTACTTGTAATATCACCCAATAGCCACTATCCAGATCACTCTGACTGGGAGGTATCTTCCAAAATTGGCGGTCTAAAAGATAACCCTCATTAAATTATTGATTATCCCAAAAACTTAAACTATCAGGAAATGATGAGTTCAATCACTTAATCATAATTCTAACACTCCTCCTCAATTGTGGGCTTAAACTTCCCCTTAATAAGTGCGGACCCAAAAAGTGGAAATTTAACATCTTAAATGATAGGCAGAGTGAAGCCAGGGATCAAACTCAGGATCTCTTGCTCTAATACCATGTTAATTTACAGATTGTCCCAAAAGCTTAAACATAAGTTTTTGGAAGAATCAGTAATTTAACATGGTGTTAAATTACTAATTATCTCAAAAACTTAAGTTATCAGGAAATGGTGAGTTTAATCACTTAATCATAATTCTAACAACCCTAATCAAGCTACCATATCATAAACTTTCCACAAAGACCGATTCAGGTGTAGCCTCTAGCCTACCCCAAGCCTCTGCATACAATGCTCTCATTATGTCCTGTTCAACTTCCAATACACCTCCCACAGTTGCCTCTTTGGGCTATTTGGAACAACCACTGTTGTCTTATCTGTCAGGCCATTCCAGGAGACAGCAAGCAGGCTGGGACCAAAGCTCGCTATACTGTATTCTGGAATGCACAGGAAAGTTAAACATCAATCGGTAACAGGGTAATTGCCCCTACCAGCACGAGAAGTGGGATAGCTAAACTAACCAGATGGGTCACCCCAAACCTGGATCTTACCGGTGGCAAGGTATCAGGTATCCCGCTTTTTGACATACAACCTTTCCTTTAGTGATCTTACAATGAAAGAGTTTTTCCACTGTAAATTTGCACCGAGCAATTAACTAATTCTGGCAAGAGAGAAGATCAACATGACCAAATTTTGTTGGTTGAGTAGAGTTAAGGCAGTCCAATTTATAAAGTAAGGGCAATTGATCACACTTGATGCAGAACCACCATTAGGTGGCTCTTTACTCTCTCAAGACGCACTTCTTTCTCAAGGCTCTACAGGAGAAGAAAGAAGGTCTGGGTCAAATTCCTAATTAAGCAAAGGTCCGATCTCTTGGTATAGCATCAGGAGTGATTGCTCTTGTACCTATGGGTAGAGACTACAGCGGAAGATTCAAGCGCATGAGTTCAGAGGGATCAATTGAACGTCTATAGATTGAGAAGTAGGCCCTGCCTAAATCTGTCCCCAGACAGCCCTTCCAAAGGAACTGAATGTCCAAACAGGCCTGGAAAAAGAGGTATAATCCCTCTTTCCTTTACCTTACAGATACTGATTCCCGAGCAGAGAAATAAAACACAGGGCAGAGAAAAATGCTTGTAGTGGCACAAAAATGGTGCAACATTTATTTTATATATATATATATATATATATATACATAAGCACACCCATGCAAAGTAACAACACAAAAAAATAAACAGAACATTTTTTTTTTTTGATGACATAGAAGAAGTTAAGAACTTCACTCAGGTTAATTGTACGTCGCAGAGCACAGTACAACAATCCTCATTATTAATTAAACTCCTACGGGCAACTGACCCCACCCACCAAAACTAGTTACCGGGTAATCCAGCAGTTTATCCTCATGCCTAGGAGGCAACAGAATTTTGACAATAAACAATATAGAATACTAATCATAAAATAATTAAAATCTCCAAGCATTCCAATGTTTCTGCAACTTTATAAGGTGGATCAACCTACCTTATCAGGATTTGAAGTCCAATCCTTCAAGTAGGACATAATCTTTAAGGCATCAGGGAATGGTAAAGCCTGCACAGTAAGTCAATTGCAGTTAATCGTTTGATGTAAATGATCTAGACAGACAACGGGAAGTCCTACCCAAGCCAAGCATAACAATACAATAGTATCTAGTGGCACCAAGAAAATAAAGATTTTTCTGCCCACTAAAGAGTCATCTAACTTTCAAAAGCAAGGTCCAAAGTTCTTTATATTTTAAAATTTTAAAATTTAACCTTGTTGCATAAAAATAGATTTAAAACCAATTGATCTATAGGCGATAATAGGTGCACTTGAATTCTTTTTTGACATCAGTTTTGAAGAGTACTTTTTTTTTTAATTTTACATAAATCTACTAGCTTCCTCAAGCTGAAGCATTCGTAAGAACAATAAAATATGGGATGGTGGAAATAGAATGGATCAGATGTGTTCCAGATGCAAAGTTTTAATGAGCAACTCCTAAAACAAATAAACAGGTCAAACCAGACAGATGGGAAAAAACATGATTGGACCAACATGCATCACATGCTCATGGGATTGAGATGACAATGACAGTAAAGCACTAAGACGGACCATAAATGATATTAGGGAATACCAACTTAAGGAATGGAGCTATCAAATATTTAAGGTCACAATCAGTGTCTTCCACTAATTTATTTAGATGAGTGCTCACTGCTCATCCAGTGCAATTTCTTTTAAATTTAAGAATGATAGATCTCTTTCTCACAGAATGGAAGATGCTTTAAATAAAGCTTATATAAATGTCCCCAGGTTAGAACTACAGTATAATGAACGCTGCTCACATACCAGTAATGTCTGCTCCAGATCATTAGTGTTAACATTAGAAAGTGCACGGAGAACATAATCAGATGGAGAGAGCCCAAGCATAATAGCATTTGGTTGGAACTCAGCAGCTTTTCCCCTTGTTTTCTCCTCCTGAAAGTGACAAAGCTAATCAAATCCAGCAATATAAATGAATCTGAGATCAAATTACGGATATCTACAGATCTTAAAGTCACCAGTAAAATTTAATATTTAGTTTAATTGTTCTAAGACCAAAGCATTATAACACTCCCTATCTTTGAACACTTCATCTGGTCAATTTTAACATATTTTTTGCATTAATCATTTTCTAGAATGACCACTATCTTGTCTCTCAGATCTTCAATGAACCATTTGAGACATCAGAAGTCTATATTTCCATGGTAACAGGCTAAGTAGAAAGCATTAACAAATAAGGAAAATCACATGTTTGAGAAGTTAGACTTTAGAGAACAGGATAAGTTAATTAATAAATTTAAACAAATTGTATCATGTTGACAACAAACAAGAAAACACCACGGCCAAATTGTGTACTCCGGATCCAAATGATCAAGTCATTGCGGAAAGCACATGCTTTGTCATGGGCCTACAAGAAATGTTTAAACCAAAACATTCCCAACAAAGATCAGATATATGCATTATGTCTGCTGAGATCTGAAGGCAACTGCTCAATTCAATGTCAATCTTGCTTTGACAAACATATAGTATGCGGTAAATAAATACTCCATTTCCTTTCATTTTCTTTTTTTGTGGGTGGGGGGGGTACATGTTTCTGTGTATAAGAATATCCCGTGGGTTACATGTCCATAAGCTCCTTTTGTTACAACTTCCTCCATAATTTAAAATCACCCCAGAAAAACAATTTTGGAAAAAGCACTGAATTGGGACTTCAGCAAAAAGTGATTTTAGTCAAATAGACAGGTCCCAAAATGGCTTTGTTCAGGTTAGCAAAGGTTCATTACTGGTTGACCTCCACCCCAAAATGGTTTTTTCTTACCAAGAAACAGAAACAATCAGGCATGTAGATACATCAGTTAGACCAAAATGGAACAATAGTGAAAAACACAATTTACCTGATGTTCAGCAATACGATTTAGTTCTACCTCTGCTACATCTAGTGCATCAATAATTAAGTCAGTTGCTGTAACAGTTTCCTGAGTCTTCTTCCCTGCTAAGGCCACAGCTCCCTCCTCCGGGACTTCTTCCTTGGGTACATATCTGTTTTCAAATGCATTGTCAAGGTCAGACTCAAACATCTCTTCCAACCTCTTTTCCTTCTCTTCCTGCAAAGTTAAACAGCACATTTTACTTGGGTAAAACATTAATCACAAACAAACCCCACATATCTGAATGAGCAGTTTCTATTATTCTTGTTAAAAGTAAATAAAATAATTTTTACAAGATAGTAAAGAAGTAAATACCTCAATGAAAAATGGTTCTTCAGTACGATCCCAACGACGTATGGACCGGTCATGAGAACCAGTGACAATAAAATCACCACGGTTGCTGATTGCAAGACACCAAACATCTGCATGATGTCCCTCAAGAGTTAAAAGCAACTCAAATTTATCAGCATCCCAGTATTTTACTAAACGATCTTTCCCAACACTAAACATGTAATGAGTATTGTGCACAAATTGCACTGCCATAACACTGCAATAGAAATAGCTCGTCAGAATTGCTTAGTGAGACTCCGTGAACTCTAAAGTAATTTTCACATATAAGTTTATGTATGTACCACACCTATCAGCATGAGCAAAAATAGATTTATGACAGTCACCAAAATCCAAACCCCAAATCTTCAAATTTTTGTCCGCAGAGCCAGTCACGATAAGATCTCCATCAGATGAAATAGCCATACACAGCACAGGCAACTTGTGACCATATAAGGAAAGAAAAAATTTGAGTGAATCTGCAAAGAAAACCTGCAAATGCCATATACGACTGTGTCAGAACAATGTAACCGACACCAAAGCAAATATGAAGTTCCACCTAAGTATTTACAGAAATAAGATATTATGTTTTAAAATAAATTTCAAGGATAAAACATATATTCTCTAAACCCTAAAATTTCTTCCCAAAAAATTTTACCCTAGTCCCCAATTTTTGTTTTAGCATAATTAAAACGACCTTAATCCATCAATAAGTTAGTCCAAAATTCTCCCTTCTTATTGTCTTTGTTCTTAAATAGGAATGCTTCTCCACTGATTCAACACTCTAAAGCTGCATATTTTGATTAGAGCAGGAGAACCAGATATCCCTTTCTACAGATTTTATTAATTCACCTGTTTGGATTTACTCCCTTGTTCAATCACTTGAACTTGTACAAGCCCATATCAGCACACTAATCATTTTCTTACATTTTCTACAAGATATGCTTGGCAAGTGGTACATGCCTGTGAAGCAAGTTGTTCACTGTTAAATTTGAAAAGAGCAAGTCACAATACAGAACTGGCTTCATTTCCCAACAATTTAATGACTCTATCTGCCCTGATTGGTATCCCAGGAATTCAACACAGACGTAGAGTTGGGAAAGTTTAATTGCATATTTCACTGAACAAGAAAAACTCTGTAGGACCCTCTCATGGTTTTTAGTCTGGTCTATCATAACCCACACTCAATTTGAAAGGTTGATAGATATCTCCTTTAAGCTTCTTAGGGACAAATGAGAAGAAACCAAATTAGCAATTTAACACCATCTAATTATGGGGGGAAAAAATGAGAATGATGCCACCCTCATGATTTCTCATAATAAGGAGTATTTGTATGTCCCAACATCTCCATGTCCAATCCTCAAACTTAGGTATACAATAACTCCGATGACTTTCAAAGATGTGCAGAAGTTGGTCATTAATAGATGTATAAAATGTACATTTAGAAAAGTCTTAAATGAAAAAAAAAATGGCATTGGATGAAAAGTACAATTCAAAATGTCCAAAATCTTTAAGAAATGAAAATTTTTATACAGTGATCTATAAATTATCAGCTTAGCAAGAACCTTGTACATGGAACCCATCAAGCCTAAACAATGAAACAAAACCAAACTGTATAAGGTTGAGTTGATCAGACCTTCACTGCACAATCCAACAGTGCAACAGCAATATATTTAGCATCAGGGCTTACTGCAACCACAAGAACATCATCATTCATCTTCATTGTCCTCACATTTGAAACTGTGAGGCACTTAGTTCCCTACCAAAAAAGAAAAAAACAGGACAATAAAATCTCTCTAACATTTAAAAATAAATAATTCAATAAATAAAAAGAGCAGGTTGCAATAATTACTGGTCAAACGACATAAAAACATGAATATAAAGTTTAAAATATGTATAAATATATATATCACAATTAAGTCCGTCTTCAGAAAATTCCATAATGGTCAAATGAATAATCCTCTTAAAATCCAGATGTTCAATCATGAGATTTAAACCTAAAAAACCCGCAGCAGAATTACACTTTCAAATATGGCATTACAATTACATCTGAATACTGGCCACATTAGAGCTATAATGCCTGATCAATTGAAATGACTTAACAACTAAAAAATCCAAAGCAGATCACTCAAGTTCACATATTATAATCAGTGCTATCTGTGAACTACAAATATAAAATTTCTAGAATAGAAAGTTTTTTTTGATAAGTGAACAAATATAAAATTTCTAGAATAGAAAGTTGAAGGTAAGATTGTTCGTAAAAAGGGGTTTCAATGTGGTACTACATCAATAATATCTACATAATAGATAAAGAGTTATAATACAAAACTTGGAAATGCCAAGAGTAGAAGGTATGCAGAACCTACTTGACCAGATTTTTGTTTAACTTCGTATTCCCAGAACTTCACATCATGATCTGCACTTCCTGTGACAAAACCATTTTCATTTGGAACAGCCGCAATTGACCGTACAGAGCCACCATGAGCTTCTACTACTTCAAGGCAAGTGCCACTCCCAATATCAATAATTTCCAGAGTTCCATCTTTAGTTCCAACAAGTGCATATCCACCTTTAGTTTCAACACGTGCATGCTTGTTATCAGGAATTATTAAACCACACAGTCCATACCCAGAATCAATAGTACGAAGGCAAGAACCAGTGCTTGGGTTCCAAATCTTTACTGCATTGTGACTAGTTGACATCAAAAGAGAGTTGTCTGAACTAAGTGTTACACTTCTGACATCAGAACGGTGTCCTTGGAGCTCAATAGCAAGTGTTTTTGTGGTGCCACTGCTTTCTATGGAATAAAATTCCAACATATTGTTGTTCAAAGATAATGCTAAAGTAGCCAGCAAATTCTTTGGAGTAATTGGACAGAATGAAATAGAACATATTTTTTTGCTTGCACAAACAGTATGAAGAAGCTTAAAAACATCAGGAGCTGTAACCAAGAGGGCATTTCCTTCCTCTCCAGTACCATGATTTGTGTCTCCATTTTCCATATCCTTGGCCTCCCCTTTTGCAGATTTTTTTTCTTTCTTCCGATTAAGCCTACGTTTTGCTTTATGCTTTGCTTTAGCCTCATCCAATATGCGGAATATCTCTACTGTCTTTCCTGCAACTTGGCAAGCAAGCAAATTCCCTGATTTGTTGAATGCAACAGTTGAGACTCTATCTTTGCTTTGTCGCTGAATTTCACCAAAATGCTTCAAAACCTCCCATTTGTTTTGAGTGGTTGAATCTCCATTGTTCACATTTTCAGCACCCTTAATAGTAGATACAGGTTGTCCATCCACCAAGCCACGCTTAATTGTGTAAAATCGAAGTTCCACGTCTGCAGACCCACTGACCAGAAATCTTTCCTCCGGATCTATGTCTATGGACCATATTTCACTATGATGACCACTAACTATTTGCATACAGTGCTGGGTTTCAAGATCCCACACTCTCAAGAACTTGTCTTTGGAGGAACTAACAAGTTTTTTACCAGAATCTAAGAAAACAAGGTCAGTAACCTACAATAAATGAAGCAAATCAATAATCATAATTTATATAGAGTATACGTAAATATATGAATAAATCAAGAACAGATAAGCAGAGCTAAGCTCTATAACCGTCTAATATACAAGTTTAATGAACAAGCTGTAATAACAAACCTGGTCACGATGCCCACGAAGGCGATATAGGCCAGTCTCGCCAACCACATCCCATAATATTATATCATTATCCTTGCTTCCAGATGCAAGCAAAGATCCTAGCTTATTGTATCGAAGTGCAGTCACAGCCCCTTTATGTCCATTTAATGTGGTCTCACAGGTTCCTTTCTCGCTATCCCAAATTCTTACACTACCATCTGCATACCCACTAGCAATCTGCAATCAAAACTCTTCCTCATACATCAACAAGCACATAGAATCATAGATTCTTAAAAGGACTTTATTCTAAGAACAGCAAACACAATAAACAATTTAAACACTGGTTCTGCAACAAAAATTGAATCTCACACATAATACGTTTCAACAGCTTATATAATAACCCAAAAAATAATAAAAATAAATAAGCACTTACTTTCTTTTTAGCATGAAAAATAAATTAAAATTTTAGAATCTTAAATTCTCAATATTGGGATTGTAACAACTCAGTACAAACATTCCATCTCTCAGTTTCTAGAAACCAAAACAACATAAAACAATGAACTCAAAAGTCAAAACCACGATTCAAATATACGATATATTATATGCTAAAAGCTCAAATGATTATCAATATAAATGCTGAGGCAAAAGTAAAATCATTCACAACTACCAAATACTTCAAGCTTTCACTACATAAAACCCTGCGAAACTAAAACCTCCAATCAACGTGAAACTATAACTTCCCTTCAGTCAAATTTTCTCAACGTTCTTAACATGAAAGAGCTTTAGTTTCTTTTCATTCATTTTCTTTGCAACCAAACAAAACTGAAGGAAAAAGCGAAAGAGCGAAAAACAAATGTTACCAGAGAAGAAGGGGAAGAGGCAATGGAGGTGACGGCGAGGGAGAGGCCACGAGAGGCGGGCGAAGGGGCTAGGGTTTTGGTGCAGACGCCTTGGCGGACGTGCCAGACGCCGACTTTTTCGAGCGCCGGAGCTAGGAGGTGCTTGCCGGAGCTGTCGTAGGTGATGTTGGACTCGACGGAGACGATGACTCCGAATGCCGCCGCCGGCTCGTACCGAAGGTACGCCTTCACCATTGCTTGCTGCTTTTGCTCTTTGTGTTTATGGCGGGTTTGGTTTTGCTTTGGTTTTTCGGCTTTTGAAGCTGCGAGGTTTTGTTTTAAGGGTTTAACCGTTTGACTGTTTGATTTTGAAGGAGAAGGTGAACCTAGGTCAAGTGCAACTACAACTAGGCCCTTTGTCTATGGGTCCAGTTAGGCCCATTAGGAATCATTGTGTACACTATAGCCCAGCCCAAACAGAGTTCATTCAAAGTCAAGGCGTATAAATTAGTAAATAATGGTAACAACAACATATATACTCTTAAGAAGCCCAATTTTGATGGATCATGGAAATTAAGAAGGAAACGAAAGCCTACTTTGATTTATTTAAATTTAAGGAACGAAAACCTACTTTGACTTATTTAAATTTAGTGATTAATTCTCAGGTATTTATGGAAAATGATGCCCCTTCTTCTTATATTTATGATGGATTCCACTTATTAAATTTATAATGGGATCTACAATGAATTTGAAAGAATGATACACAATTTCTTCGTACTCCAAGAATAACTAAGAATTTTCCCATCTAAACACATTTTCTCAGTTTGATCCAAAAATATATGTCTGAAAACACTGAGTGATAGGTTTAATGGACTTAAAAGATGATTTGGTTATTTAGTTCTTGATACTTAATTGACGTTTGAGTGCATTCTTGAAAGCCTCATCTGAGTTATTATTCTTGCGAGGCCACATCGCTTATTTGCCAAGGTATACATGGGTTAGCCGATCATAGTAGAATACATGTCATCATAAGGGGTTGAGTAGCCACTAGCCAGCATATCAAACCTAGGTGCTGCATCAGGAGCACCACGCTCATCAATGTTTACTTGAGTAGATTTACGAGTACAGTGCTTAAAAACTAGGTGAAGTGCAACTACAACTAGGCCCTTTGTCTATGGGTCCAATTAGGCCCAGGAAATCATTGAGTACACTAAAGCCCAGCCCAAACATTTCATTCAAAGTCAAGAGTCTTACGAAGGCCCAATTTTGATGGATCAAAGAAATGAAAAAGATTGCACCAAAAAAAAAAAAAATTGAAAAAGGAAACGAAATGCTACTTTTTGACTTATTTGAATTTAGTGATTTACATCTAAACACATTTTCCCAATTTAATCGGAAAATATGACTTCAGGCATCAAAGTGGTAGGTTAAATAGACTTGAAAGATGATTTGGTTATTTAGTTCTTGATACTTAATTGAGGTTTGAATGCTTTCTTGAAATTAGCCTCATCTAAGTTGTTATTCTTGCAATACCAAATCGCTTTTTTTCTCGAGGTATGCTTGGGTTAGCCAAGCATATATAGTAGCATACCTGTCATCATTGTGGTTGAGCTTTTACTTGTTAGCTTATCATAAGGGGTTGAGAAGCCAGCCAGATCAAACAAAGGTGATACATCAGTATAGCACCATGCTCATCAATGTTGCTTGAGTGGATTTATGAGTACAGTGTTTTAAAAAAATATTGTGTGTGTGTATATACACAAAGGTGCAACATTAGTAGCACCATGCTCATCAATGTTGCTTGAGTGGATATATGAGTTAAGTGTTTTTAAAAATATTGTGTTTGTGGAGAGAGAGAGAGAATATAAGGAAGTGGTGTCCCAACCTTTGACTAAACTATTCCATTTCATACTCATAAGACACTTTAGAAACCTCATAAACTAATGGTGAGATGAACAAAACTTGGGACTTCGGAATTTACAACACAGATGCCATCCAAGGAGTCTGATTTATCATCAAAATTTGAATTCCAAACCCATAACAAGAATTAAGGAGAAAAATTATCCCAAAAAAGCATATTAATGGAACATAATTGGCGAAGGAAAGATATGAGCAACATATTCTTGATATATGCCCTATTTTTTTAAAAGATATTTGTGAATTTAGGTCACTATCATGCATGTTTGGTAAAACTTTTTCAAACCACACTTTCTAAAGGTACAATATATCTTTTCAAACTTCACATTTTCTTAAGTAGAACTATTTCAAACAACCTTATTTTCAAATAATTGAAAAATAAGTTGTACTAAACCGACTTATATCATCTTTATCAAGACTGAAGAAGAGATATTTTTATTTTTTAATTATGACGAAGGCTGGGAATCAAATTGTGTTTTTGCTAGGAATGGATCGGAAAGGATTGCTTTACAGAATAAGATGGCTTCTTCTTCATAGCTATAGGTCGATTGCCTCTAAAACAAAACAAAAGTCTAAAATAAATAAACTATACTTGATAGCTGGTATAAATAGCTACATTCGAACAGCCAAATCGCACTTTTCTCTGGCATTATAATCATAACTTTTCATTTTGATTTCTTATCTGAGATTCTGAATGGGTGACTGACATTGCCTCAGTACGTGACTTTGAGTGCCAAGGCCGTCTATATAGTGACTTGTTTGTGTTTGGCATGCATGCGCTAATGGTCCCCTATGCTAATGCTCTTACAACTCGCGTTACATTGAGTTCAACAACATGACTGACTAAAAACTCATTGGTGCGAAGCTTATTTCTTAATCTTAATGGTTATAATGTTTGCAGCGCTAGCGCACTAGTTAATTTAATAGTTTGCATCTACCTATGTTCCTCCACTTCTGGAGGAGAGCCCTACCTCTTTACCTAACTCATTGACGATTTGTTATTATCAGGTCAAATTAATTTGATACCACCAATGTTCAATTCATTGATACGTTTTAATTATATACATTGAGAATATAGTTATACTTATATGATTTTACTAATCAAACATCTTTATCATTGTTGCCTAGTTGAAGTTCCAAGATATTGATATTATATTATACATTGGATAACCGATAGCTTCTCTCCACTAAAATCAATGGGCAATGTTGAATACTCCACCTGAAGAATTGCCTCACCAGTAAAACCCAGCAAAAAGAATGGGGGTACAGACAATAGAAAATGACAGAAATAATCTTTTGAGAAGTCAATAACTAGCTAGGTTTAACAATTAAATGTATATAATATCTTACGTATATCCAGCAGTGTCTTTATCGAGGATAATACTAATTTAATTTGGTGTTGTTTTCACTAACCCTTTGTGATTTTCACACAATTAATTGAAGTATTCAGCTAACCCATTCTATTTACGATAACTATCGTACGATTGGGCCTAGGCATTATACACACACACACACACACATATATATATATATATATATGTCAAGGCTCTTATTACGTGTTCCACGCTGCACCGAAAACAAAAAGAAGTGCTTCCTGAGACATCTTTTCCTAAGAATAGGACTTATCATGATTCATATCATGCACAACATATATTATGCATGTGAGTTTGTGACACAGCTTTCTGGTCTGAAATGATGAAAGTTATTTCTCATGCCATGGTCTGTCCTCGTACCTCACTCATTCCAGAGTTCTAGCTTAAGAAACATGGATATATAAGTAACTAACCGAAAAATAAAATATAAAAAATAGAAAAAGGACAAGCTTGTGTAACCCACGCCATATAACAGTAGTAATATCATATGTACCACTGAGATTTTGACAAGACTGTTGTCATGTGCACAAAGTGCACAACATATATATTGAAGTGCTACTACTTAAATTACTTAATTTTTTTCAAGTAGCATACTATCATGTAAAGAAATATAGAGATTCGAACTATACGAAGTCACGTCCTGCAGTGATAAATCCATCTCTAAAGTTGTGGTAAATAGAAAATTACTTTAACACGTGGTTCTCACTTTGTAGATTTTCTGGTCGGACATGGCACATGCATCGTGGATGGGCAGAAATTATGTCAACCTTGAAGTTTAATATGGTGGATATTGGCCATCAGGTCATGATAGTTAAGCATTTTGTTCCCCCTCTGGATCTAAATGGTTGGTGACAACTGTAAAGACCTCAAGCACTTTGGCCAGCGCTCCATATATATATATATATATATCTTCTTCTTTTCTTTTAATTCCCCTCTGGATCACGTAGGGCTCTTTCTCAGTACAATCACGTAGTTTGGAGGGGAAAATATACTAGTAGTGGTTGTGATCTATCTAATCTACCCATTTGCTTCATTTTGTAGCGACGGCCTGCCTTAAATTAGTTATTAAATTGCTTTCAGTAAGTATTCTATTCTGTGTTTAATTAAAGTCATTTTCGAATGATAATAATAATAATAATAAATCATCCATCTAAACCAATTGCTATACTGAATCACTGGAAGACAAATGGTAGAATCGTATGGGCTTTTAGTGGAATCACATTCTGAGGAAAAGTGTGATCAGCTAAACTTTTTTATGTCCATCTGCGTATGCAATGATGAAACATGTTAAAGAATGATTACAATACATATATATTTACAACTCTTACAAACATCACTCTTTTTTTTCAAGAATCTTACAGTTGAATTGACTTCTCTTCATACGTACTTGAAATTTTAAGGGGAAAGAGTTCAAATTTGCAAAATTAACAACATATTAATTATAATTATTTCAAATATATATTTTTTCTTTTTCTTTTTCTTTTGTTTTGGATAAAAAAAAGAACAATATTGCTTAGAGCATTCTTATCAAACATTGTAAAAAATTTAGCATTTACCCTCTCAAAACCTATATTTATAACATATAACATGCCACTTTACAATACAACCTATATCAAAATTTCTATTTTTTTTACAATTTCATTTAAATATTTTTTCTTTGTTATTTTTTACTAATTTTTTATTTTCCCACTCTCTCCTCTGTCTCTCTCTTTCTCACAGCACCGCCGCACTGCACCACCAAAAACCTACCACAACCACCACTAACAAAAAAAGAAAAAGAAAATCACAGCAGCAAAAAACCTCCACATCCACATCCACCACATCCACCATACAAAAAAAAAAAAAAAAAAACCTCCACCGATGAAGGCATCCCCACTCACCACCACCAATCCACTCACCAGGACTAAAAACAAAAAAAAAAAAAAAAACAACAACCTACACTGGTGAGGGTGAATCGGAACCCGCAAATCACAACCACCAATCCACTCACCACCACTAACCACAGAAGAAGAAAAAAAAAAAAAAAAAAAAACTCCACCGGTGAGGGCGAATCAAAACCTACACCCGTAAATCACAACCACCAAATCGAGCGTAGAGAGATCGGCGACGTTGCAGAGAGACCAGCGACGAGCAAATGAGCACGATAGAGAAAAGAGAGATCAGAGAAGAGAGAGAGCAGAGAAATGGTGGTGAAACAGAAAGAAAGGAATGAGAAGAAACAAGAAAACGGTGAAGCCAAAAGAAAAGGAATTGGGCTCCACTGAATTAAAAAGTATTATTAAGTATTGCAATTGGTGAACAGTGCCGTCTCAAAAATGAGATGGCACTGTTCATCAATTGCAAAAATTTTGCAATATAAAAGGTTTGATGGAGGGGCTTAAATCTTTCAAATGCTAAAAAAATAAAATTTTTAGCATTTGAAAGGTTTGATAAGAATGCTCTTATAAGAAGCAAAAAGCAAATGTGATTGTAATTTTATACACTACTAATATAATAGAGCATGTGCCAATAGGCATCTTATCCCAGTCACACCGATGTTTAAGATAATCACACATGCTTATGTTCTACTCGACACTACTTTATAAATCTTTTCTCAAATTAATAAAGCCTCCCCTTTTCAAAGCCACACAAGTCCCTTTAAGTAATTACAAGTTTACAACTCACAAAAACTATTCACATGCACGCTAATCCTTTATTCCAGCTTATAATAACCATCGTGGCAACTCATTCCATGCTGCTTTATAGGCAATTATTTAAACTATGTGTTGGGCCAATAAACATGGTTTGTACTCCAAACACAATGTTCTTATACAAACCACAAGCTGCAAAATAGACAAATCAACAATAATGCAACTTCAGAGACTACAGCCTATCAGCAGTTACAACAAAAACTTTAGAGAGAGACTCAGAGAGAGAATAATCAGCTAACATCAAATTATGCTCACAAGGAAAAAAAATGAAACCACTCAATAAATCATCAATTCAATGAAGAATCTTCAATATTCTTGAATTAAGCTTTCGTGTCTCTTACAATATGCAAAACAATACGCTTATATACAATATCCTCATCCTTGATAGCTGCATATCGTCGCAACCCTATCAATCCAAACAAAATAGTTGTGACAATCAAGCCAATCTAACAAGAAAACAGAGCAACCATTCCCTTTCTTCTATTTAGAGCCCATAGAAGCTCTCTATTCCAACATGTTGGCTGGAAAATAATAAAACAAACTCTCAAAATACTTGTTGGATTGGTGGGAAAATTTTGACTCGAGGTCGTTGTTTAACTTGAATTTAATGGATGAAGTGTCCTCGGTCGGGATAATTGAGGGCGTTATTGCCCCAAGGCCCCCAACAAAGAGTACTTAAGCGAATGCTTGATTATTAAATAAGGGTCTGTTTAAATATTGTTTATTTTACTGAAAATTAACAACTTATTGGTAAAAATATTGTAACAAAATATTTTTTAAAGTTGAAAACACAGTGCAATCAACTTGCTGCGTTTTTTTTTTTTTTTTTTGCCCGGCTGGTCCATGAACAGTGCACGGCACGCTGGTCCAAAACACCAAACGCAGCTACAACGCACATATAATTAGAAATGATTGGAGATGAGTGAATATCCTTTTTTTTTTATAAGAAAGACTGAAATTCATAAAGACAAATCAGCCATAATAGGTGATAAATACAAAAGAAAAATATGGAGGAACATCCTCCATCCACACCAAAAAACCTCTAACATATCTAGCATGTTTAGATATGTTATGAGCAATATAATTACCAAGTCTACAAATATAGGAAAAGGAGATACAATTGTAAACAATCAAATGGTGGACTTGGCCGAGGCAATGATATGGCCAAATAACGATAGGGAATCTTCATCTGATTATAGAGCCTTGATCACGTTCTCAGAGTCCCCTTCCAATAAAAATGAAGTAAAGCCGAGTTCCTAAGGAAAATAAATAGCCCTTGCAGCAACCATAGCCTCGACAATATCTGAAGAGAAATGGAGATTGGTATGTTCCGATAGAGAAGCAATATTCATAATTAGATTGTTAAATATATTTATATATGTAACTAAATGCGTATTTAAAATAATAGAATTAATGAAAATAAAAGTATAGTCAAAACTAAATTTAGTAGAGAACTTTGTCTTAATAAAGAGTCTTTTTTCTATTAAAAAAAAATAGAAAAATAAAGTACTAGAAATAAGTTGACTTACATTAACGTGATGAAAAAGCTACAATAGAGGTTAAATTCAAAATTCAAAGGAAATTAGAAGTAAAAACAAGAAGGATTTTGTGTCAATGATTGAAGGTATTTTTCTCTCAAGTGAATGTCTTATTTATGTTTGTGGCGTTGAAAAGACACGTGTAGCCTTTAGGATAATTGTTATGATGCGTTTTTATCATTCCTTGATCTTGACATGATTGTCTTAATATTTTTAACTGCTTTTATTTTAAGGTTAAATATTTTTTTGACACTTGTTTACATCAACTATGTCACACATATATCTACGTTAATCTAGTAATGTTCACATTTCAACACATAATAGTGGATGTGAAATAGTGAATGTGTGTGTATGTATGAGAATCAAAACCCTTGTTTTAATTTCTCAATTACCGCGAATGAATGGGAAGCAAAATCAGGTTAAGGTTGAAATCCAAGTTCAATGGCTGCCACCTCCTTCCAATTGGGTCAAGCTGAATTCGGATGGCTCTTCTATAGGGAACCCCGGCCTGGCAGGTGAAGGAGGTTTAATTAGAAATGAGAGGGGTGAATGGATTAAAGGGTTTGCAAGAGCAATTGGTATTACAACAAGTGTAGCAGTTGAACTTTGGGCTCTTAGAGATGTTATTCGCGTATGTTTAGCTCTCAAGCTTCCAGCAGTAATCGTCGAGTTAGATTCCAAATTGGTTGTTAATCTTCTGAATAAGGAGCTGGATAATCCTAACGAGATAGATGTCTTGGTCACTGATTGTAGGGAATGTATGAAAGTCATTCCTTGTGTAAGAATTCAACATTGTTATAGGGAGGCTAATAAATGTATTGATGCCCTCGCGAGAAGGGGTGCACTACTTAGCCAAGATTTTTCAATTTTCTTGCCCCCCCTCCAGATATAGCGTTTCTCCTTGGCCTTGATGCGGTAGGAGCTTTGTATGATCGCTTGGTCCCCTCTGTTTTAGAGGTTGGCTAGTTGTTAATGGAAGCATCCTTTTCACCAAAAAAAGAATCTCGATTACTGCAACTACTCAATCTGTTAATGCTTGGCTACTATGTAACACACGAGTTGTAAGTGATTGATCCAATTTTTTTTTTTAAATAACTCTCTCAAATACGTTTAGAGAAATCTAAATTATAAAACAAATGGACCTTTTTTTTAGAACACTTTTAATAATTAGTTTTTATCATGTTAAAATTTTTGTTAAACGTCCCCCTTGTAGATAATCTATTTCAAAAAAAACTTTTTTTTTTTTAGGTTTGCTTTTGAGAGGGGGGTTTATAAATTATTTGCATTTAATAAATTAACCAAAATAGCCTCCACCGGTCTCCACTTTAGTACAAGTCGAAGTCAAATAGTCCTATCATTTAACATGAAGATAATTTTTTTTTCCTTTCATTTTCTTGTTGAGATTTTTTTGATTTTTCTATATCATATCATATTCAAGAGTAGGCCTGTCCACAGGTCGGTTCGGGTAGGGTTTGTTCTCAACCCAAAACAAGCCCGACCAGATTGGATGGTCAGAATTTCAACCCGCCGCCGACTGGAGTGGTTGATTGTATCAAGATCCAACCTTCAATGGATGGCGGTCAGTTCAGTCAAAGTTGGAGATGAAAATCGGCCAAAATCCGGCGAGTTAATGGCAAAAATTCGGTGATATTTTCTCCAGATTCGGCGAAATCTCACCAAATTCAATGAAATCTCACCAGATCTTGTGATATTTAGCCAAATCCGGTGGAGATTCCATAGATCTAGTTGAGATCTCGTTGGAAATGGCTGAGATCTTGCCGGATCTAAAAAACTTCGTCGAGAAATGCTCCATATCTCGGTTCGGTTAGGTTTCTTCCAGTTTTGGGGAGAAACCTTGCTAACTGACCCACCGTTTTCGAGTTTTGGAGGCAAAGACCCGCTGCCGACCATCACTGGCGTCGAGTAAGCCGATTCTCAAGCTAGATCAGATGGGTTGGGCGGGTGGGTCGGGTCACGGTTTTTGCTAGACTCCCCTATTCAAGAGAATGTCTTATCAAAAAAATGATAGAAGAAAGAAAGAGACACAACCCCAATGATATCCTCTATTGCTAGTTTAAACATAGGGAAAAACTGCTTCACTTTTTTGGTTATCTAAATGCTGATCATATCCAACGCAAAAACGTTTTCAGAATGTGGGCCAGACAGCGAGAGAGATGCTTATATTTTGAGCAGTGAGCACCATGATAGAGAAGTAGTACAATTAATGGTAAAAAAAAAAAAAAAACAGTGAAAACACTTTCCAAGGCTAATTTTGTGGACGAGGTGAATGAAGCGGAATCAATGAAAAAATGAATAATCACACCTAGAAGTCTTATCTAATCTTCCTTTTCTCCTTGTTTAAAAAAAAAATAAAAAATAAACACTTTAATAATATCTTTACAAAGTAAGCCCAGTCGACATATCACTAGTCTCTCTCATATATAGTGAGAGGCAACAGAGAATAAGTTGGTAGCCCATTTATGGTTTGAGAAAGAAATAAACAAAAAAGCATTTCTGAGAGAACCTTTGTAAACGTGGGCCAATTGATAGATATTGTTGTCTTCAGAACAATACAAAAATCATCATCGTCATTTGACACTGCAATAATTTTCTCTAAATTTGCTTAATTAATAGTGCATATATCACTGTCCACATTCTGATCGAGGAGAGAGAGAATGATATGACAGGTTAAGAAAAATACTAGGGGTAGTAGAAGCAGCTAATTATATAGAATGAAGAAGAAAAACTAATTAATGCGGAGGTGGGAATGGTCGGTTGTGGGTAGCCGGCGGAGTAGGTGATCAAATTGGAAACGGAGATTGGAAAATTTGAGAGTGACAAGATGCAATAACTTTAATTAGTATAACTTCTCTCTTTCTCTCTCTTTTATCGATATATTATAAGAAAAAATTTCGCATGTGACTTGTTTTTCACAAGTAGATGAGCCCCGCACTAGCGAATGAAATACTAGCTCAATGATATAATTCGTAATCACAAGAGGTAAATAGATAATGGATCGTAAAACTGCGTGGCTAGAGCTAATTAAGGAGGATTGGTCGATATCTCAGCTGTCCTAGTCATGTTCTACCGCCCAAATTTTATTGGTTATATATTCCCATGCTCCTGTTTCTAAGTAGAATGCAATAGTGAAAGTGGCAACATCAAAATGGACAATACGGCTTAGGGATATAACCTAATAATATACCAAAAGGTGAAAAAAAGAAGGGTTTAATATCTAGGCCTCATATTGGAAAATTAAGTGGAAAGTGATATCTAGTGCACTCATGTGAGAAATAAGTGGGAGACCTAGAAAAGGAATTGGAAATTGGCTGTAGTCAACATGTGATCTTGTGAACTTGGTGTTGTTTATATATGTTGTAGACATGGAACCAAGATTTTAATTCAGCTAATAGTATTAAAATATAAATAAATCAATAATACATAAAATTAAATAGAAAATTAATTGTTGTACAAATATAATATGAATAATATAATATATATATATATATATATATATATATATAAATGTCTTTAAAAGTTCAAAGTATGCTTTTACCATTGAATAAAAAAAATCTAAGATTCAATCTCCATTTATTCAAAAAATCAATTAATATCTTAATTAGTATGATGATAAAGAGCAATTATCGTAAAAGCCAATGTTATAGATTTGAAATATTATTTTACCTATATAAAATAATGTGTTAGAAAAAATCTAGTTCACAAAATATTTTTATACGTAGTATGTTCCTCATTTTTTTTTGGAGAAGATTGTTCTTCAAATTAGGTCTGTCATTGGAATGGTAATAAACAAAATTTCATTTTAAGCAAAAAATACTTAATTAGAAAGTTGAATAAATTTTTTCTCCAGTAATAAATTGCTTAAGGGATTCTAAACCATCTATAATGGCAGAACCAAGAATTTATCTTATAGAGGTTAAATTAAAATTTTGATAATTATATATATATATATATATTCTCATTTAAAATTATAGTTGGTGCTCTTTTAAAGAACTAAAATCATAAAGTTTCAATTTTTTATCGAATTTTTCAATGTTTTTAATTTCAATATAAACAACTATCTTCTTTGGTAATAAGAAGGCTACTTTTTTTCTGCATGTCTCATTTAAGCGAATTTTAAAATATGAATTTATGTTTGTTATCATGAAATTAGAGAAATAGATATTTTTTGTATCTGAAAATTCAGATAGAAATTAGAAAGCTTCAAACTTAAGGGTATGTTTGATATAAGGCGTAAATGCACTTTTAGTCCTTACATTTTGGCGTTTTTCCATTTTAGTCCCTACATTTTAATTTTACCACTTTTAGTCCCTAATTCAATTAACGCGTTCCATTTTGGTCCTTTCCGTCAGTCAACCGGTGGAAATTGCTGAGGTGGCAGCCGGAAGAATTAAATTATTCTAAAAAATGCCACGTCACCATGACATGTCAGCATATAAATTTAAAAAATTAATTTATTAATTTTAACTAAATAATAAAAATAAAAACAGAATTAAAAACTAAACTTCATATTAATTAAAATTGTTCTTAATGTTCTTCAAATTGTTCTTCATGTTCTTCCCAAATCAAACCCAGCAACCAAGAAATTAATCCCATCACAAGAACACAAACCCAGCTTCCCAAGAACTCAAACTAAAATGAGGGCATCAATGAAAACAAATCACATCCAAATACAAGAAGAAAAAACCCAGCAACACCAAACTAAAATTCAAAAACCAAACCCAACCAAATCCGAACCCATATAACAAATCACAGCCAAATACATGCAACCAACAACAGCAACGGCAACCCACAACCGAAACCCCACATCCACCAACAGCAACAACAACCCAGCAACACCAACACCAACCCATAACACACACAAGACCCATAACGAGCAAAACCCACAACCCCAGGACTACCCACGCCCATGGTGAGCAAAACCACCCACGGCGGTCTACGATCCCACAGCGTGCAAAACCACCCACCTATGGCTACCCCCGCCCCCACGAACCCACACCTACCCATAGCCACCCACAACCCCAACGACCCCACACCGATCTAAAGCCCACCCACCTAAAGCTGATCTTGAGAAGAGAGAAACCCGATCTTAGAGCCGTTCAAGATGATCTTAGCTTGTAGATCGGAGACTTCAGAAACCCCATCTCTTCCTCGCGATGATGGAGATGTACCGAGCCAATCGCGATGACTCCTGGGCAAGCTTCTCGAAGATATCGTAGACGAAGTTGCTCATGATCTTCTTCTCGGCCTTCGCCGGAGCTTTCTCCGCCGCCATTGGCTTCTTCTCCGCTGGCTTCTTCTCTGCCTTTGTGGGTGTCATTGATTTTTGAGAGAGAGTGAAAATTCTAAAGAGAGATTCGGAATGTGAAAAAGCTTGCAATGAAAAAAATGTGATGAAGAGGTTGGTGGGTTTGGGAGAGTTTATATAGGGAGGCGGAGTAGGTTCTTATTGGAGAATAGGGTTTGTGTTTGAGTTGGGTTTGTGGTTGAGCTGGGTTTGTGTTGAGCAATAAGATCATTGATATCAAATTCTCCCAAACCCAGAAACCCTTGAGCAATAAGATCATTGAGCTGGGTTTGTTTTTGTGTTCTTTGTGTTTTTAAATTTGAGTTTGAGTTTGTGTTTGGGTATTGGTTGGTTCTGGGTTTGTTTTTGTGTTCTTTGAAATTTGATATCAATGATCTTATCTGTGAATTTGAGCAATAAGATCATTGATAATTCTGTTTTTATTTTTATTATTTAGTTAAAATTAATAAATTAATTTTTTAAATTTATATGCTGACATGTCATGCTGACGTGGTATTTTTTATAATATTTTAATTCTTCCGGCTGCCACCTCAGCAATTTCCACCGGTTGACTGACGGAAAGGACCAAAATGGAACGCGTTAATTGAATTAGGGACTAAAAGTGGTAAAATTAAAATGTAGGGACTAAAATGGAAAAACGCCAAAATGTAAGGACTAAAAGTGCATTTACGCCTTGATATAAAAGAACATGGGAAGTACGGTCAAAATGACAAAATGCGCTAGATTTTATCTTCCCTTCTCCTCTCTTTTCCCTTAGTCGACTTATGCAAACATATGGTTAAGGAGCCAGAATTGTGGTCTAGAATTATATAAAATTTTATGAAAGCCTAATAAATTTATATGAATGGTATCTATCTTATTAATCATAAAGTTGTGGTTTTATTTGAGTAAACATGAGTGATTTAGGTTTTTTTTTAATATATATCATTTTGTGACTAATACTAGAGTAATGCATAATAAATAAATGACGAAAAACTCATTTTCATCCCTACATTTTAACGCGATTCTCACTTTAGTCCCTATCTTTTATTTTCACCGTTTTTAGTCCCTAAAATAAATAAAAAAAAAAACGATCTCGTTTTTGTCCCTACCATCAATTCCCTAACGGCAAAGTCTTAAGTGGCAGACGAAACAACTTACTAGCTGACGTGGCGTTGATGCGGCACTGATGTGGCGATTAAAATATTATTAAAAAAATATTATTCGGAATTTTTATATGTCATTTCAGCATTTTAATTTTTATTAAAAGCCATGTTAGAAAATTTAAACCAAATAAAAAAAAAATTTAAAACAAAACTTAAATCTTAGGAATGACAACGGGTTGGGTTTGGGCCAAGTATTTATCTCTACCCGAACCTACCTCACTGGTTTGCTATTGTAACCCGAACCCGGCCCGTTTAATAAACGAATTTTTTTCCACCCCAAACCCGCCCTGTCGAGCCCCGCATGTCCCATGGGCCCCGTCCCCTCATGCCCAGCCTAGGCCAAAATCAAAAACACAAATTTCAATTGATGATTTTTCAATCCAAAATCACAAACACGAACACAAATCCAAACACAATCACAAACATAAACACAGAAATCACAAACTCAAATTTTAGATCTATGATTTTCTCTTTCAAAATCACAAACCAAACACAAATTTTAGATCTATGATTTTTCCTATCAAAATCACAAACACAAACACAAACCCAAAAATCATAAACACAAACACAAACTCACATGATTGAGATGAAATGAACCTAGAAAAAAAAATGGAGAACAAGTTGGAGGGAGGCCGTGAGGCCATGGGCAAGGAAGATGAGAGGGGCAGAGGGTTATGCTATGCAGAGACTAGTTCGCGCAGTATGAGCAATGATGATTTTGTGAAAATGATCTTGCAGGATGTGATCTTCATTTTAGAGCTTTTCCTTAGATATTTTACAAGAATTTGGGATAGAGAATCAGTGATCTTCTAGGTGATCCGATGCTAACAAGCCGACGGATGTTCCCTTTATTGATGCGTGACTTGGTATTTGAGCTTCCATTCATTGTTCTTGAGAAATTGTACAACCATGCTTTTGAATCTAAGTCCCCTTCTTTAATTCAGCTTACTGTTGAGTTCTTTAAAAAAACGGACTGAGATTGAGAGGGAGTGAGATTGATAGCTAAAGAGATGAGAGGGAGAGGCGGCCTCAGTTGAACGAAATGAGGAAGTGAAACTTTTAGGGTTTATAACTATATATATATATATATATATATATATATGAGGGCATTTTAGTAGCTATATTAAGCGAGTCGGATCAGGTCGGGTCCGGGTTTAGGCTGGGTTTTGGAAAAAAAACTAGGACCTGTTTCGGGTTTTTTTTTTTTTAAAATCCATACCCGACCCTATTTTTTTATTAGGCCGGTTAAAATCCGGCCCATTAGGTTCAGGCTGGGTACCCGCGGGTCGAGCATAAATTGCCATCGCTATTAAATCTAATTAAAAAACGGTTTCAAAAAAAAATCTAATTAAAAAACAAACCTTTAATTTCTTAACCAAACACAAAAATAAGCTGGAGCTTCCCAAATCTCAGATCAAATCAAATTATCTTCTCCTCTCTCTCTCTAATCTATGGTCTTTCTTTTCCTCTCTTACTGGTGGTGGTGGTGGAGTCATCCCACGATGAGGAGAGGAATGAGTAGCGGTGGACGGATCGAGTTGCAATTGACAGATAAACCTTAGTCTACGTTGGAGGGAGCCGATTGGGTTGGAGGTTGGGTGAAGAGAGAGATCGTAGATCTAGGTTTGCTTACCCAAACGAAAAATCTCTAAACCTCTCTTTCTCAAGTCAAAATCTCCCTCTCTCTTTCATCTTTCTAAAGCTCTAAAGCCTTTCTTTCAGATCGTGAATTTGGGAAAATCTCTAAAGCTCTCCCTCGGATCAATGGTTGTGAAGTGGTGGTTGGTCCAATGGTCGGTGGGGGTGGATCATTGGATGGGTTTGACATTGGTGTGGGTTGCAGTGGCTTGATGGACTGATCGGTGACAGTGGTGGTGACTGGTGGTTTGTTCTATTCATATAGGTTTCAAATTGCAAGAGTAGTTGGTTGGTTGGTCAGATCGGTGATTGTTAGTTGGGTTTGTTGTTGGTTTGGGCTTTGGATTGCAAGGTATTTTCTAGGTTTTGATGAGGCGATTGACCAAAAACACCGAGGACAACAATGTCGGGCTGGGTTTTGGGTTGTTATTGTGTTTATTTTAAATTTTTGGGTTTGTTTTTTTAATGTGGGTTTGATGATTTTTCTAGGTTTATGGGTTTGACTTGTTGGAGGTTTCGGTGGAGATTGGTTTATGGTTGCTAAATTTGGATTTGGGGTTTGCTGGAGATTGGTTTATTTCATGGATTTATGAAGAAAAAGAAGAACAACTTTAGTTCTTACGAAAAAATAATGAAAGTAAAAAAAAAAAAAAATTTAAGTTTTGTTTTTTAATTTTTTTTTTGGTTTAAATTTTCTAACATGGCTTTAAAAAAAAATTAAAATGCTAACATGGCATATAAAAATGCCAAATAATATTTTAATCGCCATATCAGCGTCACGTCAGTGCCACGTCATCTAGTAGGTTGTTCCGTCTGCCACCTAAGACTTTGCTGTTAGGGCACTATTGATAGGGACAAAAATGAGATCGCTTTTTTAATTTTAGGGACTAAAAGTGGTGAAAATAAAATATATGAAATAAAGTGGGAATCGTGTGAAAATATAGAGACGAAAATGAGTTTTTCGCCTAAATAAATATACTCACTGATAAATGAATGTAAAATGATTATTATTATTTTTTTCTTGAGAGTGGTATAAAACTACAAGGATGTAAACAACTGTTTTTCCAACAGAATCTTCCCAATGCATCCTTTGTGGTTGTATACAAGGTTTTTCTTTCGCCCCACCCCCTCTTTTTTTCACTCTTGTAAAAGTATTACATTTCTATGAGTTTACCCGACATTCGATAAGCAAATTCTTTGAAAACCTATCCAATATAAAGGCCCTCTTATAAGAGGTTCCTTCTTTTTGAGAAGATTTTCCCTGATAAAAGTATGATTTTTTTTTTTATTATAAAAGCATGACATGATTGTTACGTTAACGTATAAACATGTTTTATAATAAATCCAGTTTTGTTTAAAACTAAATCTCCCTTTAATTGAAAGTCATGATATATAAACCATGTTTTTTTCCCCTCTTTTGGTCACAAAAGGATATTCGTCGGCCAAGGTAGCCATGCAAAACATTAAAAATACACGTACTTTCAATTTGGACAGCAAAGACTAGGAGCAAATGGTATCACCTTTTTCTTTACTATTGTGTAGAGAATGGAATCCAAACACCAGCCAATTTGGCCCATATATATATATATATATATATATATATAGACACACACACATGCATGCACTTTTTTTTTTTTAATGAAACTAGTACATAATTAAATAAATTAATGACATATGCACCCTGAGTATAAAATTGGAATAATTAAGAGATAGCATTGGAATTGCTTATAGGTTATATATGGTCTTCTTATATTTTCATCGGTAGAACCTAGTGATGAGCTTGACCTTCTTTTTTTTTAGGACAATGATGAACTTGACTTTAACAACCTAAAAATTTGTCCTCTACGAATTTACACTTTACACTTTATGGGAACCTAGTTTAGTTTTCCTTATATATATATAAATTTTTTTTTTTACATTCAATTTGTCTCATATTGTTTCCTTTTTAATTGTCCAAAACAGTATTTTCAAATAGCAAATTAATTAATGGATACTTTAAAAATAAAAATAAAAAGAAAGATTCAATGATTTCCTTGGTGTTTATCGATAAAGAATAATTCCATTAGTTAATGGGAGTATTTTCTAAGGTCCACATGCTTCTTCTTTCCTTATATATCCTACTCAGTACTCATAATTTCCAGGTTGGTAGTGCCTATATATTGAATCTATTCCACCTTTTTATAGACTTGGACTCCCTTTTGGATTTTGGTGGGATCTGTAATCCTGGGGTTAACTTTTAAAAAAAATTAATTTGTTAAGCCATAACCAATCAGTGGCTAATCATGCCCATCTATACAAATGTAAGAATTTTTTAGTATATCACCAAATACAAAACTCCACTATGTAATCTATGAGGATGTTTCCCGCCAATGCGACCCCGAAGCTAGGGCCGTGGGAGTATATTTAGGGTCTATTTGGATACCACTTATTTTACTGAAACTGAAAATTTATTGTTGAAAGTACTATAAATAAAGTTAAAAGTTAGCCAAAAAGTGTAGTGGAGCCCATGAATAGTAACAAAAATAAGCTAAATAGTAAAATAATTTTAATTTTTCACTGGTATCCAAACACACACTTAGTATTTATATATATTTTGTAAAGCAAGTTCAACAAAATAAAAAATAAATGATATATTCTCTCTCTTTGAAATTCATCCTCTGTCTTTTGCAAAATATTTTTTTTTTTAACCAGACTGTGAAAATTATTAATCTCTCTCAGATGATTAATATTATGGATATTAAAAATTTTACTTCATAAACATTGCAAACTTATGTGCAGTGAACTTTATCAATAATAATTATTATCATTTCAGCTTATATGCAAATATTTTTATAGTAAAATTTGTATAAAAAAAAAATCAATATTTTCCATGAAATAGACGTACAAAATGTTATAGATCCTATCATTCCATTATCTATTTCCTAAACTAATCTTTGTTAAGTAACGCTGCAAACCATTAAAAAAAATTATTATAACAATAAGAGCTTTCAAATGTGATCGTTCAATTCCAAAATCTAAAATTTAAGTACTAGTAGATTTCAATTAATTCAACTAATAAAGTCTTTGGTAGTTAAATAAGAAACTTAGGGTTTAATCTCTGCCTACACAAAAAATTGATTGGTATTTTAATCTGACGATAAAAAATTATTATTAAAAGCAAACGTTATAAGTTGATCTTTAAAAAAATTGAGTACTATTTTTCTTTAAAATAATAATAATAACCTGTACAATTCTTTTAAGGATTGTTCTTTAGAGGCTCTTTGGTTGAATATTTTAAGACAAGTTTCATGTTTTAGAAATAAAAAGTGACGCACCTTGCTAAAAAATTTTGATTGGCCCGATTTTTTCAAAAAAAAAGAAAAAGAGACATGCTTAAAAATAGTTACTCACTTTTTTTTTTTTACTGTGGAAACGCCAACTGAAAAATATCTATTGGGTGCTTTCAAGATTGGGTTAAGCCACAGTGCCAATAATAATCAGATCTCTCTCTCTCTCTCTCCAGTGAGCTGATGGATGACCCCAGCAAACCACGCGGGCGGCTAGCGTAAAGAAATTAACATTGATCTCTTGGCACAAGGAGGAAAACCCATTCTTCACTTTCACTGATTGTGGAGCAAAAGCGTGTTGAATCTACAAGGGACATCGACCAAAACACCCTCAAGAGCTTGAATGGGTCACTGATGTCAGCATGCACAATCGAAGATGGTTCATCTACTTTGATGAATTTGATTTTGGATTGTTGTGATGATGAGTGTGTGAATTTACGCATTACACATATGGTGAATTTGTGATTGTGTTGGGGCTTGGGAAGGACTGAGAGAAATTTTTGAAATAAAGACTCATTGGGAAACAAAATTTGCTCTTCTAGTTCTTTCGCCTTAAAAAAGAATGCAACCACCTAATGTTATATTTTCCAATGATAAATTGATAATTATATCAAACAATTTCAATAATGTGGTTCATTCCCAAGATTCTTGTAGTTCAATTGGTATCTCTTAATGTTTTTAATGGAAATATCTAAAATTTAAATTTCATTTTTTTCATTATTATATGTTTGGATAATTGGATTGCTGAGGAATGAAAACATTAGACATCTATGTTGGAAGCACTACTAAGGCATGAACCTTCTCTCATTTTTTTTTCTTTAAATAATTAGAAATATTTTATTGTTGTTGACTATGCAGTTCAAACCCCTCCTCTTTGAACCTCGATGCAACGTGATCACGGAGTGGTACCATTTCACCTAACAAAGAGTGGTTTGCTCTATTGATTAATTTAACTATATGAATTTTTTTTTAAAGAAAATATATATTCTTTAAAAACTGAAAATGAACTATATGAATGAATTGAATTGAAGAATTCAAAGGTACAATAACTTAGAAATTATGCGTGCATTTGGATAACGCGTTTTGCAGCGTTAGATATTGTTCACGTGTTTTAAGTGTGGAACCCACAGAATTGTTGCAAACAAATGAAGAAAAATGCAGACCCACAGCTCAGTGTGAACAATATTTTACTATTTTAAAAATTATTTTGTTATAGTATTTTCTGTAATATATTTTTAACAAATAAATGGTATTCAAACAAACTCTACATAGTACAAGTGTTTTCCGCAATTTTTTTAGAGTCAAGTACTACCTGCATTTTTTTTTTTTTTTTTTTAATTTTAAGGAAACAAACGCCCAATGAGGAGGAAAAGAGTCAAAAGTCATTCATTTTGAAGTAAGAGCGAGGCAAGTATTACCTCATTTAAATGTAAAAAATTATTTACCCAAAACTAAATTCAAACGCACACAAAGGCGTTGGCAAAGGCATCGAAATCGAACACAAGCAACAAAGCAAAGCATTCGAATGCGAGAGAATCAATAATTGGCGGTAGCACACCTTTTTAAAAGCTAGCTAAAAGATGAAAACCTTTTTTAAGTTATTACTACTTCAATGTTACGTGGCCCCATCTTTCCGTCAACGGCAGGTAGTAAATCTCAATGCTGGTCGGAGCGTCGTTCATGGGTCACTCCGAGGACCCGCAAAGCGGCATTTTTATCACTTTCTAATTAACAAACTCAATTAAATAAACATGTTTATAACACTTGTCGGCACGCTAATCCTAATCCTCACATATATTTTTCCAAAAATAAAAAAGTCAGATCAAATGGTCTTTTTGGAGGTGGTGATGACCAAAGATTTTTAATTTTTTAATTAACTTTTAGGTGTAACTGCAACTATGTAAATTACCATATAAGGTAATCAACAAATCAGATTTTCAGTTTTACACTAGAGCTATTTTGATAACTGGGCCACCTTACCTAATTACGGAATGAAATGAGTCTCAACAGTCTCTATAATTTAGACTAAAAAAAACTGTCTGAACTCTGAATTATTATCTGTCTTTCTTTGTTTGGTCGGATCCGTCTGAATGGATCTACACCAGGGTGTAATAGTCTTTTCACAAGTTAATACACCAAGCAAATTGATATTTTTAATTTTTTAATGTAAGATTTTGGTTTTTATATATTTTTTTTAATTTTGGGGCTATTATGTTTATGTCTGATTAAGAGAGCCTACTCGGTACTTAATAACTCTCTTAGCTTGCCCTTTTTTTTATTTTTTGGGTTACAATCGAAAACATTGAATCCAAAAACCAAACACAGAAAATTAAAAATCTTCAAAGTTTTGAAAGTCTTAAGGCCCTTCACCAATATTCACCTCCTTTTAACTGCTACACTTCTTCAACTACCTCTCTCTCTCTCTCTCTATCTCCTTTGAAGGTAATATTTTTAATTTTTTTTTTTTTTTAGATTCTCATTTGTGATTTTGTTGTTGGTGAAGTATGTACTGGAATGGACTTGTTTTGCTTTTATTTTTCTGCTAAAAACTTGGAACCATTTTTTTTTTTTGTAGCAGAAATATGTGATTCTAGCTATAGAGTGAGAATAATATTGTGTATTTGATAGAAGCTTTTGCTTTGTTATAGTAGTTTTTAGAAAAAATCGGTTTGATTTGTATAAGAGCTGAAACGAAAATTTCCTTGATCACTATTAAATTAGTTTCAACGCTTTAAGAAAGTTTAAATTTTCTCTATGGTAAAGAAGAAACATAAAATAAATAAATAAATAAGAAAGCATAATTACGAAACAATATCAAACTATGTGACAATTTATAGGGGTTTAATTGACTGAATTTTTGAAAGATTAGTTATTTATAATCATTTGATTCTGAGCTGTGTTTTGTTGCAAGTCAATGTGGGAACAAGTTTGGCTCTGAATTTGGATTTTTTTTTTAAATCTTTTTGTTCGTGCCCTTTCGGAATGATCCATTTTGATAAAGCTTTCATGAATAGCTTTTCGATATATATATAGATATATTCTCGGAATAATTGGATGGAGACATTTTCAAAAGAAGTTTTCTAAGTAGATAAAAAGTAATTTGCAAAATGCATTTTAGAAAAATAAATATATGTCATGCTTTTCGCATTCTCAGTTAATAACATTTCGTAATTAGTTGCTTTCTCTGTATGTCTATGCATCTTGTTTCTGTTTTTTTTATTATTTTATTTTATTTTCGTATGTTCTTGTTCCCGAGTCTTCTCTTATTGAAGGTCGTATTGTAGTTGTGAAAATTCAATAAGAAACAGGACTCTCGAGTCTCGTGTGAATTCTTTTCCCATTCTGTGTTGCTTCCATTGCTGCTCCAATAAGCTATTTGAGGCTATTGAAAAAACTTTATTTTGCTAATAGGTCGAAGGACAAGGAGCTTGAGCGGGTATAGATACGGTTCCACAGTGGGATCCTATTGTGATACCACATCTTTTCTTGTAGCTTATGAGAAATTTTGAGACACTTATAATATTGTAAGGTACTGTTTTCTTCTGGGCATTATGCATGTCTGGCCCTGTGGCCATTGTTGATAATGTGGAAGGAGCACTTTATTGTGCTGAGAGAACAAAATCTCTTGATGCCATTATAGATAAAGATTGCACGTCCGTATTACCTAATAGTGAAGTTGGACATAGTTCTGAAACTGTTGGCTTTAGAGTTGGTGAGCTCTTACTTGCCAATGGGGAATCATATTCCGGGTCATTGCTCGGGGACGTCCCTGAGGGTTTGGGGAAGTATGTGTGGTTGGATGGTTGCGTATATGAGGGTGAGTGGAGACGGGGGATAAAACATGGGAAAGGAAAACAACTATGGCCTTCTGGAGCAGTTTATGAGGGTGAGTTTTCAGGTGGTTATATGCATGGTACAGGGACATATATAGGATCAGATAATTTGACATATAAGGGACGATGGCGGTTGAATGTCAAACATGGATTGGGATATCAAAATTATCCTAATGGAGACATCTTTGAAGGTTCATGGATTCAGGGTTCACCAGAAGGGCCAGGTAAGTACACCTGGGCTAATGGAAATGTTTATGTAGGGAATATGAAAGGTGGGAAAATGTCAGGGAAAGGAACCCTTACTTGGATGAATGGAGACTCATTTGAAGGAAGCTGGTTAAATGGCATGATGCATGGATTTGGAGCATATACATGGAGTGATGGAGGCTGCTACGTGGGAACTTGGACAGGGGGTTTGAAGGATGGAAAAGGATCATTTTATCCAAAAGGTAGCAGACTCCCTGCTGTACAAGAATTTTACCTCAATGCTTTGAGGAAAAGAGGGCTATTGCCTGATTTGAGAAAGCAGAACCCTGCACATATTCATCATGCTGCTTCTGTGGATATGGGAAATATCAAGGTTGGTGGGAACCAGAGATCTCGCCGTGCTTCATCTGATCAAAAGCTCTCCAAGGGAAGCCTGTTAAATTTAGAGCAGTCTCGCAACAGAAATGTTTCCCTGGAAAGGCGTTGGAGTCTAGAGGTATCTATTGAGAAAGTGATTGGACATGATTCATCACTAGGGTTAACGGACTTTGTGCAAGAAGGTAGTGAAAAGGATGATGAGGTCAACATTCCAATCCTGGAACGAGAATACATGCAAGGGGTATTAATCAGTGAACTTGTATTGAATAATGGTTTTGCATCATCATCAAGAAGAGCAAATAGTTTTGTGCCATCATCCAAAAGAGCAAAACGACTGCAAAAGAAACTCGCAAAAGAGGTTAAGAAGCCCGGTGAAGCAATCATTAAAGGTCATAGGAGTTATGACCTAATGCTCAGTTTACAGCTTGGAATCAGGTACTTTCAAATTTCTGACTCATACACCCTTACTTAGGATGCTAAAATCATGACTCTTCATTACATATCTCTATCTTTTTCATTTTTTAATTGGAAATACTCTATGCGGTTTCTTGATGAGATTATTCTTTAAATTTTTATTCCTTTTAAAAAAAAACAATATATGATTATTAAGTGCAGTGATATTTAATTCTCTCTTACAATGTATAGACAATAATGATTATTTTGTAAATTTGTAATGAAAAAGGAAAATCATTACAAACAGATATATAGACAAATGTAGGACTTCATGAAAATGGTCAAAGAGTCTCAACATGTTTCTCCTACAGTTTGTTTCGCATGTGCGCGTCTTGAGTTTTTCCAGTCCAGACAGAAAGTAAATATTGCCTTTCCTAAGACATTGTCCACTTATTATTGCAGAAATATAAAATTTTCTGTCTCATATTCCATTACGTTGTGGTTAGGAGGTTAATGTTTACCATGAATTTGATTATGGACAGATATACTGTGGGGAAAATTACTCCCATACAGAGGCGAGAAGTTCGGACATCAGATTTTGGTCCCCGTGCTAGCTTTTGGATGAATTTTCCTAAAGAAGGGTCCCAATTGACACCACCTCATCAATCAGAGGATTTCAAGTGGAAAGATTATTGCCCAATGGTTTTCAGGTTGTTAGTTGGCCTTCCTGTTATTGCTACTTAGGTTAATCATCTATGCAGCTCATTTATTTTGTATGGTGTGTTTATGAGGCATGTTTGTGATGGTTAATCCTAGTGTTTGGTAAGCTGCTATGTTTCAATTAGGATCAGAGCCAGGCTAAAGTATATGACTTAGAAAATTTGTTGATACAGTGTTCCTCTTATTTATTTTGATAAAGCTGTATTGCATGGTTGTTTCTTATAGGTGGAGTGCTTATGTCATCCAAATTCTTTTCATTCAAACATGGATAATCTTGATTTATATTGCATGTCCTATTTCTTTCCTTACATTGTGCCAATTCTGAAACATAATACTCAAGCCTCCATGTGACTTCAGTCTTAATATAATATATTCTGAAACACCAGTGTCCCTGAATGCTAATTGCTAAATCCTTGCAGACCTAATGTGCTACGGTTGATATTGTCCTTGTGTCAAGTCTCAAGACCTTTCTTTTTTCTTTTAAAAGTCCCAAGGCTTAAACTTGAATGAATTGCAGCACGAAGGCAGCTATGATGCTTTTGTTTCAACTCTATGAGCACTTTTATAGGATGCTGACACATACCATCCAGATTGTACATCCGAATCATGTCATTATTAATCTGGGAATATTTGAATTCTTGACTTTGTGCTTATCATCATTATTTTGGAGGTTACTCAACATTTACCTATGATTTTTTAAGTCAATGAGTTGGTAAAAAATGTATATGCAGATCATTATCATGTGGTCTTATTCTTTGGATAAAATAAAAAATTGGAAAACCCCTTCCTTGTAAATATAATTGCTGGTAACTAATTCCTTTTGTTGTCTGTGTTGATCTTAAATTGCCTCCCCCCAGCAGGGGAGCCTCTTTTTATCTTTTCATGGTGTTGATATTCATCAGTGGAAAAAGAAAAGGAAAAAAGATGATGTTGATATACATGTCCTTCTGAAAATTCAATGTAGGAATTTAAGGGAATTGTTCAAGATTGATGCTGCTGATTACATGATGTCCATTTGTGGGAATGATGCTCTGAGGGAACTTTCTTCTCCTGGGAAAAGTGGGAGTGTTTTTTTCCTGTCCCAAGATGATCGATTCATGATTAAGACTTTGAGGAAATCTGAAGTAAAGGTTTGTCCATTCCTCAGATAAAACATTAAGGGAATTAACTTCTTGTTTTGCAATTCTGGATTTTTGATTTCGTGATAGTCATTTATCTATGATGCATATTTGTTGGTATGATATGGATTTTATATCTTGGTAAATGATTTCTGATCTCTTGATAGCCATAAACTTTCATTTCCAACATATTATTGTTTCCTTCTTTTACCAAAAATATTCATAGTTCTTTCTTTTATATAATGTCTTTGATCAGAAACCTATATAATAGGCTTAGGGATATCTGTGAAATTTAGGAGCATGAATTAAGGAAATTTAATTCTATTTAGCTCAAAGGACATCAATTTATGCCATTTTTCGTTAATTGATGATGGATGTGGTCAATAATGGTTTGCTTATTGATTACAAGGACTAAATTTTGAACATGGGAGTAATTTTTATGCCTTTAATGAAATTGCTCCATCAATTTGAATTATATTGGTAACACATTTGCACATGTTGCTCCTGATGTTCCACAGTAGATGAAAATTTGCAAAATGATCATATTTTGATGAGTCAAAATAAACCTAACAGTTTTCTGGAAATACTCAACATTCACATGTGTCACTTGATCTTATTAACCATTTTACAAAGACGATCATTTTGCTTCATTAAAATTCTTTTCCTTTACAGAATTTCATATGTTAGCTTACAAATCACAGCATTTATTTGTTCTGGACCAAGGAATCATATTTGATGGAGGAAGTGCAATGCAACCCTCAAATTTCATGGCATTCATCATTCACTTCTGTAGCCCCCCTTGTTGTGGGTTTATTGTAACCGGTGAGGCTGCAGATGCTATTGGAGTATAGACTAGCATGAAATCAAAATTGAGTTCTAGAGAGACTGAATGGCCCATTCACTTCATAAATTCTACATTTAGTCTCTTTAGTTGTTTGGATGGTCGCTCCATTTCTTTTATTTGACCTTGTGTCTCTTTATTATTTTGGAAGTGTTAAGAGTTAGCACTAGTTGCCTCCTAGTTTTATTTTTTTATATATATGTATGTATTTCCTGTGTAGATGGATTGTGCAACCTTTAGTGCTTTCCAACAATCGTACTAATCATTTGAGAAGGGTGGGGGGGACCAAGGTGACTTATTTATGTATGAATAACAAAGATGTCTGAAAAGGAAACCTCTTGGATTTTTAGTATTTCTTTGTTATTCATACATAAATAAGTCACCTTGGGATATATATATATTTTCTCTTTTGTGCTTTATTGTAACAGTTCTTAGAAAAAATCAGCATGTGTTGATATTTCCAATACATGATTGACATGGTTCCAAAGGGCTAGAGGCGAGTCCAAAGGTCTCTTCTTTAGAAAGTTTCCATAAGATATCAAAAAAAAAAGAAAAAAAAAATTATTAACATGGTTCCAATAGACTAAAAGACTAAGCTTGAGTAATTAATGCAACTTTAAATTTCAGGAGCTTATAGGACCTATTTTAGTGTGCTTGTGAATCATGTAAAAGGACTCCATACTCAACCAGGAATGTAGTTCTGTAGAATCTGAACCATGATACATCTGCTATAATTGAAGTTTTATATGTGTTCTCTTTCTCATCATATACCTCTAAGTTCTACTGACTGGAGCTTTGATGTGTAGGTTCTTCTAAGAATGCTTCCAGCTTATCATTATCATGTGAGGAAGTATGAAAACACACTTGTTACAAAATTTTTTGGCCTTCACAGAATCATACCTTCTAGTGGTCAAAAGGTAAGCAGCCTAATGAAGCAGTCATCTGATCTAGAGGTATTTTTCCATGTATTTCAATGTCATAGCCATTTATTTGTTAATTCTTAATATTTATGATACAGGTTTGAACTTCATTGAAATTTTCTGAGCCGTTGGCCCTATAGTACTGTGTTTTAGATCTGACTGTGCTATGATTTGTATCATGCTTTGGTTCATTAAGCCTTCTGCAAGAATGTGAGATGCCTTCTGTTCACAAGAAGCTAATATTTGTAGTTTATTTCCTACCTTGCAGTTTCGCTTTGTAGTAATGGGAAATATGTTCTGCACAGAGTTGAGGATCCATCGAAGATATGATTTGAAAGGTTCGTCCCTTGGACGTTCAGCAGACAAGGTTGAAATTGATGAGAACACAATACTCAAAGATTTGGATCTAAACTATCAATATTATTTGGAACCCTCTTGGCGAGAGGCCTTATTGAAGTAAGTTGTACTTTCATAGCTGTCATGTAATTTCATTTCCTACTTGGGAGTTAACATATCAATGGTTGTGAATTGGTAATCTTTACCCGATGTGGTTAATGAATATATGAAGATCCCAAGTGAATAATTTTTTTATCCATAAAAAGTTGACTGTAATAATTTGTGTGGATGCCATAATTGTGTGAAAATTTTTGAAGTTCCAAATTGTAAAATCTCTTGCCTAATAACAAGTAAAAGTTGGTTTTAGCTGGCACACAAGTATCAAGCTTCAAATGTAAAGTTCATATCTAACTGCTGATTTTACCCCTAATTTTGTTGTTTTAAATGATAGAATTTGAATTGTGGCATTCATCCCATGCTGGCTGTATTTCTTATTGTTACAACAGATACTGACAGCACTTTCCTATTTATATGACTTTTTTTTTAATGCAGCCAGATTGAGATTGACAGTAAGTTTTTGGAAGCACAGCACATTATGGATTACAGCCTTTTGTTAGGTGTGCATTATCGAGCCCCTCAACACCTACGCTCTCTTATGTTCTACCAAGGTATAACGGCAGATGGATTGGCAATGCTTGCAGAAGAAGGTGCGGCTTATGTTCAAAATTGGTGCTCCACCATAGTCTGTTCATGAAATTTTAGGAAGAATATTGATTCAGTTGTCTGGTGTCTTTTATGGTTAGAAGATCAGTAGGAAACAAAATGTGTAAAAACATGAGAGTATGTAGGAAATTTATGACAGAAGCCAGTGTCAGCAGTTAACCTTTTTGGTAAGTGGTGTCTGGGGTTAGTTTGTAGGTAGTGCGATGTATATGCAGTGAAGTAATAAGTAATGAGAAAGGTTTTCTTTGAGCTATTTTGAACTGAAAATAAACCAACACATTTGAGTATTGTTTTATGGTCTTAATTAAGTCCATGTAATTCAGTGATAGTGGAATTTTAGGAATTCCCATTTTTCATATTTCTCATGGGATTGGCAGTTTATTTGTTGAAGGCTACATAACACCCTAGTAAATAGGCCAAGTTCCAATTTGGTTTTTGTCCTTCTTGGTTATTTTTATGTGTGTTGACATAATGTTTTTTTATTTTTTCCTGTTTTAATGTCTATTTCACTTTAACGTCTTTTACCAGTGAGGATTTGAACTGTATATTTTGCATGTGGTACATGAACCACACCCATTAGACTTGTAGCACCCACTAATTCTGATTTAACCTGGTCATCCTCACTTGTCTATAACTTGCATACTGCACTGTTCATTAATTCAGAAGACTAATATGGTGGTTATGTTTCAATTCAGACCCTCTGGAGAATGAGATCTCCAATTACCCACAAGGCCTTGTTTTGGTCCCCCGTGGAACAGATGATAATAGTGTTGTTGTGGGCCCTCACATCAGGGGTAGCCGATTACGAGCATCAGCTGCTGGTGATGAGGAAGTCGATCTTCTTTTACCTGGTACAGCAAGGTATGATTTCATGGAACGCCTAAAGCATGTTGTCGTCGCAGCCAATGGGTCTTTTATTTTGGGCAAGTGACCAGTATGTCATATGCAAATCTTTCTTTGCTGTTTGGCTAGTATTGTAGATGAACTCATATAAGTTATATAAAATGTACCCTTGAAGAAAATTAGAAACGCCCTAGAGCTCTAGACGGTTGACTTTGTATAATATTTGCAAGCTTGATCCATGCTATCACAAGAAAGATGATCCATTTTAGAATGTCTTTAATTTAAAGATTTAGGCAGCTCAAGTACATAGGAGAATGAGAGAAGGCTTTTTTGTACAATGGCTACTACTGTATGTCTAAAGTATTGGAGTTCTAATTTTCTTTGCAACTTTTTAAGCAGGCTCCAAATCCAGCTTGGTGTGAACATGCCAGCAAGGGCAGAGCTGATTCCAGGGAAAGAGGAAACCCAAATGTTTCATGAGGCATATGATGTTGTTCTGTACCTTGGTATCATTGATATTTTGCAAGATTACAACATGAGTAAGAAGATTGAACATGCATATAAATCTCTTCAGTTCGATTCCTTGTCCATCTCTGCCGTAGACCCTACATTCTACTCTCAGCGCTTCTTGGAATTCATTCAAAAGGTGTTCCCCCCGAATTCCATAAGTTAAATTTTTACATTCTACTCGCAGCACTTCTTGGAATTCATTCAAAAGGCGTTCACCCCGAATTCCGTTAGTTAAAATATTGGTCAACGTCCTTAACATACTACTCGTGGGAGTGCTTGTGATCATTCTTGTCAAGGGTGATGGTGGAAGAAGTGTCAGTTTGTCTTGTAAGTATTGTTAAATAGGTAAAGTAAGCTCATTTTAGCCTATCTAAATGTTGTTGATAGAATAGTTTGATTTTATGTTCTCATGGTTATTTGATTTTCTCTCGGAGCACATCCAGTTTTCAATTCTTTTATATTATGGCAGTCTTTCATTCAGGCATCTAGTGTTCACACATATGAGTTCATGATGTGTTGAAAAATAAAAATAAAAAGAGCTTGTGGATGAGAAATCAAGGAGCGTTTTATTATTATGATCTTTTTTTAGACGAACCAAGGATAAGAAATGGAGGACCATTTTAGTCTTTAAGAACGCTCTGCTATATTCTTATCGCAAAAACTATGTTCGGACTTTAAAAAAAAAAAAAAAAAAAAAAAAAATTCCAATTATGTTTGGACTTCTTGCCAAGCGAAGAAAACGTGTCTGCATCAAGTATCAATAATATTATTCCAAGCAGAACAGATGAGAACAGTCACTGAACTTGATGGTGGACCGTGGGCAGGGGAGTGCATGGCTTGGATTGGAGTGTTTTTCAAGCCAACCGTCTTTCTTAGGTTGAAAAATTCCCAACTCAACTCAATCCAACTCATTACATGTATAGAAATCAACCGAACCCAACCTATAAGGGTTGGATTGATGGGTTGTGCACTTGTAGTTACATGTTTCATTTATTATAAAAAATTTTGGATTTTCATAAACGATTTAAACGTTTGTTTTTCAATAAATCATTATAACTCACATGACATGCCTAAATTACTTTCCAATTTTCAAATTCATCAAAATTAATTCTAAAAAATACCAAAATAAATTAATCAAAAAAATTTAATGTAAAGATAATAAAAGAAACTAATATATATATGGTGGATACTGTGGATTGTGTTGCGCCAGATGGGTTGGAAAAATTATCAATTCAAACTCAGCTTACCTTGAGCTTTAAAATAAAATTTCAATCCAAATAAATCCACTAACCCAAGGTGTGAAGTTGGCTTGAGCTGGTCAAGTTGAATTTGTATGGGTTAATTTTGTCGGATTGGTAGGTTTGATAGACACCCTTAGTCATGGGGTGGTAGAAGGGGAAAATTCCTTTAGAGCTCGTTTGGTTGGAGTGATTTGAGGGAGAATGGAAAAAAATTGATTTTTTGTATTATTTGAATGGGAAAGAAAAGAGAGATTTTATCTTTATCCAAAAATTAAGCGAGAAAATACCAATGTTTTTTTTAAAAAAAAAAAATTAGAGAAACAATACCAACATTTTTAATATTTGGGATTTTTTTTCCTTCATTTTTTAATATTTTATTTGAACCAATTTAATTAATCACATTCTTTATATAAAATAAAAAATAGAGAAATAAGTTAAAATAAAGTAATTATTGTATTGTGTCACTTTAATAATGAATCTAATTATTTTTTATATACTATGTAATTGATGCATTAGAGTAAATTCACACAAATTATATTTTCCATCTTTTCACATTTTTTCTTCAACCAAATAAATGAGCTTTTTTTATCAAATATAAAAAAAGAGCTTTTTTCCCTAAATAAAAAATAAAAAATAAAAAATTCTACTCTTCCGCATTTTTACTCCTTTAACCAAGCAAAATGAGAGAAAACTAAAATATCTTATATCTCTATGCTTTTCATTCCTTCTTCATTTTTTATGCTTTCACATTTTTACCCTCCAAATAATAATGGACACTCGGGTTGCTGCCGGTTGCACAATGCGTTCACAACTTCACATTTCTTATCTCATGATTCACATTCAACATATTGGATTCCTAGTTCGACCAACATTTGTGGCTCTAGTTCAGTGTAATTTGCTTTTTGGTTGTTGTTTGGGTGGACCGTGGGTTGAGGTTTTAAATTTTTGTTTTCAATAAAGAAAAGGGTTTTTTTCCCCCCCGAGAACTAGTAAATAAAAGGATTTTAGTATTGGGTCTATTAGGAACCCCGAAACCAGTGGTTCTCAACGGGGGATTGATAGGAATTATAAAAAAAAATGGTAAGAAAATTGATTTAATTCGAAATAGTCACCTCTGTAGAAAAAGAAAGAAATTAATAGAGAGAGATACATTAATGCACTAAGCAATGAGTTGGTTTATTTTTCAATGAAGGAAATGTGATTACAAGTAGGTATTTATAGAATTATAAAACTATTCTATTGACCCACATGACCTTATCCTAATGGTCCTATTATTCTCCAAGTGCATTAATAATTCTAACGTGTGTTAAATGTGATTAACATGTTTAGAATTGTAACTAACTAACTAAATCCCTATGGAACAATTATTATCCATATGTTTATAGCATTCCTAACAAGGTCACTAGCAATATTTTTATAAAATTTTTAACAACAAAATTTAAGTAATAGGTTGTTAATTGTTACTAGTTGTTATTGATATGCAATTTCAATGGTAGGTACAAATTTGAAACAATAGCAACTTATCATCTAAGATTTGTTATAAGAATATAGTGAAAATGTTGATATCAAAGCACTCCTTATTTATTTTAACATAAAATGAATCTCTTTCAGTTGAGTGAAGTCAAAGTTTGGGGGACCACATTGCATATTGATACATCTAGCAGTGTGCACAGGTTAAAATAAGGGATTTTTTCAATTCAACTCACCATGGTTAGTTTGAAAAAATACCTAACCCAAACCACATGGAACAAGTTGCATTGGGTTGGATAGTATTTAAAAAAAAAAAAAAAAAAACTTAGTATTTAAACAACATATTTATAAGATTATTAACACAACTAACAATAGATTTATAGTCTTATTTGTGTTGGTTTGATACACTAATCAAACCTGAACATAACACAAGATCAACACAAATAACGACAAATTTATAAACTTACATACCTAAGCATAGTACCAAACCCCACACAAACTATTTGATTATTGCATTATACCCACACAAATAATCTTATATTGAAAAGAATTGAGAAAATAGGTTAGGGTATAATTTTTTTATTAAGGGATAGGGAGAAAAGGTAAGTAAAAAAACCATATAATTTATATTAATATACATATCAAATATAAATGTGTCGGGATGGGTTAAACGGATTTATGAATCTACTAACTGGCGCCCGACCTAATCCCCGTAAAAAAAAAATGGCAACTTTTTTTTTTTTTGATGAATGAAAAATCTTTATTAACAAAAAGGAGCAACAAAAAAACAACTAGTTGCCAGCTTCATCCCACACAACAGAGGCAAAATTAGGGGGACAACAGCCAATATCAAAAGAACCAAAAAATTTACAAGACAAGAACCACTATGCTAGAGAATGGGCTGCCATATTGGCTAATCTAGGAACCCAAGAGACAAAAACATTAGACAAAGCATATAGTAGGATTTGCATCTCCATAACTTTGGACCTAATTCTCCATAGGGAAGCTTGACTTGGACTAAGAAGATCATCACAACATATCTTAGAGTCAGTCTCAATATAAATACCCTCAACTTCCAACTTGGTTGCCAACAACAAAGCCCAATTAACTGCTTCAGCTTCAGCTTGGAAAGGGAAGGTGGTATTCACCTTTTGTGAGCAAGCAAAAACCAACCTCCCTCTCCAATCTCTCGCTATTACAGCAATAGCAGAAAAATTTATTCCAATTGTAGCATCCACATTAATTTTAATTGAGAAATGCCTAGGAGGTGACCATGCATGAAGCAATTTCGTTGGTCTCACAGAAACCATCTCAGCAGATCTGGAATTTTTAAATTCAGCAAGAAGCCTCCAAATTCTAGAAGATAAGTCATCAATGCTTAGGGGGAGATTTTCAAAATGAACCTGATTCCTCAACTTCCAAATTCCATCATAAAGAATAGCTCCAAACAACAAAAATTCATTTCTCTGATCAAGATTCAAACTACCCAAGAAAGGGGAGGAGAAAAGAAATTGAATGAGCTCTAAGGTTGAAGAAAACACAAGAGCATCTGACCTCACTCCTTACTGACTATTGAACTAAAGAGCCTTTTCCACCGAGCACAAAGCAGAAAGATGGATTGAGGACTCGACTTTTGCCTTACAAAGGGGACATAGCTCATTTCCATTCCAATATCAAAAAATTTGGCTAAATTGGCCTTAGTAGGCAAACAACCAACTGCAATTCTCCAAATTAACATTTTACGCGTTTCATGAAGATTGGATTTCCAAATTTGATTCCAGAGCGGCTCAAGTGACTAACTAGATGAGAAGCCCCGACAAAACCAATAAGCAGATTTAATAGTCAAATATCCAGAGCTTGTGGGGGTCCATGTCCACCCATCCACAACAATACAAGAAGATAATGGAATTTTTAAAATTAATTCAATTTTTGAATCCTCAAACCATTGCTTTAGCTTGTGAATATCCCAGGCATTATGATCAGAATTTAGAAGCTGAGAAACCAACAGTATCTCATCCGGGTTAACCTCAGCTTTGGGCTTAGGAATAAATCCCTGAAGACCTGGAATTCAAGGGTCATCACAAATTCTTATGGTATTGCCATCACCCACAATCATACAAGCTACCTTAGAGAAGAGGTGCTTTACTCCTTCTAAGCTTTTCCAGATTGGAGAAGAGTTACCTTGAGAGATATGGGACAGCCAATTGTGCCCGATTATGTATTTACCTCAAAGAACATTAAAACAAAGACAATTCTTTCCAGACAAAATCCACCAGGCAAGTTTTGATAGAAGGGCTTGATTGAACTCCCACGACTTCCTGAAGCCCAAACCACATTCCTTTAAAGGTCTACAGAGAGAAGACCAAGAAATAGGAGTCCAATAATGACTAGACTCCATTTTAGGATTCCACCAAAACCTTTGGACCACCAAATCCAGTTGGTCACACAAATTCTTGGGAAATTGTAAGGCAGGCATGGTGTATGTTGGAATAGATTGTGCTACTGATTTGATTAGAGTTGCTCTTCCAGCCCAAGATAAATTTTTACTTTTCCATCCACTAAGTTTGCTCTCTAACCTGTCTTTCACCATCCTGAGGTCTTGGGATCTGCTCTTAGATAAAAACAAAGGGACACCAAGACAGGTGGTGCATTGAGGGAGAGAATTAAGACCCCACCAACATTTTATTTGATTGAGAAACTGAGAGCTAACACCTTTAGAAGGGAAGACACCGGACTTCTCCACACAAATTAATTGACCAAACCAAGAATAGTATTTTTCAAGGCACAGTTTGAGTGAGGCAAGCTCAGAAATCTTAGCTTTGCAGAAAAGGATAACATCATCCACATAGTATAGTTTTGAAATAGCAGGAGCAGTGCAAGCCACTTTCACTGGAGATATGTTTTTCCAATCCACCTCTCTATAGATCAACCTCATAAGAACCTCACTGCCTAGAATAAATAGGTATGGAGAGAAAGGATCCCCCTGTCTGAGGCCACGACTAGGAACAAAGCTTGGACAAATTCCCCCATTAAGCAGCAAGGAATATTGAACGGTGGAGATGCATTGAAATATTAAATTAGAGAACTTATCGCTAAAACCAAAAGCTTTAAGCACCTTCATTAAGAAGCTCCATTCTATTATGTCATAAGCCTTTTGAAAATCTAGTTTTATCCCTAAGAAACCCTTCTTCTTCTTTATGTGCTTGAATTGTGGATTTCATCCAATGCTGGCTGTATTGCTTATTGTTACAACAGATATTGACAGCACTTTCCTATTTATGTGACTTTTTTTTTTTGTATGCAGCTAGATTGAGATTGACAGTAAGTTTTTGGAAGCACAGCACATTATAAATTACAGCCTTTTGTTAGGTGCGCATTATCGAGCCCCTCAACACCTGCACTCTCTTTTGTTCTACCAAGGTATAACGGCAGATGGATTGGCAATGCTTGCAGAAGAAGGTGCGGCTTATGTTCAAAATTGGTGCTCCACCATAGTCTGTTCATGAAATTTTAGGAAGAATATTGATTCAGTTGTCTGGTGTCTTTTTATGGTTAGAAGATCAGTCGAAAAAAAAAAAGTGTAGAAACATGAGAGTATGTAGGAAATTTATGACAGAAGCTAGTGTCAACAGTTAACCTTTTTGGTAAGTTGTGTCTGGGGTTAGTTTGTAGTTAGTGCGATGTATATGCAGTGAAGCAATAAGTAATGAGAAAGGTTTTCTTTAAGCTATTTTGAACTGAAAATTAGGGGTGTTCACCAAACCGCATAAACTGCACAAACCGCAAAAACCGCACGAAAATCATCCGTAAAATGGTATAACCGCACTGCACCGCACCGCAAGTAGTTTTGCACCGCACCGCACCGCATGGTGCAGTGCGATTTGCGGTTTTATAATAAGAAAACCGCACAAACCACACCGCACCGCACCATCTCTATATATTAATATATTTAATTATTTTTAATATTAAATATATTATTAATAGTTTAATAACCTTAGTTAAAAAAATGGTTTGATAATCCTAGCAATTGTTGATTAGGAAAGGCAACCCAAAATAAAGAAAAACTAGCTCAATAGTTTAAAATTTAGACCAAAACAAAGGGAAAAATTAGTTTTGAGTTGGGTAGAAAAAGCCCAAAATTCGAAAAATCCCAAAATTCGAAAAATATATCAACTTCAAATCATTCAAACCGCATCTTATATACTGCACCACATATGTGACCGCAAAAATGAGGTGCGGTGCGGTTATGGTTCTGGCTAAACTTTAAACCGCACCACACCACACCGCACCGCACATGTAACCACAATAATAAGATGCGGTGTAGTTATGATTTTAGATAAACTGCACCGCAAAGTGCGGTGCTAAAAATGGCCCAAAACTGCACCACACCGCACCGTGAACACCCCTACTGAAAATAAACCAACACATTTGAGTATTGTTTTATGGTCTTAATTTAGTCCATGTAATTCAGTGATAGTGGTATTTTAGGAATTCCCATTTTTCATATTTCTCATGGGATTGGCAGTTTATTTGTTGAAGGCTACATAACACCTAAGTAAATAGGCCAAGTTCCAATTTGAAAACTTAGGACCCTCCTTATTTAACATTGACAGGGAATTGGTTATTTTTATGTGTTGACATAATGTTTTTTTTTTTCTTTTAATGTCTATTTCACTTTAACGTCCTTTACCAGTGAGGATTTGAACTGTATATTTTGCATGTGGTACATGAACCACACCCATTAGACTTGTAGCACCCACTAATTCTGATTTAACCTGGTCATCATCACTTGTCTATAACTTGCATAGCTGCAATGTTCATTAATACAGAAGACTGATATGGTGGTTATGTTTCAATTTAGACCCTTTAGAGAATGAGATCTCCAATTACCCACAAAGCCTTGTTTTGGTCCCCTGTGGAACAGATGATAATAGTGTTGTTGTAGGCCCTCACATCAGGGGTAACCGATTACGAGCATCAGCTACTGGTGATGAGGAAGTCGATCTTCTTTTACCTGGTATAGCAAGGTATGATTTCATGGAACGCCTAAAGCATGTTGTCGTCGCAGCCAATGGGTCTTTTATTTTGGGCAAGTGACCAATATGTCATATGCAAATTAAGGGTGTCAATTCGGGTTAGCGTGTCAGGTTTGTGTCGTGTCAAGGTAGGTGTATTCGACTGAATGACTCAACCCTAACCCAACCCATTTAATAATCGTGTCATGATCTTTCAACTCTAACCCGACCTGTTAATAAGGCGGGTTGACTTGACCCAACCCATTTGATACACTTAATAAACGAGTTGTGTGGGGTTGACACGAATATAACACAACCCATTTCAACTTGTATAATATTAAATATACTTTTTTTTATCCCAAAAAGTAGTGCATACACTTCAAGTCTTTAACCCACATTCAAAATAATATAGTTCAACAAAAATATAACATTCATTTAGAAATAAATTCTTTACACTCCAAAAGAAGTGTATACACTTCAACCTAAATTCAAAATAACAAAGTTTAACAAAAATAAAATAACATAGTTCAACAAAAATATAATATCCTTGGAACTCGCCAAATGCTAAGTATCAATATTAAAAGATTTTGAGCAAACAGTAGACTAATCCTGACTATGACCACGATTATTGTGAGGGCAGAAGTATCAAAGCACATTTTTGGGCCTTGGGCCTGATCCGAGAGCGTTAACTTGTCCGAGGACAGTAGGGTGACAATAAGGGCACCGAACTTAAAGGCCCATAAGTCCACTGTCGGGGTAGAGGCTATTTAGAACGGTCCAAGGAGGGACGCATCCTCGGCCAACTAAGGCAAGGGTTATGAGGTACGTTATGATGTTTAGGAGAAACCTAGAAAGTTCAATGAGTAAAGACATACTCCAGAGGAATGCAAAAAGGAAGTACGAATGGGAGACATATCGCAGAAGGCTGCTATCACCGCATTAAAGACTTCGCACCTACCCCTCTGACTGCATTAATGAAGAAGTGATATCTGAGATGATGGTGACTAGCCTTACAGCTATTCGGGGAAGATTTCAAGAGAGTGGTGGATGGGAAAAGAATCTACATTGATGATTAGATGAATGGGAGAACAAAGGAGAGGAAGAATATAAATAGAGAGAGGAGGGACCAAAAAAAAGGGGGGAGAAAGAAAAAAACATTGTACACAGCATCATCAATTGTAAACTTTTCTTTAAAGAACACGAGAAGTTAATACAGAAAGTCCTCGGCTTATGTCCGAGGAGAGCTTATGATTCATTGGAGGCCCTTTGTTTGTGATTCGTGTATCTAGCCCAACGTCTTTGCTTTTCAATGTCCAAAGTAACTTAGGTTTCAAACCCACACTCTACAAATTTCATTGTTTAGGCCATTTGGGTCTGTCCCCTTCACGCGTTTGGGTCAAGGCTTGAATCGTGTCCCTACAATTATCATCCATATATTCTTTGTTGATGTCCAAATTCATAACATCTTCCACAAATTTATCCAATTTCAATTGTGCAAGTTCTATACCCAAAAAAAAAGTATTAGTAGTTCTAGGGTCTGTAAAATTTCAATTTCCAATTATATTCCTTAAAAATTTTTGTAATTACTCACTTTTCTTTTTAAATTTAAAATATATGTTGGATATAAAAGATATTTGACAAATCTAAAATAAAATAAAATAAAGTATTAGTAATTAAACATGTTGTGTTAAGTGGGTCATTTTGGGTTGACACAAATAAATTGGGGTGCTAAACGTGTCTATTGTAGGTTATGCGGGTTGACCCGCTTATGACATGTTTCTTATCGTGTCGCTTTCAGGTCGACCCATTTATGACCCAAACCCATTAAAGCCCAACCCGAACCCGAAAAAACCCGTGTCGGGTTCGTGTCGTGTTTGTGGGTTGGGTCGAATATTGACACCTCTAATGCAAATATTTCTTTGCTGTTTGGCCAGTATTGTAGATGAACTCATATAAGTTATATAAAATGTACACTTGAAGAAGATTAGGAATGCCCTAGAGCTCTAGACGGTTGACTTAATTTGTATAATATTTAAAAGCTTGATCCATGATATCACAAGAAAGATGATCCATTGTAGAATGTCTTTAATTTAAAGATTTAGGTAGCTCAAGTACATAGGAGAATGAGAGAAGGCTTTTTTGTACAATGGCTACTACTATATGTCTGAAGCATTGGAGTTCTAATTTTCTTTGAAACTTTTTAAGCAGGCTCCAAATCCAGCTTGGTGTGAACATGCCAGCAAGGGCAGAGCTGATTCCAGGGAAAAAGGAAACCCAAATGTTTCATGAGGCATATGATGTTGTTCTGTACCTTTGTATCATTGATATTTTGCAAGATTACAACATGAGTAAGAAGATTGAACATGCATATAAATCTCTTCAGTTTAATTCCTTGTCCATCTCTGCCGTATACCCTACATTCTACTCGCAGCGCTTCTTGGAATTCATTCAAAAGGTGTTCCCCCCAAATTCCATAAGTTAAAATTTATATTCTACTCGCAGCACTTCTTGGAATTCATTCAAAATGTGTTCCCCCCCTATTCCATGAGTTAAAATTTTGGTCAACGTACTTAACATACTACTTGTGGGAGTGCTTGTGATCATTCTTGTCAAGGGTGATGGTGGAAGAAGTGTCAGTTTGTCTTGTAAGTATTGTTAAATAGGTAAAGTAAGCTCATTTTAGCCCATCTAAATGTTGTTGATAGAATAGTTTGATTTTATGTTCTCATAAATATTTGATTTTCTCTCGGAGCACATCCAGTTTTCAATTCTTTTATATTATGGCAGTCTTTCATTCAGGCAGCTAGTGTTCACTCATATAGTCATATGAGTTCATGATGTGTTGAAAAAAAAAAGAGAGCTTATGTATGAGAAATCAAGGAGCATTTTATTATCTATATATATATATATATAAAACCGAAGTTCTGCTAGCTCCACAATTTTTCATGTTAGCATTTTTAATTTAAATTTTTTTTACACTCAATTTTTCACGTCAGCATTTTTAATTTATATTTTTTTTACACTCAAATAATCATTAATTAGACTATAATCATTAAGAAGACTCACGTTAGGATTCAAAAAACTATCCCTCAAAACCCTAGCAAACCTATCCCTCTCGTAAGTTTAAAAACTCACGTTATAACTCCTTTCTTCCCACCTAAAAACCCTAGCAAACCTATCCCTCTCTCACGGACCATTCCTGCAAACTTTCTCTCTCCAAACGTAGGAAAAACGCTCTGTAGCATCACCCAATTATGGCTTCAAGATTTATGACACATCATACAGCACAAAGTTGTAATCTTGACTACCAGTGCCTGATGCTTAATTGGGAATCCTAAATACTTGCCTAGGTTAGGTGTTGACTTAAATCCCAAGATATCGCACAAAGATTCCCTAGTGTCAATATCTACATTAGGGGAGAGAAACACCCTGGATTTACTGTCACTGATGGTCTGACATGACCGAATGCAAAACTCATCAAGTACATCTCTTATGGTAGAGCAATTTATGTGATTCGCTTTGGCAAAAAGAACTAAGTCATCGGCAAAGAACAAATGAGAAATTGCTAAACCACTTTTGGAGCTTTTAACATGTTTCCTGCTCTTTTCACTGCATTTTTCTTCGATAAGATGTCCAAGGACTTTAATGCACAGAATGAAAAGATAAGGGGACAACAAATCCCTTTGCCTAATGCCTCTGGTCGAGAGAATAGGATCAGCACTACCACCATTAAAAAGAATAGAGGTGGACATCAAGGATACGCAACTCATAATAAGAGACACCAAATGATTAGGAAAATTTGAGTTGATCATAACTTCCCGAATAAAACTTCATTCTATCTGGTCATACGCCTTTTCTAAGTCTACCTTTATTGCCATATAACCCACTCGGCCTTTCTTGGAGTTGATAGTATGTATGAGTTCTTGCACAACAATGGCATTATCCACCTTCTTCCTACCCAAAACAAAAGCTGATTGGAATGGAGAGATATGCTTGTCAAGAAAAGGCCTCAATCTGCACACAATAATTTTTGTCACAAGCTTGTACACCGTATTACACAAGCTCATAGGATGATAGTTTCCCAGAGTTTCCAGCAATGTTGGTCTTATTTAGGTAGCTAGGAATTTTCTTCTCCTCAAAAGTTAGCTTAACTTCCTTTTTGACCAACTCACCAACTACAAACCAAAATCTCTAAAAAAAGTTAGTGTGTAATCCATCAGGACCCGAAGATTTCCATGATTTCATCGCCCAAAGACCATCTTTAATTTCAGCATCAGAAATAGGCATGCTAAAGGAGTTCTTCTCCTCCTCGGCGAGGGCAAATTGGTTACCGAGAGGGTTATGGAGGAGTGAAGGGAGCACTATCCAAACTAGAAGTGAAAAGCCTATCAAACCCCCGCCTAATGAACTCCACAATCTCCCTTTCATTATGAATCCAATCCCTTGCATCATTCTTGATACAAGAAATTTGATTATGCCTTCTTCGAATAATGGCAGACACATGATGGAAGGATGTATTTCTATCCCCATGAACCAATCTATTAATTCAAGATTTCTAAACCCAAAGCTCCTCTTCCTGACTCATAATGTCACTTAACTCGCTGTGAAGTTTATTTTCCAAGGCAAGCAAGGACGAAGAGGGGTGTGTCATCAAAGCTTTTTGGACTCCGCCCAATCTAGCCATTACTCATTTCTTTTTGGCGAAGATATTACCAAAATAGTTTTTATTTCAATCCACTGTCTTGTTAGCAAATTTTTTAGAAGCTTCTTGTAAGGAGGAGGATCAGTCCCAAGTATCTGAGACAACCCTAGGGAAGGTCAGGTCTTCAAGCCAAAAACTTCGAAACCTAAAAGGCCGAGGAAGGTAGACACCACTACCCAGATCAGACTCCAAAAGAATGGGACAGTGGTTGGAGTGACAACGAATCAAATGACTCACCCTCCCATTGGGATGTAAAGCACACCAGCTTGGATTGGCAAAAATTCGATCAATTCTTTCTTGAATCAGATCCGAAATGTCTCTCCAATTAGACCAAGTAAATTGGGGACCCGAAAACCCCAAGGCAATCATATTACAGCTATCAATACACTCTTTGAAAATTAAGGACCAATTGGCATTAACAGCCCTAACCCTAAGTTTATCCCCATTTATAAGCATTTCATTGAAATCTCCAGCAATTATCCAAGGTTTATCATGGAGGTTAGCAACATTTTTCAAATTATTCCACAATAAACATCTTTCATGAAACCTAGGACTAGCATAAATAGCAGCGAGAATAAATTCAAGGTTGGAAGAGGTTACTTTAACCAACACATGTATTTCCTGTTCAATCTTGGCAAGCTGAGCAACGTGCACCTTCTCAGTGTTTCACATGAGCCAGAGGCCACTAGCATAGCCTATTGTGTCCGTATGAATTGCTCCATCAAAGGGGAGCTTGTTTGTAATGTGCTTCACTCTCTCACCGCCAATACGAGTCTCCATGATGATCATGATGGCTGGATTATGATTATTAGCCAATTTAGTAGCATGCTTAAGAAAAGAAGCCTTCAATGCACCCCTACAATTCCAAGCAATCACATTCATCACTAAATGATGGTTTGGAGTTGGGCATTCATCATACGGAGGGAGCAACCTCGCTTCCTCCATCAAATTCCATCCAGTCATCCTCGCCACTTCTACCATCTGATCGTTGCCCGGCATCAAAGTCACACAATACTCTAGTACCCCCATCAATTTATCGGTGGTTGTCCGGTAAATCGAGAATTCCATCACTGGTTGGAACACTTGCAGAATTTTTGTTGCGTGCCGATTCCCGAAGAAGGTGGTTGCAGTTGCTTAATTCTTCAACATTCTTCTTTCTATCAAACTTTCTAAAGGATTGACTTCGCACAACATTGGGGTTAGGGCTATTTGTGGAATGGTTTTCCACACTAAAATTCTCTCTTCTTCTTGCCCTGGCATGTCGGATAGGAAGCTCCACCATGGATTGGTCATCATCCCCTATGCTGGATCGGTCAGAGGAAGAAAACCTAGTGTCTCACTCCTCAGAGTCAAAAGGAAGATGAGCTTCCATGCTTTGTGAAGCTTTGCACTGAACCAACCCATTTTGCGTGTGGGGCGAGCTGGGATTTTGTCGATGACCACTAAAGGAATTTCCACAATCCTCCCCTCCAAATTGATCACCCACTTCTCTTGTTGGTTTGCTTCTGAATTGAAAGCCTCCATTAGACAGGGGTGAAGCCCTGCCCCTTGCAAAGTCTTTTTTGCCCTTCACTAAAGTGGGAACGAGCTTTGCCAAGGCTAAGCCTTGGTTAAATTTTGTCGAAGGCCCACCATTAGGGCTTTTGGAATTTTAGCAATTTTCCTTCCGATGGCCAATGCGCCACAAGGTAACAAAGCTTTTGAAGTCCCTCATAAACTGCATTCTGCTGGCGCTTTCCAATACACTAATGGCTTGCCAATATTGACTTGTACGCAAACACGAGCGTACTTGCCTCTGGCCGCAGTGGCGGTGTGAGTATCAACCCTAAGGACATTCCCTAAGGCTTGCCCAATCTGTCCTAGAACTCGTTCATAATATTCTATGGGAAGTTCGTTAAGGCGAACCCAAACCACCACTGAGGTAACTAAGGCTTCCAACGGCTTAAAATTTGCTTCCCATTTGCGAATGGATAAAAAGTGCTCCCCCTATGAACCAAGGGCCTTTCTTGAGCACCGTATCAACATCATTTTTTTTTTTCTTTTCTTTTTCCACTGATGAATATCAACAGCACGAAAAGATAAAAAGTGGCTCCCCTGCTGGGGAGAGGCAGTTTAAGATCAACACAGACATCAAAAGGAATTAGTTACTAGCAATTATATTTACAAGGAAGGGGTTTTCCAATTTTGTTCTTTTATCCAAAGATTAAGGACACATTATAATGATCTGCATATACATTTTTTACCAAATCATTGACTTAAAAAATCATAGGTAAATTTAGAGTAACTTCCAAAATAAATTATGATATGCACAAAGTCAAGAATTCAAATATTCCTAGATTAATAATGACATGATTCGGATGTACAATCTGGATGGTGTGTCAGCATCCTATAAAAGTGCTCATAGAGTTGAAACAAAAGCATCATAGCTGCCTTCATGCTACAATTCATTCACGTTTAAGCCTTGGGAATTTTAAAAGAAAAAAGAAAAAATGTGTTGAGACTAGACACAAGGACAGTATCAACTGTAGCACATTAGGTCATCCAGGATTTAGCAATTAGCATTCAGGGACACTGGTGTTTCAGAATATATTGTATTAAGACTGAAGTCACATGGAGGCTTAAGTATTATGTTTCAGAATTGGCACTATGTATGTATAAGGAAAGAAGTAGGACATACAATATAAATCAAGATTATCCATGTTTGAATGAAAGAATTTGAATGACATAAGCACTCCACCTATAAGAAACGACCATGCAATACAGCTTTATCAAAACAAATAAGAGGAACACTGTATCAAAAAATTTTCTAAATCATATACTTTAGCCTGGCTCTGATCCTAATTGAACATAGCAGCTTACCAAACACTAGGATTAACCATCACAAGCATGCCTCATAAATACATCATACAAAATAAATGAGATGCATAGAAGATTAACCTAAGTAGCAATAACAGGAAGGTCAACTACCAACCTGAAAACCATTGGGCAATAATCTTTCCACTTGAAATCCTCTGATTGATGAGGTGGTGTCAATTGGGACCCTTCTTTAGGAAACTTCATCCAAAAGCTAGCACGGGGACCAAAATCTGAAACACCAATAAGTGAAATTATCATTTTTATAGAAAATTGTGCATAATTTCTACCAATAAGTGACCATACCGATTCTTCTTTTGTCCAATGAATTCAACAATTCATTATGGACTTTTATTACAAAGATTTGATTTGGCTTCGTGATGATCATATTTTTCAAAAGAAAATCTGCAATATAACTATTTCTAATAATTATACAAAAAATAAAAAGGAAAGAAAAAGAACTCATCAAATATAATGTTGAAACTTGAAGACAATAGGTTGCATGGTTCACGTACGAACTCATTTACAGTATAATAATAAAATTAAAAAAAAAAAAAAAAAAAAAAAACTAGACAATAGATATAATCAGCGCATACAAAAACTAAACTAAGCTTCAAACGTGTGAAGTACTTTCCATTTAGCATAAGCTTCATCAACCTCTACTTCTCACCATTTAAACCCTTCATCCATATCTATGCAAATGGGTATATATAATCCAAGTGCAATTAGTTAGTTCTTTTCCAAGAGTTGTATTCCTACTTGAATAATCACTAAAACATGAGTGGTACATATTAGTTTCGAGAGAGTAGAATATGTTATTGTTATCCAGAACATTTGGCAAATAAATCTTGTTACTCATATCTTTTGCCACAGCCAATTCTGAGAAAGATCCCCCCGGAACTAATATATAGCATCTTATTTTCAATATTTGCCACTTTAAGCCATTCCATCCATGGTACAAACGAGAGATTCACTGAGTAAATCTGAATACTTGGCTCAATTTCATGGAGCTCAAACACGGCAAAAGCTTCCCATCACTTTCCAATAAATAATTATTTTGAAGTGAATTATCAAAGTTTTTCGGAGGAATAATAGAGGGAAGATATTTCCATCAATATATGTACTGATTAGGATGACTCAAGTATTCATGTGGATCAAATATTCCCACTTCAGCTAGGAGATCATACCCTTGTACACCCAACCAGTAGCAGTGGCCTTTGTATGGTAGGGGATTGCTATGATTAAAAGGTCAAAAATGCTCTGTAAATTCGCACAAAATTTAAGCCACTTCACCACGCCTAATGATGCCGAATTTTTTTCCATAAAATATGATCGATTTCAATAACAAAACAGTCGATAGAAGTTGGGGGAGACAAAAAACTCATTGATTTAAATCTTTCACAATAAGGATAACTTGGAAGTTCTATTTTAATCCTATTGAAGGAATGGAAGAAAAAGACATTGCCATCTTTTCGAGACAAGAAAAGCCAACCATACTTTGAATAATGGATCGTTGCACCACACAATTCTGGAGTATCCATTTGATAAATGACGTTATCATGCATTGGATGAAAGAATATGCACTTTTGTTCAACCAAAGACATCAAACATGGAGAACAAGAGTATGGGGGATCCAATATGGTCGAAGTGGACTCATAGGACTACTTAATCGCCATGATTTGCAAAAGGCACGAAAAGTATCCAAGTCTCTGAGAATGAGGGGTGCTGAAAATAGACGAAGAAGATGAAATGGAAGCTCAAACCATGGTCTATCTAACACTTCTTCCTTCTCTTTCTCGCGAAAAACATCTAATGAAAACTCAGAACATGATCCATCAAGCTCCTCTTCATTTAGACTAAGAAGATGAAATGGAAGCTCAAACAATAATCCGTCTAGCTCTTCTTCCTGCTCCTTCTCTTCCTCTTTCTCTTCCTCTTCCTCTTGCTTGAAAAATTGAACAGTATTTTCACTCATATATTTGGATGATATATCGTTGTCACTCCCTTCAATACTTTATGAGGACATTAAGGTGCTGTAATGAATATTTTAGAGAGGAAACAAATAAGAAAAATTAGTCAAACTCAAAAGAACAAACAATGAAATAAAGTAATTCGTTAGAACTCTAAAATATGAATAGACCACATGAAAACAATAATCCTGTTCCCTCCACTTAAAACTGACGATATTATTGGAAATACATTACAAAAAGAGTAACCTGTATTTAGGGGGTTAGTGGGAAGGAATGGTTTAGCTAGGAGAGAATGTACATTTCATTCCCTTCCCTTCAAAAGTGGAAACAATATTGGTTCTTTTAATGAAATTAAGGCGAAATAACAATTTTATCATAGTTTTGAGAAACGAAAAATACACTGTAAAGGGTATATAATACTGGAATTATATATTACTTTCATTTTTCCTTCTTTTTATGAAGTTCCGTAGAGCATGATTTCAAAAAGTATTCTCTAACCTTTCTACCATGTCAATAATTCTGTCCCTCCGCTCCATTATGCAGCATTATAAAAGTAACTACGTTAACAATTGAATTACCTATAGCATTAATAGCAACAACAACAACAAAAAAAAGTGGCAACTTTGATTGGGATATGGTGTGAATTGGGATCAGGTTGGGAACTTATTAATAAAAAAAATGATATAAGAGTAGCAAGTAGCAACAACCTGTGCGGCAAGGGAAACCTTAGGCGTCCTCTGTGTCTCCTGCTTGGCCTCCTCTCCTGATATTTAAACATTAAAAAGCTCTCATCTCATGAAACATGATTTTGAGATAAACAAATCTTCTGCCTTTAGATGTATACTAGGCTAGACTTAAATGCCATATGCAAGCGAGACAAGATTAATATATGGTTGCTATTCTAGTACGCAATTGGCATATGAGTTTTAGTAATCCAATTAAAACAGTGAATGAGAAATTAAGTTCACATCACAAAACAAACCTGAATTCGTTGGGGATGCTTCGAAAACATCATCGTCAGTCGTCATCCCAGTCTAGTCCAATGGCTTCATTAAAGAATGCTAGTGGATATTGCACCATAACGTAGCCCGCTAGTTTTTCCTCCACACAGTAATTTTTATTAAAAACTGCCTCACATCTTCTATGCTTTTCTTGCAAAAACTCGTTACAATGTAAAATTTCTTTAAAATTTGAATTCAAAATACATAATCTGATTGAACTACCATAATGTGTAAATAATAAAAATAAAAAAATCTGAAAATTAATTAACATAACAATAGTAAATACCAAAAGTATAAACAACTATGGCTTCTGATTTCTTCGAAAAATTAATATCTAAGACAATAAATCAACAACAAAATTTATAATTAAAAAAGTACCATCTTTGGTTGATGGTCGTGCTCGTGCAACTGCAAAGGACACAAAAGGGTTGAAGAGCATGGTGGTGCTGTGTGTGTGAGTGATCCTTATTACTTGAGAGAGAAGGGACGAGTAGTTTTGGTTGGGGTTGGGGTTTTTCATGTTGCAACTTTGAGTCGGTTAAGTCCAAATTCCAATACCACTTCAATTAGTAATAGGAAACCTTAATCCCAGTTCTAATTAAGTTAGGATTAGGAAATCCCAATCCTAATTAATCTAGGATTAGGAAATCCCAGCTAGCGGCTCCAAGTAAACATTGTTTATATATATATATAGACCCGTTATATTAACCTAGCTACAAGAGTTCACGAACAAAAACAAAAACTTACATGCTCCTCAAGCACTCCAATTAGGCTATCATCAATCTGAGCTCCTCAACCATTTTGTCCTCCACAGAGAATCAGAAGGTATACTTAATTTACAATTTTGTTCTATTATTTTCCAAAGACAGTTTAATATTCATTTTTTGCCTATAAATCCCAAAAATTGGTTAATTAATTTACTCTAAATTTCATTTTTTGTTCTTTTCATAATTTTTTTTACTATCGATTTGTTGTTTGCTTGGCTGCGCTTGTTTACGTGCTTTCTCCTAGATTTTTAATTTTACAATACTTATTTAGATTCTAATAACCAAGGGATTAATTTGTTGGTAATCAATTTTGTTTTAGAGCCAAAAGCCATTAGTCAATATTTAGAGCGTTGAGGGTTATAAATATTATTAATTGGCATAGTATTTATTTTGCTTCTTGGAAACAATGATTCTATTTTTCCCTTCAGTTTTATTTTTTATTTTATGAATTCTGTTTTATATGATATTCCTTGGATTGTCTTTCTGTTTTACATTTTTTTACGGATTTGTCCTTAAATTATCAATGTTACGGCTTGGTTGCGTTTGATTGAACTATGAAAGTATTTGAAATTTGCTTATATTCGATTCATTAGGTTTCCTAGAAGCCGAACTCTAAATTAGGTACTTATATATAATTTTTTTTTTTTTTAAAACACTAGATTAGGTACAATATTCATGTTAAACAATATTGTCATATTGATCTTTAAAATGCTAATACGGTAATCTTTTTGATTCTCTCAAAAAGATTACCGTATTAGCATTTTAAAGATCAATATGACAATATTGTTTAACATGAATATTGTTATTCTCACAAACAATTCGGTTTTTTTTTTTTTTGAATTAATTAAGTTTGAGAATTTGGAATATAAAAAAAGTTTAAAAGTTTAGTACGGCATGACTTGTAATTCCAAGAAATAAGGCTTCCAATCCTTGAGTATCAATTACTGTTTGCCAAAATATACTTTGATTATTTTTAGTTTACCGTGTAGTTTGAGAATGATGGGTGATTGTTTATTTATGTTTTCATAGAACTCTGAGTTTTTCATATTGTAATTTGCTTAATTTTTTTTTTCTCTCCCTTGTACTCAGAGCCCTGAAAATGGAAGTTACGAATTTTTCTCCTATTATTCCTCAACCATATCCTTGGCTTATAATTTGTGATGGGAAAAATCAAGAAAGACAAACTTTGGTTAACATATTGGACAATCATTTTAAGTCAATGACAATTCCTGAAATGCGTAATAAATCAATATGCACTAGCACAAAGGAATGGTTGGTGTTGAAAGATCTTGACTCAATGGATCTTTGCCTTTTGAATCTTACTTCTAAAGATGTGGTGCAGCTCCCACGTTTGGAATCTACTATTAGAACGGATATTTGTATTCTATCATTACCAGAAAGTGAATCTATCCATGATTGTCATGTAATGTTTATCGATGGTTTGACATTCTATTTTTGTCAACCAGGAGATAAGAAATTTAGTGAACAAGTGTTTGAATTTGATTTGGAAGGTAGGTTGATGTGGATACCTACAGCTACAATGTTTAGAGGGAAGGTTTACTTTTTGACAATTGTTTCGGAAGGATCTAATGAATTGTTTACCGCTGAATTTGTGAATTCGAGTCTTCATTTTACAAAATTTACAAGCAAAAACCTTCCTATGCCGTTGCCTACAGAAATAGTTGATTATCTTGTAGAATCTAGTGGTGATCTCTTATTTATTCAAAAGATGAGGGGTGGATGGAATTTTAACAAGATTCTTGGTTTTTCCATTTTTCGAATGGATTTTTCAAGTCAAATGTGGGTGCAAGTGAACAACATAAGAGGGCAGACTATCTTTCTTTCTCAGCCTTATGGTTTAAAACATAAGGCTATATCCTGCTTTGCAAGAGAAAAGGGAATAAGAAAAAACTCAATCTATTTTACAAAGTGTTCTGATAGGTATATTTATATTTTTGACCTAGAAGATCATAGTATTTCGAAGTCATTATCTTGTCCCATTGTAAGCAAACATAATTCAAGACTTGATTGGGTTATGATTCCCTAAAAAAAATCATAAAATTAATGTTCGCAGCTTATGTTCTAGTTCTGCTCAAGCTGGTCATTAATTATGAAGATGTCGAGGATACTCTTATTTGTTGCTGATATTGATTCTTACAAGAAGAGACACCAAACTTGGAACAATTAGTGCTTCACTCTACATGTCCCCTCATTTTGTATTGAACAATTGGTGCATGTGAGATATTGCTACGTTAATTGGAATCGATTTTTATTTATTTATTTCTATTTTACAATTGTTGATTGGAATTAGTCTGGTGGTGCAAACTTGTAGCATGCAGCCTTTCAATGTAATTGTCAACTTCATTTTCTTTGTCCTTGAATATATGTGTGCACATGTTTTTTGGTCATATTTCTGTATATTTTATAACCAAAAGATGGCAGGAATAGAGGGCATGTATCTCATCCAACTATTTAATAGTTATTATAGCACAACTCTTTCGAAGGAGAATGAGGCATATAGTTCGACCGCTATCTCTCTTTACTTGGTTTACCACAAAGATCATCAATAACTTTAATATTTGTAAATTCGAACAAAGTTGAATTACAAAATAAGTTGTAATCTTACTCAATATCTTTTTATTAGTGGTAAATTTTGATAAAACCATTATTGTATTACATTTTCTTCTTAAATCCTCCATATTTGCAAAATTTCTAAAAAATTAAAGATCAATAGCTATGTCATTAATAAATTTCTTAAATTACAAATTTTGATAGTTTAAAATTATGCATAAAATATAGGCTTATAGATCATATAGTAAATAATATCCGATTGACACAAAATTTGACATATGTATTACGAGCATAAAGAATATGCAATTTAACAATTAGATTTTTAAATTATGTAGTAATATTTATTTTATCAAGTAAGGTTATAGCCCTAAGTTACAACTAGTTTTATAGTTAAACTTTGTCCTTCGAATAATTAATAAGGAGTTCACAAGATAATATTCAACTATTAATTTTGATAGTATCTAGATTGTCAACAACCTAAATTGTAGAAATTATTTGGAAACTAGAACAACAAGCCCCTATTTTTCATTTAAAATTTTAGTCAAATAACTAAATTGTAAATTCATTTTTGGCTTTTCAACGAAAAAAAATACCTTTTGAAAATAACTAATATTCTAGAAAATATTAGCAACAAACAAATATAACATTAATAATAAATTATAAGCAGATATTTATTGCTAAAGATACTTTTCGTTCTACATATATGATCAAAGCGTTTCCAAATTTTTGGCTTAAAGCTAACTGACAGAAAAAACTAAAAAATAATTTGAAATTTTGGCTTTAAAAAATAAAAAGATAATTTGCCTCGTTGTTGCTACTGACGATTCTGATGGACTATTCTTTTGGGCTCGCACTCACCAATATCTACAAGGACGAAAGCAAGAAAAAGAAAAAGAAAATTATTTTATTAAATATCTGCACATGTACTGAAAATTCTAGTGGGCCATCATTTTGTGCTTGCACTCACCAATTTTTCAAGTTTAAAAGCAAGAAAAAGTAAAAGAAAATTAATTTATTAAATGTCTGCAGATCCACCCTAGAATTCTAATGGCCCAAAATTTTGGGCTCCCACTCACCAATTTTTACGAGGATAAAAGCAATAAAAGGAAAAAAGAATTATTTTATTAAATGTCTTCCTTTGAAAAATTATTAAGTACTTTTAAAATATCATAAATACGTACTTTCTTCTCTCACATAAATGGCAGGTCTTACCATGAATTTAATTAGTGAGACCTACCATTTAAATAAGAGGAGTGAGTATTCATTTATAGTACTCCGAGAGTACATAATAATTTCTCATTTCCTTCCTATATAGATTTAAGTCTTTTAACTTTTAATCTAGCTGTAGAGAGGAAAAATTTTAGGCCTATCACAAGCTGACACGTCATGCCACCAAGTCTACAAAGTATGGCTAATTACAAAGCATCATATACTGCTACTGAAAATTTGCTAAATTCCATTAAGGTAAAAACATGAAAAGCATGCAAAATGCTAATCACATGGAGGTGCGTGTAAGCGATGATGCAAGCGAATCCTGCTGTGTAAGCGATGACTCAAGCAATTCGGCTGTGTAAGCGATGACACAAGCAGACCAATCAAGCTGTGACATGTGTCGCCAATTAGACTCCGCCACGTGTCGCTCACCTACCACCAAACTCCTATAAATAGAAGCTTTCCTAAAGCATTTGGAGGGATCTAAGGAGGAGGAGATCTGAAGACATCTAGGGACGAAGAGATCTAAAGACATCTAGAGGAGGACACCAAGCCATCTAGAGCATAAACAACAACAAAGAAGTATTGAAGCTCTGCTGGAATCAAGCCCTGAAGCCTCCAAGAACTTCAAGAACTTCAACCTTCGAATACGAAGAACATTCGAAGAAATATCATCCAAATCATCCTCCTAGATCTCGAAGGTCATTGAAATCAAGCTCGAAAGCCTCCAGAAACCTCATAAATCACAAATCAGCGAAACTCTACGGATTCAAGCCTCCAAAGTCCCGAAGAACTTCCACCACAAAACCTTCAAATACAAAGAACATTCGAAGAGGAATCATCCAAATCATCCTCCTAGATCTCAAAGTTCACTGGAATCAAGCTCCAAAGCCTCCAGAAACCTCAACAAACTACAAATCAGCGAAGTTCTAAGGATTCAAGCCTCTAAAGCCCCGAAGAACTTCCATCACAAACTTTCGAAGACGAAGAACGCACGAAGAACACGAAGAACGTGAAGAATGCGAAGAACAAAGAATTTCTAACAAGCTCATAGCCAGAGATTTATTGCAATTCCGTTTCAACAATCTTCGATCCATTCTTCAGCTAAATTGAAGGATATCTTGCGTTCCAATCAAAATCACATCACCATAATTCCAATCAACAAATCTTTCAAGGAGATCGAATCAGAGGATCACTCTTTTGTAATTACAGAGAATTGTACCACACATTCATTAAATACAAATTCGCATTTGCGGAACTATTTTACTCGTTTGACTTATTTCGAACCGAGAAATTTAGTCCCCCACACTAGCATCGATGTTTGGGTTTAGATTGGCTTGATTTAATTCTTTTAACTCTTAATCTAGCATCGATATTTGGGTTTAGATTGGCTTGGTGTGACACACTGAGCCTGAGTTTTTTTTTTTTTTTTTGGTATCTTGCTCTGCTTGATTCCTTAACAATTTCTTCTTTTATAATCATAACTTGTTTGGATTTGAATTTTTTATTATCTTGTTTCCTTTTTAATTTAGCAACTATAATTAGTTTTTTTTTTTTTAGTTAGAAATAGGCCTCGTATTAAATTGAAATTCTTTTTTGGACACAGACTCATTGATTTTATACATACAAATAGGATTTTTTTTTGAGCAACACATACAATAGGAAATTGATGTGACAATCATAGATAATTTGACATACAAATTATCTATGATTGTGACATCAATCATAGATAATTTTTTTTTTTAATAAGGAAGTACTAGTACAAAGGCCATATAGTTTTAATTAAGACACAAGACGACCAATCTAGGAAGCACTTGGAACGCTTCTATTATCTATATAGCCTCTACTGCCACCTTCTTGCCTCTCATTTACTTGTGATTCCAATTTTTATTATTGGTGAGAGAAAGGGGCTCTTGCCTTCTAATAATATAATTAAAAAAAATGCCACAAGAAACATATCAAAATCCTTTTTGGTTATTAATAATAAAAATTTAAAGAACAAATTTATGAGATTAGCGCATAACCTAAACTTGTTCCTTAAGATTCAAGACCCAACAACATAAAAAACAATATAAAAAATAGAGTAAAAATGTAAAAAGAGTCATATATATGAAAAACAATTTTTTAAAAATAATAGTAATTTATAATTTTTAAATCACATTTGATGTGGTATAAACAAATGCAACTCTGAATTTGTCCATGGAGATCGTCCAGGACGAGTAAGGTGCTCAAGATGGGGTAAGCTGTCACGACATGTTCAAGACGAGGTAAGCTGTCTAGACGTGCTCAAGACGAGGTAAGCTGTCTAGACGTGCTCAAGACGAGGTAAACTGTCTTGATGTGCTCAAGACGAGGTAAGCTGCCTTGACGTGATCAAGACGAGGTAAGCTGCCTTGACGTGCTCAGGACGAGGAATTACGGACGACACGTGAGCACTTGTAAAATTTATGAATATGAAAAATGTCTTCGTATCATACGTGTAACCCCCAGTGACCGTTGCGCAAAAAGAGAATAACTCTTAAACAGTTGAGGAAGTTATATTCAGACACAAAACTCCTCGAATCAAGGGGAGGTTACAAATCCAATAACCGCTCTTAAGACACTATATAAACGTTGGTTCAGACCAACGAAAAGGTACGTGAAAATCATTCCTAAAAAGTTGAACTTAGAAAATAATCGAGAGAAAAACTGACTTTGTCATCGGAGGGTTATTGGCCGGCAACCCCGGTCACCTTTGATCACTTCTCTTTCTTTTCAAGCTACCAAGGCAATCGTGAGCCCTTTCTAATCTGAAGCATCCAGCCTACTGATTTTCTTCTCATCATTAAGTTTATATATATACTAGGGTTTTTTTTGGTAATTTAAATTTTAATCGAGTTCGGGTTAAGGTTCAGGTTAGGTTTTTACCAAAAATCGGACTCGCTTCGTGGTTTTTTTTTTTTTTTTTTCTAAAATCCAAACCCTACCTTATTTATTATCAGGGCAGGTACTCACGAGTGGGGCATAAATTGCCATCCCTATATGTAGTCATATGTTTTTTTCACCGATTCTTCAATTTTTCAAGTTTCTAAGTTTAACAACTTTTTTTGGTTCAATTTTTGCAATATTTGAAATTATCTTGCTACTTTCACCTGCTATCCATGGATAATAACCCATCTTTCCCTTATATTTTTATTTTTGTTATGTAGTCATATTTTTCTTTTCAATAATTTATGGGCACTAAATCTTCAGGTTCTTTACTCTTTTGTTTGGCTTTTTAGAAATTTTAACATTTAATTTTTGGGTCATGTTTTTCAATATATGAAATTGTCTTGACAAATTTCAATTGCTATAGTCATGCATTATTCTTTTGAGGTAACCTATACTTCTCTTAAATATTTTCTATTATGTAGTCATATATTTTGCCTTACTGGCTAAATTAATGTGATTTAAAAATTATAAATTATTGTCATTTAAAAAAAATTTATTTTTCACATATACGACCCTTTTTATACTTTTACTCTATTTTTATTGTTTTTTATATTGTTGGGTCTTGAATCTTAAGGAACAAGCTTAGGTTATGTGTTAACCTCATAAATTTGTACTTTAAATTTTTATTATTTAAGAACAAAAAGGGTTTTGATTCTTGTGACACTTTTCTCAATTACATTATCTGAAGGCAAGAGCCTTTTTCTCTCGCCAAGAATAAAATTGGAATCATAAGTAGACGAAGGGCAAGAAGGTGGCAGTCGAGGTTATACAGATAATAGGAGTGTTCCAAGTGCTTCCTAGATTGGTTGCCTTTTATCTTGATTAAAACTATATTATGACCTTTGAACTAGTACTTCTTTCTTTTTCTTTTTTTCTTTTTTTATATTCATATGTTTCGAAATCTATTCTTTCCAGTATATTTATTTGTCTTCATTCTCTTTATTCATCTGATATGGCTTTTTGCTGTTCTTCTTCTATGTGTTAAAATATTATAACTATTGCCTATAACACTAAATTAGCTTTTCCAATTTTCTCCCAAAAAAAAAAAGGCTTTTCCAAAACCTATTGCTCTAATTAATTACTCTCATCTTGAGTGTCAATGTCATTTCTAAGTGTAATTAATGACTTTTTTCTATGTCAAAATTTCTATAATTTTTATTTTCTTATTTTTGGGCTTCTTGGTTGCATTTTATATGGCAAGAAAAAATCCAAGATTTTGCAAACAAATTGAGCAATGGGAGGGATTATATTATATTAAAAAAATGATTGAGACCTTAATTTTCATTAAGAAAGGATGCTACTGGTATTAGACATGGCATGCCTAACATTTTGGTGTTAGTATTTTTTTTCCCTCTTAAATTGTAATTTATTTTTTCAAGTGATCACAACTTTAGGAAAATTTAAAATTTAAAATTTTTGTTCAATTAATCCATGCATCGCACGGGTTAGCGACTAATTCCAATAATAATAATCAAAGGTTGGATAAGGAAACTCAAGATCGTTTTTAATAATATAATAGTAAGGTTAAGTTGAGTGCAAGGCAATTTACATAAGCATTTAGTTTGACTGAGTTTATATTACTCTCAATATCCAGATTCTAAGAAATGTGATACCTAGTAATCTGGATACCAAAAAACATAACTACTTTAATGTTTGTTTTGATTAGGAATTTTATAAAAATTATTTATTTTCTCCATAATAACATTTGATTCATATCAAGTCTTTTTTCTCCTCTACATAAATTATAAGAAACAAAATATAAATCATAAATCATGAAAAATTGAATAAAATTAGAGTACGACGTTTTTTAAATGACATGTATAATACAAAAATAATTATTTAAATTGTCGTGTTATATTAATAATTATTATTATTTTATTTCTATTGATTAAATGGTAAAGAGGAATGGATAAAATTGTCTGTTTATAAAAAAATGCAACTTTTTCCAAGCATGAATATGTGGAGATCCATATTTTTAAAAAGAAACCCACGTTCCTTTAAAAAGGGGTTGAGTGGGAATTTAGATTCCCTAAGCATTTGATTTTTATATGCAGTTTGCAATCAAACGTGAGAATATTTCAATCATGAGATCTCATACAACGAATATATGTGAGGAACACAATAAATATACTAAAGTACAGTATAACGAATACATGTCATACATTTGCAACGAATATATGCAGTTTGCATCTAGATGATTTAGTATATTTGCAATAGACATGTGAGGAACACAATAACCTTGTGATATAACGAATATATGTCATACATTGAAGAAAATAACATCACAAATTCCTGTAAAATAACCCCAAAAAAAAAAAAAAATCCAGGAAAACTAAAATACAGTTTTAAGCATATAGATTTTTTTATTTTTTATAGGCTGAACGTATGAAGGCATGGATTCCCAAAGTGCATAGAGAAAATAAATAAAACCAAAAATAATCTTATCAAACAAATAAATCAGGAAAGTGTGTTTAGACACTAAAATACAAATCATAAAAATACCACCATTAAAAAATTGTGACACCAACATAACCTTCATAACACCGGAGTTATCACCCTCAATAACCAACGCATTGAATCCCTCCAACTTCAATGGCAAAGGCAATAGCCTTCCTACAAGCTATAAGAGTTCTACCTCCTCACTGTCAGTTGCTGGCGAAGAAAAATTTCAAGTCCAGCATTGCTCAATCTATATATGATGTCAAATTATCTATGATTGTCACATCAATTTCTTATCGCAAGTGTTGCTAAAAATAGAAAAAGAAAATCCTATTGTATGTATAAAATCAAGGAGTTTGTGTCCAAAAATTAATTTCAATTTAATACGAGGCCTATTTCTAACTAAAAAAAACTAATAATTGTTGCTAAATAAAAAAAAAGAAACAAGATAATAAAAAATTCAAATTCAAACAAGTTATAATTATAAAACAAGAAATTGTTGAAAAATCGAGTGGAGCAAGATACCAAAAAATAAACTCAGGTTCAATGTGTCACACTAAGCCAATCTAAACCCAAACATTGATGCTAGATTAAGAGTTAAAAGACTTAAATCAAGCCAATCTAACCCAAACATCGATGCTAGATTAAAAGTTAAAAGACTTAAATCTAGATGGGAAGGGAAAACATTTAATAAAATAATTCTTTTTTCCTTTTATTTCTTTTATCCTTGTAGAAATGGCGAGTGGGAGCCCAATATTTTGGGCCATTAGAATTCTAGGGTAGACGAGCAGACATTTAATAAAATAATTTTCTTTTACTTTTTCTTGCTTTTATCCTTGTAAAAATTGGTGAGTGCAAGCCCAAAATGATGGCCCGCCCAAATGATGGCCCACTAGAATTTTCAGGTGCATTCGCAGATATTTAATAAAATAATTTTCTTTTTCTTGCTTTTGTCCTTGTACAAATTGGTGAGTGTGAGCCCAAAAGAATGGCCCATTAGAATCGTCTGTAGCAAGAACGAAGCAAATTATCTTTTTATTTTTTAAAGCCAAAATTTCAAATTATTTTTTAATTTGAAAAATAATTTCTGCAAGGACAAATGTGAATTTACAATTTAGTTTTTGACTAAAATTTTGAATGAAAAAAAAAGGGCTTGTTGTTCTAGTTTTGAAATAATTTCTACAATTTAGGTTCGTGACAATCAAGATACTATCAAAATTAAAGGTTGAATATTATCTTGTGGACTCCCTATTAATTATTTGAAGAACAAATTTTAATTATAAAACTAGTTGTAGCTTAAAATTACAATCTTACTTGATAAAATAAATATTACTACATATTTTAAAAATCTAACTGTTGAATTGCATATTTTTTACGCTCCTAATACACATATTAAATTTTATATCAATCGGATATTATTTACTATATGATCTATAAGTTTATATTTTTTTGCATAATTCTAAACAACAAAAATTTGTAATTTAAACAATTTATTAAGGACATAATTATTGATTTTTAAGTTTCTAGAAATTTTGCAAGCATAGAGGATCTAAGAAGAAAATGTAATCTAATGGTGAATTTGTCAAAATTTACTATCAATAAAAAGATATTGAGTAAGATTGTAGTTTTAAGTTACAATCAAATTTGTAGTTAAACTTTGTCCTTATTCGAATTTACAATAATTGGAGTTATTAATGATCTTTGTGGTAAACCATGAAAAGAGAGATAGCGGTTGAACCATATGCGTTCTCCTTCGAAAGGGTTGTGCTATAATAACTATAAAATAGTTGGATGGGATACATGCCATCTATTCCCGCCATCTTTTGGTTATAAAATATAAAGAAATATGACCAAAAAACATGTGCGCACGTATATTCAAGAACAAAGGAAATGAAGTTGTCAATTACGTTGAAAGGCTAGACTAATTCCAATCAGCTGCATGCTGCAGGTTTGCACCACCAGACTAATTCCAATCAACAATTGTGAAATAGAAATAAATAAATAAAAACCGATGCTAATTAACGTAACAATATCACACATGCACCAATTGTTCAATACGAAATGAGGGCACCTGTAGAGTGAAGCACTAATTGTTCCAAGTTTGGTGTTTCTTCTTGTAAGAATCAATATCAGCAACGATGTTTACTTGGAACCGCCAATCTGGGATTTCCTAATACTAGATTAATTAGGATTGGGATTTCCTAATCCTAACTTAATTAGAACTGGGATTAAGGTTTCCTATTACTAATTGAAGTAGTATTGGAATTTGGACTTAACCGACTCAACGTTGTAATATAAAAAACCCAACAACCCCAACCCCAACCCCAACCAAGACTACTCCTCCCTCCAAAGCTAAGTTGATTCCATCGTTTATATATATAGGCCCTTCTCTCTCTCTCTCTCTCTCTCTCTCTCTCTCTCTCTCAAGTAATAAGGATCACTCACACACACATCTCCATCATGCTCTTCAACCCTCTGTGTCCTTTGCGGTTGCACGAGCACGACCCTCAACCAAAGATGGTACTTTTTCTTTTTCTTTTTTTAAGTATAAATTTTGTTGTTGATTCATTGTCTTAGATACTAATTTTTCAAAGAAATCAGAAGCCATAGTTGTTTATACTTTTGGTATTTACTATTGTTTTTTCTTTTAATATCAATAATTATTCCGCCATGCAGTAAATAGTTTAAACTCTTTATGTAACGTATTTCTAATAATATCATCAGTTTTAAGTGGAGGGAGCAGGATTATTGTTTTTTTTTTTTTTTTGAGAAACGGCAGGATAATTGTTTCATTGTGTCATACTGCCGAACTCTTTTTGAGTCTAAATATATATTATCCATGGGGTCTATTCATATTTTAGAGTTGTAAAGAATTACTTTATTTCATTGTTTGTTCTTTTGAGTTTGACTAATTTATCTTATTTGTTTCCTCTGTAAAATATTCATTACAGCACCTCAACGTCCTCAATAGAAGTATTGAAGGGAGTGGCGACGATATATCTTCCATACATATGAGTGAAAATATTGTTCAATTTTTCAAGCAAGAGGAAGAGGAAGAGGAAGAAAAAGAGAAGGAAAAAGAGCTAGACGGATTATCATTTGAGCTTCCATTTAATCTTCCAAGTCTAAATGAAGAAGAGCTTGATGGATCATGTTCTGAGTTTTCATTAGATGTTTTTCGTGAGAAAGAGAAGGAAGAAGTGTTAGATAGACCATGGTCTGAGCTTCCATTTCATCTTCTTTGTCTATTTTCAGCACCCCTCATTCTCAGAGACTTGGATACTTTTCGTGCCATTTGCAAATCATGGCGATTAAGTAGTCCTATGAGTCCACTTCGACCATTATTAGATCCCCCATATTCTCGTTCTCCATGTTTGATGTCTTTGGTTGAACAAAAATGCATATTCTTTCATCCAATGCATGATAATGTCATTTATCAAATGGATACTCCAGAATTGTGGGGTGCAACGATCCGCTATTCAAAGTATGGTTGGCTTCTCTTGTCTCGAAAAGGTGGTAGTGTCTTTTTCTTCCATCCATTCGATAGGATTAAAATAGAACTTCCAAGTTATTCTGATTGGGAAAGATGTGAATCAATGAGTTTTTCGTCTCCCCCAACTTCTATTGATTGTTTTGTTATTGGAATCATATTTTATGGAGTGAAATTCATCATCATTAGGCGTGGTGAAGTGGCTTGGACTTTGTGTGAATTTACAGATTATTTTCGACCTTTTAATGATAGCAATCCCCTACTATACAAAGGCCGCTGCTATTGGTTGGGTGTACGAGAGTACGATCTCCCGACTGAAGTGGGAATATTTGATCCACATGAATACTTGAGCCATCCTAATCAGTACAAATATCGATGGAAATATCTTCCCCCTATTATTCCTCCGAAACACTTAGATAATTCACTTAAAAATAGTTATTTATTGGAAAGTGATGGAAAGCTTTTTGCAGTATTTGAGCTCCACGAAATTGAGCCAAGTATTCAGATTTACTCAGTGAATCTCTCGTTTGGACCAAGGATGGAATGGCATAAAGTGACAAATATTGAAAATAAGATGTTATATGTTAGTTCTGGGGGTTCTTTCTCAGAATTGGCTGTGGCAAAAGATATGACTAACAAGATTTATTTGCCAAATGTTCTAGATAACAATAACATATTCTACTCTCTCGAAACTAATAAGTACCACTCCTGTTTTAGTGATTATTCAAGTAGGAATACATCTCTCGGAAAAGAACTAACTAATTGCACTTGGATTATACCCAGTTGCATAGAGTTGGATGAAGGATTTAAATGGTGAGAAGTAGAGGCTGATGAAGCTTTGCTAGATGGAAAGTACTTCACAAGTTTGAAGTTTAGTTTAGTTTTTGTATGCGTTGATTATGTCTATTGTCTAGTTTTTTTTTTTTTTTTCTTTTAAATTTAATTATTGTACTGAAAATGAGTTCATTCGTGAACTATGCAACCTATTGTCTTCAAGTTTCAACATTATGTTTGATGAGTTCTTTTTCTTTCCTTTTTATTTTTTTGTATAATTATTAGAAATGGTTATATTGCATATTTTCTTTTGAAAAATATGATCATCACGAAACCAAATCAAATCTTTGTAATAAAAATCCAAAATGTATTGTTGAATTCATTTGGACATAAAAAAATCCATATGGTCACTTATTGGGAGAAATTATGCACAATTTTCTATAAAAATGATAATTTCACTACCATTTTTTAATTTGATGGAATATATTGAGTAACGGTAGGAGCAAGTTAGCAATTAATCAGGAGAACGCATTTCACTCAGTTAAATAATATATTTTTAATCACGAAATTACACATATACCTACTGAGTTTTGAACCAACAATTGCACCATCTGCTATATTCTTATAAGGGATGGAATTGTCATTTGAGTTAGAAGAGCTCATTGGCACATAGCGACATTTATCATGGACTACCTGTTGCATACCAGCTGTCCTACCAGATTGGTTCTAGCTTTTGAATTTGCTTAGGAGTTTATCTTTATCTTAGCTATTGATTGTTATCTCACATTTCAAGTATTTGTTATTTAATGGGATAACAATTGCTATTATCCTTATCAGATTAGTAGGCTAGATTGTAGGAATTGTTTCTATCGTTTAGGTGTTGGATTTGTTTTTTACTTTAAGTTGTAAGCCTATATAAGGTCTATTATGATTAATAAAGAGGTATGAGAATATTTTAGTAAAAGTCAAGCTTTGCTTGTTAAGGAGGTCTTGGTTATCCCTCGAAGTATAACCATAAATTTCCTTTTGTCTACTGTTTTATTTCTGAAAACCCTTAGATCTAACCATAGCCCCTTGAGCGAAAAGAGGATCTGTACGCGGCCGTGGAAGGGGTCTTATCACTACCCATCCTAGTTTATTAACGATTTCCATTTATTTTTTGCCTACTTGAGAGCACCCCAGTCTCGAGACATGCCTTCTCAAACACCCACTTGTTTGAGAAAAGACACAAAAGATTGAGGTTTTTAAAGCTTTCCTACACTGCTTGGATTAAGAGCTAAAAAAAAAAAAAAAAAACACAAAAAAGAAAACAAAAACAGAACTATTGATCCAATAATAGATCCAGTGCATTGTTTTATGTCATTTACTAACATCATATAAAGCATCATAAAGCTTTTTTGGAGGCTGTCAATGCATTGTCTTATGTCATTTACCAATATCATATAAAGAATCATTAAACTCTTTTGGAGGTCGTTGGCGCGGGTGTGTGCTATGGATTTGGGTGAAATCGGGAAAGTGAGAGAGATGGTTGTGGTGGGTGTTTGTTTGGATTCGGCTGAATGTGTCTACGTTTGCTTTCAACGCGTTTCAGTCCTTTTTTTTAATTTTTTTTTCTTTTTCCTGCTGCAGCATTTAGCTTTTAAGGGAACAAAAATTACTGTTCATCCACTGACTACACTGTACTGTTCATACACTTGAGGTCGTACGTGAAACGCTTCACCCAGAAAACATTGGAGGTGGACAAAGCTGACGACAAAGTGCAGCTGACGACCTTTAAAGCTGGGTTAAAATCCAGAGAGTTCGTGGTCTCACTTACGAAGAATCCTCCCAAGACGATGGCAGAGATGCTTCTTTGGGCGCAGAAATACATGAATGCTGAAGACGCGCTAGCCGCCATTAAAGATGTGGAGAGAATAGAGAAGAAGGGAGAGAAGGAGGACGACCGTAAAGGACGAAAGAGGGAGTGCCCAGATCGTCGGCCTAGTAACGGGAATAAAAGGAAAGATGAAAGAACTCCACGAATGGTAAAATTCACTCCTTTAGTTATGCATGTTGATAAGATTTTAACGTAGATTAAGGATGACCACTACCTTAAGTGGCCAAGGCCATTACGTTCATCCCTCAATGTGCATGACAAGAACAGATACTGCCGGTTCCACAAGGATCATGGCCATTACATGGAAGATTGCCGGGACCTAAAAGAGCAAATAGAGGAGTTGATACGGAAAGGAAAACTGTAGAAGTATGTGAAGAAAGGAGAGCTCGGCAAATACAAAGACGGCAATAAGAGACAGCACGAATTCTCTTCTAAGAATGAGGATCGTCCGTTCCATCCCCCACAGGATGTGATTGGGGAGATAAGGACGATCGCAGGGGGGCCATTCAAGGGAGGGTCATTCAGATCCCTTAAGAAAGCATGCCAAATACAGGTAAATAGCGTCCACATGATACCCCCTTCAAACAGAGACGGACGGACCAGGATATGTCTTTCAATGTGGAGGATGCTAGGGGAGTGAAGCAGCCTCATAATGACCCCTTGGTTATAACGCTCACAATCGAAAGGTTCAATACCAAGAGGATCCTTATGGACAATGGGAGCTCCACATACATCATCTACTTACCTACTTTCCAGTAGTTGAAGCTAGATCCTGGAAGATTGCGCCCATTTGACTCCCCTTTCGTCAACTTCAGTGGGGACACGGTATACCCTAGGGGTATAGTGACATTGACAGTAACAGTAAAGACCTACCATAGGCAGTTGACCCGTTAGTTAGACTTCTTGGTAGTTGACTGCCCTTCATCCTACAATGCGATTATTTGAAGGCCCACGCTTAATCGATGGAAGTCAGCCACGTCCACCTTTTGCCTAAAGGTAAAGTTCCTTACAGATGATGGCATTGGCGAAGTAAGAGGAGATTAGGTCTTGGCCAAGGGAATGCTACCAGGCCATGCTGGCTGTAAAGAAGACCATACATGGACGATCGAGGAGAAAAAAAAAAGATAAAGTGGAAGCCCTGGAGACAGTGGAACTGGTCGAAGCAGAAGCAACCAAGACAACAAAAATAGGGATGACACTAAAATACAAATCATGAAAATACCACCATTAAAAAATTGTGACATTAAGATAACCTTCATAACACTAGAGTTATCACCCTCAATAACCAACGCATTGAATCCCTCCAACTTCAATGGCAAAGGCATTAGCCTTCCTGATGAAGCACAAGTTCATCAATTGTAGTTAATTCGTCTAGATGGAGCCGGATGTTTGCCCGCGTCACAGTGGAAATAACAATTCCCTAAGATGGTCACCAGTGTGATGCCTGCCACAATGCCTTCGATGCCAAAGTCAGTACAAGAGAGTTTATAATAATAGAATGTAAGAATGACTAGGTATATCTCGTAATTGTGTCTGTACCTTGTGTTGGCAATGTGAGGGCTTTATATATGTTGCTCCGGATTCTAACTGTTGTGGTTGATATTGTGATGTTAATGCTTTTCTTAGTAACGCTTCCTACTAAGTAATGGGGCTTTAATATGCTGTCAATGGTTTGTGTAGCTGGTTTTGTAACTGTCCGGGGCATTATTGGCGGTATTGAATGGTTCTGCTACCCTCGTTGGTGACTTGGGCACTTGTTTAGGCTCGTCTCAGAGAACGGTCTCGTCTGTCTTATTGAGTTCGTTTGTAGCTAATTTCGTCAGTCCCATCAGCTGCCCCCGGATTCTATGGTTGTCGTGACATGTCATGACGACCATAGAAAATGAAAGGTATTTTGGACCGCAGGCAACTCTTAGGATTTCACGCTGTATTAAATACGTAGTGGTGGCGCCATACTGGTCGTGGCCACGTGGCACATTCTGGTTGGTGGGGTTAATGTTCCCATTGTATGACTCTTGGGTTTCCCACTGATTTTCAGTTTTTGCCTTGATTTTTAAACTTTTCCTCTTCTTACTTTACTTTTCGTTTTCCCCAAACTTTCAATCATTTCTCTGAGTGTTTTCTTCTTCAACTTTTCTCTGCAATTCCTTTTCGAACCGGTGTGTGTTGGTGTTGGGCTTCTTTTCTTCTTCTTTCTGAGGTACGTTTTTCTCCCATTTTCTCGTTTTCTTTCTCAAGTGGTAGTAAACATCTGATTTTTTTTTTTTTTTTGGGTTTTTGCGATTTTAGCATTTGCCTATTTCTTCTGCGTTTTTTCTGAGTGTCATTGATTAGTAATTTTAAGGTTAGGATAGCTTGCCCCTCAGTTTTCTTCCTTTTTCGCACGTTTAGATGGGTCTTTAGGCGTTTTCCCAAACCTTGAGAATTTTATTTTTGAGGGTAACAGTTTGGGCATTGCCTTGGCTGAGTTGTTACCTTTGCTTCGTCAATCAATTGATTGGTTTGAGGGTTTGGTGAGAGAGCGGGGGATGATGTCTAAGGTTAAGTCCATTGAACTCGAGACTAGGTTATCATCTAGTGGTGACCCGGTGGAGGGAGATACTGTCGTTTCTACCCTTCAAGAGGTTAGGGCTTTTCACACCTTCGCGGAGGTTTGTGGGCTGGATGTTGACACTGTGGGTAGGTTCAAAGATAGGTTTCAATTTCCGGAGTGGGTTCATGTTCATCAGCCCAATGACGAGGATAGGGCTTGCCATTTTTTCCTTGGTGAGGTATGCTTCTATGAGGCCGCCTTCGTTTGTGGACTTAGGCTTCCTATCCATCCATTCATGATGGAGCTTTTAGATTACTTTGGTATTGCTCCCGAACAACTTATGCCTAATTCATGAAGAATAGTGGTCAATTGTATGGAAATATGGTTGGCCGCTAACTGGGACATGATTAAGGTAGGTGAACTCATCTATCTATATCATTTGAAAAAGTCTAAAGAGTACGGACATTATGAGTCGTCCTTCAAGTATTGGAAATCAAGATTTTTCTTTGTGTCCAGGGACGATTTTGAGACTCCCTTCAGCAGGGATTGGGGTGATATCCTGAGGTTGCTTCGTCAGTGGGGGACCCCAAATTTAGGTGCGTTAGTATTTCTTCCTGTCGATTTAATTTTATTGTATCTGCTATTATCGTCACTAACTCCTTTGCTTCTTATTTTGTGCAGTTAAGAGACAGCCTAAGCTCAAAAGCAGGCATAAAGGTCGTGTTGAGAAGGCGATTGAGTACTCCCAAACAATCGAAAGTTGGGACGATTTGGTAGACCCGCGGATCCTTGCCTTCTATAACCTTGGTCCTAACCCGTCCCCTACGTCTTGTGTGGTATCGACATCAAAAGAAAAAAGAGTAAGTATTGAGCTCTTCAGTATTGACCACCTTATATACACTTGGATTTTTTTTTTCACAAGTGTTTTCTTTTTGCAGAAACCAAGTTCAACAAAGATATGTATGCGAAGATGAGGTCCAAGAAGGACGATCCGCTGTCCAACATCGGGAAGAAGGCGTACGCGTCACAGGGAAGGGTCCCTCTGTCACTTCAACTGCTTCCGTCACTCCCATTATTTCTGGTACTGAGACGACGAGGACGGCCTCCCCTGCCACCTCGATTAAAGAGATCCCTACCCCGGCCTCTAAAAGGCCGCACATATATGACAGGGAGAAGGGGAAGGTTGATTCTCTCTCGTCTACTATCTGGGACGATGAGAGATTGGCGGTGGACAGGGCTCATGGGGTCGTGACTGCGGAGGATTTGAAGGCATTCTCAGGTTTGTTCCCAGATGAGCTGGTGGGTCGTCACCTCCACAAGCTTGTCCAGGTAACGCACTTGTGCAAGTTTATCCCCTCTTCGTTTCCCTTTTTTTTTTTTTTTTTTTTTTTTTTAACATTGTTCTGAGGTTCGATTTCCTTGTGTGTTTTTTAGGTGCTGGGGGAGAGCATTCATCTTTCCTTGGAGTATCTTGCTTAGGAGGATAAGTTCGAGTCTGCACTGTTACGAGTAGAGGCCTTGGAGGCGGAGAACTCGAAGTTGAAGAAAGATGTGATAGTTGCTATAGGCGAAGTTAACCTTGCAAAGGAAAAGGCCAAGACACTTAGTGACGACCTCAGGGCTGAACGGCAGCTGGTTTTGGAGAAGGACGAGCAACTTGTGGCTGCTAGGGAGAAGATAAAAGTCATTGCTGCTAAGGCCATCGAGGGCTTCTAGCAAACTGAGGAGTACAACACTGTGCTCTTCAGCTGGTACTTCAAGGGGTTCAAACTTTTGAGGAGATACTTCATCAAGTAGCCCTCTAGAGTAGATTTGGAGAAACTGGACTTGGAAGAGGTAGACAAGGAGATGACTGCTGACGAGGCTGCCTAGTCTTTGGCCACAAAGACTGATGTCCCCATGAATGTTCCTGCCAATGACGCCCCTACTGGTGACGATGTTGCTGCTGACGCTTGAACCTAATACTTATGAAAATTTTCTTCTCCCTTTTTTTTTACTGGGTGCCCATTATGTTTTGTGCTTTTTGTAAATCTAATTTCAGAACAGCTTTCTTTTAATCTGTCTCGAGAACAATATTTTTAGCCTAGTGTTTATAGGCCTTTAGATGTAAAAACAATGGTAACTGTCTGTTTTTTTTTAGTCTTTTATAGCTGCGTACTTACTTGTATTTGTGATTGCACACTTGTGATTTGCTTGTGGTATTTTACATCCACCCGTAAAATTTTTAGTTGTGACTTTCCTGCAACTTGCACCTTTTCAAGGGATCTCGTCGAGGGTTTTGGTGAACTGGTTGGGAGTTCAGATTTAGCCTGAGCTTTGTTTTGGTTTGATGCAAGGTTCTTGTCCCCTTCTTTTTTTTTCTTTTTTTTTTTTGACTTCGTCAATAACTTACATCCGTCTAGGCGGACTCTTGTTACTTGGCCATTTCTTTTGTGACTTGCACTCTTTTAGGGACCTCGTCATTCTTTTGGATTTATGATTAACTTACATCCGTCCAGGCGAAATCTTGTTACTTGGCCATTTTTGGTTTTTGTGATTTACACCCTTTTAGGGATCTTGCCATTCTTTTGTATTCGTCATTAACTTACATCCGTCTAGACGAAATCTTGTTACTTGGCCATTTTTTGTTTTTGTGACTAACACCCTTTTAGGGATCTTACCATTCTTTTGTATTCGTTAGTAACTTACATCTGTCCAAGCGGAATCTTGTTACTTGGTCATTTTTTGTTTTTGTGACTTACAGCTGACTTGACCTGCTTACACAAAGACATTAGCCGAATAATTCTTTTATTAGTTTCAGGAATGAATACATTTATTTATTACATTTGTTTGTGGTACTTCTTCAAGTGCTCAATTTTCCATGATCATGGGAGCCTCTGTCCGTGTAGGGTTTCTAGGTGATAGCTGCCTTACCTAGAGTAGTGGACGACTCGGTAGGGTCCTTCCCATGTGGGGCTAAGCTTTCCTTGGGCAGAGTCTATAGTTGCTGTAGTGACCTTGCGCAGGATGAGGTCGTTTGAGTTTTACCCTTTTGTTGTAGTATTCGGCCATCTTCTGCTGGTACTTTGTCATCCTATTGGAAACTTTGTCTCTTACTTCGTCCAAGCAATCCAAGTTGATTCGTAGCTGGTCATCGTTATCTTCTTGGTGGAATACCTCTTGCTTGATGCTGGCTAATCCTACCTCAACTGGGATTACTGCTTCAGTGCCATAAGTAAGTTTGAAGGGGGTTTCTTCTGTTGGGGTTCTTGCCGTGTTTCTGTGGGCCCACAAGACGTTGGAAAATTCTTTTGGTCAGGCACCCTTTGCATCGCCCAGTTTGGCTTTGATAATCTTGAGCAGTGTTCGATTCGTCACCTCCGTCCGTCCATTCGCCCGTGGATGCCCTGGGGATGAAAACTGGTTCTTGATGCTTAGGCCCGAGCAAAAGTCCCTGAAGCCTTGGCTATCGAACTACCGCCCATTATCTAATATGCTAGTCCTTGGAATCCCAAACCTGCAAATTATGTTCTTCCACATGAAGCTCCGAATTCTTGCTTCAGTGATGGTCGCTATTGCCTCTGCTTCGACCCACTTTGTGAAGTAATTAATAGCAACTAGTATGAATCCTACCTGAACTTTACCTAAGGGCAGTGGGCCAACGATGTCGACTCCCTATTATGCGAATGGCCATCGGGAAGCTATCGTCGTCAGTCTCTCTACTGGAAGTCGGTGGACATTCTCGAACCTCTGACACTTGTCACATTTCTTGACGAGCTCTACTGCATCCACCTGCATAGTTGGCAAGAAATAGCCTGTTTGAATGACCTTGCTTACTAGGGATCTAGGGCCAGCATGGTCCCCACAAACTCCCTCGTGGATTTCTTCCAGGATGTATTTGGCTTCCTCTTCATCGACATACTTCAAGTAAGGCATGGAGAAGCCTCTTCATTTAGGATCGTAAATCTGACTGCCCTCTTCTTGATCTTCTTGGCCTCCTTAACATTCTGAGGGAGGTGCTTGTCTTGGAGAAAAGACACGATCGGTGTCATCCAGCTATTTATGCTCTAGATTGCAAATGTCAGGACTTCTTCGATGCTGGGGCATTTTTGAATCTCCATGTCAAACTCCATGCTTATTGACCTTTCCTCTAATGAGGCCATTTTTGCGATCTTGTCTGCTGCCATGTTCTGGCCTCTTGGGATCTACACGAATTACAATTTATCAAACTCTCGGGCTAGATGTTTCGTCAGCTTGAAGTATTTCTGCATTCTTTCCTCCTTTGCTTCATACTCTTCTTTGATCTGCACTATTACTAATTTTGAATCGCTCTGGATGAACAGGTTCTTAGCCTCGAGTGCCTTCCCGAGTCTTAGTCTCGTCAGTATTCCTTCATACTCGGCCTGGTTATTGGTAGCTAGAAACTTCAATTGAACTCCGTACTTGAGCATTTCTCCGTCAGGGGTGACTATGATGACCCCTAATCCCCCCATCTTTTGAGTTGACGAGCCATCAGTCTAGATAGTCCGTTATTCTGTCTCATTGTTGGGGTTGTCATCTTCTGGAAGGGTGATCTTAGCAATGAAATCCACCAGAGCTTGTGCCTTAATGGTCGTTCTGGGGTGGTACTTGATGTTGAACTGGCTGAGTTCAATTACCCATTAGACCATTCTCCCTGCTACCTCAGGCTTGTTTATGGACTTTTTGATGGGTTGGTTCGTCATCACCAGGATGGGGTTTGCTTCGAAGTATGGTCGCAGCTTGCGCGAAACTACTATTAGTGTGAATGCAATCTTTTCAATCCTGGGATATCTGGCTTCTGCTCCTTGGAGAGCTTGACTGATGTAGTAAACTAGGAGTTGTTTCTTGTCCTCTTCTTAAATCAGGGCTATGCTCACAGCCGTGGCTGATGCTGCCAGATATATGTTGGATAAAATCTGGTTTTGTATCTCATATAAAACACATAGCGGAAGCAACAAATAAGGATCTATTTCATTCATGATTGACAACATGCATTATGCAAATTTCAGAATTTAAGAACAAGATAGCGTACCTTGGTGTGGAGAAATTCAAAACAAAGATTAGAAGCACTTAAGAAAATTTTTAATCTTCACTCCAATTCCACTTTAAGCCCAAGATGTGTGGTCTCTCAATCAGTTTCCAAAGGGAGAATAAAAGTGTGTCTCACACTTTCTCTTTTTCTCTATGATTCTTTTCTTTTTAAAATCACATTAAAAAATTATGTATGTTTCTCCCTTTATAACTAACTGATTATCTAATTGGGCCGGCCTATTGGGCTTTTCCAATTGGGCTTTAGTGTGTGGCTTGGAGTGGGACCAAAAGGGACCAATAAAACACTAGCTCCAATGGGCCTTGGGTTTATCTGTCAACTCTTGACAAGTCCAAAGTTACCATTAATTATATTTAATACCACTATATAAATATAATTGCACTCTAGGTCTTATTAATAAATTATATCCCAAAACTTTATTATACACGCAACCCCTTCATAAAATATTCGTAGTAATACAAAGTCATAAATATAGACTGCCACTTTGTAAATTACTACATCTTATCCTTGAGTACCCGGTTTAATCCTTTAAAGTTATTCATCATATATTTATGAAATCCAATTTCATAAATATATACTTTAGTAATTTCTTACCAAAGTGGTTAGGCCTAACTCTCTGAATAACTAAACCCATTAAACTTATTTTAAGGGAATATTTTATATCTCCATCAAGAGACTATGAATTCTATCTTGAGAATATATGTTCCATCAACATTAAATGTAGCTGCCCAACATACTGAGGTTTTGACCGTTATTTTAAATCTCACTCCTGATATATCAAAGCAATCTACACGTCATGATTAAGTCCATTATTCTCTCAGGATTAAGAGTTCATGCAAATAAAAGTCGTGAGATTTATTATTCATTTGACAATCGTTGAGAGAATAATAAATCTCACAGCGGTCCAGTTCAATATGTTTTAACTCTTAAAACATATCAACTAGAAGTCACCATTTCCATGATCAAGACAAATCATCTTAGTTGATACGTTATAGTCTTCGCAGATGAAATGCCCAATTTCATCACCGACTACGAACTACAAATTCTGAGTTTACAAAGACCTTGTGATTTATAACGTCTGTGACTTTTCACACAAATCACATACTATGCATCTCATGGACTATATGATAATGTCCAAATATTCATGTTGCCATTATTTTAGATAAAATAAACAAATTTATTAAACACAACATTAAGTCATACATAATGGCATACATAGCATCATATAATAGGATTTAAGGGCACATATCCTAACAATCTCCCACTTGCCCTAAAGACTATTGTGCATTAATCTAACTCCCATTTTCTCCAAATGTGACTCGAAGGTCCTTTGAGGCAAGGTTTTGGTAAAAGGATCTGCTAGATTATTTGCACTTTCAATCTTTGCCACCACAACATCTCCACGAGCAACAATGTCTCGAATGATATGGTACTTCCTCTCAATGTGCTTTCCTTTCTTGTGATTTCTTGGATCTTTGGATTGTGCAACTGCTCCACTATTATCACAAAACAATGTGATGGGAACTTGCTCCATTCTTACAACACCAAGATCAGAAAGGAATTTCTTGAGCCAAATAGCCTCCTTTGCTGCTTCACAAGCAGCAACGTACTCGACTTCCATGGTGGAGTCCGCAATGCAAGATTGCTTAACACTCCTCCAACTTATGGCTCCACCTCCCAAGGTGAAAACACATCCTGAAGTGGATTTTCTGAAATCTAGATCTGATTGAAAATCTGAATCTGTATAACCAATGGGAATCAAATCCTTACAATGGTAAACAAGCATATAATTTCTCGTTCTCCTAAGATACTTGAGAATATGCTTTACCGCTTGCTAATGTTTTGGTCCTGGATTTGATTGATATCGGCTGACCATGCCAACTGAATAACAAATATCTGGTCTAGTACAAAGCATGGCATACATGAAACTTTCCACTGTAGAAGCATAAGGAACTTGTCTAATCATATTTTCTTCCTCTTGAGTCTTAGGCCTTTGGTCATCAGACAGAGGAACTCCATGTCTAAAAGGAAGCAATCCTTTCTTGGAGTTTTGCATGCTAAACCATTCTAGAAACTTATCTATATATCCAGCTTGTGATAAGCCTAACATCTTATTCTTGCGATCTCGCCAAAGCTTGATCCCTAAAATAAAGTTAGCCTCACCCAAGTCCTTCATATCAAATTGGCTAGACAACCAAACTTTAACCGATGACATTACCCCTACATCATTTCCAATGAGTAGAATATCATCAACATAAAGCACTAGGAACATTACTACTTTGTCTCGATGTCTTTTGTACACACATGGTTCATCAAGATTTTGTTCAAAACCAAATGACTTGATTGCTTGATCAAATCTGATGTTCCATGACCTAGATGCTTGTTTAAGTCCATAAATAGACCTATTCAACTTGCATACTATATGCTCTTGGTTCTTTGCTATGAAACCTTCCGGTTGCATCATGTATATATCTTCTTCAAGATTGCCATTAAGAAATGCGATCTTAACATCCATTTGCCAAATCTCATAATCATAATGAGCAGCAATGGATAAGAGAATTCTGATAGACTTAAGCATGGCTACTGGCGAAAAAGTTTCATCATAATCAATGCCTTCTTTTTGTGTATACCCTTTCGCCACTAGTCTTGCTTTAAAGGTTTCAACCTTTCCATCTATCCCTCTCTTCCTCTTGTAAACCCATTTGCAACCAACAGGCTTAATGCCGTTAGGCGCCTTTACAAGATCCCATACATGATTGGAGTACATAGAATCCAATTCAGATTTCATAGCTAAGACCCAATGATGTGCATCTATATCATTAATTGCCTCTTCATAAGTGTAAGGATCCGATTCAGCCTCTTCTGAGATAGCTACATAAGTTTCTCCCAAACCTCTAAATCTCATAGGAGGCCAAATAATTCTCCCACTACGACGAGGCATCTGTGTGTTAGACATCTCATGAGTAATATCTTGTGGTGTATCCAATAGAGCCACATCATCCCTAGTTTCATCCATTGGTTGGTCAATTACAGGTTCATTCATTTCAGCCAAGACAACTCTACTTCTAGGAGTAAAATTATTCATATAGTCATTTTCCAAGAATTTGGCATTTGTGCTAACAAACACTTTATTATCCTTATGACTAAAGAATAAACCTCCAATAGTTCCTTTTGGATACACTACAAAGAAAACCACTTCTGTTTTAGACTGTAACTTGTCAGACTTTCCTTTCAACACATGTGCTGGACAACCCCAAATGTGGAGATGTCTCATACTAGGCTTATGCCCATTCCACAACTCTACAAGTGTTTTAGGAACAGACTTCGAATGTACTAAATTCAGAAGATACTAAATTCAGAAGATACATTGCAGTATTTAAGGCATATCCCCAAAAGGAAATTGGTAGAGTCGAATAACTCAACATGGATCTAATCATATCCAAAAGAGTCCTATTCCTTCTTTCTGCTACACCATTTTGTTGTGGAGTTTCAGGTGCAGTCAACTGGGATATAATCCCATTTTCAGTCAAGTAATCCTTGAAGTCACCAAGAAGGTATTCGCTATCTCGATCAGATCGAATGGCCTTTATGCGTTTACCTAATTGATTCTCAACTTCAGTCCTAAACTCTTTGGACTTTTCAAAGGTTTCGGACTTCCGTTTTATTAGGTACACATAACCAAATCTAGAGTAATCATCAGTGAAAGTAATGAAATACTCATAGCCACCTCTTGCTTGGATTGACATAGGACCACATACATCTAAATGCACTAGTTCTAGCAAATCTTGGGCTCTTCTACCTTTTGTATTAAAAGGCCGTTTAGTCATTTTACCTTCCAAACAAGATTCGCAAACTGAAAAACCATCAAAGTCCATTGGCTGTAAAAGTCCATCTTTGATTAATCTTTGAATCCTATTTGAATTAATATGACCCAAACGCAAGTGCCAAAGATATGCTTCACTAGTAGAAGGAAACTTTCCCTTTAATGATTTCATATGTGAATTATTATCTAATTCAGAATTGTATAATTCATGCATGTCAGGAGTTAAAATATAAAGACCATCCACAATATTGCCAGAACAGATAAACATTTTATCCTTCTTTATTACAACATTGTCTTTCAGGATAACACAATATCCATGTTTACCTAAATAAGTTGCAGAAATTAAATTCCTACGAACATTAGGTACATACAAATAGTCTTCCAATATTAACACCCTAGACTTAAAACACAAATTATACACTCCAACAACTACAACCGGAATCCTGCTCTCATCAGCCAAAGTAAGAAATAGTTCTCCCTCATTCAACTTTCTAGTCTCCTGAATCCACATACCAGGAATCTGTTGGATTCTGTACCAAACATATTTCAAGAAGAAAAGAACTTTTATTACCCTTATTCTTGGCAGCTTTGAACTTTGGACAATTCCTCTTCCAATGTCCTTTCTCACTACAATGGAAACACTTTCCTTTGATTTTCTTTCCTTTCTCGGCAACCCCTAAGGCAATTTGTTTACCATTTTTCCTAGTGAAGTCCTTCTTCTTCTTCTTACCTTTGCCTTTCGACTTGGGTTGAGAAGTAGAAACTTCACCCACATTGGCTTCAACACTAGAAGTACCAAGGATGCCTTCCGCCACCACTAACTCATTCATTAATTCAGACAAAGAGTAAATCTTTTTGTTCATATTATAATTGAGTCTAAATTCCTTGAATGATTCTGGTAGTGACTGGAGTATCATATCCACTTGGGATTCTCCATCAATGTCGGCACCTAAAATTTCTAATGTGTTCAGATTAGCAATCATCCTAAGACAATGCTCCCTTATTGAACTTCCTGCAGCCATTTTGGTATTATAAATTTGCCTCATGGTTTCTTGCCTTGCAGACCGGCCTTGCTCACCAAACATCTCCTTCAGACTTAACATGATGTCTGAAGCATGTTCTACATCCTGCATTTGATGCTGTAGAACATTTGAAATAGATGCTAGGATATAACATTTGGCCATCTCATTAGATTTCTGCCAACGATCATATCGTTGTTTTTCCTCAATAGGAGCATCTAATGAAGGAAAGCGAGGACATGGTTGAGTAAGCACATATTTGTGCTCTTCAGCAGTAAGAACAATGTCCAAATTCTTTTTCCAGTCAACATAGTTGGATCCAGTCAGTTTGTTTTGGTTAAGAATAGCAACAAGTGGGCTAAATGATGCCATGATTTAAATTTGAAAATAATAAACATGAATAAAATAAGTAAACTGGACATTATCAAATTTAGCATATAAGCATATAATATGGAACCTTAATAAAACCATAAAATAATATATGCAACGACAACCCAATCCCATATTTAATATCCCTCAGCATAGAGTGAACATTAAATACTATGATTGATTGAGAACTATTCTCATTATTAGTGCTATCATGATAACTTTTATCAAACACTAATAATATGCCGTTTTATATTTAGCCTCTAAGTAATAATAGCAAGAACTCAGCATAGAGGATACTAAAATACTTAGTCTAGTGTATACCATTGTCTAGAATCATGTGTAGCCACATTTCATCCCTTTAACAAGCTTATTTTGTAGTACCATGATAAAAACACCCTCTGCATGGAATGCAAAGCTCGAAGCTAAGACAAGGTGTTTATCAAACCACTATAAACTAGGAAATTCAATCTTGTAGGACCATGAAATAAATACTCTCCGTATGGAATGCTAAGCTCGAGGTAAAGACAAAGTATATATTTCACACTACTATGAACCAACAATGGAGGTCGTGAGATGCAACCCTTGCATCTCTCTCCCACTAGATATTTTAAAATAAAGGTTTTTAATATCAAGAACTATAATAATGCTAAACACGTAAAAAAACACAATCCTAATCTCATTAGGAATAAATTTCATTAAACTAGCATTAATATATATAAATATATATATAACATAATACAAACCTATATTATATTATATATATAATATAATATATATATTACGTTATAAAACTATATTATATATATATATATATATTTATATATATAATATAATATAATAATATATTATATTATATATATATATATATATATATATAAATATACAACTTTTAGAAAGCTGAATCCTTCAGGTACGGATTCAATATTCTTCATGGCAAATGACAAACAAATGCATTCATATATATAAGATACGTTCATGATGGCCATGCATGCAAAGAAGTCAAACCATGCCATGCAATGCTAATCTTGGTAATCACGTTCAAGCCATGCAAAATTTAAGTTTTCATGCATGATGGCCATACGGTACAATCAACATGAATAATGCATATGGTAGTTACATCAAAAAACAATAACTACCAAAAGAAACTTTGCAATCCGTAGGCCATGAAACATATATTACCGTACAATTAAATGACTTTCTTAAATTCTAAAAATCAATCACATATTATTCAATCATGATATGAAAACTTGGCTCTGATACCAATTGTTGAATAAAATCTGATTTTGTATCTCATATAAAACACATAGCGGAAGCAACAAATAAGGATCTATTTCATTCATGATTGACAACATGCACTATGTAAATTTCAGAATTTAAGAACAAGATAGCGTACTTTGGTGTGGAGAAATTCAAAACAAAGATTAGAAGCACTTGGGAAAACTTTTAATCTTCACTCCAATTCCACTTTACGCTCAAGATGTGTGGTCTCTCAATCAGTTTCCAAAGGGAGAATGAAAGTGTGTCTCACACTCTCTCTTTTTCTCTATGATTCTTTTCTTTTTAAAATCACATTAAAAAATTCTGTATGTTCCTCCCTTTATAACTAACTGATTATCTAATTGGGCCGGCCTATTAGGCCTTTCCAATTGGGCTTTAGTGTGTGGCTTGGAGTGGGACCAAAAGGGACCAATAAAACACTAGCTCCAATGGGTCTTGGGTTTTTCCGTCAACTCTTGACAAGTCCAAAGTTACCATTAATTATATTTAATACCACTATATAAATATAATTGCACTCTAGATTTTATTAATAAATTATATCCCAGGACTTTATTATACACGCAACCCCTTCATAAAATATTCGTAGTAATACAAAGTCATAAATATAGACTGCCACTTTATAAATTACTACATCTTATCCTTGAGTACCCGGTTTAATCTTTTAAAGTTATTCATCATATATTTATGAAATCCAATTTCATAAATATATACTTTAGTAATTTCTTACCAAAGTGGTTAGGCCTAACTCTCTGAATAACTGAACTCATTAAACTTATCTCAAGGGAATATTTTATATCTCCATCAAGAGACTATGAATTCCATCTTGAGAATATATGTTTCATCAACATTAAATGTAGCTGCCCAACATACTAAGGTTTTGACCGTTATTTTAGATCTCACTCCTGATATATCAAAGCAACCTACACGTCATGATTAGGTCCATTATTCTCTCAGGATTAAGAGTTCATGCAAATAAAAGTCGTGAGATTTATTATTCATTTGACAGTCGTTGAGAGAATAATAAATCTCACACCGGTCCAGTTCAATATGTTTTAACTCTTAAAACATATCAACATATCAACTAGAAGTCACCACTTCCATGATCAAGACAAATCATCTTAGTCGATACGTTATAGTCTTTATAGATGAAATGCCCAATTTCATCACCGACTACGAATTACAAATTCTGAGTTTACAAAGAACTTGTGATTTATATCTTCTGTGACTTTTCACACAAATCACATACTATGCATCTCATGGACTATATGATAATGTCCAAATATTCATGTTACCATTATTTTAGATAAAATAAACAAATTTATTAAACACAACATTAAGTCATACATAATGTCATACATAGCATCATATAATAGGATTTAAGGGCACATATCCTAACAATATAAATATAGATTTTCTCCCTCCTTGGATGGACTCAAGAGGGGTGGATTGCTCAAGTAACATTTGAGTTCCTGAAATGCTGCCTCGCATTCATTAGTCCAGGCGAAAGCTTGCTTCAATGTCTTAAAGAAGGGTAAGCATTTGTCCGTTACTTTAGAGACGAATCTATTAAGTGCCGCAATCCTTCCTGGGAGTTTTTGGACTTCTTTGACGGTCTTGGGCGATGTCTTGTTAAGTATGGCATGTACTTTTTCTAGGTTGGCTTCTATATCCCTTTGCGACACCATGAATCCCAAGAACTTCCCTGAGGCTACACCAAAAGCACACTTGCTAGGATTCAATTTCATCTAGTATTCTCTGAGGGTGGCAAATGTCTCCTTCAGGTCGTCCAGATATGCAAGTTCTTCTCTACTCTTGACGATCACGTCGTCCACATAAACCTCCATATTTCTACCAATCTGCTTGTTGAACATTTTGTTTACTAACCTTTGGTAGGTTGCTCCTGCATTCTTCAGCCCGAAAGGCATCACTTTATAGTAATAAAGTCCTTGACTTATGATGAAAGCAGTTTTTTCTTGATCTTTTTCAGCCATTTTTATCTGGTTGTACCCTGAGAAAGCATTCATAAACGTCAGCAATTTATGCTCGGCCGTAGAGTCCACTAGTTGGTCTATCCTTGGTAGTGGAAAGCTATCTTTCGGGCAAGTTTTGTTCAGATCCATAAAATCCACACACATTCTCCATTTCTCATTTGCTTTCTTCACTAGCACGACATTAGCGAACCAATCAGGATAGTAAACCTCCCGAATAAAGCTTGCAGATAGTAGTTTGTTGACCTCATCTGTAATTGCTTGGTTCCGTTCTGGTGGCGAAGACTTGTCGTCTTTGCTGGACGAGCTTTTTCTCTAGATCCACGTTCAGCTTATGCTGGATGACTTTTGGTGATATACCTAGCATGTTCTAGTGACTCCATGCGAAGACGTCCAGGTTTTTTTTTGAGGAATTGGACGAGCCTTGTTCTTATCTCGGGTCTTAGTGTCATCCCTATTTATGTCGTCCTGGTTGCTTCTCCTTCGACCAGTTTCACTGTCTCTAAAGTTTCCACTTTATCTTCTTCTTTCTACTCGATCATCCATGTATGGTTTTCCTTTGCAGCCAGCATGACTTGGTAGCATTCCCTGGCCAGGACCTGATCTCCTCTTACTTCACCAACACCGTTCTCAGTTGGGAACTTTACTTTAAGGCAATAGGTCGACGTGGCTGACTTCTATCGGTTAAGCGTGGGCCTCCCAATAATCACATTGTAGGATGAGGGGCAGTCTACCACCAAGAAGTCTAACTAACAGGTCAACTGCCTAAGGTAGGTCCTTACTGTTACTGTCAATGTCACTATGCCCCTAGGGTATACCCTTTCCCCACTGAAGCTGACGAGGGGGGAGTTAAATTGGTGCAAACTTCTAGGATCTAGCTTCAGCTGTTGGAAAGCAGGTAAGTAGATGATTTTTGCAGAGCTATCATTGTCCACGAGGATCCTCTTGGTATTGAACCCTTCAATCATGAGCCTTATGACCAAGGGGTCATTATGAGGCTGCTTCACTCCCCTAGCATCCTTTTCATTAAAAGATGTGTCCTGGTTCGTTCGTCTATGTTTGAACGGGGGTATCATATGGGCGCTATTTACCTGCCTTTGGCATGCTTTTTTAAAGGATCTGAATGACCCTACTGCAAATCCCCCCCCTCTCCCCCCGTGATTGTCTTTATCTCCTCGATCACATCTTGTGGGGGCTAGAACGGACGATCCTCATTCTTGGATAAGGATTCGTGCTGGCTCTTATTTCCATCTCTGAACCTATTGGGCTCTCCCTTCTTCACATACTTCTGCAATTTTTCTTTCCGTATAACTCCTTTATTTGCTCTTTTAGGTCCCGGCAATCCTCCGTATAATGGCCATGATCCTTGTGGAACCAATAGTATTTGTTCTTGTCACACACGTTAGGGGATGAATATAATGGCCTTGGCCACTTAAGATAGGCTCATCCTTAATCTACGTTAAAATCTTATCAACAGGCATAACTAAAGGAGTGAATTTTACCGTTTGTGGAGTTCTTTCGTCTTTCCTTTTGTTCCCATCACTAGGGCGACGATTTGGGCGCTCCCTCTTTCGTCCATTACGGTCGTCCTCCTTCTTTCCCTTCTCTTCTGTTTTCTTCACATTTTTAATGGCGGCTAGCGCGTCCTCAGCATTCATATACTTCTGCGCCTTAAGGAGCATCTCTGCCATCGTCCTGGGAGGATTATTCACGAGTGAGACCACAAACTCTCTGGATTTTAACCCAGCTTTAAAGGTTGTCAGCTGCACTTTATCGTCAGCTTCGTCCACCTCCAATGTTTCCCAGGTGAAACGTTTCACGTACGACCTCAAGGTCTCTTTCTCCCCTTGCTTGATGGTGAGCAAGTGGTCTGCTAATCTTTTTGGGCATTGTCCACCAACGAAATGGCATAAAAAGGCACTACCCAATTGTTCGAAGCTATCAATAGAAGACGTTGGCAGTTTTGTGAACCACTCCCTTGCAGCTTCTTTGAGAGTGGTGGGGAAGGATCGACACAGTATCTCATCGGGAGGTTGTTGGAGGCCCAAAGTCATCTTGAAGGTGTTGAGGTGATCCAGAGGATCTTTCAAACCATCAAACAGTTCAAGCTGAGGTACTCAAAATTTCCAGGGTACGGGGCATTCCAAGACTACCAAAGTGAAGGGCGAATCTGTTGTCCTGACCATTTTGTCCAAACTTTGGTTCGTTTTCCCTCTGATGGCATTTCTCAGCTCGTCCATCTCCTTCCTCATTTCGCGGAGCAGATCCAAGTTTGATTTATCCGGAGTGGTAGGTCCCCGACGGTCGCTCTTTTTGTGGCTATCTCTCTCATCCTCGAGATTAGTCCTAGACCGATCCTCCTCTTGTTGAAGTCATTGCCTTATTTCCTGATTCTGTTTGGTGAGCTCCTCGATGGTGGCCGCAAGAGCCTGGATTTGCATAGCTAAGGCTGCATAATCTTGGTTGGGTTTCATCTAAATCTAACAATTAATTGGAAACTACGTATTTGAATCTGGATACGAAAATGTCGATTCCCCACAAATGACGTCGAGCTGATGAAGCACAAGTTCGTCAATTGTAGTGAATTCGTCCAGATGGAGCCGGATGTTCGCCTGCGTCATAGTGGAAATAACAATTCCCTAAGATGGTCACCGATGTGGTGCCTGCCACAACACCTCCGATGCCAAAGTCAGTACAAGGGAGTTTATAATAATGGAATGTAAGAATGACTAGGTATATCTCGTAATTGTGTCTGTACCTTGTGTTGGCAATGTGAGGGCTTTATATATGTTGCTCCGGATTCTAGCCATTGTGGTTGATATTGTGATGTTAATGTTTTTTTTGGTAACGCTTCCTGCTAAGTAATGGGGCTTTAATTATACCCTCAACGGTCTGTGTAGCTGGTTTTGTAACATTTCCGGGCCATTATTGGCAGTATTGAATGATCCTGCTACCCTCGTAGGTGATGTGGGCACTTGCTTAGGCTTGTCTCAGAGAACAGTCTCGACTGCCTTATTGAGCTTGTCTATAATTGATTTCATCAGTCCCATCACTTCCTACAAGCTATAAGAGTTCTACCTCCTCACTGTCAGTTGCTGGCGAAGAAACATTTCAAGTCCAACATTGCTCAATCTATATATGATGTCAAATTATCTATGATTGTCACATCAATTTCCTATTGTATGTGTTTCTAGAAAAAGAAAAAGAAAATCCTATTGTATGTATAAAATCAAGGAGTTTGTGTCCAAAAATTAATTTCAATTTAATACGAGGCCTATTTCTAACTAAAAAAAAACTAATAATTGTTGCTAAATAAAAAAAAAAAGAAACAAGATAATAAAAAATTCAAATCCAAACAAGTTATGATTATAAAACAAGAAATTGTTGAAAAATCGAGTGGAGCAAGATACCAAAAAAATAAACTCAAGTTCAATGTGTCACACTAAGCCAATCTAAACCCAAACATCGATGCTAGATTAAGAGTTAAAAGACTTAAATCAAACCAATCTAACCCAAACATTGATGCTAGATTAAAAGTTAAAAGACTTAAATCTATATGGGAAGGGAAAACAGTTAATAAAATAATGCTTTTTCCTTTTATTGCTTTTATCCTTGTAGAAATGGTGAGTGGGAGCCCAAAATTTTGGGCCATTAGAATTCTAGGGCAGATGTGAAGACATTTAATAAAATAATTTTCTTTTACTTTTTCTTGCTTTTATCCTTGTAAAAATTGGTGAGTGCAAGCCCAAAATGATGGCCCAATAGAATTTTCAGGTACATTTGCAGATATTTAATAAAATAGTTTTCTTTTTCTTTCTTTTCTCCTTGTAGAAATTGGTGAGTGTGAGCCCAAAAGAATGGCCCATTAGAATCGTCTGTAGCAAGAACGAAGCAAATTTTCTTTTTATTTTTTAAAGCCAAAATTTCAAATTATTTTTTAATTTGAAAAATAATTTCTACAAGGACAAATATAAATTTACGATTTAGTTATTTGACTAAAATTTTGAATAAAAAAAAAAAGGCTTGTTGTTCTAGTTTTGAAATAATTTCTACAATTTAGGTTCTTGACAATCTAGATGCTATCAAAATTAATGGTTGAATATTATCTTGTGGACTCCCTATTAATTATTTGAAGGACAAATTTTAACTATAAAACTAGTTGTAGCGTAAAGCTACAACCTTACTCGATAAAATAAATATTACTACATATTTTAAAAATATAACTGTTGAATTGCATATTTTTTACACTTCTAATACACATGTCAAATTTTGTATCAATCGGATATTATTTACTATATGATCTATAAATTTATATTTTTTTGCATAATTTTAAACAACAAAAACTTGTAATTTAAACAATTTATTAATGACATGACTATTGATTTTTAAGTTTATAGAAATTTTGCAAGCATGGAATATTTAAGAAGAAAATGTAATCCAATGGTGGATTTGTCAAAATTTACCACTAATAAAAAGATATTAAGATTGTAGTTTTAGGTTACAACATATTTTGTAGTTAAATTTTGTCCTTATTCGAATTTACAGTGATTGGAGTTATTGATGGTCTTTGTGGTAAACCAAGTAAAGAGAGATGGGGGTTGAATCATATGCCTCATTCTCCTTCGAAAGGGTTGTGCTATAATAACTATAAAATAGTTGGATGGGATACATGCCCTCTATTCCTGTTTCCTGCCATCTTTTGGTTATAAAATATACAGAAATATGACCAAAAAACATGTGCACACATATATTCAAGAACAATGAAAATGAAGTTGACAATTACATTGAAAGGCTGCATGCTGCAGGCCAGGTTTGCACCACCAGACTAATTCCAATCAACAATTGTAAAATAGAAATAAATAAATAAAAACCGATTCTAATTAACATAACAATATCACACATGCACCAATTGTTCAATACGAAATGTGGGGACATGTAGAGTGAAGCACTAATTGTTCCAAGTTTGGTGTTTCTTCTTGTAAGAATTAATATTAGCAACGATGTTTACTTGGAACCGCCTATCTGGGATTTCCTAATCCTAGATTAATTAGGATTGGGATTTCCTAATCTTAACTTAATTAGAACTGGGATTAAGGTTTCCTATTACTAACTGAAGTAGTATTGGAATTTGGACTTGACCGACTCAACGTTGTAATATAAAAAACCGCAACCAAAAGTACTCCTCCCTCCAAAGTTAAGCTGATTCCATCGTTTATATATATATATATATATATATATATATATATATATATAGGCCCTTCTCTCTCTCTCTCTCTCTCTCTCTCTCTCTCTCTCTCTCTCTCTCTCTCTCTCGAGTAATTATAAGGATCTCACACACACAGCTCCATGTACTTTTTTTAATTATAAATTTTGTTGTTGATTTATTGTCTTAGATATTTACTTTCAAAGAAATCGGAAACCATAGTTGTTTATACTTTTGGTATTTACTATTGGTTTTTTTTTTTTTATATCAATAATTATTCCGCCATGCAGTAAATAGTTAAAAATCTTTTTGTAATGTAATTCTAATAAATAATAATATTATCAGCTTTCAGTGGAGGGAGGATTATTGTTTTCTTTCTGTCATACTGCGGAACTCTTTTTGAGTCTAAATATGTATTATTCATGTGGTCTATTCATATTTTAGAGTTCTATAACGAATCATTTTATTTCATCGTTTGTTCTTTTGAGTTTGAATCATTTTTCTTATTTGTTTCCTCTCTAAAATATTCATTACAGCACCTCAACGTCCTCAATAGAAGTATTGAAGGGAGTGGCAACGATATATCTTCCAAACATATGAGTGAAAATATTGTTCAATTTTTCAAGCAAGAGGAAGAGGAAGAGGAAGAGGAAGAGAAAGAGAAGGTGAAGGAAGAAGAGCTAAACAGATTATCGTTTGAGCTTCCATTTCATCTTCTTAGTCCAAATGAAGAAGAGCTTGATGGATCATGTTCTGAGTTTTCATTAGATGTTTTTCGTGAGAAAGAGAAGGAAGAAGTGTTAGATAGACCATGGTCTGAGCTTCCATTTCATCTTCTTTGTCTATTTTCAGCACCCCTCATTCTCAGAGACTTGGATACTTTTCGTGCCATTTGCAAATCATGGTGATCAAGTAGTCCTATGAGTCCACTTCGACCATTATTGGATCCCCTATACTCTAGTTCTCCATGTTTGATGTCTTTGGTTGAACAAAAATGCATATTCTTTCATCCAATGCATGATAATGTCATTTATCAAATGGATACTCTAGAATTGTGGGGTGCAAAAATCCGTTGTTCAAAGTATGGTTGGCTTCTCTTATTTCGAAAAGATGGTAGTGTCTTTTTCTTCCATCCCTTCGACAGGATTAAACTAGAACTTCCAAGTTATTCTAATTGAAAAAAATGTGAATCAATGAGTTTTTCGTCTCCCCCAACATCTATTGATTGTTTTGGTTTTGGAATCATATTTTATGGAGAGAAATTCATCATCATTAGGCATGGTGAAGTGGCTTGGACTTTGTGTGAATTTACAGATTATTTTCAACCTTTTAATAATAGCAATCCCCTACTATACAAAAGCCGCTACTAGTTGGGTGTACGATGGTATGATCTCCTAGCTAAAGTGGGAATATTTGATCCGCATGAATACTTGAGTCATTCTAATTAGTACAAATATTGATGGAAATATCTTTCCCCTATTGATGGAGCTCCAAAACACTCAGATAATTCACTTAAAAATAGTTATTCATTGGAAAGTGATGGGAAGCTTTTTGCAATGTTTGAGCTTCACGAAATTGAGCCAAGTATTTAGATTTACTCAGTGAATCTCTCGTTTGGAGTAAGGATGGAATGACATAAAGTAACAAATATCGAAAATAAGATGCTATATGTTAGCTCTAGGGGTTCTTTTTCAGAATTGGCTGTCGCAAAAGATATGAGTAACAATAACATATTCTACTCTCTCGAAACTAATAAGTACCACTCCTGTTTTAGTGACTATTCAAGTAGGAATACGTCACTCGGAAAAGAACTAACTAATTACACCTGGATTATAACCAGTTGCATAGATTTGGATGAAGGATTTAAATAGTGAGAAGTAGAGGTTGATGAAGCTTATGCTAGATGGAAAGTACTTCATCAGTTTGAAGTTTAGTTTAGTTTTTGTATGCGTTCACTACAAAAAAAAAAGGTCTATGGCCGCGTTCTTAAAACGCGGTTATAGCTCAGAAAAACATGGCTATAGCCCAATTATAGCCGCGTTTTTTTAGGCCGCATTTTTAACTGTGGCCTAAAACCTGTGACTATAGGCCTGAGGGGTCTATGGCCATGTTTTTTCAAACGCGGCTATAGGACCAGACAATGGCCACGTTTTTATAAACGTGGCTATAGGACCAGACAATGGCCACGTTTTCATAAACGTGGCTATAGGACATACTTTAGCCGCATTTTTCAAATGCGGCTATAGGTCTAAAAAACGCGGCTATAAACCCTTATATTTTTTTAAAAAAAAAAATTTGATTACCAAAAATTATTTCGGTAATCAAAATTTTTTTTTATTTTTATTTGTTAAAATTAAAATTAAAATTTCAATTAAATTAAGAAATTCAAAACAAAAATAAAAACCCAGGAGTCCCAGCAAATACAAACCCAGCAAATACAAAAAAACAATACAAGAACACAAACAAAACATCTCCTTCAACAAAATCAACCCAAATTGATACAATCTATTCAAGGAAAACAAAAGCACAAGCTAAAAAATACAAAAATTCTCATAACAGAAACACAATAAAAAAGAATCCATATACTCAAACCCAAAATTAATCAAAACACAGTCAAACGAAAAATAATTTTTGAGGCACTTTAGCTTTCATTGATTCAAAATCTTCAAATCTAAAGCAAAAAGAGACAAAGTTAAAGGGAACAAAAATAAACAAAACTCAAAAAACAATAAATAAAACCTCATATTTTCACAAACCCATTCATACAACATCAGTATGAGAGAGCTTTGAGAGAGAGATTTTTTTTTTCACAAACCTCGTATCTTCAGCATCAGCCATTGGTGACAGCATGAGAGAGAGATTGAGAGAGTTCTGAGAGAGCTTTTTTTTTTTTTTTTTGAATGACTGTGGGAGCTGCTTTTTTTTTTTTTTCTTTTGACGAGAGCTACTTGGTTGAGAGAGAGTTGTTTTATTTTCTTTTTGAATGATGACTCGTACAGCAAAGAATGACTGTGGGAGCTGGTTTTTGTTTTTTCTTTTCTTATTAAGCCACCGCAGTTTGGCTCTTTTTCTTTTTTTTTTTTTTTTTTTTTTTTTTTGGAATATGCCATGGAAGATTCCATGGCATATTCCACTTTCAAATGCGGTGGAATTCAATCCACCGCGTTTTTTAATATGCCATGGAAGATTCCATGGCATATTCCACTTTCAAATGCGGTGGAACTGAATCCACCGCATTTTTTTTTTTTTACCTATAGCCACGTTTTTAAGAAACGTGGCCATAGACCCTATAGCCGCGTTTTTAAACGCGGCTATAGGTCCTCCTTTAAATATACATATATATATATATGGCTGGATCTATGGCCACGTTTTTAAAAAACATGGCTACAGACTATCCTATAGCCACGTTTTTAAAAATGTGGCCATAGACCTAACCTATAGCCGCGTTTTTAAACGCGGCTATAGGTCCTGCCAAATATATAAAACGCGGCTATAGGTCCTCCTTTAAATATACACATATATATTTGGCTGGACCTATAGCCACGTTTAAAAACGCGGCTATAGGCGAGGTCTATGGCCACGTTTCTTAAAAACGTGGCTATAGGATAGTCTGTAGCCACGTTTTTTAAAAACGTGGCCATAGGTGAAGTTTATAGCCGCATTTTTTAAAAACGTGGCTATAGGATAGTCTATAGCCACGTTTTTGGAAACGCGGCTAAAAAAAACACGGCCATAGACCCGCGTTTTTTGTAGTGGTTGATTATATCTATTGTCTACTTTTTTTTTTTTTTTAAATTTATTTATTGTACTGTAAATGAGTTCATGCGTGAACCATGCAACCTATTGTCTTCAAGTTTCAACATTATTTTTGATGAGCTCTTTTTCTTTCCTTTTTATTTTTTATTTTTTGGTATAATTATTAGAGATGGTTATGTTGCAGATTTTCTTTTGAAGAATATGATCATCACGAAACCAAATCAAATCTTTGTAATAAAAATCCATAATAAATTGCTGAATTCAATTGGACGTAAGAAGAATCCGTACGGTCACTTATTGGTAGAAATTATGCACAATTTTCTATTGAAATGATAATTACATACCATTTTTTAATTTGATGGAATATATTGAGTAATAGTAGGAGCAATTTAGCAATTAATCAGGAGATTGATGCATTTCACTCAGTTAAATAAATATATTTTTAATCACTAAATTACACATGTAGCCAATGAGTTTTGAACCAACAATTACACCATCTACTCATTTGAGTTAGAAGAGCTCATTGGCACAAGCTGCATTAATCATGGACCACCCATCCTAGTTTATGAACGATTTCCATTTATTGCATGCCTACTTGAGAGCACCCCAGTCTTGAGACATGGCTTCTCAAACACCCACTTGTTTGAGAAACGACACAAAAGGTGGGGATTTTTTAAAGCTTTCCTACCCTGCTTGGATTAAGAGCAAAAAACAAAAAAACAAAAGAAACAAAACAAAACAAGACAGAATTATGGACCCAATAATAGATCCAGTGCATTGTTTTATGCCACTTACTAACATCATATCAAGAATCATAAAGCTTTTTTGGAGGCTGCCCGCGCGGGTGTGTGCTGTGAATTTGGGTGAAATCGGGAAAGTGAGAGAGCTGGTTGTGTTTTTTTAGCGAGAGAGCGGTAGCCCTTTTCAGTTTTAGTCTAAAACTTGTCTGTTGTAGTTAAAATAGTTTTTGTTAATGAGTTCAAATTTGATGGGCTTTTTTAAAAGAGAAATGTTAAGGAATGCCTTAAGGGCATCCGCTAACATGACCTTTTTTAAAATGTAAGGTGGATCACATTTGGTGAGTCTTGCATAAAAATAAGTAATATTATTATATATGGTTCAGTTGATTTCAATTTGGTCTGATTGTTTGTGACTGAAACTGGGACTGAACTGAGCAAAATCAGTTTTTTTTTTTTTTTTTTAATTTAACAAAACTGAAACCGAATAAAAAACCGAAAAAATCAGCTTGGTTACGGCAGTTTTGGGCAGTTCATTCAATTTGTCGGTTTTTTTTTTCAAGCCCCATACGTGCCTTTCATTCTCTCTAGTTACCAGCATATTGTCAATGGCCCCCAACACAGCTCCCAAAATTCTGCTCAGCTATATCAACTTTGTAAAGGCCAAATCTCTAGTAAAAATACAACAGAAACAAGCATGTTTAAACATAGGACAATTAACTGAACTTGTCTAAGCTTTAATCTCAACTAATTGAACCACCACTCACTGTAACACACACCACATTTGAATCATCACAATCACTGTAGGAAACTTTTCCAGATATAACAGTAGAATGTCCAATTTAATTTTTTAAGAAAGAAATTAACCAAAATAAAGAGTAAACACTCAGGTTATAACTGATAATACTATTTCATTGGTAACATATGAAGCTGACTAAATCTATTTATCATGAAAAAAAAAACCTTCACAAGAAACCTTGCAACAGGTCAGCTGACCAAGACTTCCCACGAGAGTTGGTCAAAATCAACCTCAAAGTCCTTGGAAAAAATCAAATTGCAATGTGCCTAACCAAAGGGACAGTTTTTCTAAGCTGCAGGGATAGAGTATTGAAGTTGGTTATTTTCCAAAGCGGGGTGATATCTCCAAGTACCACAAGGGAGCAGGGACTAGAAGGAGGTTGGTAGGGCTTCTGCAGAGCTGAAGAATAAATGCGTAGGAGTCCGTGGGCCAAAGACAGGTTCATCACATGATAACCGCACCTTGCAACATAGAGCAGAGAAGCAACTAGTCCCTGCAAGGCAAAATTTAATAAGTTAGTTTCCAAAATGCTAAACAGATTCACCATTCCATCATGTGAGTCAATGCAGGAATAAAAATGTGAAAGAAAATTATTTAACATGAGGGTGTGTGTGTAAAGCAATTGCAACTTCAGGTTTACTGTGACGATTTTCTTTTTTTTTGGTAGGTAGGTTTAATGCGATAATTTGAAACAACATCTTAAACGCCACATAAACTCAGGAGTAGATGGTAGTAGAAGAATGATTTCATCCTATCTGAGAGATAAGTCACATTAATTACCGGTAACATAACTTAGTTCTCCAAAAGGAAGATGCTAAAGAAGCAAGAAGTCAATAGCAAATGAGTGACAGCCTATGGCAAGATCATATCCTTATAGCCAGCAAATAGAATGATGATGATTCAAGTGAACTTACTACAGCCTAGTTATTTATCTTACTAATTTTTGACGAGTAACTCATTTATCTTATTATTTCTATAAACATATATCTCACCTCTTAAATCTACTTTAATCTCAGCCGACCACTATAACTTAGGTAAAAATGACTAGAAGGCATGGAAACAAATCATGCTAGGGGAGCATGACAAAGTTGCACCATAGCATGGTTAGAACAACCTCGATGAGTAAAAAACATATGCTTACGTTACTCATGAATAATTGCAACAACAACATTAGACAACTCATCATGCTTCTGACCTTTTTACATGGGCAACATGTTTTTTCCTTAAATAATAATAATAAAATCCTCTGATATTGTGACAGTTTTTATTCAAATCCAAAAAGCTAAAAATGCTACTGATTTTGTAATTTAAGGGATCTTTTAGATGTCTTGAGAGAGAGAGAGTCTTTTATCCAATACGTATTAGAAGCGGCAAAGTGGATGTTAACTGTGAATGTAATGGAAATGAAGGAAGCAGCAACTCAATAATCTCGAGGGTTTACCGGTATGAGAATAATATATGTGGAAGTCATCTCTTCTTGTAATGCCATTCGTCCTATTGCCTTATGTTTTGATAATCTAGATTGCTGATATTTTTTAGTTGCATCATCTTGCACTCTGAAGGATATTTCCTCCACAGACACACATTTGCACACACAGAGTTGGAAGAAACTTTACAGATTAAGAAATTAATTAATCTGAAGAAAAGACCAATGAATTATGTGCCCAGGAGACAGCCACATTGTAGATTAAAAACGATGATGAGACCAGGTGCAGGACAATGGGGCGAGAATTTGATATTTTTCTTGATTTAAGAGTACTTATTTGGTCATTTTTATTAATAGACTCCAATCAATGACTTAGGGGGCAGTTGTGATGAAACTCTTACCTTAATAGACTAGGAGGGCTAGGAGCACATAGGAAACAAGTAATTCAATGTGAAAGCACACATAGTGCAGGTCTTTTATATATCCATATACATATATATGTTATGGAGAGAGAGAGAGAGAGAGAGTATTTCATATGCATGGTTAGTAAGTGTCTAAATCAGCAGCTTTAAAGAAAGTCATCCAAATTATTTGCAAGTTAAATGTTAAAAATGCTTGTTATGACCTGGGAAAAAATTTTATGACAAAGAAGTCGTTTATAAGTTGTGTTTGGTAGAATGTAAAGTGATTTTATTTTCTGCTCTTGGTGTCAGTGAATGAAAAAAGAGGAGAATTCTTGCCCTGCTTTGTGGAGAGAGGATAGTTGATGGAATGAAAGTTTTGCTGTGAGTGGAAGATAACTGAGGGAGGACCACCATGTTCGCAAGGCAGATAATGGCAGCTAATAATTTACTCTACTATATGTCTTACAGCTGAGTAAACAGAATGTTGAAGCATTTGTTGCTTGGGATCTAAGGTCAGTCAGCCCCCTCATATCATTAGGGCTTGAAGGTGAACATCCTTAAATGAATAAAGGTTAAAAATAGCAATTTTTTTTATCAGAGAGATATATTTATTGCATGAGCAGGAGGAAGATAGCCCCAAATGAAAGAAAGAAAGAAAGAAATCAGCTGTTTTAAAAAGCACACATCGGACTAAGGGTCTGCAGACAACAACATTTGTTTCCCTAAATCAATCTATGAACACAAATTGTTGAGAAAGGAGAATGATGTCACAAAGTCAAACCCCCTATCTACATGGACATCTACTTCATGGATGATCTATTATTTGTGTCATCACACAAAACACCCAGAATTTGTCACTATAATAATACTACACTTATTTGCACCAGATATTAGCAATAAAATATTAAAATATACATTGTGCTAGTTTTAGAAAGATGAATATCAAGGCAGATAAGTCGGCATGTACCAAATAGATGCACATATGAATGAATCCACAATAACGTCAGAGAATGAGAGGTTAACTTACCAGTACTTAATCAATCCGTCCCAGCCACAAGTTGCTACCTTGCTTTGTTCCAATGGGTGCCACTCACACCCAATGCACACTCCCTCATGACACTTGAGATTTCTAACTTTGCGTGTCTTCCAATCCCAAAACCAGCATTTACCCTCACTATATCCTGACATAATAAACCGGCCATCTGGCAAGAAATTGACTTGGCAAGCATACCCTGCCACAATGTGCCCGGAAAATATCTTATTCTTATCGAGCTGAAACATGTCCCTCGTGCTATACATAAGAATCTGATTGTCCAAACTCTGTGCGGCAAGATAATTTGTACTGGGATGAAGTGAAATGGATGGCATAGAATGCATATGAGGCTCACTAATATACTTTATACCCACAGGAATCCCAAATTCCCATACTCGAAGTGACTTGTCATCGCTCAAAGTCACAAACCTCCTGCTATTATCAACAAACGTAATGGTATTCACGGCCCCCAAATGTTGATTATACTCTTGCGCAGCCTGTCCAGTATTCATATCCCACTGAACAATCTTCTTATCACTCATCCCCGCCAACAAAATGTTTTGCTTATCATTGTCCGGATTAAGCCTAACCACATATGGAATCTTCCCTGTACTAAAAGTTGATATCACTTGCCCTATCTCTGTGTCCCAGTACTTGATATTCTTATCATACCCAGCAGTCAAAAACTTTGTCCCGTCATTGCAAAACCAAATATCCCTAACTGCCTTGGAGTGACCCATGTAGGTCCTCATACATTTTCCCGAATTGAACACATCCCAAATTTTCACCTTTGTGTCCATCCCTGCTGACAATATCAAATGCCCCTGTTTCAGGAAGAACCTTATAGCAGACAGGCCCTTCGTGTGGCCACTCCAAGTGTGCACCAATCTCTTTGGTATATAACAATGATTGTTGTTGGCCTTGGCACCTTCCTTGATAATCTCTCTCTTCTTTACCATGGAATGTACTCTTATCTGGAAGAATCTCTCCCTTTTCATCGCCTCTCTCTCTCTCTCTCTCCTCACCCTTCAGCTTAGCATACTCCTCTGCATACTTCTTCTGCTCTTCTGTCAATTCAGTTTGTAACCCTTCCTTCTTGCCTGCCCACGGACTCTTCCTATTCTTCATCAACCAAGTTTCACTGGCTGGATTCTGAAGCTCAACCTTATTGTGGTTTTCTTCGTGGCCATTACCTTCCTCCTCCTCTGTTTCCTTCTTGTCAATCTTCCTCTTCTTCTGCTCGTGATGTGGGATGTTGTAGACAGAGATGGCATCATTCTTTTGCAAGGCATTTGTAGATTTGAGGGGATCAGGGGCATAGCCATTAATGTGTGGAGAACTTTGAGATTGAATCAGCTCGTCGAAATGGAAGGTTTCCAATGTGGTGGTGAGAATCGATGGAGCTGCATCCTCAACAAAGCCAAGCCTGTGTACATTTTGATATCACACTGAGCAATGCCATCCTTGGTGTATGGGTGGGCTGGGCCAACAATGGAGGCCCAGAGCTGTTCATAGGTGGGGTTAAAGGCAATAACATGCTGGAGTGGGTCTATTGGCCTCGACTGTGCTTGGTAGGCTTGGGCTGCCATGAGGGCCAACATGGTTTCATCAACCTTTGGTGCTGCAAACTTGGCGGGAAGAAGGCGCGGTGGGGAGGCCTCGGGGGATGATGCAGTGGAATTATGGTTTTGGAATTGGTCCTTTAGTTTGTCTATTTCATCATCATTTCGGTCTTTGTAGATTTGGAGGAGATTCATTGAGAGAAATTAATGTGGATGAAGAACTTTGAGATTGAATCAGTCAAAAAAAATTTAATATTTCCAATGTGGTGGTGAGAATCGACACCAATATCCTGCAAAAACATAAGCAAGCAACATTACAGAAGTACATTTTGATATCACACTACATATTCCTTGAAGCAAAATAGTATGCCAACTTGCCAGTTAATATTTATAACCACTGTCCCGTGCATGTACATGTTGTTCGATCGTCAAGAAATATTTGACTAATGGTTTTTGCTTAAAAACAATGTCGATTACTAACAAATTAATCCCTTGATTATTAGAATCTAAATAAGTATTGTAAAATTAAAAATCTAAGAGAGAGCACATAATCAAGCTCAACCAAGCCCAGTGGCAGCTCTAGGAATCTTTTTTAAGATGTTCTTCAAGAAGCATAAATTACACAATCTAATAAAAAGAAAAATTCATATATTGACAATAACAACAACAACAACAAACTCGCGAAAATAAAGTCAAAACAAAATACATAAAGTTTAAAGGATGGCAATTAGACATTTAGACTACGAGTTTTCATATTTTGAAATCATTGCATGATAGTCTCATTACTAATGCTATAAGCTACATCTCTTTTAACGTACACAATAAAGCAATCATTCATCCATTGATCTCCCATTCGATTGCGCAGTTCGGTCTTTATATATTTTATTGCGAATAAACTTTTTTCTATTGTTGTTTAGTTGTTTCATTATTTTTCTTTATTGACTAATAATAGTCTAGTACACATTCTACTGTAACACACATCCCATGTGCATTATTCACGGCTCAACTCACTGCCTAGTACCTAACATAATTAATTTTTTGCCTTTTATAGTATATTGATCAGTCAGCCTTTATTGCCTCTACCTGTCCACTCACACAATTCAAATATCCCACCCGCATGGCCTCCATTCACCCCTGCTCAGCAGACAAGAGTCACAAGAGCCAATAAACATTTCACAAAACATTTAACATATAAAACAGTCCTAACACATAAAATTTACAATACACAAAATGACAAACTCACGAAATAATAAAATCAAAATGTCAAATAAAGTTATAAAGTAAAGACGATTAGACATTTAGACATAGAAAAAGAGAGAAATAAAATCTCATTTCAGTTCAGAGAGAGAGAGAGAGAGAGAGAGAGAGAGCGCTCTGCTCCCACTCTCAGATCAGATCACAGCAAAGCCAAAGATGTAAGATGAGATAGACTGATAGAGAAAAAGAGAGAGAAGTAAAGAACTGAAATACCTTGAGGCCTGAGGGGCGGCGCCGCGGCAGCACGTTGAGGAGAGGACTCGAGAGTCAAGGCGACGAGGACAAGGCCAAGCAATCTCTGATCCGATCTCCGATCTCACCGACTCTGTTGCTCGAGTTTGAGGCGGTCCAGGCGATGTCTTGATGAAGTTTTTTTTCGTTTAGGTTAGGAGTTCTGATTTCAGTTTTCCTTTAGCATTTGATGATTTTTGATCAATCGGCAGACGCGTATTGGGTTTTAGTTTTTTTTTTTTTTTTTTGAGAATCCGTTTCAGCGTTTATTTTTTTTGGTTTATGAGCGCTTGTTGGTTTGGTCTATCTATAAACGAATGTTTTGGTGTCTGGGAAATATTTCTAATTGGGAATGGGATTGGGTTTTTCTAATCCTAACTTCTTTGGAACTTGGATTAGGGGTTTTTCTCCGACCCAAGGTTGTAATATAAAAATATGAAAACCGAACTACTCCTTACTCGCTCCCGCCAAAGCTATCTGATTCTATCAAAGTCAAATATATTTTTTTTGGTACTTTAAGTCAAATCATTTTTTTTCTTTTTTGTTGCTCATTAAGCCGCATATAGTCTATTCACGTTTTAAGTTCTAGTTTACCAACAAAAAATAAAATAAAATAAAAAAACATTTTAAGTTCTAAACATTTATTTTATTTTATTGTTTCATCTTTTGAGTTTGAGTAATTTTACTTATTTTCCTATTTAATATGGTTGGGGTGTGCAGCCAAATCATCAAAACCAACTTAATCCAACTCTACTTGTTGAGTTGTATTGGTTACTAATCCAACCTGACCACTTATATTTGAAAATATATTATAAAAAATTATTATTTACTTTTTTTTGCCCTCTTCCTAAATAAAAGAAAGCCCTAAGTTCTCCTAATTTCAATCTCCTTCTTATGCTCATAATTATTTAGTTATAAATTTGTTCTTATTTGAAGTGGTGTCATACAGATGCTCAATTTAATAATAATAATAATTAAAAAAAAAAAAAACTATCCAACCCTTGGGTCCAACTTAATCCACGTGAGTTGGGTTGGAACTTGTGATGGGTTGGAATTTTTTAACCCACCATGTTGGATTGGATTGAAAAAAACCTCCAAACTCGACTCAACCTACCCATGCACACCACTAAATACGGTAACTTAAGGTCCTTAATAGAACTATAAAAAGTTGACAATGGTACATCTTCCAACTATATGATTGAAAGTATTCAATGGTGTTTCTAGGAATTTTTTTTAGATGTAATTAAAAAACCTTAAATTAAACAAAATTTAATCATAAAAAAATAACTTGAATATATTGAGGTATTGAAATTAAAAAAAAAATGCAAATATTTGAAGTTTTATAATTTATTTCTACAAATTTTCATATTTTGAAATCGTTACATTATATTTCATTATTATCATTATCTATTGTCAATATAAGTAAATGTGACCATTTTATTTTGTTAATTAAATTTGTATACACTTGTCATTGTTTTAGTAAAAAATAAATTCAACTAAATGACAAAATTCAACTACCACTATATTAATTATTGACCCACACAGTCACACCCATCTATGCGTAAATAATAAATTAAGTGTCTACTTGATCAATTAAATACTTGAATAATCACATCCTAGGAAAAAAAAAAAAAAAATTGAACAATCACTAACTTTCTTAAATCACTAATTGTATTACAAAAGGTTATTATAACATGACAATAATACACACATATGTAACAAATTCTCTTTATTTTCTTAAATTTAAATTATATAAAATAATATTATATTTATAGTATATACACACATTCACACATATCACAGTTCAAGAAAGGTTTGGGGGCGCATTATATATTAATACATATAAGGAGTTCATGCAGCAGAGTTTTTTCAATCCAACAGTGATCATATTGGAATTTGTACCTATTGATTTCAACTTAGTGCTCACCAACCCAAGGATGTAATATAAAAAACAAACTACTCCCTCTAAAGCAAGAAAAATTTGTCTCCAAACTAATTTAGAAAAAAACCCTTTAAACCTTTCTTATATCTTTCTATTATATATAAATTTTAAAAATTTAACCATTAGATTATATAATCTTACTATATTTTTTATACTTGCAAAATTTCAAAAAGATCAAAGATCAATAAAGTCAAATGTTTAACTTTCAAAAAAAAAAAGTCAAATGTTTAAATTTTAAGTTTTATTTTCTAAAATTATGCATAAAAAATAAGTTTATTGGTTGGATAGTAAATAACATCTTATTTGAATAAAATTTGACATGTATGTTAAAAGTATAAATAACATGCAATTCAACGATTAAATTTTAAAAATTCACATATAATAAAAAAATATAGGACAAATTTGAAAAATTTTTCTCTAAATTAATTTGGAAAGAAACCTTTGCAATTGCACGAGTATTAACACTTTGTAAACAAATTCACTAAAATACAAAAAAAGTTTGTACAATAGAATTAACCATAAATTTATTGTTACCTCATGTATACCAAATAGCGTAGCAATTCTTCTTAAACAGTTTTAGATTCGATATAGTGTACTTCTTATTCTAACTCAATAATAATAATAATTGTGAGGGGAAGTTCCGAGAATATGTTTTTGGGCATATCCAAGGGAATTTGGATAAGAGAAATTTAAAAGGATAGTCCACATTTTTTGTAAGAATATAATAGTATGGTTCGGGAGTGGGGAGTGAGAGTGCAGAAGGAAGTTTATATATCACCGCATATTTCTCTCTGGCCGCATATGCTAACAGTGAAAATCAGCCTTCCAGCTACTATTTGAAGATTTCAAAAAAACGGTGGATGTGACAAGTCTCCAAATTGATGAACAAAGCCACGCGTGGAAGATGAAAGAACAAAGAAGAAGGATATAAAAATAAAGAAAAATGGCAATTGAAAGGGGAAGAAGAAAAGAAAGAATAAAGTCTTGTAGCTACTGTCTATTGTAATCTATTTAAGAGTTGGGCTCTTCAGACATTTATGAGTTAGGTCATTTTGAGTGTTTGCAGTTTGCTTGAGAAAAAAGAGTTATATGGGTGAGTTTAACACATAGATACAATCAACTTGAGACAAAGCTTATTTATAGTATTTTTGAGAAAAAAATGACGTTTGTGAGTATAAAGTCTTGAGCTAGTACCCATTAAAAAATAAAGAAAGTCTTGAGCTACTCGTTTAAGAGTTGGGCTCTTTAGACATTTATGAGTTAGGTCATTTTGAGTGTTTGCTTGAAAAAATATACACATTACAATCATTCCAAAGCTATTTAAAAGGTAAAAAAAAACTTAACTAAAAAGTATACACATAAAAAAAAGTCACATTATAGAATTTTAAAAAAAGAACTTAAAGAATAGTATCTAAATACTATACCTAAGTTTTGCCAATCAATGTGTTGTTATTGTACCTGTGAGGGCAAGAATTTCCTGTCCCATGGCCCACTCAGAACAATGACTGTATCAAGTCAATCCAGACCCAAAACAAAGAATTTTTAGAAATGAAATAACACAACAGAAAATTGGTCCGTCCTAAGGGTCAGATAGGGATGAAAACAAGCAAAATCTAAGATTAAGTGAATCAATCACCTTCTTTAAAGAAGTCTCCAGGAGACTAAGTTACAATCAAATAGCACTGTTCATTACATTACTTTCACCATGTTCTTCCTTTTTTTCTCTCTTTCTCCCTTTTCTTTCTCACCTTTTTCTATATATACTAATTCCTTTATTGCATCTTAACCGTCCATTCTCCACCTAACCAATTTCCTGCTTTGACTCTTGTCCTTTCTCACAGTTTGTAGAAGGTGGTGGAAAGAACCTACCTAACTGTAATCTACACTGTTCAGGTCACTTTCTCATCAATGCGGCTGATAAAGCTGCTACCCACCATTTAATGCGGCCAGGAAGTTAGATGCAGGGCAAACAATGTGGAGCCCATAGGCTACTCCAAACCAAAATCTTCCCTTCTCTACCGTACACTCTTGGACTCCTTTCAACACCTTTCCAAGCAACCCTTCTCCTCGGGCCCACGGACCCTGGCCTTGTCATCCTACATTACGACTCTTAAGCTTCATACTCAGTTCTCAGGTCCTCATACTCCCCAGTTCTCAAACTTGATCCTTGGCCCTCACAATACCAATCATCTCATTGCATGGCAAACTATATAATAAACTCAAAGTTCATTGGATATATTCTCGCAAACACCGATGATTGATATATTTATTGCAAGCTTTATTTCTTATAATAACAAGTCACGCCGCACTAATTTTTTTTAACCTTTTTTTATTCCAACTTTTTGGAAAAACAATGTGAGACACACCAACTTTTCAACCTTAATTGCAAAAAAAAAAAAAAAAGAAAAAAAAAAGAAAAAAAAAAAAGAGAGAATTATTTGTGAAGATGCCAATATTATTGTATAACAATCTTGTAACTAATGATCTTTAATATGCTAATACCGTAATCTTTTTATACGTAATCTAGTGTTATATACATACCTAATTAGAGTTTGGCTTCTAGGAAACCTAATGTAGCGAACATAAGCAAATTTTTGAGTTACGTTACTGCCTTCGGAAGGAACAATATTTCAGGCAAGCAATTCATAAAACATTGATAATTTTAAGTGCCAATTCGTAAAAAGATGGTGAAACAGAAAGACATAATCCAAGGGATAATATAACAGAATCCATTATAACATCATGGTAGCAATAGCAATAGAAATAGCATCAAGGTAGAAATTGACAGTGTTGTAGATTCAAAACGGCCTAACTCTTGAATTTTACAGCTACTTAAGAGGAGGAAATTGATAGATGAGGATTAGGTTACTACAAATATATAATAATAAACTAATACCACCGCATACCCTCACCGCATACTCTTGGTGTGATAGTTACCCCACAAATATAAGTACTCGTGGAGTGTGAGGGGTAAGGGCTGGAGTTTAAGTCTCGAAGAGGGAGTTTCATACACATGTACCTTTAAGAGTAGAATTTCTATTTTGTATAAAAATAAAATAAAAAAGTAAAAAAACTAATAATAATAGATGAGCTCTTTTTCATTCCGTGTTTTTCTCGAATAATTATTAGAAATGGCTACTTTTGAATAATATCATCATCAAGAAACAAAATCAAATCTTCTAATAAAAATCCATAATGAATTGTTGAATCCAATTGAACATAAGAACAATCGCATGGTCACTTACAGGTAAAAATCCAAAAAGTTTCTTCTTGTTCATTGTCTTAAATTTCCTTTTCTTGCAAGCACACCTTGATTCTCCTGCCTCATACCTACCGTGAATTCCATACTCATTTTAACCCAGGATCCCATCCCTCCTCTAGTCTTTGATCCTTTTTAACATCAAGTGTTTACTAATTAAAGCATTCGAGTTGGGTTTTCCATATGCATATAACATCACAATTATTAACAAGTTCCCAGGCATGTTGGATGGTCAAGGTTAGTATTGATTAATGATTCTTGGGCAACACAAGTTTATGGCGCGTCTAGCTAGTGATTTTTTCAACTAAGGAATAAGGAAAATAAATAGTAATACAAATATTGCTAGCTACATTGGAGAGTAAAACTCACTATAATTTAACCACCAAGTAGAATTCAGCAAAAGAAAAAAGAAAGCTCTAAGTAGAAAATTCTATTATCTACTCATTCGCTTGCCTAGCACGAAAATTTGTGTTAAAACCAACAAAATACAAGCAATTTTGTTTTCATAACATTGGGATTTTTTTTATAAAAAAAAAAGGGGGAAAAAACAAAGGCAAACAATTTACACAAGGTAATATATGTTATCTGAGTGCCAATATTCCATTCTCAAAAGGTACATGTAATTACTCAATTCAATGACAAGAACAAGTGTAAGACACTAGAACAGAAATTAACATGTACATGATGATCTGTTCATCTGAATCTTTTTTATTTTAAGAGCAACAACCACCATTTGAAGGTGCTTGGTATTCCGGTTTCTGTTTTAAAATATTTCTCTTCACTAGAGTAGATCCTTCTTCCAAGAGACTAGGAACCTCCATTATCTGTAATATAATATCAAAAGTTTAGCCAAAAAAAAAAAAAAAGGTAATATAATCTCAAACTCATTAAAAGTGAGAACAGTAAATGAACTACAAAGGTAGATAATTACAGCTTTTCACTCATTCTAGTTGCATGAAAATCATTCTTTGGTCAATGTATGTTTGCTAACCAGTCAACTAAATAATTCAAATCCAAAACATCGATGCTACGCAATAATGAGAATCATATTTTGTTTTCTGTTTCACAAACAACATAGTTTTTCTTGGATAAACCTTTCTTTGTTCCTGTCATCTGATAAACCCCCTTTCTCTGCCTGACCCTTCCCCTCATAGTAAGGGGGAATATGCCATTCCAACTAAAGGCTACCAAGTCAAACTACTATAGCTTTGCTTTTAAAAATATATAAAGAAGGTTGGCGCTATTGTTTGTTGGCTGGTAGCATCACAACCATAGTTCTCTCTCTCTTTCTCTCATCATAGCTTGAAATAGATCTAACATAAAACCCACCATACACTTCACAATAATATAAATATAGTGATTATATTGATAAACTGACTTACTTTAATGGCATAAGTATTACCTTTAATGCAAGTTCTTCAAAGCATTGCTCCACATTTTCCCTAGTTTTAGCACTACATTCAAGAAACAAACATCCAAGCTCTTTAGCTAGTGCAATTCCCTCTTCTCTACTTACAACCCTTTCAGAATCCTGGAATCACACATAAATCAAATGTTATAACTGAAGTAATAGATTGAGAGCTTTCTACTAGAAAATTTAGTTTATGACATATCATCAATTGTTCTTTTCAATAAGAATAACAGGTCATATAGGTAAATGATGAAGCTACAACTTCTACCAGAAGAAAAACTCAAAAAAGGAGTGAAAGTAAAATAACACTAAATCAATATGCATACTCACTCTCTCAGAGATAAAACCTGCAACTTACCGCATATTTTTACAGTACGCTAAGAACTGAAGTTCACTCTAACCTTCAATTTAGACATGATAATCATAGCATGTTAATATGACAATTCATTTTTAGGCAATTAAAGTACACACACAGTGCAATGTGAACCATCATATTGGCTTTGCTCTCTAGCATGCTAATTGTACATGGAATAACTAGGAATTACAAGGCAGTCTCAACTCATTAGCAATATAACTCTGTGCATCATAGACAATGTTATCTCAAAGATAGAGGTTGAGAACAAATATATACCAGTCAGTGACTTAGCTATATTGAATGTATTAAATTGAAAGCATTACAACTATAAACTTAGATTTTCAATACAACATAGCAACTAATCAGCTCTACACTTTGCTAGCAAAATGTTGTTTTCCTACAAGTACTGAGCATTTGGAGAAAACTTGGAAAGAATATGATTGATAAATTACAGATTGTCCCAAAAGTTTAAGCTATTGGGATATGGCAAATTAATCATTTAACCACATGCTTCTAACACCCTCCCTCCCCCCACCCTCATGTGTGGGCTCAAACTCCATTTTAGTAGGTGAGGCCCAATAAGTGGGATTTTAAAATGGGAGGTAGAGTGGAGGAGACAGAGATCAAACTCAAGACCACCTGCTCTGATACCATGTTAAAGTACAAATTGTCCCAAAAGTTTAATCTTCTTTGACAGGGTGTCTTAAAAAATGCAGATCATACTAGTCAAATGTGTCAGACTTTTTGTTCCATCTTTTTTCTCACAGATTTGCTTACAGAAATTTAGAAAGAGCATGAAGCTAAGTTTCTGTCAACTTATAGCAAAATGTAAAAGATATGGAGAATATAAAACTTACAATATCAACTTTATTTCCAACAAGCATCTTGACACAGTGCTGATTAGTCGAGTAGAGTTCTACTTCTTTAGCCCATACATCAGATAAGTTTGTAAAGGTGTCCCTCCGAGTAACATCATAAACTAAAACACAAGAAAAGAAATTGGTAATAACTGTAAACCAAAACCATGGGAACATAACATTAAAAAAGGTGATGAACAAAGTCAACAATCCAACAGAAAATAGCCTATTAAAGTTATAATTGAATCCACTATTTATAACACCAATTAGCCGTGTTAGTTTCAAGCAAGTGACCTATGTGCAGAGGCCTGTGTCTTTGTGCCATAGATGAAATTTGAGTAGAAAATTAAAGAAAATGTTTATCAAGGCCTCCATGATGCATATGCTAGAAAAGTTTGTCTTAAATAAGAATATAAAAAGTATGAGAAAGTCACAAACAAGGCAGTTGTGCAAAAGACAAGAAAGGAGGAGGGGGATCTTTTCAAGGTTTGCCTACACCGCTTAGATTAAGACTAAATAAATAGTTTATCCAATAATAAAGCCAATGCATTGTTTAATGTTGTTCACTAGCACATATAGAAGCAAAAAGCCATTATGAACAGACAAGCGCTTGTAACAATGTCATGTTATATACCTGCCTCTCATCTCTCTATTTACAGGCATAATATTATCAATGGTCACCTACAGAACTAACCAAAATTCTTGCCAGCTATATTAACTTTATAAAAGCCACAACTCTTGTATAATATGAAAATTGTTTATCTTTCAACAGATTCTGACATTATCCTTTTCAGAATTGTGCCTCCCTTTAAACTTATGATCTAATATTCTTCAAGCTACAGCATTTGTCTCTGTTTGAGCATGGCCAGATAAACTCCTTTTTCTTACAACATATTGTGTACTAAATTTCCTGCCAATCCTAAAAAATTGGAAAATGCTATAGCTACTACAAAAAGATCACAAAATGATGTAGCAATAATATGATTGGTGCCACTTAAACAATATAATAAGAGAACGTTCACTTTTTTGTGATTGATGACATGTCATTTTGTAAGGGTTATGAAGTAAAATTTGTAGAACCTAGCATCACTCTTAAAAATCCCATCTTCTAATTCTTCCAGTCACCTACCTAAAGATTCTTTTTACACCTACGAAAAGACAAACAAAGCATTTTTTCCCTAACTGGTGCAATAGAAAATAGGATTTTGAAAAAAAAGTTGCAAATTATGTTGTTTTGGTGATTCTTTTAGTTGTTATATGGATCTTTGGCATCAGTCAAACTTAGATAATAGATGTGAAAAAGATCAATGATATCTGTGGAGTTGTAAGGCTGTAGTTTAATGAATCAAACAGATTGGAGAACGACAGCTATAAAATATGGCTTTGAAAACCAATAGTATTAAAGAAATGTTAATCACTTTTCTATAAAATGTATGCCCTGCTTTTCCCAGGGGAAAAAAAAAACTCCACTGGCAAGTTAACCCTAAATAGTGCAATGATAAGTGATGTGTACTGTGTACTTACAGACAAGATTAATGTATACCATACTAGCAGGCATCCTTCATCTTCATAGTCAACCTGACACGATCCCTTTTATTTTTATTTTAAAATAAACCATAACAGCACAAATAAGAGGAATAGGTAGTAAGTGCTTGCAGGGAGTTAGCTTGATTGGTAGGGTTTGGGGTGTGCTCCGTCAAGGTCCTGGGATCAAGTCCACGATTAGCCAATGCACGGTTCTTGTGGCCAGGACCGTGCATCCAAGGTTTCCTCAACAGGGGTAGGTCCAAAGGGACTTACCTTGAAGAGATTTCTCCATCATTAAAAAATAAAAGAAGAAGAAGAGAGGAAAACGTAGCAAGGGTACCAAAACACTGACTAATTACAAGTTGAAACCAAAACAACATCTTCCATAATTAAGAAACTAGATATTTCTATACATGCTTTAAAGAATGACATAAATATATATTGCTGGTAGCATATACCTAGAATAATCCCTTGGGCACCTCTGTAATAAGAGCTAGTTAATGTTCTGAACCTCTCCTGTCCAGCTGCAAAAGACATTACATTTTGCAAAGTCAATCATAATTCATTTACATAGTGAAACAATTTCTCAGCAGATAGTTTGTGATATAAGTTACAGACACAAGATGAAATGACAAAAGAGCATATGATATATTTTATCCAAGAAACCTAGAATCGGTGCACAATTCATACATTCGCCTTTTAATGATATAATACAAATGAAAATTGCACAGAGAAGAGTGAAGAGCAAACTGAAAATAAAGGTTACTCAACTTGTTACTGCATATTGATCTTGTTAATGAGCTTCAGAACTCAAAAAACTGCTGCTAGAAAATATTTAATGAAACATTACAAGGTTACCAGTTCCACTAAATGCATCAACGACATGTTTTAAATTTTAACATGGAAAAATGGAGAATAGAAGACTTTTGTATCAAAAGTACAGATAATAACACTCCACAATTAGAATGAATGATACACTTCTCCAGTAAAGGATTCATATCAAATATCAAATGGAGAGAACCAGTCCTTGGTGAACTTAGTTCAACGAAGAAATTTTCTTGATTTTGGTTTCTTATTCGATGAATTCTTCTCCCGCAACATAAGATCCCCAAAAACATGGTGATGTAGTAGCAAATGTACAAAACAGTAAGGGAAAAAAACTAAGGAAAGTTGAAATTCTCTTGATAGTGTAGTTAAGCTTTCAGGGTTCTTTACATATAGACAGATAGGATCTATAATTCAAGTTGGAAGCATTGCCACAGCTTACCAGTGTCCCAAATTGTGAGCTTCAATTTCTTCCCACCCACTGTGAGCAGCTTGATTTTAAAATCCACACCTACACATGATTAGAAGTTTTATATATGTATAACATGAGCTACTTAACACATCAAAGTGATTGAAATACTTGCACTGATTGATCAAAATTGAAGATAAGAACCGTGAATGATAAGTGATTTATAGTATCTATTATGTAGACAGTATCTTGTAATAACTTATTTGTATCTCAACTGATTGACACCTCTCGATGTTTCCAACGAAGATATCCAGGATTCAAATCCCCCACCCCCATAATTGTGTTATAGAAACACATATACAAACCTTTTTTTTTAAAGGATTCCAAAATTGAAATCCACAAATTCAAAAAATTTTATGAACTCGTTGCCAGTCGGGTCTCAAAATATTCAAATGTGAGGCGACTAAGGTGGACACTCTAGTGACCCATATTGCATATACATATACTGGAACTCCCAATGATATTTTTTCCATTACTCAAACTTAAGAATCTAGTCATAGATCCAACAGTGTTGGACTCTGTTTGGTTGCTCAGAAACCGTAAGAAAAAAAAAAAAAAGACGTTAGCTTTCCGAAAAATTTGACATTTCCAATGATTGAAGACCGGACAAAAGTCGAGAACTATACTGGGCAAAAACTTAAAGTTGAACATGGAGATGAACTTTTACTTTTACTTATAATTCAGCGAGCTACGAAACTGAATTAAAGTTGGCTGAAAATAATAAAGAAGAAGAAAGTACCAATGGTGGGAGAAAGATCTTCGACAGAGTTGGAGATGAAGCTGACAAGAAGACTACTTTTGCCAACGGCAGAATCTCCGATCAATAAGATCTTGAATGAGAGATCGTAGTTACTGCTCTGACCTGAAGACGATCCCATTGTTTCTATCTCTCTCTCTCTCTATCTGTCTGATGACAAGTGCTTTTCTGCGTGTCTGTGTCTCTCTGTGTATATTTCTTTCTCTCTCTCTCTCTCTCTAAAAAAGTACAGGGAAAGAAATGTATATAAGGTGGGGGAGAGAGAGAGAGAGAGAGAGGAAAGAGGAAAGGCGTGTGTAAGTAGTAATGTTGTAATGTATGAGTATGATGATGATGATGATGATGGATGGGGCATCTTTGGGAGAGAAGTTAAAGAAAACGGCTACCCCCAGGAGAGCGGGGCTTGGGGCTTGGCCAATATCTGACAACTTACCAATCCAACGTTTTTATTCCTTCTTTTCTTTTTTCTATCCTCTTTTATATTCCTCTCTTCTCCACTACGTTTATTTTACTCTCAGATGCTGTTCCGTTTTCGCTCAACATCACTCGCTGCCTTGTTCTCTTTCAAAACAACGTTATCTTTCTTTTTTTTAAAAAGTTTAGCTCTAAATCCGATGAAAGTGACAATTAACAAGACAATAAATGTTTTTTTTTTTTTTTGAGAAACGACAATAAATGTTTATCCTTAGTCATAATTTTTTTTTAATTAATTTAACTGATATATTTTTTTATTATTATTGAATAAAAATTTTGAGATTCCATTTCTGCAAACATAAAAAAATAAATTAGTATTTTAGTCTAATGATAAAAAACTAATATTAAAAATAAGCGTCATAGATTAAAACTCTCTAAAAAAGAGTCATAATTTTTTAAGGGCAAAGCTTAATTACAAATTCAGTTGTAGTTAATGGCTACAACTCTCATTACACAATTTAATTAGTTATATATTTTGAAAATCTAATTATTGATTAACACTCATATCAAATTTTATATAAATTTGTTTAAAGTGATTTTATTTTGATCTACAATGTTGATATGTTTTTTAATACCTACATTCTCCTTAGTCAACATGTTTTTTTTTTAAAATACTAAGTATTTTAACACACATACTCACACACACAGGAAGAGACTCATAGAGCATCCACAGTCGGAATTCTAATCCTATTCTATTTTATCATCCCAAAAAGCCATTTTATCATTAATACCATACCATTTTACAATACCTCCAACAACCCAACTTTTATTTTCCTATTCTACTCATTAAAATAATATATCTACATAATAAAATATATTTTTCATTTTTTATTTTTTTCCAATTTTCCGCTCCACATTCCCTCAACCTCTATCACCGCGCCTCCACTGCCTAGTCACCACCACCGCGCCTCCACCATGCCCACCACGCCACCACTGCCCACTGCCCACCAAAAGTCTCACCGGAACAAAAACTCATATTAAAAATAAAATAAAAAAACCCACGCCGTGACCCACGCCTACCAAAACGCAGACCTTGCCGACCAAGCACAACACGTCGTGACCCACGCCTACCAAAACACAGAACCCAAACCTCGCCGACCTAGCACGACATGGTGTTTGGGTCCAAAGAAAGGAGAGATCAGATGAGAAAGAGAGAAGGAAGAGAGAGAAGACAACAGAAATAATGAGGGAGAGGAGAGAGAAAATTCGGGAAAGTAGAATTAAATATATATATTTTTTACAATCCTGCTACAGTGCAATTCTATCTTTAGAATTGCACTGTAGCAGAATCTCAAAATTTTTTGCAATACCTGATTTTTACAAGCCCAGCTGTGGAGAGTTTTTGTGCGTTCATTGCTAAATTCGTCTTGCATTTGGCATTCCCATGCCTAGCTGTGGATGCTCTAACCAACTTGATCCAACCAAATTCTACACCCCTCATGCAATATATGTATATGACTTGGTTGATATCTTGGTTTAGTGATTTTGGTGATTATAATTTTTGGTCATTGATTAATATTGTCAGTTAATTTTTTTTAATTCACACAAGACTTGATTGATACCCAACAAATGTGTCGCATATCATCTAAATTGGATATCAAATGAGATGAAAATTTTTCTAAAAAAAAAAAAAAGAGATGAGAATTGAGTTTAATTACATAAAACTACTTACATTGGTTGTTATTAATTAATAAAGCAAATTGATAATTTGAGGATATTGTAAATGGCGTGCAAGTTTAAGGTTAAAAGTTATAATTAACTCTCTCTTTTTATTAATTCCATCAAAAAAATAAAAAAATAAAAAACTCTCTTGATAAGCGCGATTCTAATCTATTTGAACCCGTCTACACGTGAGGCTGACGAACTTGTTAGCTTAGTACAGGGGGGTAGTCGACGGCCTGATAAGAAGCTGACGAACTTGTCAGCTTAGTATAGGGGGGTAGTCGACGGCCTGATAAGAAGCTGACGACACTACCCATCAACTTCATTCGTACATTACGCGAAGGGGAAGTTGACAATACCAAGAGCTGACGGCTCTATCTATTGCCTGACGACATCTATGCGAAACAACCTAAACACCAAAGATGACATAAAGCTGGCGGTGAGGGAGAAACTTGTGATGGGTCCATCATAGCCTTTCTTGGCCCCAAAAACTATGTGTATAAGGAAATATCTTGTATCCCACGACTAACCTTGATTAAAAAGATTCCTATAAGGAAAGGCCCCGCAAAGTACGCACCTTAATGAGGATCTTCCCCGCAAGGAAAGATCTTCTCCGCCAAGGAAAGATCTTCTTCGCCAAGGAATGAAAATCAACTCTACACTACTATAAAAATCTCAAAACTCTCACAAACCAAGGTACGCATAATTCACCCCAGCTCTAACACTCTAGAGTTGTGAAAATTTCTCTAACTTGACCGTCGGAGGGTATTCGGCCGGTACCACACCGATACTCTTCATAGGTTCCTTTTCTTTTCTTTGTATTGTGCAGGTCTTGTTTGGAGCACGTGAGGACCGTATAACTCACTGACGATTTTTGGTATCATCATCTCTCTTTTTATCATAAAATAAAAGTATAGGTCTTTTTTGAAATATATTATTCATAGACATTATTTGATCCTGTTATTTGAAGGCTTTGTAATATATTTTTGAAGTATTTGACAAGTGGATTCCAATAGAAGTATTCATTTAATAAAAATATAGATAATTTACTAAGCTAAGAAAAAGAAAGGAAAGAACATCTTTCTTTGTTTCTTGAAGTCCAAACTTTCGTTTTCGTGACCCACATGAAACGGAATAAGATTGCTGTAAACACTAAAACATTTACAGGAGGATCCAAGAAAGGATAACCTCGTTTCTACTCTTTGTATATAAATATAATGCCGTATTCAGACATATATTAACATACTGCATTATCTTGACAACTTAATTAGCTTGAGGTAGCTGATAGCTTGCATGGATTGGATTGCATCATGGTGCATAGGTGTATTTTATATACTTAATTTACTGAAGAGTATACAACGTGGCTTGTATTATGGTGCTAAGTGGGAGTGTTTCAATTGATTACTAAATTGTAAATTGAATCCTTATTTTTATATTATCCTTTTTGTGTTTCAAATTTTGAATTTCCAAGTGACCAATTTAATGCTTTAAAATTACGTTGAGTTGATCAGGTAGGCTTGTGTGACGGTGGAATATGGATGGTTGTGATGCTAGTGAATAACTGTGATTGGGTAGGTTTGGGTTTTTTTTTCCTCGTTATGATGATTAGGTTTTGTTTGGTTGGGTTATATTGAGGCCAAATTTTGCTTGAGTTTGTTCTAAGTTTTGCTTGTGTATTTATTTATACAAGAAATTTTTATTTTTTTGAAAAAAAATGAGAAAAGAGCTACCATGTAACCAGAGAAAATGAGAAGATAAAATGCAAAAAAAAAGAAGTTAACTAAAAAATATACTTTCATCTCATAAGAAAAAATTCACATAACAGAACCTTAATAAACGAATTTAAAAAACAGCACTTAAGTACTGTACTAACATACCTAAGTCTTGCCCTATATATATATATATATATATATATTGAAGTGAAGAAAATAGCTTTTTAAAAAATAATTAAAAAAAAAGGTTATTTTAACGTATTACAATTGTGTTGTGTTGAACTGAGCTAAAATTCAGCTACCATCTCAGTAATGGATGACATAGACAAAATGGCTAAAATAAAAATTGTATACAATGTTATGGATGTAAATAAAAAATTATAAATACCAGGGGACAAAATTTAAATATATAATTTGCAATTTAAATTTCACCTCATATAAATGAAATTTACCTTGGGATATTAATTTCCAAGGGATGAGTGGGATGGGTGTTGATTTGTCTGCTACGCTTTACAGTGATTGTTTTTAATTTTGTATGTGAAAACAGAAGCAATGATCTGTTGTTTTCATCAATTCAAAATATTTTGGCAATTAATGTGTGTTTAAAATTTTATAAAAAAAAAGTGAAGGATGGAGTGGACTACTACTGTCACGCTCACGCTGAACGGCCACATGGTGACCAAATGAGTTCTTTTAAGCACAGATATATAATACAATTTACATTTGAATATGATTAATTTGAAAGAAGCCAGTAGTGTCCCAGGAAGGACCCAAGTGAATAGCGCGTGGGAAACCACCATCAGGTGAAGGGGCACTATCATTGTTTGTTAACCAAAATGTGACTCCCACCAAAAAAAAAAAAAAAAAACCAAAATGTGACGGCACTATTAAAGAGCTAGCCAACAAGTAGCTCCATTTAACATTGGTCGAAGGTCTATTTGTTCTCCAATCATCGTTGTTTTCTGCTTAAACCCATTATATTATTTTAGCCTACAAATGAACTCTCTCTCTCTCTCTCTTTCATACCAAGTTATTCATGGATAACAGGATAAGTGATAACTACAAAAAAGTTCACCAAATTTTCATAATTATTGAGGTTATAGGTAATAATTGATGTTAAATAAAAGTAAGGTTAATAATCATTTCATAAGAAAATGATGTTGCACAGTTGCACTAATTACAATTTGCCACTTTAATAAATAGTAAAAAATTATCTTTTACTAGACAAGATTGAGTCCATCTTACTATTCATAGCATAAAAATTTATATTTAATAAGTTTCAGTTATCTTAATTGGTAAAGTTATTAATAGTTGAATAAGAGAATATCTGAGATTTAATTCCTATCTATACCAAAAACGGAGTGGTGTCTTGGTTTGAAGATAAATAGTACAATTATTAAGAGTATACATCATACGTTAAAACTCCGTAAAACAATATTTAAAAAAAAAAAAAACTATTTTTAAAAGCCATAACTTCTTCAAATGTTTTAAAATCACTCTCCACCTAAAATACTACGAGTATTATACTCAGATTACATCTTTACTACCTTTGACATGGTAAATAAGAGCTTGTTAGAAAATGAAATTCAAACTTAAGTCATTTTCTTTCCTCACACTTTGTCTCCTCCTTTGTTCAATTCGTGAATTTACCATACTTCTCTTAGTACCACTAAGAGAATCATTGGTATTAGAGTCGTGTCTTTGTGTTTAAGTATCCATCCAAGCAGTGGTAGCTGCAGGATTATTTTTTAGGAAAGTCAATAAGGAACATAAATTATACAAAATTTAAAGCAAATTAAAACTTGAATATATTGACATTACAAAAAACAAAACAAAAAACAAAAATTGAAATACAAAAGTTTTACAATTGTTTTCTACAATATTTCATATTTTGAGCTCGTTACAAAATATTTTCATTATCAATCCTATGAGTTACATCTCTTTCAATATACACAGTCAAGCAATCGTTCATCTATTAATCTCTCATGTGATTGATTTATTTCAAATTTTTTAAGATCTAAATGTGTTTTTTTCTAAGATTTAAGATTAACAAGTTTCTACTTTTGTTGTTGAGCTTATCAAATTTTTTTTTCTAGATTTTAGTTCAAATTGGTTTGTTATTGAAAATTTAAAAATGTCAGGATATTGTTAAGATGATCATATTCAAACTTCTTTTAACTGGCTTAAAAAAAATCTAGAATTAAGGCATTCAAAATTTTATTTTAGGGAGGTCAAAACAAAAACAAGATTTAAAAGATATTATATTGGGCGAATTCAAGGGGTTCATTTGAATCCCCTGAGCTCCAGGTGGAGCTGCCCATGCATCCAAGGAATCATGACTAAATTTATTCACAATAAATTCAGCTTGTCATGACTCCATAACCCAACCTCTCACTGGGGTAACGAATGACATAAAAATCCCCAACCACACACCAAGGAGTACCACATCATTGCCTCACCTCTACTCCCTCAACAAGTTCTTCACCATTAAGCACATTTGCAGGTTATTCAAACCCCTAACATTCTAAGAAACTAGTCTTAGCTTCATAAACAAAAATAATAGCCACCCAACAACCTCCCTATGGCTTATACCCTGACCCTTAACTATCTAGGATGGTAATATGTACAAATAATTCAATCTAACTAACTACTAACTAGACCCATCAAATTAATTTTTATGTTGGACCACTCTTTAACTTATCAACTTATTGTTAGCCACCCTTGTTAATATTATAGTTGCTACTTGTTTTATGTGTACCTACTAGTACCTTTTGTTTCCACAAAATGTTGTTGCATGAATTTCTACTTATTGAGATTTTAGTTCATTCCCACCATTCATATATTTTCTTCTAGATTAGCTGCTTTGGTTTGTCGTTACAAGTGGGTTCTAGAACGTGATTGATGTGTTGTAGGTGGACTACTGTTGCACTTGGTTGTTTTGAATTAGTTTATTATGTGTTAGGAATTTGATTTTTAATTCCAAAAGATAGTTTTTGTGAGGAGTTGTTTGAGACTTAGACTAGTTTGAATCTTGTGCAGTTTAGATCATTTGATTGCATTGGCGAATAGATGAATTACTCTTTTGCTTTTATTCGGAATTTAATTGACTGAGTTTCGAGATATTCTATTATTAAGTAAATATAGACTTTCTGAATTGAAAATAGACATTAAAAAAAAAAAAAAGCGTGGATACAACACCAGCACAGGGCCACAGCAGTCTTAATGCTAGTAATGGAGATTGAAATTAGAGTATTCAAGTGTTGATGCTTTTTTATAGGACTTGAGACTCTGTATAATTGTGATTAAAACCTCGGTCAGCAAGATCAAGTAACACTTTCCCGTCTTTCCATAAGGTCATCTCCCTCTGGTTCATTCATTTCCTGGAATTTGAAAATGAACCATTATGTTCATTTCCTAGACTAATAAAGGCACAGTTAATTTTTGTATATAAATAAATTTTCATAATATTTTCCCGACGACTAGTAATTGATTATTACAACATACAACTAACCAACCTCGCAAAGAAATAGAGCCCATCAATTGATGGATCAACGAGGATCAGGAAGATATAAGGACAAGCAAGAACCCTGCTTTGCACCTTAAAAGAAAGGAGGTCATTATATTAGTTTTTAAAAAGCGTTTGGTGGATTTCCTGCCCCATAGATTTTGGGAGCATATACAACAACCATAGATTATAAATGGGAGCAGAAGTTGCTTCCAGCTTTCCTTAACATTCCGGAACCAGCCCTATATAATTGAGGAACCATATAACACACGCATGTGACAATGGCTCAACGCAGGTCATTTGGATAACCTCATGAGCTGCAGCATGTTGACCACTCCGCAGTAGTAGTTGAGCCCTTCGCTGGATCAGATTTACTGATCTTGATAGTCTGGGGCTGCATTAAAAGAATCATATGTCAGAGACAATCTAAGATATTACTCCACATCACCATTGTAGGTGCAGGAAGACATATATCACCTCGGCTTTGGAGTCGGTCTCTGTGAGTCTTTGCTTTATATCTCTAGCTATAGAAAAGAAGACCTGCTCCACATTCAAATTTGTTTTTGCACTCTGCTCAAAGGGTTTCAAGAATATTAGCAAACTAGAGGGATTATAACCATGTCATCCTCAGAGCTAGATGCTTTTCGTGCCATTGAATTTTGGTTTTATGAGACTCAAAGATAATGATAGATAAACCATGTGCCAATATGGTCTAAACAAGTTGCATATATGAGGTATGTAGTTCCCAATTGAGTTATTCCACCCGTTCACGCTTACCGTTTCGAAAAATTTGATACCATATTCATCAGCCAATGCTTGGCCCCTCGATGTTGGGACAGCCTACAAGAGTAGTCCTATAATGTCAGGAAAAAATACAGCCACTCAAGATATGTCTCTAGACAGATTTCAATCATTACCTTTTTGCTCTCATCCATGTCAGCTTTGTTACCCACCAATATTTTGTTCACATTGTCAGAAGCATGCTGCTCAATGTTCCCAATCCAGTTCCTAATGTCTACACAAATATTAGACCAGGGGACCATACATATGTGAAGCTTCAATTTTGCGTTTTTTGATTTTATTTGTATTTTTATAAATGTTAGTCCAGCTCACTAGTACCATGTGAGCTATATAAACCTGAAAATGAAGAAGCAAAATGCAAGACAAAGAAAAGAAAAGGAGATATACTATTAAAAGATGATTCATCTGTTACATCGTAGACCAGCAATATACCCATGGCTCCCCTGTAATAAGCTACAAGAAACAATTAACAAATATCATAAAATTGAATAAATAAAAGAAATTTGTCACATTAATAGAAAAAAGAAAGAAAAGAAAAAGAAAAAAATCTAAACCTTACCCATGGTCAAATATCAACACCTAAACCAGCATTTAGTTTCTTAAAATGCTAGGCATGGTTTTATGAAACTAAATGCAGGGGCAGGAGTCCAGTTGATGTCATTAAAAGCGGTATGATTTTTGGACTTGTAGATGAATGTCATTCTTAGAAACGGACACAAGAGTTGATTACAACATCAAGAAAATTATAGAAATATGACACAAATATGTACGTGTCTTATTGTGAACTAATAATACTAAGGGAAATGCTAACGGATGCCCTTAAAGTAATGGTTAACAATTCATTTAAAGAAGGTTTTTATTAGGAAAAAAAAAAAATTTAATATTTTGACAGCTTTTTTTCATTTCTAATCAAAGTGGTATTAAAACTTTTCTAAAATAGATTATTAACCAATGCCATAAGGGCACTCGTTAGCATAACCCTAATATTAAACACTATAAACATATGTTTGCCTATCCATTTGCATGCAAAGCAGTGGCGGCGCCACGTTGAGCTCAGGGTGTTCCTGGGAACACCCTGAGCTAATAAGAAGAAAAAATTTATATATAATAATTTAAAAAAGTTTAGTTGTTTACCCTTAAAAAAAAATGAGGAACACCCTCAATCAAAATTAAGAACACCCTCAAACTAAAAAAAAATTATTTGTTCTACTTTCAAGAAAAAAAAAAGCCAAAAAAAAAATTGAACTAAAATCTGAAAAAAAAAAAAAATGTAACAGAGCAAGCAGCAAGCCCTTAGCCCACGAATTCTCAAAAAAAAAAAAAAAATGGACGGCAACATTCCCAGCAGCAAGCTCAACATCGGATGACGACACAATGTTTCTGCAAGATTTTGATGACAAAAGATTGAAAAAATCTTGCATTTTTGTTGTTTGTAACTGAGGCTGAGAAGGAGGGAGAGGAAGAGTTTTGTTAGGAAGAGAGGGAAGAGACTGAAAAGGGCGGAGAGGAAGACACTTGCAAGAGAAAAAAAAAAAAAAAGATCGGAAAAAGAGAAAACCTGTGTGTAGATGAGAGATGATTAGTTAGGAGCTGGGGAGGTGTAAGTCAAGGCATTGGAAAAGTAAGAGAAGTTTTAACGTGTGGATGAGAAACATTCTAGACAAGAGTGAAAAAAGAGAAGATAAAGATGAGAGAATAAAAAAATGGTGGAAAGAAAAAAAATGGAATAACCGGATTGAGCTTGGGCAATTTTAGAATTTAAAATTTTTTTTTATCAAGTACTTTCCCATGTCACTTTCTCTTCTGCTACTTTTATATATATATATATATATATATATATATATATATATAGTTTGTGTCAAATTAGATTATGTGCATTATTATTTTTCAAAAAAAATTTATTTGCACATGGTGTGTGTTAGTGCAACTAATAAATAATAATTTAATTAATTAATAATTAATTATCTGAAGCAACTAATAAATAATAACTTAATTTACCAATACATTATAAAAGACAAATAAATTAAATTTTATTAGATTAAACAAAAATTTATAATTTTATAATTAACGAAACAATAATATAACAAATTATAATTTATAAAAGACAAACAAATTAACGAAACAACAATAATTAATAATTTTATTAATATTTCAAATGAATTTATAGCTTATTGTTTATTTTTTTACTAAAATTATGGACAAATATTTGATAAAAAAAACCACGTAAAAGGCAATTATAAATTTTATATATTTGCGTGTTTTTTATTGTTGTTGTTGTCAATATACAAATTTTTCTTTTTATTAAATTGTATAATTTATGTTTACTGAGGAACACCCTGAAAAAAATTCCTGGAGCCGCCACTGATGCAAAGACCCATGACCTGCATTTAAATCTCTTAATCAAATTTCTTAATACACTTACAATTTCTAAACTTCTTCTAGGTAAATAAACAGTGGCCAACCACCCCGTTGGTCTAATGGCACCTCCTGATTGAAGGGGGAGGGCGGTTTGGGTTAAGTAGGACATTCTTACCGTGCTCTAAAAAAAAGGGGTAAGTCCAGAGTTCTTCATATGGGTCCAAATAAGTATCAACCACAAGTTGACACAGTGTTGCATCCCCAACTCTAACTTGTTGATACAAGAAATCTCCTACAAATCATAGCTAAAGGCAAATAGTCTAAAACCAAGTGCTTTTTTCTACAGCATTTTTTTTTTTTTTTTTTTCAGTATTTTGAAAATTGGATTGTTTGAAAAATAAAAAATAAAAAAAAGCACCTTAAAAAAAAATATATTTTGAAAAAGTGCGGTTTCAAGCCCATGTACCAAATGGGCACACCTTAGCATATTAGTAGGTGTTGCTCATTGAGCAATATAATATTGCAGGTCATTTTAAAACAAAAAAAAATAAATAGTAAAACGGAAAAATTTAGGTACCTGTTGTAATTGTACGAAAACGTTCTTGGCCAGCAGTATCCCATATTTGTAATTTGATACGCTTACCATCAAGCTCTACGGTCCTAATCTTAAAGTCAATCCTGATTAAGGAAATTATAATAAGAACAAAAGAGTTCAGGAAAGTGTTGAAAACGATGAAACTAGCTAATACTAATACGAATACTAATGTAAAAACAAATAAAAAAGGGTCTGAAAAACACACCCAATCGTTGTAATGAAACTTGTTGTAAAAGAACCATCTGAGAAACGTAATAGCAAGCAACTCTTTCCTACTCCTGCATATACATAAATATATAAATATGTGAAAAATATATCTAATCTTTATTCCAAAAAAAGTGGTGAGAAAAGAGAGTCACTTGCCACTATCGCCGATGAGAAGAAGCTTAATTAGGTGATCGTAGTCGGCTCGAGCTCTGGTCGCCATGTCCGAGCTCCAAGTGAAGTTGGGCTTAATTGGACTCTATTATATCTCTCTCTCTCTCTCTCTCTTCTATGAAAGTCTCTGTTTTCTTTTTTTCAATGAAGCTTTTGAGTTTATATCTGTATCGTTGGTGGGGGGGAGGGATCTGCTGTGTCTCGGGTGAAGCTTGGAGAAATGCATGTTCTGCTCACGTGGCATTTATTTGGGCTGTGATTGGTTTCAGCTTGCATTGGATTAACATTTTGTAGCAAATGAGAGATTAACTTGGTAATTGATCGTTCTTTGTTGTTGAGAGTTAGTAGTTGTTTCTGCAACCGTTGTTTGTTTAGTTAATCATATAATTTGTTACTTAGGAACACATCCTCTTGAGGAGATTTTGAAGGAAAATGTTAGAATCATAATTTTTGTCACAACTTGCTTATGTGGCAAGTTATGAGTAACGGAATAAAAATAGTGGGTCCAAAACTCCACTGCTTACAACTTGCCATATGAGCAAGTTGTAGCAAAATTTGTGATCTAAATTACTTGACTTTAAAACATGTATTAGCTCTATTTTCTAGATTTTCTCTAGTTTCAAACAAAAACTCCAAAAATATTTTTTTGTGTGTGAGATAAATGAAAACAATATTTTCATTTACTGTGGTGACCTTTTCTTTTAATAAGTGACACTGGTTAGTGGTTACTTGATTAATGATTAAAATTTAAATTTAACCTTAAAACAAGAAGCCCCGCCTAGTTACATTATAGGATATTCTGTTATTCTTCATCATCTATGATGTTGCCAGCAACATTATTTAGGGGTATTATTAGCTGGTCCAAGACAGACTAGCCAACATCAGAGCAGCCTGGCAACGATCACCTTGTACAGAATTGAATTGTTACAATATAGCATATTAAATTAAACTTTTAGATCCTTTTGGAGTGTCTTGTATAGCATAAAACAGAGATCTAGCCCATTTACAGCCTTGATCAGCCAGCAAAGTCCTCAACATAATAGAAGCTGATCATTGACAGTATTCATATCCTGCAAAGTTAGCAACAAACCCAAACTACCCAAACCTCCTGACTAAACTCGTGCCCATTATTAGGCTGTTCAGGCCCAAAATGGAGACTTAATGCACTGTTTTGAGCCAATCACCTATAATTATGGAAAAGCGCCATTTACTTCTGATTTTAGTTAGCTAATCTAAAACTTCTTCAGAAATTTAACTGATGAGACTTCTTTTCACTTTGTTTCTCTTCTCAAAGTATCACCAAAAGTAGGCTTTTCAAACCAAGTAAATGGGCTCAAGGTCTCCCGAAACAAAGTTTTATGTCATTTTATTTGATCAGTTAGGGTGTGTTCGTTTGGAGAGAAAATAGGGGGGATAGAAAACTAAGAGAGGAAAATAGACATTTTTCACTGTTTTTGAACTCCCGGGCCCACAAAAATTTTCCTCCCAAATTGGGAGGAAAATGGGAGGGGAGAAAACATGAGATGGGGGCATTTACTAAAATGCCCCCATCCCACTTGACATTGAACCTTCTTTTTTTTTTTTTTTTTGTCAAACGTTACTGATCAAGTAACGTTTTCTTTCAAACGTTACTGAACAAGTAACGTTGTACCTCTTTCTTTCAAACAACGTTCAGTAACGTTGAATTTGTTTTTTTTTTTTTTTCCAATGTTACTATTAATAAGGGTATAATAGTCAATTTATACCCTCCCACTTTTCCACCCCTCCAACCGGACACACAAGAAGGAAAACTTAATATCTTCTATCCTCCCACTTTTCTATCCTCCCAAAGTTTTATGTCATTTTATTCGATCAGTTAAGGTTTATTAACGTTTAACAAGAACTCACAACATGATTTTCATTACTCTCAATACTCAAACCAGGGACGTACCCAGGTGGCGGCCCAAGGGGGCCCGGCCCCCCCTGGGTCCAAAAAAAAGAAAAAAAATTAGCAGGTTAATTTTTAAAAAAATAAATAAATAAATTTTGACTTGGCCCCCCCCCCCTTACTTGTATCGTGGGCCCCCATGATGTGAACTATTAACCCAATGGACAGCCCACGTGAATCTTTAAAAAAAAAAAGAAAAAAAAAAAAGAAACCAAAAGAATGTAAACCCAACAGTCCGAACGGAATAACGAAAGAGAAAAAGAAAAGAAAAATTATGGAGAGTGCTAGACAGAGAAAGTGAGAGGTGAGAGAGACCTAGAGAGTAGAGACTAGTTGAGACTCGAGATAGAGAGAAATTGAGAGGTGAGAGAGACCCATCTTGCCACTGCCCATGTTGTGACGCCGCCACCACACGAGACCATCTCATTGGCCACGTTGCCGCCACCACGAGACCCATCTCGCAGACGCAAACCCAAACGGCCACTGGCCACACAATGCAGCAAGACCCATCTGCATTTTGCTGCCGGTTGCTTGATTTCCCCTGCCCAGCTTCATTGCTCCAATCTTCACAGTTCACACTCAAGTATTTAATCTATCTTTCAAAACCTAATATAGTGTTTGTGAAATTCAGAATCAATGCTTGTTGGTGTTTGTGTTTTTAGTTTTTACTGATGAGTAATGACGGTGACTGTGGATTGAATATATGAATTTGTGCTTGTGGTGTTTTTTTTTTTTTTTGGCGTTTTGGCTCTGTGACTCTGTTTTTGTGAGTTGTGAGTCTTGTGATTCTCTCTCTTATATTTTATAGAAAAGATCATGAGAGAGAGAGTAAAGTCTGTAGAAATTATAAAATATATTAGTGTTTGACTGTTTGTTGTCTGGGAGTTGGGCAATAAAATTGGGACAAGTGACAAATGTGGGAATAGACTGAATAGTGATTCATCTTAAGGAATAAAAATGGTAAAGTTAGGAGAAGTGTTTCTTAGTAGTGCATAATAAATTCATTGCGCCGCTAGTGGGACTAGGTCAGTGACAAAAAAAAGAGAGATAAAGACAGATAAGAGACAAAGACAAATCATATAATATACTAAATTGTTAAACAAGTTCAAGAAGATAACAGTGATTAACTTATGCCTATCATTAACTCATAATACTATAACTAGTGATTTGATGTTAGATAAATTTTGTGTCTTTTATTTTTCTTGGTAGGTGATTGTATCCTAATATATTAAGAAACAATGATTTTGTTGTATTTGTCTTGGTTGATAGATTGTTAATATTATATAGATGCGTATTTGAATTTTTTTTGAATATTTTTTTCACTTATCTCCAGCCCCCCCTTAGCTTGAATTCCTGGGTCCGTCCCTGACTCAAACCATAATGGCTTCTCATCCTTATTTGTCAATTTGGCAATTGAAGATGAGCCAACCATCAAACCAAAGGTGAGAACTGAGAAAGTTAACTAAAACCCCCTACAGTAGTTAGATACATGGAGCATATGGTATGCAAAACTTAAATATAGTACCTTATGTGCACTACATTGGGCTCCCCAATTAAATTCAAACACAACTGGATTACACTTAATCTACTTAAGAAAGATAATATCGTTTCTGCATATTGATCAATGAAGACAAGTGTTTGAATTTAAATGGAGAAACTAATGTATAGCACCTAATGTACCATACACCCTGGTATAAAATTTGTCCTTTTAAAACATTGCAGATATTCCACTGAAATTCTCTATGAGCTCTTACTCTTTCAAAGAGCCAAAACCAATATAATAGATAAAATAATGATTTCATCAAAGATCTGCAAACTTCTAGAGTTATCTACTTATAGCAAAAGACCAAAAAACGGTGGCTACAGCCTAAAAACTGGACATTTTCAATTAGTATTTGGTAAAGCCTACTCGCTTGCCACAGCAGCAGCAGCAGCAGCTTCCAAAATTCTCCTAGCTTCTGTGTTCTGATCAGCTAGCTCACTTGGGGTCTGCTAAAATTATTACCAATTAGAAAAACAACAACAAAGGAGAAACCAGACTCTGAAATCCCTTCAAATACTAACCTTTGCATATGAGTTTGTGTTTGTAGGAGAAGCCCCAGAAGCCAATAAGAGCCTTATAACATCAACATGCTCACCTCTTGCTGCATGATGGAGAGGCTGCAAAGTAATGTCAAGATGACTATCAACGACTATTAAAAATAAAGTTTGTTTGAAAAGCAAGAAAATTTTTTTGTGGAAGCATTTAATCACTGTGCCAGTGTGCATTCTTCTATGTCAACCACATAACTAACATTATTCTGGACTCAGGTTTCAGCAGCTAGTTTGACAGTGGGACCTCCCAATAAAACTACCGAAGAGTGTCCAGTTTGATTAATACTCACAGTATCACCTTCAACATCAACTGATTCTAGCATCCTCTTTACAATTTCTGAGTCATTAGAAAAGTTTAATAGAAGTTGGGCTATCTCAATATATCCTGTAGTAGTCAATGCAAAAAGAAGAGCCAAAGAAAAAAGATTAGCCAGCAACATAGAATCACAGAATATGGAGGAAAAATATAGTTCAGATATGACTGCTTTTAAAGTGGTTAGAGCCTACCCCCTGCACAAGCATCATGAAGAGGAATTGCACCATCTTCATCCTTAGCCTCCAAGCTTGCTCCTCTTTCCAAAAGTAGCTGTTTGGGAAAATAGTATCCATAAGTTAAAAGACATTTTATTATGACAGAAGCACTAATAATAAGAAGTAGTAGCAGAGAGAAATAAGAGGTGACTGACCTGGACACAGGGCAAATGGCCATAGAGACAGGCAATATGGAGAGCTGAGTCCCCATCTTCCACAGGTTCATCAATGCTTCCAGTCAAGTTATCTGTACCCATTCACAGATAAGAGAAAGCATTAGTAGAAAGGTGACCATAATGGAGCATATGGATGCTACACAAAAGAAATACCCCGATGCTGTTTCCATAGCACTTAAAAACAAAATTCTATGCATAAGCGTCACTCCTAGAAATTGATATAAATTTCATATATAATCCTACGTAGACTCATGCAACAACTCCTTTCTAACACATCAAAATTCAAGTTCCGAAGGACATTTAAACACCTTTTATTTTTTAACATTAATAAGAAAAACCTGCAGAAAGACTTAAAACATTATATATTCCTAGTTACACACTCACCAGTAGGTCTTGAACCCAAGACTTCATCCTCCACCTTGCTCTTATAAGGGGAGGAGGTGTCAGTTGAGTTAGAGCTCTCTGACCAGAAAGACTAAAAACATTAGCAACCAATTTAACTTCTCTGTTGAACTACAAAGTCTGATAGAGGAACCAGCCAACCAGCAGTCTGTGGTAAGATATTTATTTCTAGTGAGTTTATATTTTCTTCCTGATTTGCAGGCAAGAGTCTATCAGTTTAAAAAATACTTACAAATATTTTTCTTACTTCTTTGAAATTCTTTTTTATTAGAACTCCTTCCACAGTTCCACTTTGTTGTATATTTCAATAACACCCTCCCCCACCCTCTAATAAAGTTCTAAAGAAAAATATATTAGTATAAGACTCTTGAACTTCAATTCTGAATCTTGGGAATGCAGCTCAGAGGAGTGACTTCCACACTCAAAGTTCACAATTTACTGAATGCAGATTCTCCACGACAATAAAAAATTTCAAAATCCTATTTAACCCATGATCGCTACATTTTAAGTTATTATATCATTCATTTGACATTTGAAGAAACTGGGAAGGAATGACTATTATGACAAATAATATATCAAACTAGCTCTGACAAAGTAAGCCATCATAACTCTGATATCTGAACATGCTTAAGTGAAAAAAACCATACTATATATAACTTTAATATTCTGAACATTAAGGGCTATCCATGCAAATTGACCCATCTCATACATGATAATAATTGGCCATCAAAACATCGGCTAGCATGCATTTTTGCACAAACTCAACCAATGCTTTTCTAATTCTCTGTGCCTCCTTGCAACCGCAACAAATTCTACCAACATCAGTCATTCTTGTAGGTGCAACCAGTCTAATCAAATTGATGGTTGGCCTCTCTCTCTCTCTCTCTCTCTCTCTCTAACAAAACCTGTCTTCAGCATGTCCTAACCAGCACCCCACACTTCACCCCATACTGCATATCCAGAACTCAAAGGCCAAAAGAATTTAAACCTGTAATAGTAACAGACCTAGTATAACACTATACTTAATAAAATCTCAAATACCAAAAACTAATCATTACCATTCAGCTCATCAAGAAATCGTCTACATGCCAAATTCATATGCCAACCACTCCAAATCAAACGCATCCAAATAGGGCCCTCCAAGCTCGATAAATTCAGCACCACAATTAACAATTCCCCCCCCCCCCCCCCCTCCATACGGGCGGGACACAGCACACTATGGAATCAAAACAAGACATTTTCTAATGGTATCAGTCTATCCAAACGAACTAACTAACGTGTTTAGCAAACCATGTAAACATTAAAGCACATTAAATAATACAATAAATCTAGGGACACACCCAATTTCACATCCTAGTTCACGTCACTCCGCTACTTTTTACATGGGCCCATCACTTACAATCGATCACTTCAGCATGTCGTCAAATTGGGTGTGTCACCGCTCCTTAATTCTATTCTATTCTATTCCTTTTCCTCAAATATTTAGTTCGAAACTCGAATATACAAAAAGAGTAAAACCATGTCACTTTTTTTTTTTTTTTTTTAATAACTCATAAAAAAAAAGAACATATGATGAAACCCTAGGCTTTAATTTAAAAACAAGCTTAAGATTAACACACACAAAAAAAAAAAAAAAAAAAAAGGCAAGACAACAAAATCAATATGAGAGAGAGAGAGAGAGAGAGAGAGAGAGAGGAATGAGAAGAAGACCTAGAGCGAGGCGGAGGGCTTCGAGGTCGCCGAGCTCAGTAGCGGCGGCGAGGTCGCGGAGGTGGGGAGGGGTTTCGTCGTCGAGCTCAACCAGATCCTCTTCTTCGAACAAACCGTTTTCTTCTACATCGTCGTCGTATTCTATCATACCGTTGCGCCTTCCTGGAACCGCCATAATTTTTTTTTTTTTTTCCTCTCTTTCCTGAGTTCACTTGGGGGTTCTGTGTTTCTGTCTGTGTGTCTGTGTTTCAAAAAGGGTTTAGCGGACCCTGCGTGTGTTTGGGTTTTACAATTTGTTTTTGTTGTTGTTGTTGTTTTTTTTTTCTTTTAATTATGGAAAAATTATACTAGTTTTTTCAAAACTATCCTCACAAACTTTCAAGAAATTAGTTTATAAGAAAAATAAAAATAAAAAACACACACAAAAAACAAAAACAAATAATCATTATTTTCCCTATCACAAAAAAAAAAAGACTTGAATAAAATAAGGGCAATAAAACATTATGGTTATTTTTAATCAGAAAAAAAATTAAGAAGTTTTTTATTTTATTTTTAGAAACAACATTAAGAAGTTAATAACTATTGACTTTTGAAGTTTTAAAACACAATAGGGATGCAAACCAAACTTTATACAGCCTGTTCTCTGAGAGAAAGGTAAGACGTCATCTAAGCTTGTTGTGTGTATTAGTTGGTCTAATGAAATTCATGTCATTTTAATTATGTCATGTCAATTAAATATCCCTAAGAATGAAATAAATAAATAAATCTTCAAAAATCAAAAAATTATATGAACTAAAATATAGAGAGGAAAAAAAAGCATTCAAATCCCAATTTCTTGGCAACCAAAACAAATGCTAGAAAGGAACATCAACAATTCCAATCGGAACACAAACTTTGTCTATGATTTTTCTCAAGAAATTGATTCAAAATCTAGAGAAACTCATTCGCAAAAAAATTATTTAAGTTCTTCAAATTTCACTTGAGCTTAATATAAATCTTTTTCTTTCTCAAATTAGGCAGTAAATCATCTTGTACCTAATGATGTCAATTTCATTCAATTCTGACTAAAACCAACTTAACTTTCATACTAGCAATTAAAACTCGTATGCTAAACCCCTTCATTCCACCTTGACTTAAATTTCAATGCATTTTGGAGCATTTCGATCATTTAGGCCATTTCGAAATCCTTTACTCTCTCTCTCTCTCTCTCTCTCTCTCTCAACACCAACTTATTCTTCAATTATTCTTCTTATTTTCCCCAATCCCCCCTTGATTTTCTCTCCCCTTTGTAACTGAGGTGTGAAAAATATGGTATATGTGAAGCTATACTAGCAATTAGATCTACCAACTTTAGCTATGAATTTTTTTAAAAACAATATCTTTATCATAAAATGAAGGTGTTAATAAATTTTATTATTTAATTTTGAATTAATGTATTATAAATTTAATAAATAATTGGGTATACATATTTTATATTACTAATATAAATATATTGTTGTATATATAGCAATAATCCTAAAACGGTATACCAGAATATATAGATACATAAATATTTTGTTCCAATAGACAAATCGAAATAGGATCGACAACATTTCTTACACCCTCTAACACACCCATAAACATTAAGGCATAGAAGCAAACTCAAACTAAACACCATAGCCTATTCATTGTGAAACACATATAGATCCCTAAATCATAAATCCACCATCTTACCACAACAAAATCATCACCACTTGAAGAAAAGAGAGGGACCTCATGGACTTTTGTTCAAAACATAGAATCACGAAAGCCATAGTTGGTGGTGGTGGTGAGTGATGACAAACTACAATAAGAGGAGTGGAGCCCAAGCTTGGTCCGATTCGAAGGGAAAGATGGGAACAATTAAAGATTGAGGGACCAATAATTTCATTGACATAGTTGTTGATGGCGGTGACGAGATTGAAATTAAAAAAGCTAAGCCAACGTGACAATATATGGTAAAATTTTTGATTTGTATAATTATGAGTGTGATATTAATGTCAATGGTAAGATTGTCATTTTTCTTATTCATGTATAATGTATTCAAATTTCAACTTATAAAAAATTTTAATCGATGAAATTTAAAACGATGGTTTCACAATCTCATCATTTTGAATTTTCCCTAGCATAAACTATCTTGGTATATGCTTTAGTTAGTTGAGTTACTTAGTGGCCGCACTGCCCACTGGCTCAGCGAGAAAAAAGCCTTGCTCAAACTAACGACAACATTAAATGAAACCGTTTCGGGAGCTTTGGTTAGAGACTTTATTTTTTTGGCCTTGTTTAAGGCAGTGTAACCACCACACATGTGCTAATGTCAATGACACCTTATTCTCTCTCTCATGTATTTGGATGTCTCACGCAAAGTCCCTCACATGTGTCTGTTTTTCAACAGCCCCACCAAATGTGCACATAACAAACACTTAATTAAACTCCTCATCAATCATCATTGTTTGCTCTCTGTCTCTATGTGTGTGTGGGGGCAAGTTATTGCTTAGAAAGTTAAAGGGCAAGACAAAACAACTAGGTATAGGGTTCTTAATTTTGTCCTCGCTGATCTTCTTACCATGAATTCTGCCGTCATTTCCAACTTTATGACAAATACATGTTCTTGGATTTTTTTTTTTTTTGGGATAAATAACAAACACTAGTCCAATGGGTAGTCTACTAAAAATTTGGCTTAGATCCTATTATAACATGGAAATCTTATCTCAAATATGCAAACTTAAAAAAGTTAGTACGGCTATAATTGGTAATGCAGGACACATACAAAGAACCATTCTCTTTAGAAGATAAACATAGCTGTTAAGATAAGGCTAAAAACTGAAAGCGATCAGGTTCACCATACCAACCATAAAGAGGAAAACTTGGCAAAGTAAGGAGTAGTGCCAGATATTTATAGCCTATATATTAGTGCTTGCAATGATTATAATCACATCACATGTGATAAACTGATAAGATAATCACAAGAAATAAATCTTATGTGAATTTAGTACACACAGGCAGTAATGCTCATTTAATATTAGAGGTTTTAATATACGATTTAAGGCTGTCTGTACCTTGTGGTAGTATATATATCACTTTCCAATTAAATATATAGGTGAATCCATAAAAGAAGGGCAAATACTAGTTCGCTTCTGGCATTGCTTGCCTTCAGTTCTTTTTTTTTTCGTCAGTTTAATGAAACAGACAGATATAGACAACTCTTTAAGCTTTCTTGCAAACGAAACAATGGAACCTAATCTACCACTTTCGGTGGTGGCAAACATCTTCCCTTCTTTGCTCTCCTTATACTCTCTCTCTCTCTCTCTCTCTCACTTGCTTCTCGCACTAGAAAAGGAACAAGTGCCATAGTTAACACAACAAGTAATAGCTAACTTAAAAATAAATAAAAAAAGTAATAGACTTTGTGTGAACCATGAAGTTCCACATGAACACACAAGCCACTTGCCCAAAGAATTGAATTTCAACTATATTTCATGAACATAGACATCAAAAGAATTTTAAAGAATGAACAATTAATTATGAACAACATGAGTAAAAGTAATGTCAATAATTCACTAGTTGCAATTTAGTAATGGCAATCCACCAAAGAAGAGGCGGAGAAGACGAGGACTCGTTCTTTCGACATGAATGAAAACTTGGAATCGGCTCTTTGATCATCTTCTGGGGCTGGAAGATTTAGATCCAATTGTAGAATATCGTTTTTTTGTTTCTTGGCTTCAAGAGACTGATCAGGACTACTAGCTCCCACACTCATGGTCGTTGCAGTTGAACTAATAAACGTTCTATGCCGCCTCATATGTCCCCCTAAGGCTTGGCCAGAAGAGAATTCGGTGCCACATATCGAGCACTCATGAACCTTAGCTTTGTTAATATTACTATTACACTGAACCCTATTAGCCGTTTGCAATGAAAGGGTTGTGCTAGTACTGTTAAATCGATGAACGTCTTCTTCATCCACAACCATAACCAATTTCTTCTCTTCTGTATTAGCCTTAAGCTTCTTGTGACTGGCTCTGTGTCCACCGAGCGCTTGGAACGAAGGGAAGCACCGATCACAAGTCTTGCACTGGAACGCATTTGACCCGGCTGCTACTGCTGCTTTATCACTATTTGTTGTAGCCACAGGCTCTGATGATGAAACTTGTCGGCTTTGTCCTTGAGCCAAAAGAATCAAACAATTGGCCATGTCCTCTTCTTCTGTACTTTCTGGGAATTCAACTGAGGTGGTAGGAGAAGCCACAGCACGTTCAAGTCCACCAGAATAATCGTAAATTCTTACACCACCAGTACTACTACCCTCGCCACCACCACCACCACCACTAGATGAGGTTGTAGCCATAGTTAGCCTAAGTGGGGATGGTAGCCTTGGGCGCTTGGTACGTTTGCCTTTGATTATTTGTGTGTGATCCTTATACCCCATCACTTCTTCTTGAGCTTCCATCATCATCTTCATCTATCAGCACCTTTATTTTCTAATAGAGAGAGAAAAAGATAAGAGAAAGAGGATGATGTAAGAAGCAAAAGCTAGAGAGTGGGAGTTAATATAGTGAATGGTGAGAGAGAGAGAGAGAGAGAGAGAGAGAGAGAGAGGGTTTCAAGTAGAGCAAAAAGCAGACCCCGTGAACAGTAACCGTGAATTGGCTTTGCCAGTCTTGCGTTTCCAACCTTGGGAAGTTATATATAGGCATAAAGTACAGGTGTGCATAGGAAAGAGAGAGAGAGAGAGAGAGATGCAATGTGAGTATGAGGAGGCGAGGAAACGAGTAAGATTCGGTTGGCTTTGAAGCAAACCCATTACTTTTACCCAACGATTCCTTTCTGGAGGATTGGTTTGCAAGCCTGGAACCACAGAATTTGCGCTTCTCCTACCTTTTTTTTTTTTTTTTTTTTTGCTTTTATTGTTTGTGTTTTTTAGTGTGTTAGTTTTGTTTAAACTGTAGTTTGCTTCTAACTGTACCGTTTTTTTTAACTAATTAACCAATTTGTTGGTGAAGATCTTTGTGACTTGTGAGGAAGGGATTTCATTTCATTCATATATATATACATACATACATATATATATATATATATATATATAATATTGTGTATTAAAGGATTGAAGTAATTAATGGAGGTGTACGTGTTAGCCACTTAATCAAAGAGTTCATGTGCATTGACCCACTCACTCACTGATATCAGTTCTTACTAGATGGACAATAATAACCCAAAAATCACGCCGGCTATATCATCCAATCATTTGATCATATCTTTATGCTTTTTACTAATCAATCATTTGGGGTTGACACAAAATTATAACACTTTTCCTAGGACAACCCAGAGCAGCTGAATTATTTACATGAATGCATAAAGGGTTGATTCTCAAACGATAATAAAAAGAATAGATATGCCGTTAATAAACAAAAAAAAAATGTATGCACACAACATTTCACAATATTTTTATAATAAATTTTAAGTAATATGTTATTACTGATTACTACTAGTGAGTAAAAAAGTAATTTTAATAATAAGATCAAACTAAAACCAATAACAATTTACCACATATATATGATTTGTAGTAAAGTATTATAAAAATAATGAGAAACGTAATGCTTTTTCAAAAAAATACATAAAGGGTTAATTTTTCAATGTAGATTTTTTAATCATTAATGAAAGAACCTAACGGTGGCTGTACTATATATAGCACTCAAATTGATATCTTGGATTGGTTAGATCGAGGAGAAGGTAACAATTTAATATAGCTTTGATTAATGTATGTGACTCATTGTTCATTAATTTGTATCAATTCAATTGACTTTACTTCAACATAAATTATTTAAGTGCTATGTGACAATCATTTTAGAAAAGTTTTAACATCACTTTTATGAGAAATGAAAAAACTGTCAAAACATTAATTACTTTATTTCATTCAAAAAACTTGACTTTTACCAATTTAGGCAACATAAATTATTTAAAATCTTCACAAAACATGCATGTCGTATAATTAAGTACCGTAACCAATGACTTTTATGGTTGTAAACTTGTAATGAAGTTTCCTGTATCTCAATAATTGGCAAGTATTCTCCGAATGCTAACGTGGAAATAGCAACAAAAACAAGTCATCTAATAAAATAAGATGACATAAACTTAAAAAGTCATATTAGAAATTTAAAAAAGACTATTGTTTCTCACGCTTTTATTGATATAAAATATCACGAAATTCTAACCCTATTAATTTGGTGGAATAGGATTCTTACATTTTTCAAGTGAATTGGAGTAAATATACTTCACAGTTAATTAAGTTTTTGTCTTTTTCCTTGTCTCTAGTAGAGTATAAGGCTACATACACATCATTTGTTTTTAAAGATAGTTGAGGGTAGAGGAATTTAAACATTGGATGTCTCGGTTGAAAATAATAAAAAATATCAAATTATTAAATATAAACCATTATATAATTGGAGAATATCCATTTCCAAATTAGGGTGGAAAGTTTCCATCTCTCTCTTCTTCTTTTCTTTGGATAGATTGAACCTTCAATGGGTTTATGGATTTTATTATTGTAAATTGGCAGCCCAAATATAATCTTTCATCTCTTGTAAAAAAAAAAAAATAAATAAAAAATCTAATTAAGAAATGTGAATTCTAGTTAATTAGCTCAATTGATGACTTTTTTTTTTTTTTGATAAGGCTGATGAAGTTTCTTATCGTCAAATAAAATATCTAGATCAAGTTTAAACTCTACCAACTCCAAAAATAATTGGTATCTTTCTTGGCCTAATACTAAACAAAAATCATCATATAGTGACCTTTATAGGTTAAAATCATATAATGTGTATGTATATAAATATATATAAATATTCTACTTAATTAAGAAATTTATCACATTCAACACTTAGAAACCTAACTATAGCAACAACTTATAGAAGCTTAATTAAAATTTTAATGATGCTGTTTTTGGGGATTTTATTTTTTATTTTTAACTTCTTATCTAAAGGTTGGCCATAAATAACAACCTAATATAGATCGAGAAATTGACATGTAGGTGTTGATGCCCTGTTTTGTTTACCAAACGGTCCGACATATTTAGCATAAATTACACCATATTAGCAATAACATAGGTATTGCCTTTTAGTTGGTAAGTTTACTAGCTCAACTAGCAATCTAGCATTCTATATTTCTATATTGATGGTGGTGTGAGCTTGCAGGAACGATCTCATTAAAATTTTAATTAAATACGTGAATTAATTACTTCATTTAAGCAAAAGGATAAAATATTAAGAAATAAATTAGAATTCAATTTTTTAAAAGAGATGGGATTTTTCATAGCAGGTTCATTATTCAGGGTTATCCAAAACCAAACTAGCTAGGGCAATAATAGTAGCCGTGTCATCTTTCTATACGAGATGATTCACTATAAGAGAATATAAACTAATTCATACTTCAATAAAAAATTCCTGGACGGTGATCATATTGGAAGGGTTTCCTCTTGGTGTAAGGTAGAGTATGTGTGTGAAGCAAAAGTAAGAGAGCTCGAGTGGGTTATGCAAGGTGAAGATTCTTGGCGTAAGGAATTAACAGGGAAGGGGTTGTGAGGGGCACGTAACAGCCAAAGCCAGCATCAGCAGTAGCTAGCTAGTGACACAAAGTAAAGCATCAAATTCAATTTTTATACCTTTTTTTTTATGGTGGATTTGGTTGGTGTAATAACACGTCTATCCTCTTGCTTCTTGTTGTACTCTCCTTAACTCTTCTGCTACTACTTGCGCACCTTTCGTATCTTCAAACATGTCCATGCTATATATAATATAAACTGATTTTCTATAAATTATTTATATAACAATATTAATTGTGTAGATTGAGATATATCATTCTTGGAATATAGACTGATTTTCTATAAATTATAATTTACACTCATTAAAAAATAAAAATACTATTTCACACTCGTTGATATATACCTTGTAGTTTGTACACATATAATATCCGTATTTCAGTATCCATATCTTTTTTAAGAATGCTCTCATTTAACACAACACTTATTATGTGTAAAAAGCGTATATTAGTGTGTGAGATAATCAATGCCCTACCAAAAAGTGCTCTCCTTGATTTATAAGAATGAAATTGCTTAAGAATGCTTTGTGATAAATATACTAAAATAGACGCAAAAATGGAAGTATAATATAAAGATATAGTAACAAAAGTGAATTATGTGATTTAGCCTACTGACTTATATACACGGATGAAACTCTTAAAGGCTATATCTTTATAATAAATGCGAAGTATAGATCTTGAGTTACAAATAAATCCAAAATGGGTATTTATATCTGTTAGGAGAACCACAATTTGATTTTCTATAACCACTCTAAAAGCAGGTTCGTGTGGTGTGAAGTCGAAATTCATAAAAGATTTGAGTGTGTTTTTCTCATCACCAATTAGTTTTAAAGTGGAATGACACAGCTCACGGTCTGACAATATCCTTTAAAAAAATATATGAATATTTATAATAGGTTAAATTTGAGACTAACTATATACTAACTTATAGGATAAGTTATACGTACACAGTAGAATTGGGTTTGAGAGTTAATTACTTGGGCTTATACATCTCTGATACTATGTATCTTTTTAAAACATTTTCCATTTATACATTGTTTATTTTTTATAAGTGAAAATAGTGTATTACAACTTTATATTCTTCATGACCTCCCGTATTTTGCAATCTATATATACGAATTAATTATTTCCAAACAATTGTGGATTTGGTGGAACGTAAATCGATGGTAGTGGTGCAGGACTAAGATCGTGTACGAGCATACGAGTAATAATTTCAACATTCAAAGTTCCAACGACTATGTATTGAGCTTTAATTCTAGCTACTTATTATTATATTTCCAAAAGGAGCAATAGTTGGCTTGGAGTGGGAATCAGTGCTCTGAAGTTCTTTGCTCGTTGCTATAGGCTATAGTATTATTTTATTCAGTAGCTTACACTTTGACAACGAAGTTTTTTGACAATAAGCAGATTGTCTTCTAGATTATGATACCGTAAAATCCTATATTTTTAGTCCTTTTGCTTCCAGAAGTAAAGAAAACGCATCCCTTCTGTCTCTATGATAAGCTAGGTTTAGGTGGTCACGACTCACATGCAGCATGAGAGAACCTTTTTATTTTTTTAAAGCCCTAATTTGCCTTCCAATGAATGATACAAAGTACCTAAATAATGCCATTGCTCTACTGACTATCCCCACGAAAATGCCAACCTGGCGACTCCATAACTAAAATGGTCCTGCTCTCTCACCCTTTGAAAATTGATACACTTCATGTCTAGTGTTGTTGCATGCTACTCGTGTGGTTTAAGATAGGACAAGCACTCGGCTTCCTTTATGTATCTCCACGAAGACCGCGACATATTGTTTTAGAGTAGTGTTTATTACACATACTCTGTTATACATATTAAAAAATAATTGAAATTGTGACTTGAAGTCATGTGTATAAAAGTTGTTATTATATATTTTAAACCATTTTGCATTGAGACTATTTTGTTTTATGAGCTTTCAATTGTATACTTTGTAGCTCAATTAACACTTATTTATGTTTTTAACTCATGTTTTCAAGATTCAAATTTCTCCATTATAACGCTCCGTTTGTTTTAGCATCAACGTTTTCTAGAAAATTGTTCATTTTCCAAAGAACATTTTCTGGAAAACTATATTATTTTCCAGTATTTGGTAACGACCTTAAAAATGAGCTTGAGAATATTTTCTGATGTTCGGTATGCAAATTTTTATTTTTATTTTTTATATTTCTTGTGTAATTTAAAACATGTGTATCATGTAAACCAACTAATGTAATCAGTATAAATAATTAAAAAAAAAAAAAAAGAATGAATTTAGTTTTCATACTAAAATTTTGACAATAGGTACAATCAAAATTAGTTATCAAATTTTCATGATCTCTACCACTCATCTTGCTCATATATATGAACAGAAACGTCCACACACACACATACATACATATATATATATATATATATATATATCAATCATTTGTCTATCTACATAAAATTGACAGGGGAATATATCTTTAATAAGTACAAATAACAATAACTTTTAATTGTCTACTCTTTTTGTTGGTACACTAATTGTCTACTATGGTTAATCACAAGTCTTTAATATTATTCAAAATTACGTATTCATATAATGTATCTACATAATATATCATCACTACATAGTATTTGCATAATGTATCTATCAACAAAAAAGATTATTCTTTGTAAAAGCAATTTAAAGCCATATAGGCATTGTGTTTAAAATTTTCGTCTTTTATTTCATTCATTCTTTCTTCTTTTTTATTTTTTTAGCACTTTTATGTGCAAAAAAAAAAAAAAAAAAAAAAAAAAAAAAAAAAAAAACTTCTACATGAAATCCATCAAACCAAAAATTTCTTAGAGAAAAAATAAAATCAAGTTTGAAATTCAAAGTAAAATATTGGGATTTTGGTAGAGAGAAATGAAATAATTACCACTGCAAATATGTTCTCTTTTGCGAGTTGGTAGAAGGAATGAAATAATTATTGAGCAATGAGGGGAAAAAATCTACTCAGAAACTTGTGTTATAAAGGGGAAGAGAAATATGAAGAGAGAGTCAAGGAGAGAGATATATGGAAGAGGAAAGACTAAAGTTAGTGACAGTGAGGGTGTGAGGAAAGAAAAAGAAAAGAGAAGAGAGAAAGAGTAAGAAAGCGTACTGTGAGAGAGAGATTGTTTTTCAAATTTTTTTTTTTTTGGAAAACAATCTATAAAAAAACAAGCTTTATTTTTATTAGGATTTTCCATTAACTAAAGATAATTTTCCGTTAACCAGTTTTTTTTTTTTTTTTGTGCTACCAAACACTAAAAAATGTGAAAAATTATTTTTACAGAAAATTTTCTAACAAAACAAAGAGATTGTAACTATTAAATTTTTTTAAAAAAAAATGTTTTCCTTTCATTTGAATGCAAACAAGAAAGGAGGGGGGAAAAAAGACTAAACTATTGGGTTAAAGAACATTAATGTCTTTTTATGTTTTGTTGAACTACTTGGAGTGACGGAGGTTTGGTTACACAAGTGGTAGTAGTGATATTTTTTCAGTAGCAACTTTGGAAGGTACAACTAAAACACACATAGATAGAGACGTATTACCGTCAACATGGAAGATAAGGACTTGATGCTGACTCCACCAAACATTAAGGCTTAGTCATTTCACTTTTCCATTTCTGTATTTAGTGACCAAGAAAAAGGAGAAACAAAGAAAAGCTAAGATCATCTGAGGGCACCACAGAAGAAACGGGTGTGCTTGATACACATTCGAAGGAAGACAGAATTTTAATAGGTAAGCTCGCCAGTCACCTCAATATTGGGAACAAATCTGGCAAACAGGTCGGGTCAAGTTAATCAAGTTTGGGTCAAAAGCGAGTCATCCTAAATAATTTGTCAGATTGATCGGGTTAATAAGGGAAGAGAGTTAAGGAAAAGAAACGACAAAAATGGTAAGATTTTTTGAAAATAGATATTAATTGTTGTAATTATGGTATTATGAAAACATATATGTCATCATTTTACACTTTGACGAGGTGATGCACGGCATCACTGTGTGCATCTTTTAATTTGAGGATTTAACTTTTATAATAGATAATAGGGAGATATTTTAGGAACTTGTCTGTTCCTTAGTAGGTTAATCTCATATTGTGAATTAAAGAGGTTTAAAGTATATACTGTGTATTCAAGAATTAGGCTCTTTTAGGTATACGCCACTGTAAGTTTTTGTAAGACTTTCTCCTTCCTCTCCTTGTGTGTACATTAAAATACTTAGTATTCTCCAAAAAAAAAAAAAAATGAAGTTGTCTGTTCCCACAACCAGCATGTACTCTTCTAGCATTGTTCCTAGTAACCTTATTATTGGCTCCTCTTGTGTTGTTTCATGCAACTCCCCTTCCAATGTAAAATACAAGGAGATAAGTTTTAAAGAAAGCAACTCCCCTTTCAATGTAAAATACAAGGAGATCAGTTTTAAAGAAAGCAAAATAGTAGGTTCTAATTAACTCAACAGGTAAAATCTTATGTCGTTTAATAAAAAATTTAAAGTTCAATTCTAACCTACACTAAAACTAATTGGTGTCTTGATCTGAGTTAAATAGCAATCATTAAAAGCAGACTTTATATGTTAAAACTATTTCTCAAAAATAAAAGTTAATAAAACCCATAAATGGTCATTTTTTAAAATAATTTTCTAGCAATTAAAGTCATATGCAATTTTTGTTTGAGAGAGTGAGAGTTTCAACCTAAGGCGTTTGTGACATCTATTTCTGGTGATAGTTCTTTATTATCAAATCAAGACACTAATCAGTTTTTGGTGTAGGCAATGATTGAATTTCAGATCTCTTATGCAACTACCAGAGGTTATACCAATTGAGCTAACTTGAACTTACAAGTCATATGGAAATTAATAAATAAATAAAAAGATAAATAGGGAGAAGAAAAAAACATAGATGGTCAGTTTTTAATATATATATTAATTGTTGTAATTATGATATTAAGAAAGCATATATGTCATGATTTTATACTTAGAGAAAGTGGCACATAACATCATTGTATGCATCATTGTGTGCATCACTGTATTTTATTTGGACATAATACAACTATCATATATTAAGAAGTATATAAGCAAGCTAATTGTTGCGTAAATTAGAGGCATGGAAGCTGTATTTACTATTTAGGAATATTGAAGATTTTTCATTGAATTGATGACTATTCCGGTTTTTTTTTTTTTTAAATGTAACTGCTGATAGGTTGTAGTATCTTAAATTGTTTTATTGTTGATTTTATCTCTTTTGTAGCTTTTGCAACTTGTGGTTTTGTCTTAATTAAATTGCTGTTTGAATAATTCGTGTCTTTCTTTAAGCTGCATAGAATGAGTTGCCACGATCGATGGGTACGTGCTAACCACAAGTATAAGGTGGAATAAAAGGGCGACAGCCAACATATATGAATGAAAAATTCTTGTAAGTTGGAAAAATTCTTGTAAGTTGGAAGAATTTGTTGAAGGGATTTGAGTGGCATTAAAAAATTGACACATGTAGTAATTAAATTGAGAAAAGATTATTACTATTTTTTAGAAACAAATTGAGAAAGGAATTAGGTGTCAAGTAGAACGTGTGTATAAATGTGATCATTAGCTAAACAAACACACACACACACACATATATAAGGTAAATTCCACTAAACTCCATTGAGGTTTGGGCTAATAACATTTAAATCCAAGACTTTTAAAAAACAACTAACTTGGCCCTTAAAAGACAATTTTATCCCTAACTCCATTTAGCACTATTCACTCCTCTTTCTCATCTTAGATCCTCTCTTCTATTCATTGTGATTACACTAACATGAGCATGGATTTGAGCACAAATCACACTACACAGATGCACTATCTCATAGAACACAAACATACACGCTTAGCCATACAAATTCCAAAACCTAAAATTCCCAAAAATCATCCCAGATTACTAATCATACACAAATTCATATGCACACACTAACATAATCACCAATTAGAAACATTTTGTAGGTCTGTCCATAAATCGATTTGGGTCGAGTTTGTGCCCAACTCAGAACCAACCCGACCATGTCAGGCCCCCGTCATCCAAACTCGTCGCCGATCGAAAGATGAGTCAGTTCGGGTGACTCGGATATCGGGTGGTGTCAGTCGGTGGTCGATCGAACTCAGGGAAGACGAAAAATGTCAAAATCAGGCTGGAACTAGCTAGAATCTACTAGATCTGGCCGAAGTATGGCCGAATCAAGCAAGATTTCCACCAAAACCTTGAAGAGATCTCAAAGAGACCTCGCCGGATCTCAACGGATCTATCGAGAAATGATCGAAAATCCTTATACCTGAGAAAATCGGTGAGTGGATCTGATATATCGATGGTCGGATCAGTTGGAATCAAATTTTGAAGAGAAGACCCGTCATCTGACCAGCCAGTGACGGTTTCTAGAGGTTGAGACCTACTGCCGACTGTCACCGATGTCGGGTCGGCTGGTTTCTGGTACAGATCAGACAATTTGCCTCGGGTTGGTCGGGTACAGGTTTCGATGGACAACCCTACCATTTTGAGCTAAACCCTAAATCAAAAAATACCCACAAATCTGCAAATGATCATACCCAAACCCGATTTCAAACCTAAATAAAAAATCACCAAATACTTATATCACATAAGAAAACCCAATCCGTAAATTTACCAAGACCCAAACAAATAAAGAACCAAACCAAAAGAGAAAAAAAAAATTAGAACAGAGAAAGAGGATAAAGATTGACGTCCACCAGTGTTGGTGTCATCGATGGTGGTGGCGGAGCTCATAGGTCTTGTCAAATGTTCCCTTGGCATTTGACACACAAACGCAAACTCAAACAAAGACCAAACCCAGATATAAAGACCCAAACTCAGAAATAGAGATACAAACCCAAAAACGAAGACCCAAGCACGTTTGGCACTAGATCAGAGCTATTGGCATTGAAAATCCCTAGTCAAATGGGATTTGAGAAGAAAGTGAAAGATAGTAGTGGAAAAAATGGGTTTCGCCCATGAAAGAGGGAGTCTTCAGCCGCTGTGAGTATGGTTGAAAAAGAGGGAGCTGCCATGGGTGTGGTTGAGAGACAGAGAGGGAGCCAGAGGTCTGAGAGAGAGAGAAGGGTTTGAGAGTGAGATGTGAAGGGTTTAGCTAGTCAAGGATAAAAATGTCTTTTAAGGACTAAGTTGGTCGTTTTTTAAAAATCTTAGACTTAAATTATATTAGCCCAAACCTTAGAAGGGTTTAGTGGAATTTACCCATATATAGAAATAAATAAATAAAAGCTAAAACATGGGTATGACTGAGAGTCTAGACATGCACTATTATATTGTCATGCTCTCAAGTGCTCACACAGTTACACATTTGGTAACTTGGACTTGGCTTGGGTCCAGTACCTTCAATATCTTTCCCCTTGGGCCAAGCATTACTTGGTGAGAATTATGCAGCTGTACAATAAGTCTATAGTACAAGGCAATACTTCTAGACGGCCGCTGACAATTAATCTGGGAGTGTTGATGGAACCTGTATGGGCCAGTGTGGCTAAGGATGTTTTTTGGTTCAGTGTAAATAATGGGACATAAATAGTTATTTTTTGGCATCATATATATAAATTGACTAATCTAAACTTTGATTTTATTTATAATATCTTTTACGTTTTCGTAGTGATATACAGGTGCTATGATATAACCACTTGAAAGGACCTCTTTTGCAATTTCGCCCATCAATTAACTTTGGATAGCATGCACAGCTGCTGATAGGAATATCCTTTACTTGAGAATTAATGGGATATCACAATCTGTCCTGAAATCTGAAGAATTTGGGTATACAAAAATAAAATTTTAATGGGTTTAGGACATACATTAATTAACTGTTTTTAGAAATATTTTATAAAAAATTATCAAAAAAGTTAATAATTTTTTCGTCTTTTATTCAAAATTTTTTAAAATAGTTTACTAATATATACTCCAAGACTATATGTTAGTAAAACCCAATTTTTATTGCAAGGATTTGCATGCAAAGGCATTGTGATTCTAGAAAGTTGATCCTTTCAGTCGCACTAGATTACAATAAATGGGCTCCTACTGCAGTATTTGAAAACAAAAGGATTTCCATGTCTGTTTTCTTCTGTATATGGTTAATACTTTATAGTGACGGGATGTGATCATGAAGGCATTTTTGTTTCTTGAAAGCTCTATAATAAGAATAAGCAACAAGATGAGCTGTTTCTGTACATGCATGTTCGGCCTTGGGCTTCTCTAAATGACCAATGTGATTCTGTGAATGCAGGGTTTTGTGCCCCTAAAAGGACCAGTGCATATTTTGGGCCTAAAATTGAGTCTGTAGTAGCCCAGTAGGTAATTCTGTCTATAAGACTATAACCAAAATGGTCCTAGCTCACCCTTTGAAAATTAATACACTTCGCGTCTAGTGTTGTTGCATGCGCTACTCGTGTGGACGTGTGGTATAAAATAGTACAAGCACTCAGCTTCCCTTATTTTGTCATCATATATTTTATGCTCCTTGGGCAATGAGCTGTTTTCATTTTGCAATGAACTTTTAGCTTAATTTGTAACTCAAATTGACACATTTTTGTATTTGCAAAAAAGACTGCTGGGATTCAATTTTTTATCATTTGAATGAAAGAATTGAGGGGGAGAGAGTTTCGGCGGGGGGGGGGGGGGGGGGGGGGGGGGGGGGGGAGGGGGGGAAGACTACTTGAAGTGATGAAGGTTTGGTTACACAGGTGGTAGTAGTGAGATTTTTTCAGTAATAGCTTTGGAAGGTACGGCTAAAACACGTAGATGGGTGAAAGACGAATTAACGTCAACATCCTACTCCAAAGATAAGGACTTGATGCCAACGCTACTGATCATTAAAGGCCTGCTTAGATTGATATGGAAGGAAAAAGAGTAGAGGAGAGTAAAGTAGAGTTGACATGAAATTAGGTTAATTTTTGGCAAATTCTACTATACTCCTCTTCACTCATCCTCAATCCAAACAGACCATAAAGTTTAGTTAATGGAACTGACACTTTCAGCTTATATGGACGATGTCATTGTGACCAACAGAGTCATCCCTTGTGACGAGCCAACTAAACATCCACGTCAGTGACGAAGACATCCAACCATTCAATACAAGCAATAATATTTCGGGCAATTACAAAAACAGTTATACAAACTGTTTGACGCCCATTAAAGGTCGCATTATAGGGCACAAGGCGTTACCATTAGAAGAATTATAGGTGCAATCACTGCTACAACGGCTAAATGTTGTGGAAACATATATAAGGCCCTCATAAGCACCAGCACAAGGTATGAACACCGCCCAAATAATACTTATTATACTTCTAGAATATTATTTTGCTAGTAAGGCTTCCTTATATTGACTTTGGCATCGGAGATGTTGTGGCAGGCACCACACCAGTGACCACTCTAAGGGAGCGATTTTATCCTCTTCATAACCCCAGGGACGAGAAGTTGGCTTCATCTAAATGCACTCACCGTGACTGACGAATCTGCACTTCATCAGTTTGGTGCCGTCTGTGGGGAAAGGCATTTTCGTACTCATATTCGAAAATGTAGTTTCTACCAACCTCAAATTTCAAATGGAGTCCAACCAGGATTCAATAGCCTTAGCTCAGCAAGTTCAAGCTCAACCTGGCAGTATCAACCTTGGCCGTGAGCGCAGCTCTGATTCGAGAAGAGAACAAGAAGCAATTGCCAGTTTACTACGTCAGTCAAGCTTTCCAAAGTGCTGAAGCAAAGTACCCGAGGATTGAAAAGATTGCACTCGCATTAATAATAGCTTCGCGCAAACTACAACCATATTTTCAGGCGAACCCTATTCTTGTAATGACGGATCAACCTATCAAGAAATCCATGAACAAGCCTGAAGCAACAGAAAGAATGGTCCAGTGGGCAATCGAACTCAGTTAGTTCGACATTGAATATCACCCAGGACGGCCATTAAGGCACAAGCCCTAGCGGACTTCATCGCCAAGATTACCCTGCCAGAAGAAGACCACCTCACCAACGAGGTAGAACTGTGGACGGTGCAGACTGACAGTTCGTCGGCCCAAAAGAAGGGAGGAGTAGGGGTCGTGATAATCACCCCTGATGGAGAAGTGCCCAAGTACAGAGTTTAACTGAAATTTCCAGCCACCAATAACGAAGCCGAGTATAAAGGAATACCGACGAGACTAAAACTTGGGAAGGCACTCGAAGCCAAGAACATGCTAGTCCAGAGTGATTCAAAGTTGGTGATAGGACAGATTAAAGAAGAATATAAGGCCAAGGAGGAAAGAATGCAGAAGTACCTCAAGCTGACGAAACATCTGGTTCAAGAATTTGATAGAGTGGAATTTATGCAGATCCCTAAAAGCCAGAACATTTTAGCAGATGAAGTTGCGAAGCTGGCATCATCAGAGGAAGAAACAGCGAGCATGGGCTTGATGATGGAAGTCTAGAAATGCCCTAGCATCGAGGAAATTTCAACATTTGTAATCCAGAGAATTGGTAGCTAGATGACACCAATTATATCCTTTCTCCAAGACGGGCGCCTCCCTCAAGACATCGTGGAGGCTAAGAAGGTCAGGAAAAGAGCGGCCAGGTTCACGTTCCTGAACGACACACTATACAAAAGAGGGTTTTCCATGCCTTACCTAAAATGTGTGGACAAAGAAGAGGCCAAATATATCCTCGAGGAAATCCATGAAGGAATTTGCGAAGACTATGCAGGCCCCAAGTCACTGGTAAGTAAAGTTATTAGAACAGGTTATTTTTTACCTACAATGCAGGTAGATGCAATGGAGCTCGTCAAAAGGTGTGACAAGTGCCAAAGGTTTGGGAATGTCCAACACCTTCCAGCAAAGAGGCTAACGACAATATCCTCCTCTTAGCCCTTTACGTAATGGGGAATCGACATCGTTGGTCTGCTGCCTCAAGGTAAATGACAGGTAAAATTCCTGCTAGTCGCCATTGATTTCTTCACAAAGTGGGTCAAAGCAGAGGCATTAGAAACCATCACCGAAGCCAGAATCCAAAACTTCGTATGGAGGAACATAATTTGTAGGTTCGAGATTCCATGGACGATCATATCGGATAGTGGGGCGACAGTTCGACAGCCAAAGCTTCAGAGATTTCTATTCAAAACTAGGGATCAAGAACCAGTTCTCGTCCTTGGGACATCCATAAGCAAACAGACAGACAAAGGTGACAAATCGGACACTACTCAGGATTATCAAGGCCAAGTTGGACGATGCGAAGGGCGCCTGACCTAAAGAGTTGCCTAATGTATTGTGGGCTTACAGGACCACGGCAAGAACCCCAACAGGAGAAAGCCCTTTCAGACTCACCCATGGTACTGAGGCAATTATCCCGGTGGAGGTGGGAATAACCAATATGAAGCGAGAACTATTCCATGAGAAGAGTAATGACGACCAATTACGAGTCAACATGGATTGTCTAGACGAAATAAGAAAGAAAGCCTCCGAAAAGATGACGAAGTACCAGCAAAAGATGGCCGAATACTACAACAAGAGAGTAAAGCTTAGACGACAAAACATAGGAGACCTCGTCTTACGTAAGGTCACCCCAGCAACTAAAGATTCTGTCCAAGGAAAGCTCGGCCCCACATGGGAAGGCCCCTACCAGGTCGTCCACTATTCCAGACAATGCAACTATCACTTAGAAACCCTAGACAGGCAAAGACTCCCACGACCATTGAACATTGAGCACCTGAAGAAATACCACCAATAGATGTAACAAACGATTGTACTTAGTCTCGAAAGCAATAAAAAGGATTATTCAACCATTGTTTTAATGAGTGCAGATTTTATAATGTAAAAGTCGCCCAAAAAATGGCTAAGCAACAAGATTCTGCCTAGACAGATGTAAGTTACTGACGAAGCCAAAAAAGTGACAAGATCCCTAAAAGGGTGTAAGTCACAACAAAACCCAAAAAATGGCTAAGTAACAAGATTTCGCCTAGACAGATGTAAGTTACTGACGAAACCAAAAAAGTGACAAGATCCCTAAAAGGGTGTAAGTCACAACAAAACCCAAAAAAAAAAAAAAAAAAAACGGCTAAGTAACAAGATTCTGCCTAGACGGATGTAAGTTACTGACAAAACCAATGGAGTGACAAGATCTCTAAAAGGGTGTGAGTCACCAAAAAAAGAAAAAAGGCTAAACCTAGACGGAAGTAAGCTACACAGGGTCCCAAAAAGGCTAAGAAGTGGCAAGCCCGATCCTCCTCACTCGGCAGACGAACCCTAACCCTAGCCAGGAATTGAAATCTATCCTTGAACCTAGAAAGTGTATCGCCGTCTAAACTATACATAGCCTCGAGAGCATGAAAAGCCCTAACCTCCCGAGGGGCAGAGACGACAGTATCTCTTTCTACAGGTCTATCACTAGACAATAGCCCGGTTTCTAATTTGCTCGATCTCACCTCTGACATCACCCCCCTTTCTTTTACCAAGTCCTTAAACCAATTAATTGATTGACGCGGCAACGACAGCAGATCACCCAATACTACACTTAACCCACTACCCTCTAAAACGAACTTCTCAAGATGAGGAAAAACTCCTAAGGACCCCCCTAAATGGGCAAAAAGGAAAGAGACAGAAGGACAGAGGGCCCTAACCTCATAACTGCTAAGCATATGACTCAAGAAAAGCTAAAAAAACAAAAACCAGAAAACACGAAAAAGCAAAAAGAAAATCAGAAATTGTTACAAAATTATCTACTCAAAGGAAGGCAAACAACAAGAGAAAGGCCATACCTAAAGAAGCAATGAAGAGAGAAAGCAAAAATGCAGAAGGAACATGGCAACAATGGTGGCAGCAGTGACGACTCAGAAATCATAGAGCAAAAAAGAAAATAAGAAAGTAAAGAAGAAAGGTGGAAGTTTAAAAAGATAAACACAAAAAGCTGAAAATTAGCGGGAAAACCAAGGGTCACAACGGGATCATTAAATTGCTTCGTTCGAAACATGCCACATGGCCGTAATATATGAAACACTGCCTCTACGCCTTAAATACGGAACAAAACCCAAAAGCCACAGAAAACTTTTAAACTTCTGATGGTCGTCTTGACACGCCACAATGACCACGGAACTCGAGGGGACAACTGATGAGACTGACGCTTTCAGCTTATATGGACGATGTCATCATGACTAACGGAATCATCCCCTATGACAAGCCAACCAAACATCCACGTCAATGACGAAGATATCCAACCATTCAATACAAGCAATAATATCTCAGGCAGTTACAAAAACAGCTGTACAGACTGTTGGCCGCCCATTAAAGACCGCATTATAGGGCACAAGGTGTTAACAATAGAGGCATTATAGCTGCAATCACTGCTATAACGGCTAGGTGCTGTGGAAACATATATAAGGCCCTCACAAACACCAACACGAGGTATGAACACCACCCAAATAATACTTATTATACTTCTAGAATGTTACTTTGCTGGTAAGGCTTCCTTATACTAACTTTGGTATCGGAGACGTTGTGGCAGACACCATACCGATGACCACTCTAAGAGAGCGGTTTTATCCTCTTCATAACCCCAAGGACAAGAAGTTGGCTTCATCTAAACACACTTACCGTGACTGACAAATCTGCACTTCATCATTAGTCATTTCACTTTTCCATCTTTGGATTTATGGTACATTTAGATTGAGAGGGAGGAAGAAAAGTAGAGTAGAGTTGTCTACTCTAGAATTATCTAAAGTTTATGTGTGTGAAACTCCATCTTGAAAACTTGAATCATGACACTTACCTCCTTAAGACTTCACACCCCGCAAGCACTTATATATGTAAAGTGAGAATCACGTCAAGGGTGCACAGTACGTAATATTGTTGTTTTGTTAATTACTAACATATTACTATTATTATTTCTAAATTAAAATTGCTAAATTGTCATATCACATGCCACATATGTTAATTTTTAATAATTAATAATATGCAATTGATGCTATCACACATTAAACTACTAAATATCCCCCCTGCCCCCAATATATATATATATATATATATATATATATATATATTATTGTATTAATGGTCTTGTTGACGGGTGTCTTAAGAACAATTGCTAATGGGTAATTTTTAAAAAGTTTTTATACTACTTTCATGAAAAATATAAAAATTTATTTAAAAAATCAGTTATTTTTTTCTTTAGTCATAAAAAAGTTTATAAAAATATTTCTTAAATCAATATCTTTGGGGCATCTTTCAAATTTTTCATAAAGTCTTTAATATTAAAAAAAAAAAAAGGTATTCTTAATTTTTACTTTTATTTCGAAGTGAATGCTTTCTTTCTTTTTAAGAAATAAAGTGAATACTCTTAATATTTGATTGTCTTACAAATAAATCTTTCTCATACGATTAAATGATATGGATCATTTCCTATTTCGAGTTTTTTTTTTTTTTGGAAATGTGCGGGTGTCATATAAAATAAAATATTATATAAAGATGGTTATGGTGCGTGCCAAGTTGGAATATATATTGTAATGGTTACTATCAAATTTTAATAACATTTTGGAGTAAATTACATTTTAAACCTCACAGTTTATCAATGACTAGACATCAACCCTGAAATTTCAACTGGAACAATTAAAATCTCGGATTTTGTCAACTATAACAAAAAAATCCCTTCGGATTAATCTTTTCTCTAATGTCCTCTAAGCACATGTGTGCCGTGTGCCCAAAATAACGATGGAAATTCTTAGACCGACTGACATATCAGGAACTTATTAAAGAGTGGGCTGTGCATAGAGCCCAAAATTGTACCTAAACAAGTAACTAGTCGTAAGGCCCAGCCCTATCATAGAAGATGAAAACCTTGTCCACCCAAATTAGCCCCAAGTTTTTTTTTTTTAATAAATTCCCTAAGAGCGGTAGTTAAAATGCATTTAATGTTTTATTAAATAATATTTTTAGATGTGTTGGCCACCTAGCTGTCATGGGGCCCAACTTTAAGCAACAAAAGAAAACAACCCTTAATCTTTAAAGTTCTTGTAAAAATTGCATGGCATGCTCTAAAGTGCTTATATATATAAATAATTATGTTCCTTTAGGCAATGTCTATTTCAGACATGCAGTTACACATGTGAATTCACGTATAAGTAACTCCCTAAGCATTAGTATTGCGGGTTATAAAATTTTTACAATTCAACTACATTTGTAATGAGTTGATATTTGTTTTTTAAATTGTTTTTTATTCTCTCTCCCATGCAGTGTCTCTATCTCCCTCAACATATATTGAAAAGAGAGAATGGGAAACAAGTTTTTATTGAGAAGTTTTATAGAGCACGTTCTCTATAATTGAGCACTTCTGATTTGTTATTTTACTTATATATAATAAATAATAATATAGTAATAAAAATAGAGTAGGTGATTTTAATGAATAGTTTTTGAGTAGTTCTGAAAATATTGCTCCCTCCACTCACATGATCTCATAATATGTCCCACCTATGGAGCCTATTTCTTGTGTGAGAGCAGGCCCACCATTTAATAAAATAGATTTATGATTTTTGTTTCCTTTAAAAAGTTTTTGTATAATGTATAAACTATAAATTTTTTCAATGACTGTTCCACGAGGCAAGGTGTAAGTTTTCTCGGAAAAAATTTATAACCGCACGTCTTTTTTGAGTCACAACTTTATCACAATTTTGACCTCTCAAAACATGCTATTTCCAACCATAAACTACTTGCTACTTATTCTCAAACTTCCTATAAACTACTTACTCTATAAATAGCACGTTGAGAGTAAGTATAGGAAGTTTGAGAGTAAGTATAGGAAAAAAAAATTTCTCAAAAAAAAATTAGAGGAAATTTTTTGAAGGTAACATTGCCAAACTTTCTATATTTACTCTTAACAGTATAGATTCATTTCGAAATCATGACTGCCTTGTCCTTATAAACATAAACTATTTCCATGTCTAGAAGATTATGTGCCACCTTATCAATGGATCCTGATTCCACCAACTTAAGTGAGTATAAACTTTTAGTGGATGCATACTCAAATTAATTCTAAATTATTCCTAAAATGGATTATGATACTCAAAATTGATTTCTCAGCAAAGTTTACTAGTTTTAGTTTTAAGTATCACAATTCATTTAAGGAATAATTTAGAATTAATTTGAGTATGTAAACTTTGCTGAGAAATCAATTTTGAGTATCATAATCCATTTAAGGAATAATTTAGAATTAAATTGAGTATGTCTCCGCTAAAAGGTTAATACTCGCTCAAGTTGGGGGAATCAGATCCATTAATAAGGTGGCCATAATCTTCTAGACAAGGAAACAGTTTATGCTTATAGGGACAAGGCAGTCATGATTTCAAAATAATTATGTCATCATAATTTATATACACACTTATTAGTTTCCTTGAAGAAATGGATAAAGTTTTGATGAATTCCCTCTCCCAATTTATTAATCTCCCACTACAACACATGATATATGGAGTGAAGAAATTTTAAAAAAATAATAAAAAAAGTCTGCCCTCCTAAGTTATCAACTCTTTCCCATTTTAGACTTGACAAATCCAATCAATAGATTAGAATTTCCTTAACGATCTTATTTTTGTAATCTACAGTCTCATTCTGAATAATTAGCAGCTCATTCCAAGAAGCAAAAAGATAACTATCTATATAGATCACATAATCAAGCAAATCCTCTATTGCATATTTTCCAAAACAAAACAGAGTCCCCATGAATTCAATAGTATATAAGGCATAAAGACGCTCAAAATTAAGAATTGTCAAAAAGTGAAGTTTTTCTTTAAACATTGTTGCAACCATGGTTATCAGTATCTTAATCCAGATCTTAGGATAGATTTGACATCCTTAAAATATTAATATATTTTGATGATTATCTAATGGATGATCCAGGTCATGTGGTTTCTAACAATGACGATAATGTTTTTTATAGCAACAATATTTTTTGTTGCAATAAAGTATTTTTAATAATAATAAAATTATTTTATTGCAACAAAATTCTATTGCAACGAACAATTTTGTTGCAATAGTCTATTGTCACAAACTTTATCGCAATAATGGGTTGCAATATAGGTTTATTGTAACAATTTGAAGTTTATTGCAACAAACCTCCAAAATGCAATATTAAGAGATTTTGATGATTATCAAATGGATGATGTGGGTTAGCTGCTAACAATGATGATAATATTGTTTATAATGATCAACCGTACTGTTATGGTAACCTATCGCAACAAAAATTTTGTTGCAACAAATTGTAGCAAAAATATTTTTTTTGTTGCAATAAATTATTATTAATAATAATAAAAATATTTTATTGCAATGAAATTTTTGTTGCAATAGTCTATTGCCACAAACTTTATCACAATAGTGGGCAACAGAGTTTTTTTCGTTGCAATAGAGGTTTATTGCAACAATTTGAAACTAATTGCAACAAAAAATTTCATTGCAATAAGGCTTTTTTCTTGTAATGATTTTTAATTTGGTACTTTATTAGTATTTTCACTAATATGTATAAAAAAAAAATATTATGTTTCTTTAATATATATTATGAATTATAATTATGGATATTTTTTAGTATTTTTTTAATTGAAAAATAGGATCTTATGATCCTCGTATCGATCCTACGATCCAATCCTTGAACTCTCTCTCCAGTGTAGGATCTCGATTAATATCACTAAACGAATGATTCCTAAAATTCTCATCATCAGGTCACCAACGATGGAAGGAGGGTGGTGACTAACTAATGATAATTACATCATTGCCTGTCGATAGAATGTAAATATCTTTAGAATAATGTATCTCTCGTGGGAGTTGCACTAATTCCTTAGTCACTAGATTGATAAGAGAATAATGCTGTATATTCTTGTCTACAAAAGTAGCTATCCATTTCTATTAGCACATATCAATTTGTTGTCCAGCTCTTGCATTTGAGTATTGTAAAATTCATTGTTTGATATGTCCATGAAATATTGTCCTACCCTTACACTTGCACTAACCCCATGACTAACTACAAGCCATATATTACAAGAAAAAGTCTTACTGCAACGAAATTTTTTGTTGCAATTAGTTTCAAATTGTTGCAATAAACCTCTGTTGCAACAAAAAAAATTTTGTTGCCCACTATTGCAATAAAGTTTGTGGCAATAGACTATTGCAACAAAAATTTCATTGCAATCAAATATTTTTATTATTATTAAAAATACTTTCTTGCAACAAAAAAAATATTGTTGCGAAAATTTGTTGCGATATGTTACAGTAATAGTACGGTTGATCATTATAAACAATATTATCATCATTGTTAGTAGCTACATGACCCGCATCATCCATTTGATAATCATCAAAATCTCTTAATATTGCATTTTAGGGGTTTGTTGCAATAAACTTCAAATTGTTACAGTAAACCTATATTGCAACCCATCATTGCGATAAAGTTTGTGACAATCGATTATTGCAATAATCATTTTGTTGCAATAGAGTTTTGTTGCAATAAAATAATTTTATTTTTATCAAAAATATTTATTGCAACAAAAAATATTATTGCTATAAAAAACATTATCGTCATTGTTAGAAATCCCATCTTGCCCTTGCACCCCACCAAAGGCCGTTTTTAGGTCAATTAGCCAACCCCAATGTTATCCTGGGTTTAAAACCCTCCCTACCATGATATGTCATACTGAGTAAATAATGATGAAACCCAGACGTGGTTTATAAGTTTTTTTTAGTAAATATCACATCAATCCAAATAGGTTTCTATTATGGGCTTAGGAAATGGATATTAAACTCGATCACACTAATGTCTTTATCAATCCATTAACAATGGATATTGACATTCAAGCTGATGTTGTGCAATCGGGTTTTTCATCTTTCGACCACCCTCGTCTTAACCTATCCAATGCCTGTAAGTTTTTATGACCTGTTTTCGGCTGTATATTTGGTCAGAAACTCGACCATCTACCTCTGTATATATACCACTGTCGGACCAAATATACAATCGAAAATAGGTCATAAAAACTTACAGGCACTGGATACATAGACCTATAATGAAGGTTAGGATGAGGGTGGTCGAAAGTGGAAAACCTAGTCGCACAACATCAGCTCGAATGTCAATATCCATTGCTAATGGATTGATAAAGCCATTAGTGTGATTGAGTTTCATATCCATTGCCTGAGCCCATAATAGAAACCTATTTGGGTTGATGTGATATTGACTAAAAAACCTATAAACTACGTTTGGGATTTCATCATTATTTAACCAGTATGCCGTATCATGGTAGGGAGGGTTTAAACCTAGAATAACATTGGGGTTGGCTAATCGCCTAAAAATGGCCCTTGGTGGGATGCAGGGCGAGATATGGAAGAGGTGGGCGAATATTCAATTAGTCGAATCAAATACCTCCTTACAGTTATCATCAACCTCAAAATGAGATGTAGAGGGCTAGACTGTCTCTAGCAGAAGAAGAAAGCTGAAAGTCCAACAACAGTAGATCAAGAGGGAGAGACTCAAGTCCAACATATAGACAATTACATATGCAATTCTACTTTTGTATTTTTCTTTTCACTATATTTGTCTTTTACTACTTTCATGCTTGGGTTGTAATGAAAGCTGATGTGAATATAGTGGCGTTCTTAATTGTACTTTCAACTTATATTCATGCTTTCATAGTCAGTTAGAGAATAGAACGCCTATGGAATCTGTGAGGTTTCTATTTTTGGCAGACAAATGAACTGATGCTACCATTTTCAGCTTTATCTTTTGGATTTATTTACAAGCTTTGTTTGTCCTAAGTTTTCAATTTGTTAGCATATGAAAATTCACTTCTCCCCCTCTCCCGCTCTCTTCCATTGTTAGTAAAACATTTTTGTGGCCCAAATAATGAAATGTTTAAAGTATCAAATGGTGTAGGAATGCATGCAGGTCACTAGATTTTTGTGGTGCATGTGATGTCAGTATGTTGATGGAGGTTAAAATTGCATTTCTACTTTTAAGGTTAGTTAGAAGAGTGGCAGATCTGTAGGCTAAATTACATAGTCCATGTTTGAGTGCTATCTAGAAAGGATATAAAATAAAGGGTTGTCTGGTATCCCATGTGATATTCTACAGTTCAGGATTTGTCAGGTCTAAAATGGGAATGAGTTGATAACTTAGGAGGGCAGACTTTTTTTTTTTTTTTTTAATTTCTTCACTCCACATATCATGTGTTGTAGTGGGAGATTAATGATTTGGGAGAGGGAATTCATCAAAACTCTATCCATTTCTTCAAGGAAACTGATAGGTATGTATATAAATTATTAAGACATAATTATTTTGAAATCATGACTACCTTGGCCCTATAAGCATAAACCGTTTCCTTGTCTAGAAGATTATGGGCCACCTTATTAATGGATCTGATTCCCCCAACTTGAGTGAGTATAACCTTTTAGTCGATGCATACTCAAATTAATTCTAAATTATTCTTGAAATGAATTATGATACTCAAAACTGAAACTAGTAAACTTTGCTGAGAAATCAATTTTGAGTATCATAATCCATTTAAGGAATAATTTAGAATCAATTTGAGTATGCATCCACTTAAAGGTTATACTCACTTAATTTGGTGGAATCAGGACCCATTGATAAGGCGGCACACAATCTTCTAGACTAGGAAATAGTTTATGCTTATAAGGACAAGGCAATCATGATTTCGAAATGAATCTATACTGTTGAGAGTAAATATAGGAAGTTTGGCAACGTTACTTTTAAAAAATTTCCTATACTTTTTTTTTTTTGAGAAAAAAAAATTCCTATACTTACTTTCATACTTCCTATACTTACTCTCAATGCGCTAGTTATAGAGTAAGCAGTTTATAATAAGTTTGAGAGTAAGTAGCAAGCAGTTTATGGTTGAAAATAGTGTGTTTTGAGAGGTCAAAGTTGTGATAAAGTTGTGACCCAAAAGAGATGTGTGGTCATAAATTTTTTCCAAAAAAACTTATACCTTGCCTCACGGAAAAGTCATTGAAAAACTTTATAGTTTATACATTATACAAAAACTTTTTGAAGGAAACAAAAATCATAAATTTGTTTTGAATTATAATATTAAAAAAGAAAACAACACATAGCCTCATTGTGTCCATGCTCCCGTTTAAAGAATCTAACTATTATAAATAGATTGAATTAGTTGTCACAACTGTTTTTTATTTGTGACACAATACCACTATCATAGATTAAGAACTATATAAGCAATTTTTTTTTTTTTTTAAAGAGAAAAGTTTATAAGCAATCTAATTGCTGCATATTTTAGGGGCATGGAAGCTGTATTTAGGAATAGTAAAGATTTTTCATTGAATAGATGATTAGTCAGGTTTTTTTTTTTTTTTAAAAAAAAAATTGTAATTGCTGATAGGTTGTAGTCTCTTAAGTCGTTTTATTTGTTGGTTTTGTCTTAAATTGTTGTTTGAATAATTCTTGTGTCTTTAAGCTGCATGGATTTTTATTATTATTATTATTATTATTATTATTATTATTATTTTTGAGTTGCCACGATGGGTGCTAACTAGTACTGTAACTATAAGGTGGAATAAAGGGGCAGCATGTATGAATAATTCTAGTAAGTTGCAATAATTAGTTAAAGGGATTTGTGTGGCATTGAAAAGTTGACTCGTGTTGTAAATAAATTGAGAAAAGATTATTATTATTTTTTAGAACATGCGTATATATGTGATTAGCTAAAACATGGGTGTCTATTTTCAATATATATATATATATATATATATATATATATATATATGGGTGTGACTGGGACGAGACACCTATTGGCACATGCACTTTTTTTTTGCTGAATATTTGCACATGCACTTGTATAGCCATTCTTTCAAGTGCTTACACAGTCACACATTCTGGTACCTTGGGCCCAGTGCATTAAAGGTTGCGCTGGACCCAATCTCTTTCCACTTGGGCCGAGCATTACTTGGTGAGAATTAATCAACTACCATAACTTTTAGACACTCCAAGACCGAGAAAATGACACCATTAATCATAATGATGGTTCCTAATGAAGCTGTCTATAGTCCAAGGCATTACTTGTAGACGGAATTCGCTGACAATAGTGCTGATGGAACCTGTATGGCTAAGGATGATTTTTGGTTAAGTGTAAATAGTGACTAATCTAAGATTTTATTTTATTTATAATATCTTTTTCGTTTTAGTAGTGATATCCAGTTGGTATGATATTAACCACTTGAAAGTTGAAAGGACCTCTTTTGGAATTTTACCCATTAATTAACTTTGGATAGCATGCATAGATGCTGATAGGAATACGAATATCCTTTGCTTGAGAATTAATGGGATATCACAAATCACAATCAGTCCTGAATTCTTAGTAACTTGTTTGGATATTCAAAAATAAAATTTTAATTGCAAGGATCAACGTGTATTGTGTGCATGAAAAGTCATTGTGATTCTAGAAATTAAAGTTGATATTTCCAGTCGTGCTAGAGGACATTAAATGGGGCTCCTACTGCACTATTTGAAAACAAAAGAATCTCCATGTCTGTTTTCTTCTGTCTATGGTTAACAGTAACGGGATGTGGCTCATGAACGCATTTTTGTTTCTAGAACATATTATCCATTCCGTTAAAATTAACTAATTACGGGGGTCAAGATGTGAATTCCATTTTTTTTTTAGGGGGAGATGTGGATTCCACTTAATAAAATATTTTGTCATCTCATAACAATAAGATATTTGATTCTCGCTTACCCTCTTATATCATGTTGAAACTATATATACACACACACAAGCGTCAAGATGAGTTGTTTGTCTACAACATGCATGTTTAGGCTTGAGTCTCTCTTAATGACCAATGTGAATTCAGGGCTTAGAGCCCGTAAAAAGACCAGTGCTTATTTTGGGCCTAAAATTGAGTCTCTAGTAAGTATCCAGTAATTCGGTCCAAATTTAAAGAGAACGTGACTTATAAAATGGGGCATGTTTGGTTCTTTTTTTTTTTTTTAAATAAAAAAAATGTATGCTTGGATGCAAATAAAAATTTGAATTCCAAATTTTTTCTTTAAGACAGTACGATTTTTTTTTTTTTCCTGAACTTAACAAGATTTTGTTATCTACCTTTGAACTATAGTGGTCAACTGCATTCCTTGCCGATCAAAACAACCAAAACATTTTGTTCCAATCACAAAACCAGTACAATTTATCCCAAATATTAATATATTATATTTCAACTCAAATTTCAATATATTCCAGTCATCCAGTGTATTTTCACCATTCAACCCGATATGCGTAGTTTGATCAATGTGTCCTCAACCTTTTTTAACTTTTTTTTTTTTTTCATTTCTAATAATTTCTACTTTTATTTTCACATCTCTCTCTCTCTCTCTCTCTCTCTCTCTCTCTCTCTCATATGGAAAAGGTGTTTTCCTTATTAACAAATTAAATGGAGATAAACATTTTTAATTAAAAGAAAAACTCATTAATTGAAGTTTGGTGCTATTTAATAAACAATCTACAGTGGTACAGATTAACATTTTGCTCATGTGAGTTATTTGCATGGAAGTAGAGATGGGACTATGTAAGGCCAAAGAGCCAAGGTCTCCCCGATTTTTTTTAATACTATATATAATAATGTTTAAGATTTAAAAGTTTGCCCAAAACTTCTAAAAGTTATTTTATGAATTGTGTTAATGATAATGTGAGGACCATAAAATCAAGAGTCTAACAATTTATTTATAGGGTTTTTGTACTTGTACTTATAATCTGGATTCCACTTTCTATTACAACTATAAATTGAGAATTTCAAGTTATAAATATTATCAGTTTCACAACAAAATATTATGAGATTTTAGCCCAAAATCAGTTAATCATTTATATATGTTTTTCATGACTTAAAACAACATTGAATTTCATTTTTAATAGACAATGAAGAATAATAATTTTTTTTTTTTATATAAGATAGAAATTTTACTTTAATTTAATTTAAATATAAATATGTGTACAAAATTCTTTTCTGAATACTTGAACCTTAATTCTCGCTCCCTATACAGCACTTATACTTGTCTACCTCACCAAATAGTTTGGAATTATGTATTTCCCCATGGCCATGCCTATGTTAACTATTTGGACATCACGAAACAAAAGCGACATTAAGGAAAAAAAAACCCATAATCATCTAGGAAAGAGTTAAATCTCTTTACCTTTTTTTTTCTCTCTCTCTTTACTCCGAAGGAGAATATATAGACTCAAAAAAACCTCCAAACTGATTGGGTGGAAACTTTCACCAACAGGGTTTGACAAACTTAATAGAGACGGTTCAATGTTGGGAAATTGGGGCCAAGCACAATCGGAGATTTCTCTATAAATGTTAGATTCATGACCATGATGACAGCAAACTCAAATTTATGAATAGTGCTTTGATTTATGATGGCTGATTGCTGCTAAAGACTTCTGATGAATAGTGCTTTGTATTGTATTTTGTTCCTATGTTAGTGGGCTTTGTTGTCCATAATTCTTTTTTTAATTAAATTCCATTTTCTTTTTCTTTCTTTTTTGATAAATTAAATTCCATTTTCACCAAAAAATAAATAAATAGTTGAAATGTAATAAGATATAATTATTTTGTATTTCTTTATTTATATTATGTTAAAACATAATAGATGTTTGCTTTATTTTTATATTAATTTTATTTAAAATTTAGTATATATTTTACTTTCAAATTGTTAACACTATTTATTTCAAATTATAGTCCTAAAAAAAAATAAAAATAATGTTAGAGATATTATAAAAAAATTGAAATTTTTTATATTATTCTGAAGTGATAATTAAGAACGTCATTTTCATAATCATAATTCATCATTAACACTATTTTTATTATTATATCAACATATAAAAAAAATAAGATTTTTTTTTAAATAACACTATTTTTGTTGGGATTTTATTACAAATTTACAATTAATCAATTTTTGTTTGGAAGTCACATAACACTAAATTATAGGGATATTTATTTTATATATATATATTTGCTACGTCTAATTCATTGAGATCGATTCCATTACTTCTTCGCAAGTGTTTCTTTTTCTTCACATTCGTTAATATATTCCCTTTAATTATATACAATCTATCAAATCAACAACGGCAAAAATATTATATTCACTCACCCTCTAACCGGATCCAGTGTGCTGATACACCGACCTAATCCAAGTCCTAATGCTTATCCAAAATAGATCTGTGGATTCTGACTTCCTTCTTCTTTATCTGCATGGACTGGATGAGTCCAAAATCCAAATCTTAATGATAAATAAATGAAAGATCCGGTGAAAAAGTGGAATTGGGTCCCACCCGTAACCCGATGGCCCACTTACCACTTTCCACTGCTAAAACTGCAAATAGATTGAGTAAACGGTAATGGACCTAAATGGGTTTGGGTATATCTGTCCACTACTCCCTGGTTGTTTTTACTTGGTACTCATTAATCATTATTACGTTGTCTTTCTGACCTGTCACAAGGCCAGTCTGGTAGCTTCATGTCATGTGGTCCACTTCCGCGTCCACAAACTCACACGTGCCTCTTCTCAAAATATTAAAATCTGGGTTCGGTGTAAATAGTGAACCGTTTCATCCGGTCATCATCATCGTCCAAAATATTATTTTATGTTATCATTATTTTTATTTTATTTTATGTTATGTTATGTTATATATTTATACACTACCTTTTCAAAAAAAAAAAATAATAATTATACACTATACATTAAGAGCACTCACATGGTATCTATAAAAAATATGGTATAAGTTGTTAATTTTACATATTTAAGTTAAAAAATTATGATATTAATTATTTTAAAAGTGTATAAATTTATATTATTATTGCAGTAATAGTGTGTAAATCCTTTTTTATTAAACAATTCTTCACTCATAATATACACAATAACACAAAGAGAGAGGGAGAGAGCAAGAGCGAGAGGGGATGATTTGAGATTTTGAGTGAGTAATAAAAAATTGATAAAAAAATAAATTTTAATAAATGTAAGGTATAATAAATAACATTATGTGAGTATTTTTTAAAAATAATTGTATAATATATAAAAATTATTCTATTATGCTAAAATATATAAAACATTTTATACAAGTTGATGCAAATGCTCCCATATGGGACTTATGTGATGGATCACAAGCTCGTCAGTCACAATGAATGCGTTCAGATGAAGTCAAACCCTTGTTTTCAGCGGATATGAAATTGACAAGGTTATTCCCTTAGTATGGTCACCGGTGTGGTGTCTGCCACAATGTCTCCGACGTCGAAGTTAGTATAAGGAACCGATAAAGAGAAAATAATAAAGCAAATCAACAATAAGTATTTCTGAGTGTATCTGCGTACCTTCTATTCGTGCTTCTGAAGATCTTATATATGTTTTCACAGCCTCTAGCCATTGTGGCAGTTATTGTAGCTTTAATGCCTCTTTAGGTAACGCCTTATGTTCAGTAATGTGGACTTTAATGGGCGTCCAACAATCTATACAACTGTTTTTGTAACCGCCCGAAACATTATTGCTAGTATTGAATGATTTGGATACCTTCGTCAATGATGTGGACACATGATGGGCTTGTATTGGGAAATGGCCCCGTCTATGACGCTGATCTCTTCCATGGGAGTTGAATTCGTCACTCCTATCAGCTGCCCTCGGATTCTGTGGTTGTCATGAAGTGTTAATGACGGTCATAGAATTTGAAAGGTCCACGAGCTGTATATGACTCTTGGGATTTCGCTCCGCACTAATTGTATAGTAGAGGTATCACAAGTGTCGTGGCCACGTGGCTCATTTTAATTAGGGGAGTTAATGCTCCAGTTGCATGACCTTGGGTTTCCTACTGAATTTTAGTTTTTTGGGCTTTTGGTTTTAAAACTTCTCCTCCCTTCATTTTTCCTTTTTACCTTTTCAAGTTCCCAATCATTGCTCTGTGAGTTTTTTCCTCCAATTTCCATCTGCAATTTTTCTTCGGGCTGGTGCCTGGTACAGCTGTCTACATTTTCCGTTTGAGGTATGCCTTTTTTCTCTCCTTTCAATTCTTCTCCCCTATAGATGTACACTATGCTGAATTTCTGATTTCTTCTCCCTCTCCTTTTGTGTTTGTTTTGGGTTTTAGGATTTATTTTTCCCTTGGCTTTTTTGGTTTTTCCATGGTTAGTGGCTCTGAGGTTAGGATAGCTTGCCCTTCGATTTCTTTTCTCTTTGCGCGTTTAGGGGGTTCTTTAGGGGTTTTCCCATATCTCGAGAATTTCATTTTTGAGGGTAATAGTTTGAGCATTGCTTTGGCCGATTTATTGCCTATGCTTCGTCAATCAATCGATTGGTTTGAGAATTTGGTGAGGGAGCAAGTGATAATGTCTGAGGTTAGGTCTGGTGAATCGAGACTGGGTTATCGTCTAGCGACGATCCAGTGGAGGGAGATACAGTTGTCTATACTCTTCGAGAAGTTAGGGCTTCTTATGCCCTTAAGGAGGTGTGTGGGCTGGACGCTGATACGTTGGATAGGTTTAAAGATAGGTTCAAATTCCCGGGGCGAGTTAGGGTTCGTCTGCCTAATGAAGGGGATCAGGCGTGTCAGTTCTTTCCAGGGGAGGTATGCTTCTATGAATTTGCTTTCATCTGTGGGTTGAGGTTCCCTGTCCACCTATTCCTCATAGAGCTGTTGGACCATTTTGGTATTGCTCCTGGGCAACTTATGCCCAACTCATGGAGGATAGTAGTCAACTGTATGGGGATATGGCTGGCTGCTATAGACAGAGGCATGCTTAAAGTAGACAAGCTCGTCTACTTGTACTATGAATTGGTGCCATGGGAGAGAAGGACCAAGATCGTTAGGAGTCTACCTTCTTCTTTCAGGTAATGGAAGTTTAGGTTTTTCTTTGTGTTTGGGGACGACTTTGAGACTTCTTCCGGTGGGGTTTGGGGTGAACTCTTGAGGTTACTTCGTCAATGGGGAACCCCAGCTTTAGGTGCGTCATTATTTCCTCTTATTGCTTGAGTTTTGTTGTGTTTATTTCTACCATCCTTAACTCCCTCGTTCATTTTCTCATGCAGTTAAGAAACGTCCCAAGCTTAAGAGCAGGTATAAGGAGTAGGTGGAGAAGGTAATTGAGTACGCGAAAACGATCGAGGACTGGGATGATCTGGTGGAACCGAGAACTTTTTCCTTCTATTGTCTTAGTCTCGAGCCTTCTGCCTTCGTCTTGTGCAACATTAAAATTGAAGGAAAAAAGAGTAAGTGTTTAGCTTGTCAGTATTTGTTTTTTTGTGTGTACCCCCCCTCCTTTTTTTTAACAAGTGTTTTCCTCTTCACAGGGATGACGACTAAGTTCAATAAGGATTTGTATGGTAAGATGAGGCCAAAGAAGGACGAACCTTTGTCCAACATTAGGAAGAAGGTGGTACATATCACAGGGAAGAGTCCCTCCATCACTCCCATCATCTCTGGCACCGAGACAACAAGGACAGCCTCTTCTGCTACCTCGATTGAAGAAATCCCCACTCTTGTTTCAAAAAAGCTGCGTTTATCTGATAAAGGGAAGGAGAAAGTTGATTCTCATTCATCTACTGTCTGGGATAACGAGAAACTAGTGGTGGAAAGGGCTCACAGTGTCGTCGCTACTGATGACTTGAAGGTCTTTTCTGGCGTGCCATTCAACGAGGTTACGACTCACCATGTCCATAAACTTGTTTAGGTAAAAGGTTTCGTGCAACCTTGAACTTCTTTCTTTTTCTTTCTCATTGTACTGACAGATTCAATTTTCTTTTCAAGTAGGGGAGAGTCTTCATATTACTGCCGAGTATCTCACTCAAGAGGCTAAAGTGGGGTCTCTAGTATCCAAGATGGAGGCTTTGGAGGCAGAGAATTCTACACTGAAGAAGGAACTCATCAAATCTATGGGTGAGGCCACCACATTAAAGGAAAAAGTCAAGACCTTGAGCGACGACCTTAGAGCTGAGCGTCAGTTGACATTGGAGAAGGGCGAACAGATCCTGGGTGCCAAGGAGAGGATCAAAACCATTGCTGCTGATAAGGTTAAGGCTTTCCAGTAGACTGGCGAATTCAACACCATCCTCTTCAACTGGTACTTTAAGGGTTTTGAGCTTCTGAGAAGGTACCTTGTCAAGCATCCCACTGGAATGGATTTGGAGAATTTAGATTTGGAGGAGGTGGACAAAGAGATGGCGGTTGACGAAGCTACTCAGTCCTCGGCTCCAAAAGGTGATGTTCATGGGAATGCCCCCACCGGAGATGACGCCGCTGCTGATTCCTGAACTTATTGCTCAAAAAGAAAATTTCCTCTTTTTTTTTAGGTGTCCGGTATGTTTTGGGCCTTTTGTAAGCCTGTTTTGAGAACAATATCTTCAGTTCAATGTTTAGGGGCCTTTGGCTTGGAAAGAACAATGATATTTGCCCACTGTTTTTGGGCTTAAATTAATTTGACAATTGCATGCTTACTTGCTTGTGATTTATATTCCTGTAGTTTTCCTTTCTGCGTCAATGCTTTAACAAAGAATTTTTAGTTGTGACCTTTGCTTTAGATATTTTCTTGAGGGTTTTGGTGAACTGGCTGAGATTTCAGGTTCAACCTGAGTCTTTTTCAAAAGATGCTTTTTCTTGACAATCTTTTTGATTCGTCAATAACTTACATCTGTCTAAGCGAAATCTTGTTACTTAGCCATTATCAGCCTCTTGGCTTCGTGAGTAACTTACATCTGTCTAGGCGAAATCTTATTATTTAGCGATTTTAGGGATCTTGTCAGCCTTTTGGCTTTGTCAGTTATTTACATCTGTTTAAGCGGAATCTTGTTACTTAGCCATTTTAGGGATCTTGTCAGCCTTTTGGCTTTGTTAGTAACTTACATCCGTCTAGGCAGAATCTTGTTACTCAGCCATTTTAGCGATCTTGTCGGCCTTTTGGCTTCGTCAGTAACTTACATCCGTCTAGGCGGAATCTTGTTTCTTAGCCATTTTAGGGATCTTGTTAGCCTTTAGACTTCGTTAGTAACTGACATCCCAACTAGGTGGAATTTTGTTACTTATCCATTTTAGGGACGACTTTAACATTACAAAATTTGCACTCATTAAAACATCGGTTGAATAGTTTTTATTGCTTTCGGGACTGAATACAATCGTCTATTACATCTATTGGTGGTATTTTTTCAAGTGCTTAATGTTCCATGGTCTCGGGAGTCTCTGCCCGTCTAGGGTCTTTAAGTGATAGTTGCCTTGTTTGGAATAATAGACGACCCGGTAGAGTCTTTCCTATGTTGGGCCGAGCTTTTCTTGGGCAGAATCTCTAGTTGCTGGAGTGACCTTGTGTAGAACGAGGTCTCCAATGTTAAGTCGTCTGAGATTTACTATCTTGTTGTAGTACTTGGCTATCTTCTGCTGGTACTTTGTCATCTTGTAGGAGGCTTCTTCTCTCACTTTGTCTAGACAATCCAAGTTGACTTGTAGCTGGTCGTCATTACTCTATTCACGGAACATCTCTCGCCTGATACTGGTTATTCCCACCTCGACCGGGATAACTGCCTTGGTGCCATAGGTGAGCCTGAAAGGGGTTTCTCATGTTGGGGTTCTTATCGTGGTCCTGTAAGCCCATAATACGTTGGCAAATTCTTCAGGCTAGGCGCCTTTTGCTTCGTCTAACTTGGCCTTGATGATCTTGAGTAATGTTCGATCCGTCACTTCTGTCTGGTCGTTTGCCTGTGGATGCCTTGGGGATGAGAACTGGTTCTTGATCCCTAGGCCTAAACAGAAATCTCTAAAGCTTTGGTTGTCGAACTATCGCCCGTTATCTGATATGATCGTTCATGGAATCCCAAACCTACAAATTATGTTCTTCCATACGAAGTTATGGATTCTGGCTTCAGTGATGGTTGCTAATGCCTCTGCTTTGACCCACTTTGTGAAGTAATCAATGACGGCTAGTAGGAATTTTACCTGTCCTTTACCTTGAGATAGCGGGCCGATGATGTCGATTCCCTATTGTGCAAAGGGCCAAGAGAAGGATATCATCGTCAGCTTTTCTGCTGGGAGGCATTGGACATTCCCAAACCTTTGGCACTTGTCGCACTTCTTGACGAGCTCCCTTGCGTCCATCTGTATTGTAGGTCAAAAGTAACCTGTTTTGATAACTTTACTTACCAGTGATCTGGGGCCTGCATGGTCTCTGAAAATTCCTCCATGGACCTCCTTTAGAATATATTTGGCCTATTCTTCGTCCACACACTTTAGATAAGGCATGAAAAAGCCTCTCTTGTATAGTGCGTCGTTCAAGATTGTGAACCTTGCTGTTCTCTTCTTGACCTTCCTGGCTTCCTCGATGTCTTGAGGGAGGCGCCCATCCTGGAGAAAGGATACGATTGGTGTCATCCAGCCACTTGTACTCTAGATCGCGAACGTGGAAACTTTCTCAATGCTAGGGAATTTCTGAACTTCCATCATCAAGCCTGTGCTCTTAGCTTCCTCTTTTGACGTTGCCAGCTTTGCAGCTTCGTCTACTAAAATGTTCTAGCTTCTAGGGATCTGTACAAATTTCACTCTATCAAATTCCCGAATCAGATGCTTCGTTAGTTTGAGGTACTTCTGCATCCTTTCCTCATTTGCTTTATATTCTTCCTTAATTTGTCCTATCACCAACTTTGAATCACTTTGAACTAGCAAGTACTTAGCTCCGAGTGTTCTCTCGAGTCTCAGTCCCGTTAGTATTCCTTCATACTCTACTTCGTTATTGGTGACTGGGAATTTCAGTTGAACTTCGTACTTAAGCATTTTCCCGTCAAGGGCAATTATGACAACCCCTACTCCACCTCTCTATTAGGCCGACGACCCGTCGGTCTACACTGTCCACTGTTCTACCTCATTGGTGACGTAGTTCTCCTCTAAGAGGGTGAATTCGGCGATGAAGTCTACCAGGGTTTGTGCCTTAATGGTCGTCCTAAGGTGATACCTGATATCGAACTGACTGAGTTTGATTGCCCATTGGACCATTCTCCCTGCTGCTTCAGGCTTGTTCATGGATTTCTTGATGGGCTGGCCCGTCATCACCAGGATAGGGTTCGCTTGGAAGTACGGTTGCAATTTGCGTAAGGCTACTATCAACACGAAAGCGATCTTCTCGATCCTTAGATACTTGGCCTCTGCACCTTGGAAGGCTTGGCTAACGTAGTAAACTAGGAGGTGCGTCTTGCCCTCTTCTCGGATCAGGGTTGTGCTCGCGACCGTGGCTGATACTGCTAGATAAAAATACAAGTTTTTCACTTCCTTGGGTGGGCTCAAAAGGGGCGGATTGCTCAAGTAGCGTTTAAGCTCCTGAACCTTTGCCTCGCATTCATTAGTCCAGGCAAAAGCTTACTTCAACGTCTTAAAGAAGGGTAAGCAATTATCCGTCATCTTAGAGACGAACCTATTGAGTGTCGTAATCCTTCCTGTGAGTTTTTGAACTTCTTTAACGGTCTTGGGCGAGGTCATGTTGAGTGTAGCATGTACTTTTTTTCGGGTTTGCTTCTATCCCCCTTTGAGACACCATGAATCCCAAGAACTTTCCCGAGGCTACACCAAAAACACATTTGCTAGGAGTCAACTTCATCTGGTATTCTCTGAGGGTAGCAAACGTCTCTTTTAAGTCGTCTAGATCGGCAACTTCTTCTCTACTTTTGACGAGCATGTCATCCATGTACACTTCCATATTCTTGTTAATTTTCTTGCTGAACATCTTATTCACTAACCTCTGGTAGGTTGCTCCCGTGTTCTTCAGCCTGAAAGGCATCACTTTATAGTAATAGAGCCTTTGACTTGTGATGAAATCAGTTTTTCGTTGACCTTCTTCGGCCTTTTTTATCTAGTTGTACCCTGAAAAAACATTCATGAACGTCAACAACTTATGTCCGGCTGTAGAGTCTACCAGTTGGTCTATCCTCGATAGTGGGAAACTGTCCTTCGTGTAAGTTTTGTTCAGGTCGGTAAAGTCCATGCACATTCTCCATTTCCCATTTGCTTTCTTCACTAGTACGACATTGGCAAGCCAATCAAGATAGTAAACCTCCCGAATAAAGCCCACTAACAATAGTTTGTTAACCTCATCTGTAATTGCCAGGTTCGGTCCAGGGGCGAAGACTTGTCGTCTTTGCTGGACGGGCTTTTTCTCAGGATCGACGTTCAGCTTATGCTAGATGACTTTTGGGGATATGATAGGCATGTCCTCGTGACTCCATGCAAGAACGTTCTGGTTTTCTTTGAGGAATTGGACAAGCCTTGTCCTCATGTCGGGACTTAGTGTCGTCCCTATTCGTGTCGTCCTGGTTACATCTCCTTTGACCAGTTCCACTGTCTCCAAGGCTTCCACCTTATCTTCTTCTTTCTCCTTGATCATCCATGTATGGTTCTCCTTCGTAGCCAACACGGCCTGGTAACATTCCCGTGCTAGGATCTGATCTCCTTTTACCTCGCCAACACCGTTCTAGGTTGGGCATTTTACCTTCAGGCAATAGGTGGACGTGGCTGAATTCCATCGGTTAAGCGTGGGCCTTCCAATAATCACATTGTAAGACGAGGGGCAATCTACCACCAAGAAGTCTAACTGACGGGTCAAATATCTCAAGTAGGTCCCCATTGTTACTGTCAATGTCACTATGCCCTTAGGATATACTCTGTTTCCACTAAAACTGACGAGAGGGGAGTCAAATGGACGTAGTCTTCCTGGATCTTTAGCTGCTGAAAAGTGAGAAGGTAGATGATGTCTGTGAAGTTACCATTGTCCACGAGGATCCTTTTGGGGTTGAATCCTTCTATCATGAGCATTATGACTAAGGGATCATTATGAGGCTGCTTTACTCCCCTTACATCTTCCTCGTTGAAAGACATGTCTTGGTTTGTCCGTCTCTGCTTAAATGGGGGCATCATATGGACGTTGTTCACCTGCCTCTGACATGCTTTCCTGAGGGATCTGAACGACCCTCCTGTGAACGGTCTCCCTACGATTGTCTTTATCTCCCCAATCACATTTTGTAGAGGTTGGGACGTGTTATCCTCGTCTTTGGGCAAGGACTCGCGCTGATTTTTGTTATCGTCCTTGAATCTGCTAGATTCCCCTTTCTTCACATACTTTTGTAGTTTTCCTTTCCATATCAACTCTTCTATTTGCTCTTTTAGATCTCGGCATTCTTCTGTGTAATGGTCATGGTCCTTGTGAAACTGGCAATAATTTTTCTTGTCTTAGACATTAAGGGATGAATGTAATGGTTTTGGCCACTTAAGGTAGTGCTCATCCTTAATCTGCGTCAAAATTTTGTCAACAAGCATAATTAAAGGGGTGAATCTTACCGTTTGAGAAGTTTTTTCGTCCTTTCGTTTGTCTCCGTCACTATTTCAACAGCCTGGACGTTCCCTTTTTTGTCTTCTACGATCGTCTTCTTTCCTTCCCTCTTTTCCCGGCTTTTCTTCGTCCATTATGGTTGCTAATGCATCTTCAGCATTCATATACTTTTGTGCCTTTAGGAGCATCTTAGCCATCGTCTTAGAAGGATTCTTTACAAGTGAAACCACAAACTCTCTAGACTTTAGTCCTGCCTTAAAGGTCGTCAACTGCACTTTGTCGTCAGCGTCATCTAGCTCCAAGGTTTCTCGAGTAAAGCGCTTCACATACCACTGTAGGGTTTTTTTCTCCCCTTGCTGATAGTCAGTAGATGGTCCGCTGGCCTCTTAGGACGCTGGCCTCTTAGGACGCTGTCCTTAGACGAAGTAATGTGAAAAGGCGCTGCTCAACTGCTCGAAGCTATCGATAGACGAAGTTGGCAGCTTAATGAACCATTCCCTTGCAGCTTATTTGAGAATGGTAGGGAAAGAACGACACAGTATTCCGTCAGGAGGCTGCTGGAGGCCTAGTGTCGTTCTTAAGGTGTTGAGGTGATCCTGGGGTCCTTTAGTCCATCAAACGGCTCAAGCTGAGGCAACCGAAATTTTGACAGCACCGAGCATTCTAGGACCGCCGTAATTAAGGGAGAGTCTGTTGCCCTAACCATTCTATTCAGGCTCCGGTCCATTTTCTCCTTAATGGCATTTCTCAACTCATCCATCTCCTTTCTCATCTCTTGAAAAAGATCCGTGTTCTGTTCATTTGGAGTAGTAAGCCCTCGACGGTCACTTCTTCCATGGCTATCTCCATTCTCCTCTTAGCCGGCTTTAGACCAGTTCTCCTCTTGCTAAAGTCGTAGCCTCATTTCTTGATTCTGCCTGGTGAGCTCTTCAATGGGGGCTGCAAGAGTTTGGACTTGCTGAGCTAAGTCTGTTGAATCCTAGGTAGACTCCATTTGAATGTTGAAGTTGGCAAAAACTACGTTTTCGAATCTGAGTGCGAAAATGAGTCCCCACAGACGGCGCCAAACTGATGGATCACAAGCTCGTCAGTCACAATGAATGCATACAGATGAAGCCAAACCCTTATTTTCTACGGATATAGAATTGGCAAGGATATTTCCTTAATGTGATCACCAGTGCAGTGCATGCCACAACGCCTCCGATGCCGAAGTTAGTATAAGGAACTGATGAAGAGAAAATAATAAAACAAATCAACAATAAGTATTTCTGAGTGTGTCTGTGTACCTTTTATTGGTACTTCTGAAGGCCTTATATATGTTTTCACAGCCTCTAGCCGTTGTGGTCGTTATTATAACTTTAATGCCTCTTTAGGTAACGTCTTATGCTCAGTAATGTGGACTTTAATGGGTGTCCAACAGTCCATACAACTGTTTTTGTAACCGCTCGAGACATTATTGCGGGAATTGAATGATTTGGATACCTTCGTCAATGATGTGGACACGTGATGGGCTTGTCTTGGAAAACGGCCTTGTCTATGACGCTGATCCTGATGGATCACAAGCTCGTCAGTCACAATGAATACATCCAGATGAAGCCAAACTCTTGTTTTTTGCAGATATGGAATTGGCAAGGTTATTCCCTTAGTGTGGTCACTGGTGTGGTGCTTGCCACAACGCTTCCGATGCCGAAGTTAGTATAAGGAACCGATGAAGAGAAAATAATAAATCAAATCAACAATAAGTATTTCTGAGTGTGTCTGTGTACCTTTTATTGGTACTTTTGAAGGCCTTATATATGTTTTCACAGCCTCTAGCCGTTGTGGTAGTTATTATAGCTTTAATGCCTCTTTAGGTAACGTCTTATGCTCAGTAATGTGGACTTTAATGGGTGTCCAACAGTCCATACAACTGTTTTTGTAACCGCTCGAGACATTATTGCGGGAATTGAATGATTTGGATACCTTCGTCAATGATGTGGACACGTGATGGGCTTGTCTTGGAAAACGGCCTTGTCTATGACGCTGATCCTGATGGATCACAAGCTCGTCAGTCACAATGAATACATCCAGATGAAGCCAAACTCTTGTTTTTTGCAGATATGGAATTGGCAAGGTTATTCCCTTAGTGTGGTCACTGGTGTGGTGCTTGCCACAACGCTTCCGATGCCGAAGTTAGTATAAGGAACCGATGAAGAGAAAATAATAAATCAAATCAACAATAAGTATTTTTTAGTGTGTTTGTGTACCATCTATTGGTGCTTTTGAAGGCCTTATATTTGTTTTCACAGCCTCTAGTCGTTGTGGTAGTTATTGTAATTTTAATGCCTCTTTGGATAACGCCTTATGCTTAGTAATGTGGACTTTAATGGGTGTCCAACGGTTCATACATCTGTTTTTGTAACCGCACGAGACATTATTACTGGTATTGAATGATTTGGATATTTTCGTCAATGATGTGGATACGTGATGAGCTTGTCTTGGAAAACGGCCTCGTCTATGACGCTGATCTTGTCCATGGGAGTTAAATTCGTCACTCCTATCATTATGTATTGTGGGTCAGTGACCAAGCTTGGATAACAAATAATGTTCACTGCTTCACGCCACTCTACGCTACTCCCTAATGTACATAACTTTGGTTGGCCTTAAAATTTTTCTCATTTTTAGGAAGTCCACATTGACGACTACATAATTGGAAAAGGTTGGCTTCACGCCACTCTACGCTACTCCCTAGTGTACATAACTTTGCATCCTATATTTCAATTTTATGCAATTCCAAATTTCCAATTGTACAATGAGCAGTTTACAAATTGTCGAAAAACTTTGAATAAAAAAAGGGAAAGAGAACGCTGTCTACGCCACTCTACGCTACTCCCTAGTGTACATAACTTTGCATCCTATATTTCAATTTTATGCAATTCCAAACTTCCAATTGTACAATGAGCAGTTTACAAATTGTCGAAAAACTTTGAATAAAAAAAGGGAAAGAGAACGCTGTCTACCATAAACATTGCGAATACTCTATTAGAGTTGGTCGGTAGTGCGGTTTCTGCTTTTGTCTCCATCCTAATAAATTATTAATCATCACCTAAAACTTTTACGATAGAGACGATTTTGTAAAGTAAATTTACATACTGGTTTCTGGATGGCTCATAGTTTAAGCACAAGCTTCTAGACGGGTTTCACTAGAAAATTATTGACAATATAGCTCCTGTAACCTTTCCAGCAGTTCTTTCAATGGGTGGCTCAAATCCAATCTCATTTCATTCTCAAAAAATAAAAAAGATACCGGTTCTAAAGTTAAATATGATTACTTAAAATATATTATTAAATGAAACAACATCTAGTGGCTGTAGTTTAGTGGTAAGAATTCCACGTTGTGGCCGTGGAGACCTGGGCTCGAATCCCAGCAGCCACACAATTTCATTTTGTTGTTAAGTTCCTTTCATTTCATTTTATTTTTCTTGGCCGAATATAAGTCAAAATCGGATCTTGTTAATTTCTTCTCGTCACTTTCGCTTGCTTATCTTTTGAATTTTGACAACTTGTCAAGGATTGCCAAGTTGCAAGAAATTCTCACCCAAAAATATTTCAAACGTTATCAAATTACAGTATATATCAAATTGAGATTTAGATCTCTAAATTTTATAGGATACTTTACTAAATAGATTTTTTTTTTTTTTAACCATTTTTTAATGATTTAATGATTTAGATTTTGTCATGTCAACGTTTCACTAACAATAATTTTAATTTTTTTTGTTTGCAACATTATTATATTATTTTAAGAGTATTATTAGTAGAATGTTGACATGGTAGAATCTAGACTCTTAAATCATAAAAAAATGATTAGGATTTAAGGAAATCTATTGGTAGGGTACTTTTAGAAATTTAGAAAATCTGAATCAATAAAATTGAGGTTGGGGATTAATATTTAGGTAGAGTTTGGTATGGGGAATTCACATTATCTCTGACATCTAGATTTTCCTTTCTTGAACTAAACTTTTATGTGATTTTAAAATACCCCTAGATTCTACGTGTAACAAGAATAAAACTTAGGAACAAACAGGTAAAAATATATCTTCAACTCCAAAACAAACTTATCCAAAATTAAAAAAAAAAATTCTCCATCCACTTCGAAAAATAGTTTAATTTTTTTTTTATCTAAAGATTTTAAAAAATTTAATTTCTCTAAATGACAGTTCTAAGGCTTTTTTGTGTGTCATAATCTAAAAATTAAAATGAATAAAAAATTATGAAATTATACAAAAGAAAAGCCTTTTCACACTTGCATAGCTTGTGTGATGAGGCTAGTTTCAAATAATCTTATAATAATTATTTATTTTTCCCAATATACCATTTGATTGGAAAATACAAAATCAAGTTTTTTTTTTTTTATTATATATTTTAAATCTTCCTCTAACAAAGAGAAACAAAATACAAACTATAAATCACAAAAAATTCAATAAAACTATATAATATTTTTAAAATGACATGTATAATACAAAAACAATTATTTAAATTGCCAATTTATAAGTTCCTCAAAAAGAAAATTGCCAATAATAATAATAATAATATTTTTTTGTTAATTTCCATAGTTGAATTTAAGTCTACTCATTGCCAAGTGCCAACTATGATTAGGCTCATAAAGTGTTATTATCAAGGATGTGGGAAGTAGTATATCTCAACAATTTTTGCTGGTGAAGAACATGTGAAAGAGATTCACTACCAAAAAAAGTCCTATAGCCGCGTTTT